>JAJTUV010002108.1:0-639536 GCA_021653895.1 Mastomys natalensis | reverse complement strand
CTAAACCACAGAGCCATCTCTTTCCTACACCTTTCTCACCCATTTCTATGACATTTAGCCATGATGGATATGGATTTGATCTGACAATGCTCCCAAAGTGATGCTCTATCTTGAACCTTAACAACTACTCAGACTTTGGCAACTTCATTTCACTTGAAAAAATTTCAGTTCTTTACGATTATCATCAAGAAACATCTTTATATCTTGAAGCCTTACTCTGAATAAACTCACCTTCCTAGCTCTTTCTGAACTCTGGCTGCCTGTTCAACATATCTTCCTGGTCCAAACTCCTCTTCAAACTGACTGATTCAAACTGGTTTCTTGGTTACTGACTGCATTGCTTTGCTTTGCTTGACCTCAAAATAATTCTGGAAGTGTTTTAATCTTCTAGCTCCTCATTCTCCAGTTTGTTCCATCTTTGTCTGCAACCTGTCTCTTTAAAACTGTCCCAGAAAAACAAAACAGTGCCCTCTCTTTCTATCTGCTTTCTTAAGTCACCACTCTTTCCTTTTTTTCTTGTGAGAGCTGGACTTATCATATTTCTGTCTCATGCTGAGGCTTAACTTTGTCTGCACCTCAACTAGACATCACTTTCAAACATGGCTACCTTCTTCTACAAACTAATAGACCTTCATTTTTGGGATTAAAGTGTTATATTAAGGTCTTACTGTATTCTAGACAGAGAGATTAAAGGTCAGTCATTCCAGCAAGATGACTAGATTTTTGAAAGTGATCTCTTGCCATAGCAGCCATGTTTCTGAATTAAAATTCCTCTACCATGGAAAGATTTTCTACCAAATCATTTATCTACCTTATTAATATTTTCTTTTTTTTTTCCTGTGTCCTCCCCAAGATCCCTGGGAATAAAAGTCAACAAGTCATTTATTGAACTTATCATAGGAAGTTCTTCAGGAAAACCTTAGTTTATTGTCTATTCTCCTTATGTATCTTAATTTAGATAACAAAAATTTAAACTTCTTAATTTTTTTCTTTATTTTGTGTTGTTATTATAGTAATATCTTAATTTTTAACTTTTTTCCTGCTGCAGTCCTTCATTTTAATCTTCACTGATTATGTTACTTTTCTTTGCAACTACGTAAGTGATCTGAGTTGTAAACTTTCTCATATTCAATCCTACTTACTCAGCTGATTGTTTTTTAAGCATGAAAGAAGAGTTAATGTCAGTAAATGGTCATAAAGGAAATTATTTTGAATTTTATCTAAATTAGTCATCTGGAATAATCAGAATAACAAGAAATATAGCTTTATTCCAAAAAAAGAAAACTTGATTCTAATTTTTCTAGAATTTTTCTGGTTGAGAAAAATAATTGCTTGCATATTAAAAACCATCCATTTGAAAAATATTTGGAGATGGCCAGCTTCTCTGCTCCTATGAAGACACCACAGCCTGAAGGCATCCCAGGAGCTCCACCATATACAAGGCAACTGGGTAACTGACACCACAGTCTGAGGACCTCCCCAGGGCTCCACAGCATGCAGAGCAACTGACAGAGCAGTCTGAAAGCCTCCCTGGAGTTCTGCTGCACAAAGGGAAACAGACCCCAAAGTGCAAAGGCCTCCCTGGAGAACATCTACACATAAGGCAACAGTTTGACTGCTCCTCTGAAGATCCAACAGTCTGAAGGCCTCCCAAAAGGCCCCCAGAAGAGCCACTGTAGATAGGGCAAGTAACCAGCATACATGCCCCTCTGAAGACCCCTCACTCTGAAGGCCCCATAGGAGGTCTGTTACAGCTGAGCCAGCCTACAGGAAACTGAATCCAACTGAGGGGAAAAAAGAGGAAAGCTCCAAAACAAGACACCAAGACCAGGAAACAAAATGGATAAACAATAGAAGCCAATGTACTTTGGCATCATTAGAACCCAGTTATCCCAGCACAGCAAGCCCTGAATATACCAACACAGCTGAAAATCAGCAAGTTGACCTAAAGTCCTATCTCATGAAGATAATAGACTTCTTTAAGGAGGATATAAATAACTCACTGAAAGAAATACAGGAAAACACAATCAAACAGGTGAAGGAATTGAACAAAGTAGTCCAAGACCTAAAAATGGAAGTAGATAAAATAAGGAAAACACAGAGGGAGGCTGCCCTAGAAGTGGAAAACCTAAGAAAGAGGTCACAAATTACAGCAACCAGTAGAATAGAAGAGATAGAAGAGAAAATCTCGGTGTAGAGGATACTTTAGAAGATATTGACACAACTGTTAAAGAAAATTCAAAACATAAAAAGTCCTAACCCAAAATATCCAGGAAATCCAGGACACAATGAAAAGACCAAATCTAAGAAAAATTGAAATAGAGGAGAGCGAAGATTCCCAACTAAAACGACCTGAAAAACATCTTCAACAAAATCATAGAAGAAAACTTTCCAAACCATAAATGTATAAGAAGCCTATAGAACACCAAATAAATTGGACTAGAAAAGAAAATCCTCCTTCAGATAATAATCAAAACAACAAATTTACAGAACAAAGAAAGAATTAAAAGCTGCAAGGGAAAAAGCCAAGTAACTTGTAAAGGCAGACATATCAAAATCACACCAGAAAAAGACACTAAGACACTAAAAGCCAGAAAGCTTGACAGAGGTCATTCAGACTCTAAGAAAATATAAATGTCAACTTAGACTACTATGCCCAGCAAAATCTCAATCAACATAGATGGAGAAACCAAATATTTCAGGACAAAAATGAAATTCAAACAATGTCTATCTACCAGTCCATCCCGACAGAGGAATTAGAAGGAAAACTCAATGCCAGGAGGGTAACCTACACAAAGACAAAACAAGATATTAATATCTCATAACAAAGCCAAAGGTGAGAATCACACATACATAATGCCAACTAAAAAGCAAACATAACAGGACTAACAATCATCTGCCTTTTATATCTCTCAATATTAATGGATCAAATCACCTATAAAAAGACATAAGTTAAAAGACTGAATATGCAAACAGGATCTAGCATTTTGCTGCATGCAAGAAACATTCTGAAAAACAAAAACAGAACTTCCTCAGAATAAAAGGCTGGAAAAAAGTCTTCCAAACAAATGGTCCCAGAAAAAAGCTGAAGTGTTGTCATCAACCAAAAGTTATCAATCAAGATGAAAAAGGACAGTTTATATTCATCAAAGGAAACATCCAGCAAAAATAATTCTCAATCTGAACATCTATGACCCAAATGCAAGGGGTCCCCAATGGTGGATGGAGAAGGGACTGAAAGAGCTGAAGGGATTTGCAGCCCCTTAGGTGGAGCAACAGTGTCAACTGGTCAGAACCTCCAGAGCTCCTGGGGACTGGACCACCAACCAGAGTACACATGGAGGGACCCATGGCTCTGGCCGCATAGGTGGCAGAGGTTGGCCTTTTGGACATTAGTGGGAGGAACAGCTCTTGGGCAGGAGGGGTTCAATGCCCCAGTGTAGGAGAATACCAGGGCAGGAAGGCTGGAATAGATAGATGGATGGAGGAGCACCCTCATAGAGGCAGGGGGAGGGGGAATGAGATAGGGAGTTTCCGGAGGGGAGACCTGGAAAGGGTCCCCATTTTAAATTTACATTTAAAATGTAAATAAAGAAAGTATCCAATAAAAGAAAAAATATTCAATAAAATTCTTGGAAACTGAATCCAAGAACACATCAAAACCAGCAATCACGATCATGTAGGCTTCATCTCAGGGATACAAGGTTGTTACAATATATAAAAATCTATTAAAGTAATCCACTATATTAACAAACTCAAAGAAAAATCACATGATCATCTCCCTAGATGCAGAAAAAGCATTTTACTAAATATAACGCCCTTCGTGTTAAAAGTATTGCAGAGATCGGAATTCAAAGCCCATAACTAAACATAATAAAAGTAATCTACAGCAACCCAACAGGCAATATCAAAATAAATAGATACATGAAGCAATCTGACTAGAATCAGGGACAAGACAAGGATGCCTACTCTCCCGATATCTATTCAATAAGAACTCCAAGTTCTAGCTAGAGCAATAAACATAAAGAGATCAAAGGGATATAAATTGGAAAAGATGTCAAGGTATCACTTTGATGATATGATAGTATACATAAGTGACCCCCAAAATTATACCATAGAATGTCTACAGCTGATAAACTACTTCAGCCAAATGTCTGGATATAAAATTAATTAAAATAAATCAGTAGCCTTCTTTTATACAAATGATAAATGGGCTGAGAAAGAAATTAGGAAAACAGTATTCTTCACAATATCCACAAATAATATAAAATATCTTGGGATAACTCTAATCAAACAAGTGAAAGATCTGTAGGACAGGAACTTCAAGTCTCTCAAGAAAGAAATCAAAACAGATCTCACAAAATGAAGATAACTCCCACGATCATGGATTGGCATAATGAACATAGCAAAAATTACCATCCTACCAAAAGCAATCTACAGATTCAATGCAATTCCCATCAAAATACCAACACAATTCTGCAAAAACATGGAAAGAGCAATTCTTAAATTCATCTGGAAAAGCAAAAAACTCAAAAGAGTAAAAATAGTTCTTATCAATAAAAAGAATTTCTAGAGGAATCACGAACCCTGACCTAAAGCCATACTATAAAGCAATAGTGATAAAAACTGCATGGTATTGGTATAGAAGCAGACACATTGATCAATGGAATAGAACTGAAGACCTGGAAATAAAAACCACACACTTATGAACACTTGATCTTTGACAAAGAAGGCAAAAATACACAATGGAAAAAAGAAAGCATCTTGAATAAATCTTGTTGGTCTAACTGGCAGTCTGTATGTAGAAACACAAAAATAGAACAATATTTGCCACCTTGTACAAAGCTTAAGTCCATGTGGATCAAGGATCTCAACATAAAACCAGACACACTGAATCAAATAGAATAGAAAGTGGGAAAAAACCTTGAACTTATTGGCACAGGGGGTAATTTCCTAAACGGAACTCCAATGGCTCAAGCTCTAAGAATAAGAATTGATAAATAGGACCTCATGAAACTGGAAAGCTTCTGTAAGGCAAATGACATAGCCAATAGGACAAATTGGCAAACCCTATACATTGGGAAAAAAATCTTCACTAACCTCACAACCAATAGAGGGATAATATTCAAATATATGAAGAACTCAAGAAGCTAACCTCCAAGAAACCAAACAACCTAATCAAAAATGGGGTATTGAACTAAACAGAGAATTCACAATAGAGGAATCTTGAATGGCTAAGAAGCACATAAACAAGTGTTCAAAGTCCTTAATGATCAGGGAAATGCAAATCACAATGACCATGAGATCAAAAACTCAGGTAACAGCAGATATTGGTGATGATGTGAAGAAAGAGGAACACTTTTACATTGCTGATGGGCTTGTAAACTGGTACAAGCACTCTGAAAATCCATCTAGAGGTTCCTCTGAAGATTGGAAATTGATCTACCTGAAGATCCTACTTTGGCATATGCCCAAAAGAAGTCCCGCAATGCCACAGGGGCACATGTTCCACTATGATCATAGCTGACTTACTTGTGATAGCCAGAAGGTGGAAACAGCTCAGATGCCCCACAACAGAAGAATGGATACAGAAAATGTGGTTCACTTACACAATGGGATACTATTCAACTATTAAGAATGAGGACATCATAAGTTTTTCAGGCAAATGGATGGAACTAGAAAATATCATCCTGAGTGAAATAACTCAGACTCAAAAGGACATACATGGTATATACTCACGAATAAGTGAATATTAGCCAAAAATTACAGAATACCCAGGATACAGTCCACAGAATTTAAATGTAACAAGCTGAAGGGCTCTAGTGAGGCTGCCTCAATTCCACTTGGGATGTAGAAGAAAGCAATTACAGGAGGGGGCAGTGATGGAGGGCCCAGGTGGGAAAGGAGACAGGGAAGGAAGAGTCCGGGAACATGATCAGGTTTGGGTTGGTGGGCACAGGACTGAAGCCCTTAGGATCATCAGAAAGAATGAAAAGAGGCAGCCTCAGGATGTAGAAGGTTAGGAGACCCTCTAGAAGGTACCAGAAATCTGGGAGGTGAGAGAATTTCAGGACTCAAAAGCATCTTGGATGAAATGCCCTACAGTGGAGAGAAGGACCTTGTAGAGCGCACCTGCAGTGAGAGCATCAAGTGGAAGGATGGGGTTGCCATCCCACAGTCAAAAACTCTCACCCTGAATTATTTCTGTCTGAAAGAATTGCAGGGAAAAATTGGAGAAGAGCCTGAGGAAAAGGAAGTCCAGTGACATGCTCAAATTGTGATCCAGCTCCAGGGAAGACCCCCAAGGTCTGACACTGTTATTGATGCTATGGTGTGCTCACAAAAAGGGGCCTATCATGACTGCTGTCTGAAAGACCCAACAAGCACCTGAAAGAGTCAGATGCAGATACTTGCTCCCAACCAATAGACAGAAGCTGGTGACCCCTGTGGTTGAATTAGGAAAATGCTGGTGACCCATGAGCAGTCTCATGTATCCTGGATCCACGAGATCTTCAGACACTGAGCCACCTTCCAGGCAGTATATACCAGCTGATATGAGGCCCCCAACACATATACAGCAGAGGACTGCTGGGTCTTGACTCAATCAGAGAAGATGTGCCTAACCCTCAAGAGACTGCAGGGAATGGAGATGTCTTGTAGGGTGGAGGTGAGGAGGTGGGGACATCTGCTTGGAGATGGGGGGAATTATGGGATGCGGAACGGTCAGAGGGTGGACTGGGAGGAAAAGAAGGTCTGGACTGTAAAAAAAGATTAAATAATTTAATATCTATATATGTTTGTATGTATTATGTAATAGGTGATTAAGCATAAATGATCCTTTAGGTAAAATAATAAATAATTGAATCACTCATGGACACTCTATTGCTAAGTATATAATATATATAAGAAGCAGTAGAATTAAATCTTCACAATATAAAGTAGTCAAGATAGTAAAGTAAGTGTATAATTAACTATACAACATATTAAAGTTTGCCAACATAGGGTCTAGCAATACAAAAGAAAACTTGATTTCTGTCATTTATTCAGTAGAGTCTACAAAAGGAGACAAACAAATTGTGAAACCATTGTTCTTTATTTTGTAATAAAATAATCAATCCACACAACATATTAGAATGCACTTTGGTAGTATTTTAGAGATCTAAAAACTATTTACTCTCTGAAGCAATAATGGCACATTTTTTTAAAATTTTCTTCATCCCACCCCTCTCCTTTGCTTCTGAGAGAGTACTCCCTGACCCTTTCCCCAACCCCACCCTGTCTGCATCCACTTTTCCTGGAGCATAAAATCTCTACTAGATTATGTGCATCCTCTCCCTCTGAAGCCAGACAAAGTAGTCCTCTACTGAATATGTTCCAGGGACTACAGACCAGTGCATGTATGCTTTTTGACCTGTCTTAGGCTCTAGGAACTCCTAGGGGTCCAAGTTAGTTGATACTGTTGGTATTCCTATGGGGTTTCCATCCCCTTCAGCTCCTTCTATCCTTCTATTTACACAATGGAATACTATTCAACATTAAAAATGAGGACACCATGAATTTTGTAGACAAATGAATGGAACTAGAAAATATCATTGGATACCCTGTGCTCAGTCCCATGGTTGGCTGTGAGCACCCACCTTTGTATTTGTCAAGTTATGGTAGAGCCTTTCAGGAGACAGTTATATCAGGATCCTGTCAGCAAGCACTTCTTGGCATCCACAATAGTGTCTGGGTTTGGTAATTGTATATGGGATGGATCCCCAGGTGGGGAAGTCTCTGGATGGCCTTTGCATCAGTCTCTGCTCCACATTTTGTCTCTGAATCTCCTCCTGTGGGTATTTTGTGCCCCTTCTAAGGACTGAAGTATCCACACTTTGGTCTTCCTTCTTTTTGAGCTTCATGTGGTCTGTGAATTATACATTGGGTATTCTGAGCTTTTGGGCTAATATCCACTTATCAGTGAGTGTATACCATGTGTGTTCTTTTGTGATTGGATTACCTCACTAGGATGATATTTTCTAGTTCCATCATTTGCCTAAGAATTTCAGGGAGTCATTGTTTTTAATAGCTGAGTAGTACTCCATTGTGTAAATGTACCACATTTTCTTTGAAGGATAAACACCTCTGTTGAGTTCTTTTCTGGGTTCTTTTCAGCTTCTGGCCATTATAAATAAGGCTGCTATGAACATAGTGGAACATATGTTCTTGTTATACGTTGTAGGACAGTGAAAGGCAGCCTGGTTTCTGGTCGAGCACAGACTGGAAACCACAATGACCCAGTGATGCTGAGGGACAGCAGGAGTTTTGCCATGACCCTAGACTCCAGGATCCTGACAGGAAGCCTCCATAGATTAGTGTCTTTCAGTCATATAAGGCCCCAAGCCTCTCCACAGGTAGAGGACATGGACTACAGGGCACCAAGACAGATCTCCATTTTAATGAAGTACCTAAAGGCCAGAAGGGCTTAGCCAATTAAGCTTTCCTTCTCAAAGACTCCTCTCTACAAAAGATATTTAACCTCAGGCCCACTCTGAGAAAAAGGTTTACTCATCCACTCTCTGCCATGAAAATAAAAACCTTAAAACCATGGACTGCCTCTTTTCATATGGATCTACCATGGGGGAGCCTTAGAAAGGCCTTCGCCTACAGAGCAGCCATCTAGTCAGGATGTAGCCAGAGTTTCCCTCTCCCTCTCCACTGTCAGCTCTTCTGTGGCTTCCAGTGGCTCATGGGTGCCCAAGAGCCTGAGAACCAGATGACCTAGCCTCATCACAGACCCTGGAACCCCTAGCCAGCTTCATCTTTCCCTGTGCCTCAGACCGTGTTCCCCAACCCCCAGAGTCGTGTCCCGTGGCTTCACATAGCAGGACACCTGCCCAGTGTTGGCATGAGGTTAGTGCAGTCAAACTTCCCATGTCCTGCCTCACCAAGCGGCCTGAGCCCTGTGGTGGGGCAGACATGGGACCCCATATAACCCAACAACATGTCAGAGTGTCTCTTGGGTATATGCCCAGGAGTGGTATAGCTGGGTCCTCAGGTAATACTATCTCCAATTTTCTGAACAACCCTCAGACTGATTCCCAGAGTGGTTGTACCTGCTTGCAATCCCACCAACAATGGAGGAGTGTTCCTCTCTCTCCACATCTTGCCAGCATGAGTATACATGGCTCCAGCTGCATATGTAGCAGAGGATGGTCTTGTTGAACATTAATGGGAGGAGAGGCCATTGGTTCTATGAAGACTTGATGCCCCAGAGTAGGGGAATGCCAGAACAGAAAAGCGAGAGTGGGTGCATGGGTAGGGGAACACCTCACAGAAGCATAGGGAGAGGGGTTGGGATAGGGCTTTCTGGAAGGGAAAACAGGAAAGGGGATAACATTTGAAATGTGAATAAAAAAATCTAATAAAATATTTCAAAAAAGAAAGAACAAAAGAAAGAAGAAAAAAAGAAAAAGAAAGAAAGAAAGAAAGAAGGAAAGAAGGAGGAAGAAGAAAGAAAGAGAGAAAGAAAGAAAGAAAAGAAAGAAAGGAAGAAAGAAAGAGAGAGAGAAGGAAAGAAGAAAGAAGAAGAGAATATCATCCTGAGTGAAGTAACCCAGACCCAAAACAACATGCATGGTATGAACTCACTCATAAGTAGATATTAGTCAAAAAAGTATAGAATAGCCACAATACAACCCACAAACCATAAGAAGTTTAACAATAGGGAAGACCCAAATGAAGATCCTTCAATCCCACTTAGAAGGGGAACAAAATAATCACAGGAGGCAGAGGCAAGAAGGGACATGTGTGGGAGAGGGGAGGGGGAGGGGAAAACAGGGACAGGGACAGTTATTGGGAGAGATAGGAGAAAAGCCAGAGGGCCAAGAGAATGAAAGGAAATACCCACCTGCTGGGGTTAGGGGTCTTGGGGATCCTCTAGAATGTCCCAGAGCCCTGGGATATGAGAGGTTCCCAGAACTCAATGGGGATGATCTTAGTCATAATTCCTAGTAGTGGAAATGGAACCTAAAGAGAGCACCTCCAGTAGATAGACTGGGCCCCAGTGGGGCCATGGGTTACAAATCGAACTTCAATTTTTTTCCCCAGAATCATTCCTGTCTGAAAGAAACATAGGGACCAAAATGGAGCAGAGAATAAAGGAATGGCTGACCAGTGACCATCCCAACTTGGGGTCAATCTCATGAAGGGGGGCATCAAATCCTGACACTAATACCAATTCTATGAGGTGCTTACCGACAGGAGACTAGCATGGCTGTTCTCTGAGAGGTTCTACTAGCAGCTGACTAAGACAGATGCAGACACAGTCAACCATTGGACTGGGGTCATGGACCTCAATTTTATATATGTTTAATGTTTGTATTAGCTGTTTGAGAACTTTGTCCAATATGTTTTGATCATATTCACTCTATATCCCCAGCTCTTTTAAGAATATATCTCATTTTTTACCTACCTATTGCATTCATTTGTTGTCTTCCTACCTAAGACCAATTTGTGCTTCTCAAGTGTCTTTGGATCTTTCTTTGGCCTTAACCTCTAGAAAATGGTTGGCTTATTTGGGCTTCAATCTTAGAGAATCCAGAATCTCCATCTTCTATCAGCTGAAAAATGTCAAAATCTACCTGGCCATGGTTGTACTGAATGCCCAATTCCTTTCTACACATTGGAACTTGGTCTGGATAAAACTTGCAGATAATTGTGATTGCTGTCACAACCATTGTGAGTTCATATCTTCATGTTCCCTACTGTGTTTAGAAGACTGTTTTCTTATAGTCATCCACACCTCTGACTGTTTTAACAATTTCCCTCCACTTTCTGATTCTCTGAGCCTTGGTAGAAGATACTAAATATATATGTGACATTTATGTCTAATCATTCTGTATTCTCTTGTTCAGTGCACCTTGTCCAATTGTGAGTCTTTGTATTAATCACCATCAACTCTAAATAATAGCCTCTATTATAAGGATTAAGAAATGCACTGTTCTAGGTTTATTAGTCAGAATTTTTGAAAGAAGTGTGTGTGTGTGTGTGTGTGTGTGTGTGTGTGTGTGTGTGTGTGTGTGTTTATTAGAGTTAAAGTGACTTACAGACTGTGGTCCAACTAATCCAACAATCAGAGGTATACTTAGACAAAGGGTTTTAGTTAATTCCATTTGTACTCAAGTTGACAATCAAGAATAGATAGTACATCCAGG
This sequence comes from Mastomys natalensis, assembly GCA_021653895.1. Lineage (NCBI taxonomy): Eukaryota > Metazoa > Chordata > Mammalia > Rodentia > Muridae > Mastomys > Mastomys natalensis. Next base: position 628,341 of record JAJTUV010002108.1, on the reverse strand, counting down.
CACAACAACAAGTCATTAGAGGTTGATTAACATTATATACATTTAGCAGAATAATAATTGGTTCTTTCCTGGGGTGAAAGCCTGTTTAGAAATACTCTCTTGTCCTGATAATACTGCCAGGTATTTTATGTTATGGATCAGGCACTAAATCTACTAAGAAAGTATCTGGTTATTTCCCTGATGTTCATCCTACTATTGCCCCATTGGGCATGTCTTGCTAGGAAGGTCATTATTGGAGCTCACTGGGTTCACAGCTGGGTAAGAATGGTTATTTCTTTTGTCTTCTGTAGCTTACATAGCACCATTAATTACTATAAAAAATTATTTCGTCAAAATTAAGCTTCTGGTTCAGAACCATCTTGATTTCTCTATGCTTGTAAGTACAATATGTGAGTTTTCATAAATAGGGTCTTAATATCAAGTTCTAGAGGGTAATCCTGTTATATTTCAGGGTTTTAGGTACCTCAAGGATAAACAATTCCAAGAGTAACACCACATTTATGGCCCTGGGCTTATACTTTATCAGTCTATGGTGCCAGTAAGAGTATTGTGGCTACACTTTAGTGTCACTTCATTAAATTCCTTTTATGCATGTGCATAAATAGATTTTTAGGAAGTTTATTACAATAGTATACATTAGTATAAAGGTTTAAAAGGGCAGTATTGAGCATTAAGGGCTATACTGTGGTACAGAAGAGAAGGGGCTGGATAGAGGAGGAAATACTAGGAAGCATAAATAGCAATAAAGACTTTGAAAAAAGTCATTTGGTAATATATAAATTCTTTCTACAGAAAGACAAAAGAAAAAATTTATTTTATTACAATAAAAGAAGAGAGTATCAGTAAATGTGACCACTCTCATATATTCCTTTAAAATTATTTCAGAACAAAAAGTATTATAAATGCCTATGTTAAAAATACAAGGATGGAAACCATAAACTTTGTTACTTTACAGCCATTCTTATAAAGCAATGGTTCTCAACCTTTCTAATTCTGTGACCTTCAACAGTTTCTCATTATTTCTTTGCTAATTCATAACTATAATTTTTCTACAGTTATAAATCATAATATAAATACATGACACACAGGGTATCTATTATATGGCCCCTGTGAAGGGGTTGTTTGATCCCTAAAAGGTTGAAACCTACAAGTTGAGAACCACTGTTAAAAAAAAGCCTGTAAAGAACTTTCTTTACAGGCATCAAACACACAAAAATAAAACATTTTTAACAGTGTGAAAATTATTTACTTTGTGATTGGCTTGAATAATGGGGTACAATGGTTTCTTGAGAGTTCTGGATACTGAAGATTATACACTGTTTATGTTTGCAAGGAGATTCCAATGTAAAAGAAACAGCGTCACTTACTGTGTAAGTGTTGAAAATATCAAGTGTTAGAATCTAAGAATGGAAAGATGGTAGCTTTCACAAGTAACTAGCAAGTAACCACTGGGTGTGTGAACAAACCATGTTTATCAATCTTACTAATTTCAAATTTAAGGCATGAGCAAAATTTCAATGACACCTAGTAAATTTAAATCACTATAGAAAGCAGAGATGTAACCATATTGCAAGTGCCAATAATAACATTAATCATAAATTAATCAGACTTTTTCAAAGATAATTTTGGCAATGCCATACCTATCTTGATGTCTATGGAAGACTTTCCAGAGAATTAGCCAAATTATAGCAAACACAATAGTTTCTTTGCATTTCTCTTTGATTAATTTGACAAAAATGTGATAGTGATTTGTGACTTAAGAAGATTCTGTGATAGAGGGTAGTGAAAGACACTGTGAGATAGATCAGTGTCACTAGTGTGTCGAGTCCTGTTAAGAATAATTTTCAATGAATGTTATTGGAATTGAGCAACTAGTAAACAGAGGTCTTAGGAGATGAATTTATATTTTAGTCAACTAATAATCCCAGTGCTGGGAGTGGTTTGGCAAAAAGTGTTAGAATCTTCACTGACAGTCTAGGTCAAGAATACAGAGAAATGTGTAAAGTCGGTTTAATCTTGTCCTCAAGAAGCAGCACTCCGGATGTCTTGGAACTTTTTATTTTAAAATAATTAAAAATATCAGAAAAAATATATAAAGGACTTTATAATAGAAAATAACTTTGTTAAATTCCAATAGCAATGATCTGAAAGCTAGTCATAATGATCTATCCAGGAGTAGGTACACCTGGTGAGCACCAGCTAGCAGAGACACCTTAGGCGAGACACAGCTCAAGCTTCCGTTATTTCCAGATTTTAAAATGCTTATTTATACTTATGTGTGCAAGTGTATATAGATAACTAGGGAGGCAAGAAGAGTGTGTGGATCACTGATTTGGAATTACAAATTGTTATGAGATGTCAACATAGATACTGAGAATGTAACTCAGAACTTGGGTCCTCTGCAAGAGTAGGAAGCACTCTTAACCACCAAGCCATGCCTCTGGCACCTTAACCTTCTATTTTAAAGAGAACAAGCACAAAAAGAGTAGGCTTTCTTTGTCGGTGGAAGTCCAACATATGATTAGACCTAAAATTTCTTGTAGCTAACAGTAATAAATTGGTATTCATTATTCTGCATGTTGTGGTGACCTCCAATGATAAAAATATTTTGTTGCTATCTCATAACTGTAATTTTGCAATTGTTATGAATCATAGTGTAAATATCTGATATGTGACCCTGTGAAGGAGTTTCAAAATTCTACTTTTGGTGGATTTTTTTTAACACACCATTCATTTCCTCTATCTTAACTGTTCTACAATTAAAACGTCATTACAGTATTTTATTGAAAAATTGTAAATATCTTATACTGCTTTATCTATTAGTATATATTATTACATAAAACAATATTGTAGGGTATTAAACTGCGGTATAGATAAGCACTTGGTACTCATCCCAAACTACTAAAGAACTTCTTTCAATTTTATGCTTAATGTGTCACTTGACATCATTTCTCTTAATGAACCTATGTATATGAAACCTTTAGATAGAAAAGTGAAGAGGATTTGGGGTTATTGTCCAACTTAGACAGAAATATTCCCTAAATAAATGGATGTCAAGAATACTATTTTATTTCATTCAAAAGACTGACATATGATTGTCCTTGAATTAAAACTTAAAACTTTTAACAAGCAATGGTAGAAAACAACTTCAAGGCAATATCCAATTCATTTCATAGCTTTTTATATATTGTAGCATTATATTGTAATACCACATGAAAAGTGGTCTGATATGCTAGGAAATGCATGGTGGAGTGTTCACTAATCTGCATGAAAACAAAATACACATGAGAATGGACTAAATGGCTGGACTCCCTAAAGTTTATTCTTGACCACATTTATAGGGCAATGACAAGAATCTATATATAAATTAATTTACAACAGTAATTACAAAAGTATATTTTATTTTAATATATTTATATACTTTATTTATATATAAAATACTAATATAGTAATTTATGAGTGCTAAAGGTAATTGACAATATGTTTATAAATATAGAGATACTACAGATTCAAGTACAAAATATCAAAACAAGATTAAGCCTTAAAAAATGTAAAGTAATGCATCTTGGATGGAATGTCTGCAGATAACCAGAAAATGGAGGTTATATACTTGGAAAGTAGTAGTGGTGAAAGAGCCTAGCGAGTGATGGTTACAGAAATTAGCAGAAGATTGCATGGGATGATATAGTGGTTTGTAAAATCTATTTGGGCAGTCCGTGTAGAGATCACATATCACAAGTCAGACAAGTGTGTCCATTTATGAAAATCCCAGTACCAGCAGGATGCCATCATACTAAAGAGAATTCTAAGAAGGACTACAAAAATGATTGAGAGGCTGGAAGGGTTGATGTGAGATAAGATTAAAAAGGACTAAATATGTATGGGTTTTCCAAATACAGGTTATGTCACCATGAAATGAGGTGATCACACATGAGGGAAGTAAAAAACTTTTGAAGGAAGTTTAAGCAAAGGTTATTGAAAACATTCTGAGGATTACTAACATGGGCAAGGTTAATGTGGAATAACGGGTCCCTCACAGACAAACTAGAGAGTATATGTTCCACCTCTGTTCTCTGTGACCCATTATGTGAAGAGTTGAAGACAGCATACTTTAAAAGGAGTTCATCAGTTTTTACATCTCTAATACTCCAGTATTAAATGATAGCTTTCTTTTTGCAGGTTTCAGTTTTCGTTGTCATGTTGAATTGTAGCCATACAAATTTAAGTGTTATCTTAAATGTATAAAATACATTGTATAGCATACATACAAACACATATATGCATACATACAACACACACAGACACTGACACACACACACATATACATAAGTGTGTGTATATTACATGCATACCTTTTTCACTAACTGAATAAAGATAATAACAGGAACATATAATACACTCAAATTTGATAAATTTATTAAAAAGTAGCATGATTATGAAAACTTGAAATACAAAATACAACTAATGTAGAAAGTATTCTTGATAAATTTAATTTTATTCTAATGTTACATGGTTTAAATTTTAGGCAATAAATACATTTTAATGTACAGAATCAGGTGGTTACTGTGTTATCTAGGAATGGTCTTTTCCTCTCTTCCCACCCCTCCTCTATTCCCCCGTACATCCTCTCTCCTTATCCCTCTATCTCCTTTGAATGATACTCTTCCACTTTCAAGATGGATCTTTCCTTCTTAGTTAATCTCTCTGTAAACATCCTCTGAGAGACCCCAGAGTATGCATCAGCAGTTCTCTACCTATTTCTTTACCCAACGGATGCACTATGAAAATTTACATTCACTCACAAGGACATCAGGTCTGGGTCCAAGCACAAAGCAGATCCTGGGTGGCAGCTATGCACCCAATCTCACAAAACCTAGCCGAAAAGGGGCTCCCAGGAGCTCTAACCCAGGCAGTATCTCAGGTAAAATTGAAACACCCATGATGTCTGCCAGTAGAAGTTCTAATCCTGATGCTGGCCTCTGGACTTATACTACTCAGACCTTTAATGGGCCATTGACAAGGACATCAAACAGCTAGAGATTGACATCACTAATCTGAAGAAATCCCTCGTTTCACTGTCTGAAATGATCTCCAAATATTGCAAAGGACTTTATTGGACTTGATTTACTCTTTTACAATAGAAAAGACTGTGTACAGCTCTTGAATGTGTACAGCTCTTAAAGAAGAATGTTGCTTTTACATAGACAAGACAGGGATGGTTAAAGAGAGCATGAAAAAGGTCAGAGAAGGCCCTGAGAAAAGACAGAGAGAGAAAGAGAAAGAGAAGAGCTGGTGTAAGAATTGGTTTTCAACCTCTCCACGGTTGTCAACACTACTTCCTCTCATCTTGGTACCATTAATTGGGTTATTTTTGCTGATTTCTTTTGGTCCTTGGGCCTTAAATAGGCGAACTAACTTTGTAAAACAACAGATAGATTATTTGGTAGCAAAACCTATTCAGATACATTATCATAAGTTAGCTATGGAGGACCATGAGACTCAAGATGATGTTACTCTATCCAGGGTGTTCCCAAAACCCATCTCCACCCAACCTAAAAGAGGAGACTTCCGCCCCTAAACCAAGCAGAGAGGGGCCACCCAGAACCCCCTCTGACTGGCGATCTGAATTCTTGCTTAGGCTGCAAGGCTAAGCACTGCAAGAGAATATAAATAAAAGTTTAGAATATGTCTCTGGGTTCCCTGAGGGACAAGCCTGACTGCATAGGGATTGATGTCAAAAGTATCCCCTCTCCAGGAAAAAGACATCGGGATGGGTATAGCCCCCATGTCCTTGTCTAAGTCCATGACTACTAATACACTGTAACCAATCCTCCAAAATGATCATCAATCAACAACCCCTCAGAATTGACACACTTTTAATGTTGCTTTTTTTCCACTGACTTTTTCACTACTAGCTTGCCTATAGAAGTGTTATGTATCAATTATACATAAAACCAAAACTGTCTGTTGTCTTAAAATATTTATATTTTATATGTACATTTGTGAAAGATGATTCTTATCTGAACCTTAAATGTTTTAATCAATAATTAGTGATGTGTACATTGTGAGAGGAAGCTTTCCTGAGCCTCAGTTCAGGATATTTTTAAGGTTTGACTTTTAAATAATCTGTACACAAGAATATGTTTCTACTCTTTAATATTCATAGTTGGGTTTTGCTGCCATCACAGTACATTATAGATTGAGTAATTTATAACCAAGAAGAATATCTTGCCTCTGGGACTGGAGTTGGCAATTCCACTGTACCAAAACTTTAGCAGATATTAATATCAGCTGAGGTCCTGGTGTCTGCTGTGTATATGACTTTATGTTTCTGATGACATGGAGACAAGTAAATAGCCCAAAGAGACAGTGTACTCCTGAAAGTACTTTAACAAAACACTGAACTGTTTTTGGAGAGTAATTCCTTGTATTCTTGTACCTGAATCCAATTACATTGGAAACTAAACTCCAACGTGATTTTTAGAGGGGACAAATGACAGCATTTTCCAATGATTTAATTATAAGAGAAAGAAGAGTTCTGTGGCGTGGGCCAGGATCCTCACTGTCTTCTGACATTTAGATGGGTGAACAACCTGCTGACCTTCTCTCTTGATCATTGTGACTTGGCCAAGCCCAACTTCTAATATTGTAAAGGTTGCAAAACAAAAACATCATCTAGGTGAGACTAGTGTGAGGTGATTGGAGAATTTTTGTGGGTACAGTATCAAAGAAAAAAGTGACACTCTTCACATAATCACTATTTTATTGCAGTATTTTTAGGAAAAATGTAATATTTATTTATCAGTATGTTTTGTGGTGCTGAATATCAAACCTAGGACCTTAGACATGCTAGCAAAATAATTTGAAACTGAGAGATGACCAGAACAAAACATGAAATGTTTCACCCCAACTTTGTTGAGGTAAAGGTAAGAGAACTGAGTCAAAGTTATCCTTGTCACTTGAAGATTTATTTTATTTTTTTCCTTTAAAATAAAGATAAAATTATCTTTGTTTAAAATTTTAACGTTTTGTTCATCATTGTAGTAGCTAGATTTTCTAAGATAGCCCTCAAAGTGTCTTTTTTTAAACTGAAGAAGTCAGGAATATGATGATCTGTCACTTTCATCCTTATATTACATATCGTGCTTATAATCTTAAGAGTCCTTTAAAGCAGAGATTGTCAAGGAAATAGAAAAGCATGGGACACTTGAAGTATAGGAAGGGATCAACCTGCATCAGCTGTCATTAAAAAGAATTACAGGAATGAATGGAGAAAAACTGTTGAATAAGGCCAATAGATAGATGGAGATGCCAATTTTACCTTCTGTTGTTAAGTGGGGTATGCAGATTGCAGTTTGATTTCAGCCTTGTAAGTATCTGAGGAGATCCAGACATGCCTTCATAGACTTCTGGACTATTGTAACTAAGGAATGATAAATGAGTATTCTTTGTTATGTAACAACAAAATCACTGCAGTTACATTTTTTAGCTTTCATTAATTTTATTTATTTGAATTTTAAGTATATTCTGTGAAAATAGTAGAATCTGAATTATTAAGATACTACTTAATACCTTAAGTAGTATCTTAAGATACTACTTAATAAGAGGTGTATAGTAGCCTCCTAAATACTTTACTTAGACCAATATCCTAATTTAGCTCTTCCTAGACTCTGTATAGTAATGCTTGATATAATATAGGATTTTTAAAATTTTTTATTGGTTATTTTTTTATTTACATCTCAAATGTTAGCCCCATTCCCTGTGGTTTCCTCTCAGCAAACCCCCTATCCCATCCCTCTCCACCCTGCTTCTATGAGGGTGCTCCCCCACCTTCCCACCAACTCCTGCCTCACCGCCCTAGCATTCCCCTACACTGGGGCATCAAGCCTTCACAGGACCAAGGGCCTCCTCTCCCATTGATGCCAGATAAGGCAATCCTCTGCTTCTTCTGCAGCTGGACCCATGGGTCCCTCCATGTGTATTCTTTGGTTGGTGGTTTAATCCTTTGGAGCTCTGGGAGGGGAGTCTGGTTGGTTGATATTGTTGTTCTTCCCGTGGGGTTGCAAACCCTTCAGCTCCTTCAGTCCTTTCCCTAACTCCTTCATTGGGGTCACCATGATCAGTCTTGTGGTTGGTTGTGAGTATCCACATCTGTATTGTTCTGGCTCTGGCAGAGTCTCCCAGGAGACAGCTTTATCAGACTCCTGTCAGCAAGCACTACTTAGCATCAGCAATAGTGTCTGGGTTTGGTGGTTGCATATGGGTGGGGCAGTCTCTGGTTAGTCTTTCCTTCAGTCTGTGCTCCACTCTGTGTCCCTGTATTTCCTTTAGGCAGGAGCAATTCTGTGTTAATATTTTTGAGAAGTGTGGGTGGCCCCATCCCTCAACGGAAGGCTGTGCTTAACCTCTGGATATGGTCTCTATAGGTTCTCTCTCCCTTTGTTGGGTATTTCAGCTAATGTCTTCCCTGTTGAGTTCTGGGAGCCTCTTGCTTATAGGTTTAGAGATTCAGCATTTTTTCCTGACCTTGTTTGTTTGCAGATGCCTCTAAGTTTCATCTCAATTCCATGAAATAACCTTCGTATTTCCCACTTCCTCAAGTTTTATTTTATTATCACCCCATCTCTACCAGTGGCCACTGTCAGTTTCTCCTTGAAACAACAGCCTCAGTCCTGAGACTGGCCACATGATAACCTATTCAGAGAAGTCACATGATAATGTCCTTAGATGTCACACTGTAAAATTCTTTTTTAGAGATACTTTGATTAGTTCAAAATAGTTTCTTCTTATAGATTGATAGATTTTCTTTCATTATTCAATATTGCTTATAAGGTTTATTTCAGTGGATTTTACCTTTTTGTCTAACTTTTTTTCAAAAACTAATAAAATTATAAATTTTAGTCAATAAGTTTGAAGAACAGTTTGGACATGTGAAAATAACAATAGTGACATAAAAGTGAATGGCAACCTAGTCTCGCAGAGACTTTAAGTACCAGGATGGGGGCGCTGCCCAGGGGCCTTCAACCCACTCAGAAGAGAAGAGGAGGGGCAAGGGGAGGGAAAGGGGAAAGGATTATGGTAGGAGGTGACCAGGATGGGGGAAGTGAGCTGGCTATAAAGTGAGTAAGTAAAAAAAAATAAATAAAATTAAATTTTAAAAAACGAATGGCTAGGGAGATGGCTCAGTGGTTAAGAGCACTGACCGTTCATCAGGAGGTCATGATTTCAAATCTCAGCAACCACATGGTGGCTCACAACCATCTGTAATGAGATCTGATGCCCTCATATGGGTGTCTGAAGACAGCTACAGTGTACTTTGGGCCAGATTGAGCCAGGCTCAGAGTGAGCAGGGGCCAGAGCAAGTGGGGCTGGGGAGTTGTGGAGCGAGCAGGGCCCAGAGCAAGCAGGGCAGAGTAATTGGGGCTGGAGCAAGAGGAAGAAGGGAAGGGGAAAAAATGAAGTTTTATGAAGACCCCTAGGTGGTTACATCTGCCAGTACTGTTACATATTGACCATGCCTGCTGAAGGGCAAATGTAACCACTTCCAAAAGTGTTTAATAAAAGAAAATGGTTTATTTAAAAAGAAAAAAAAGAATGACAACAGTATTTGATTACTTGTCTGTTCTCATCTCTTACAGGTTCTCTCAGAAGTTTCTCCTTCCTTATGGTAAGAGGAGAATAGTAGCTATAAGAGCTGTTCATTTCCATGCATATTAATGCATGCTTTTATTAGGATTAAATCCTACATGTTTTATACCTGGAGTGGTCATCTTTTGTGTGCCTGTTGATTCATAGCTACTTAACCAATCATGACAACTTTATTAATTGTTTATTATCAAGCATTTTCTCTTTTATTAGAGAACAAGTGACTTCCTTCCCGCACACTGGCTTGTGTATATCTCTGTGATAGAAATTAATGCATACAGCTTTGCATGAGACTGCCTCACACATTGTGTTGCCTTTATGTCTGTCTTCTGTTGATGACTTCCACTGACATAAATGGACACCCAGTGTTAATGTATAGTGGCTAAAGTTCTGGCTGGAGTTCAAGCAGCTGGGTAAGGAAGAAATTAGACATCTGATCAAGAAATACATTGTTGCTGATATTTAGAATTCTGTAGGATAGAGCTCCTCTTGGGGTCTTTCAATAAGGTCTTAGATTTTTGTAAACTGATCATAAAATACATCTCAACAGTCATGTAATAATGTTCCCCAGAATATTAGTCAGTGTTGTCATGGATTGTATACATATTCAATCTCCTAAAATTGCAGTTTAATATTCATATGCTATGTGTTTAAAGTCTTAAAATCTTAGTTAACTAATTCTAAGTTCCATGGTAAAACTTAGATATATTTTAAAATTCCTTTTATATCCCCTCACCATTTTGAGACTTAAACAAATTTCTGAGACTGTTAATACAATAATAAATCCTACTCTTAAACATAGCTCAATAGTTAATAATGAACAGATTCAACCTACCTCAATATGTGGGACATAGTTTTAGAAAAAAAAAAATCCCCCAAAGTCTTGACTGAAGAAAACTACCAAATCAGTACCTTATAATCTTCTATGCTATGATAGTGCATTGAATACAAGAAAGCTGATGGGGTAGTTTTAAAAAATGTCCTGACAGAGTCAAGGTGATGGCCATTTTTAGCTGCCCTGCTATCCATCACCTCTTTCAGCCAAGCATACTCCATCATATGCAACAGCCTCATGAATTTATGCATCAAGCTGTGCAGCCAGTCGTGCCGAGGGCGCTGGTGACAAGTGAAATTGCTGTGCGCCTCATTTAGCTGTTTATTGCGCCTGAGTACGTGTTGCAGCTGTCATCCCACGATGGGATGATAGTGCTCGTTAATAGACAAGACAGGCAAATAATGATGGAGGCCACAGCAAGAGATGCTCATCTGCCAATGGGCTCTGAGCAATATTACAAACATCCACAAAGTTTTCCATCAAAAGCATCCCTGTAAGAAAATAGAGAGAGCATGGCTGTTCTTCATGGGACTAACAATGGAAATTAAACTTCTGAACAAAAAGTGTAGCCCAATGGATCATGTAACTTAAGACTGGCATTTCAGTTTCTATAGTAGAATGTCCTTTTAAAGGAATAAAAAATGACTTTTCAACAGTCAGGATTTCTCCCATTGCCCAAGTTGACTGTGTTCCGACCACACAACTAAGAATTAAACATAATCTAATAAACTGCCAAACTTAGTCTGCCGTCAACCACAACACCAAGATTTTGCAAGTGCTATTTTTCAACTCTTTGAAAGCTTGTGTGATACATTTACGATTTCAGATTTTTATCTTCCAATTCTTTTTAGTAATTCAGTGGAAACAAAGTTGAAAAAGAAACATTCAGTCTTGAGAATTGAATGGAATTTTCTTTTGTATGAAATTGAATTATACTCAGCATTCATATCTTGGCACATAGCAAGGAACCTCTTAATGAAATCTCTTGCAGATGAAAGTCTGTTAAACAACTGACTTTGATTTCCTTCTCTCTCTGAATGTATGGTACTTAATCTTTTGGAGTTTTATAGTGGTTGATAGGAAGTACCTAAAGCGTAAGCTAAAGTATGAACCTTTGTGATATTACCAAAACAGGATATTCATTTTAAGGTTTGAAAACTCAGAGATAATTAATGCATTTTATACAATGAAATGGAATATAATCTGACACTCTTATAGACTTTTATGAACAAAATTAATAATCAAGAAAACTGTAATTCAGTGGTTACTAACTGATATTTGAACTGCAGATATAGAAACAGATGTCAAGGTATGAATTTTGACTTCAGGATTCCCATGGTTATCAATAATTTAAAATTTAGCAGATGTGGAAAATGGAAAAGTATACAACCAGACATGAAATGTATAACTCACCTATTAGGTACACACACATATTAACAAGGTGATTTCATAGATATCATAACCTGTGGCTATCATAATTTTAGCAATGTCCATCTCACAATTAGGGACTGGCAAAAAACTTAACAAAGATATTCTTTATAAGTATATCTAGAGGTATCAATATTTGCTCATAAATGATATGTGTATTAAAATTCTAGTGTTATTTTGATGAAAGAAACAAGAACAAAATTATCACAGGCTCTAGATTTTAAGGATGAAGAAACCAAGTATTAGAGAGAGTCGAAGTGACTCAGTGAGGCAGATAGCATCCCTGGTGAACATGAGCTCCTGAAACCCGAAATCTTCCAAAGCCATGCACAAAGGGTATTTCCCATATCCTTGTTGTGACTGATTTAATGCATTTATTTTAGCTAATAGTTAGAAATACTTTAGCTTTCCTTATTAGTTCAGAAGATCATTGTGACTTATTATCCATATGCATATTTATTTACATCCTTTTTATAAAAAGGAAGGAGGATAGAATCTAGACATCTGACAAAGTCTTAGTTAAGAAGACAAGGTCGGTCTGTATAATGAATAAAGAACGAAGGTTATAAAGGGAAAAATTCTCAGGCTAAGGATAATTGCTAGATCTGAATATAAATTTTACTACTGATTTAAAAGGCATGATTCATTCTTAAATGTGACTGTTGTCTTTGGGCCAAAAATTACTTCAGTGAAATAGATCTTCTCTTTTATGATGGAAATAAATGAGAAAATATAAATTAACTTACAAAAGTATAGTTTTACGACACTTATATCTTATATATATTCTATAAACAAGGCCTCATTTGTATTATTTAAGAACAATTTCTTCTTTAAAATATTTCTTTCAGTGAATCTTCTCTTATTCAAAATGAATAACAAAAATTATTAAAGCAACTTTATGCAGAGTACCTTGCTGCAAAAATCTCTATTTTCCATAAGTTTGATAAACAGTGTATAAGCCAAGTGTATCTACAGTAATTTACTTGCCAGTACAGTTGGCATCATTATGCAGAAGTTACAAAGTCACATTTGGAGTATTCATTACAGTAGTGATTTAGCTCAGAGTCTTAATGTAAAGTTACAAGAAGCAACATACGGTAACTTTATACACTTTATGTCTTTCCACTCTTTTGTTCTTGCTATGGAATAATATAGTGAAAGCTGAGGTTCTGCTCCTTGCATTTAAAAATACCGGTAATTTTTGTTGGCATTTACAGAATTAATGGTCAGCAAATCTGGATATGTTGACCCCATTTTCATAATGAAATGGAGAAAAGATATGTGTTACACAAAGTTTTATTAATGTTTTATAAAATTGTTGCTACAGTCAAAGGAAGTGCTGTGAAAATTAAATTACTGGGTCTACTCTGAAAATCAGCATAATATGCTCTGTTTAATTCAGTCGTGCTAAGATGTGAGAGTCTCCTTCTTTCTCTCAGCTTTCTCTCTCCTTCACCTGGGGGCATCTGCTGATTAGTCTCTTCTAGAGGTTGTTTAATGACTATTTTACAGGAACTGTCAGCTTCGTAAAGCCCAGTGGTGCTGGGCGTCACTGTATTACCAGCCGTTTTACACAATTTGCCTGACTGTAAATCGGAGGTTTAAATACAAGGCAATGCTCCTATTTAACTTAATGACTGGCTGATGGGGGTTGATTAAGCCTCGTATTCGAATGTTTTACTCTTAAAGGTCATCTGTTGTTTGTCTATGCTCACTTTTCTGATTCTAGAAACCTGTGAAATAAGGTGACTATTTAGAAAATAGCAGAAAGGAGCCTTAAAAAATCTGTCATATGCACTTTGGGTTTGATTCAACACAATTATAAATAAATGGAAAAATGGGACTTTGCATCAGCTTAGTGAAAAGCAAAAGCCAATGGACCTGCTCATTTGGTTAGAACTGAATGCAGTAGCATTTTCAATTAAGGAGTAGTTTATTAATTTTTTTTATTTATTTCCACTTGGAAATGGCAGCTTATGTTATATTAAAAAAAAACCTTTTTCTTTTTCATGTTTTTCTATTAAACCAAAGTAATCAGTATTCTTACAATTGTTAATTCTTTTAACTTAAGACATTGCTAATTCAATCTAAATTTTATATAACTTTAAAAATGAATTCTTCATAAAAATAGATTAATTCACTGTAAATTTAATATTCATACAAACTTGTGTATCTTCAATGAGCACTTCAGATATTCATTAATTTATTTTGATCAGCTTTAATTTTGTAATCTTTAAGGAACAAAGAGTCAATAAATGCACTAATCAATCAGAACAAGTCAAAAACGAGAATGACCTATGGTCAAAAGCAGTCAGCATACAGAAGATGATAGTGCTTAGGAAATATTTAATAATTTTATGACTTCATACTTTCAAAAATTAAGACAATTATTCTTTGTTAAAACAAAAGATAAACCATAAGTCCCTTACAGAATTTAAAAGAATAGTCATTGCATTATTTTTTTTTAATTTCTTTTCTGCATGAAGAATTCTTAGTACACATAACTAGAAGGCAATAGACCAGGATAAGGTGGGATAGACTGAGTTAATGTGACCATAAATCCTCCTCTTTCACCTAACACTGTGGAAATAGAAACACTTAAAAAAGAACTGGGACCTTAGTTTTGTATTGTCCAAAAGACAATATGCCCAAACCTGTAAATTCCTAGAGTGGGACTATCTACATAAACAAGCAATTCATATGCAAAACTCACCTATGTTAACCCAAGACCTTGGTTGGATTTTTTTTTTGCTGTTGTTTATTTGTTTGTTTATTTGAATCTTAAGTCTGAATTCCATAAACAGATGTGCACAGAGCTAACACTCATTTATATAAAGCAGTGATGTAAATTCTGGTGTTTCCAAAGAGTATTATTTGGAAGGTATTTCACAAATCTGGAAGGAGGGCAGGGACCCTCTGATCACACTGGTAGAGCACAATGAATTTTCTACAAAGAAAGGGCTCCAGCCTTTATATTCAGACCTTGGCTTATTTTACTAAGGTATTTTCTTGAACTTTGGGTGCCATGAGCTCTGTCCATTAACTTTCGTTTTTTGGAAGTTTGTCTTTACAAGGGTAGAAGCCATTTCATGTAAATCTTGATATTTCCTGAATATTTTATTACCTAGGATCATGTTGAACCTGAGGTAAATATTTAAATTATGTTTGAATTAAGCAGCCAAAATATCAGGGTGTTTTTTTTTTCATATTTAAGAGATTCTCAGTAAAATACTAAATCACACCTCCCCCTTCAGATTCCTACTGCCTCCTACTGCCAAGCTTGAAGGAATGCTGAGAGAATTGTGCCTGGAGATGGGGATGATAGTCTCAGCTCTGTCACATTGTGATTACCAAAGAGTGCACTTAAACTTGAGACTTCAATTTCTTATCAGTAAACTTCAGAATTGGGTAAATCCCGAGATCCTTGACAGCAATGATGCTCTGATTGTTGGTTCTCTGCTGCTTGAATCTGTAGTCGGCCACTCCTTGTCACTCTACTTGCAGTGGAATTCTCACCGATAGCCAGTATTTACTGAACTTGTGCTCAGGAAATCCACATTATTTCCTCTACATCTTACAATGAAGCAATAATTTTTTTTTTTACAAAGAGGAAAATTAGGTCTTGGAAAGATTAAATATTTTTCAAGGAATTGATTAGTTGAAAGTTGCATAGGTAAAATCTTGGCTCTAGCCTCTCTGTGGTGCTTGCTTTGTTTGTCCCTGCTTTTTAGTTGCACTGCACTACTCTATTTGTGACTCTACCCCCTCATTTCTCACAGGATCAAACGGTAATCATAGACATAGAAACTCTGAAGGTGATAATAGTACCCTCTAAAAAAAAAAAGACCCATTGAGTGTTTTGTTCTCAGAGATGAAGACGTTCCAACGATGCCCATATATATTCTTTCTCACTCTTTGGTACTCAAAGTCATGCATTTCTGAGACAGATGGCCAATGTACTCTGTGGTCATAAAATCAAATTCAACAAGCTGCTGGCACCAGGACTGAACTTGTGACCTCAGCATCATTTTAACCACACCCAAAGCAAGTGAACTAAATAGTCAAAGAAAAAGTCTGACATGTACCACAAGAAATGAAACACAGCCCTTGAAGTGTTCAAATATTCCTCAACCATCCATTCAATTTGTATTACAATTTTTTGAGACTTGTATTTTATAAAACAGTGCACTGAAAACTGTAGAATAAATATATAGTCTGGACCTCTAGACTTTATTGTTCAAGAGGTAAGAAGAAGCAATATCATCATGTGCCCCCAAAGAGGATACATAAAGTTTCATAATGTACAAAGCCTGAAGAACTTGCATCTAGATGTGAGGTATCAGAAGTTTAGAGGGGACTCTGAAAGTTGTTCCCATGTTATCAATCTTCTCCATGTCTAGGGTTTATTATTAAAATAGCCTCAAGTTAACCCTTTACAAGACAGCAGCTCATACGTCATTAATGACCATCTCTCTATTTAATATTCTTTGTAGCATCTTATTTTCATCTAATCCATGAGCTCAGTAAGATGGCTAATTTGTGTGCCAAAAGAAACTGGTATAAAAGATGTCTGGATAGTACATATAAATGTTATTCTGGAATGTATCCATTAGTGCCTCTTGGCAAAAATTAACATTAAAACGATGGGCTAAATAAAGGCATCACAGTTACCAATCAGGGTCAATGTCATCTAATCAGTTGCTAGTCCAAGTAATGAAAAAGAAATAAGGATGAATTGAGTCACTCTGTGCTATTGAGTCACTCTGTGCTTGGGCTGAGACATCGCTCTTCTCTTGCCCTTGGACATTTACTCACCTGGTTCCTGGATCCCTAGCTCACACTGGTACACCTTTGATTTTATCCTTTTGTTTCTTTTATTTAAAATTTCTTATGAAACCATTTACAAATTACACACGTAATTTAATAAAATGCTTTCATCACACAAAAAAATAGATCCTTTTGTCATATAATGTCTTCTCATAAAAGGTTCCTTTCGGTCTAATCATCCTAGGTCCTCTCTATCTTGCTGCCCTCTGGATCCTTTCCCTCTCTGACCCATAGAAGATAAAAGGTTTTTAAAGATAAAATCTTTGGAATTATAGGTATAATAGTATTGCTTCATCTGACTCTGTTTTATTCCCCAACCCCAGTACTTTTACTATAAGATCACTTGTTCTCAGGCCTTTCACTTCACCATTTTCCATCTATCTATCTATCTATCTATCTATCTATCTATCTATCCCTATCTAACTGTTCTAGGCCTTCACTTCACCATTTTCCATCTATCTATTATCTATCTATCTATCTATCTATCTACTATACCTATAATTATCTTGTATTTCTCTGGTTATTTGGGTAATCTTAAATAATACACAGAGCTATGTCTTTGACTTCTCTAATTTCATGGTTCTAAGATTCAAGTGTTAACCAAACTGAGTTAATTGAAGAATGCTGTGTCCCGTTTT
Organism: Mastomys natalensis; assembly: GCA_021653895.1. NCBI lineage: Eukaryota > Metazoa > Chordata > Mammalia > Rodentia > Muridae > Mastomys > Mastomys natalensis. Next base: position 610,968 of record JAJTUV010002108.1, on the reverse strand, counting down.
CCTTGATTTTTTTCCCTAACAATCTACTTTCAGTTGTTTTGTTTTAAGAATTCAGTTAACAAAATAATTATTTTTAATTAACCAAAAGAAATATCTTTCAGTGTACTAGGACTTTAAAAACACCATCACACTTACAAATTTTGTTCAATAAAGTATGGTTATCATCAATAACCTCTCAATCAATTCCACCCTTTAAATTGTAAATCAGCTACAGAAAGATCAGGAACACTATCATGTCATCTTATTATTAAACTAAGACTAAACCTAGTATTTTATTATTAGCTGTCTTCATTATTCTATCTTAATTTATATTATATATATATGGTATCATTTTGCAAATCATACACCTAAATATTCTTCTATGTTCCATTTCTAAGGCATATATGAAATAATGCTAATTAAAATATTCAGAATGGTTAAAAAGAAGAAAGAAATTCCTACCAGTCATTCCATATCAAAGAAAAAAATTGAACCCAAATTTCCTAGAAGATTGTTCTTCATTGTCTTAGCAATAGACTCTTGGGATAGACTGAAAGACCACTTGACCATTTTTCCTCATAAAGACACATATTGAGTCTTTAGCTCTATAATGATGATGGTATTGGAAATTCAGGCAACAAAAGAGATCACTTCTCAGGCTTACTGCCAGATTTTTAAACCCACTATAATATGTTACTTTTGCCAAGTAAATGAAATCTGAATGCTGGATAAAACATTTGAAAAAAAAAAAAAAAGAAAGAAACCCATGCTGACTAATAGGCGCTAATGTGTGAATAATAATTAGTGCGATTAAATGGCTGGCACTGTGAGAGTGAAATTTTTAGAAATCAAAACATTAATGTAGGGGGTACATACACATAAATAAAGCTTTAAAATGGGAGAATATGAGCTGGAATCTATGAAAATGTTTGTCAGTATACCAAATATGGAATTACCATTTAAGTTATAGCAACCTTAATCATAAAAATTATATAATATAAATCATTATCATAACCTCTAAAATGAGCAATATGGAGAGAAGAGACAAAGGGAAAGATGTTGAGAAAAGGGAAGAATGATGGTGGAGAGGAAGAAGGGAAAGAGAAGAGAGGATTTGTAGACGATTTAGTAACATAGTCAATGTGTGTAATAAAGTCAGAAACTCTTCCATTTTCTGACCATCTATTAATTGGTTGTTTATCCAAATCTTGCCTTTTATCCACCCTAAAACTGTCTATACTTTAAAACTCTGATGAGTCTATTTTTCCTGTCCTACTCACAGCAATTTTATCTAAATATTGAGGACTAATTTTCTTGGCAAATGATACAGAATTATAACTGAGAACCCCTATGAGGCTTAGTTGATCTAACATGGAGAATTAATTGTTATTCTCTTTTAGAAATACTGCTTTATCAAGGTTAGGGTTAAGGTCATTTACAAGGCAATGGAGAGGACAGCATATAATTTACAAGCCCAAATCATTCACAGCTGATGGGTGTGGAAACCTTTGCATCAGAAATCTATACTCGTTTAGTTTTCATAAACAAATGCTTGTAAATGTATAAAAATATTGTAAGATTAATTAAGAAGGCATCAAATTACTCTCTCTTTTTGTTCACCTTTAGAAAACATATTTAGTGGGCGATGATTAGAAACCTGCATTGTTTATTCAACAGGAATAGGAACTGTAAATCACCTCATTCTAATATGCTGTCCTTTGCAAATGAAGATAACACTATTGATTCACAATCAGCAGGACTGCATCTATTTCTTCTCTGTTTTGGAAGGGTTGGAGTATTGATGACAAGTGGACTCTCATCCCAGTTTTCTTCCTCATCTAAGTTTCTATTTTACTATCAAACAACTTTCATGTATATAATGATCTAACTGAGACAAAACGAATAACCTTAATTATGATGCAATATAAGCAAATATAATTTTTGTTGTTTATACAAACAAAGTGCTTGCAGGAATTTAGGGCAATTCAGAGACTTATAGGTCTCAGGGTTTGAAATATTTTAGGTTGATCTTTTTAGTTAACACTTTCACTTTCTTTTTTTTTTTTTTTTTTATTGAAAAATTTTTATTTTTTACATTTCAGATGTTCTCTCCTTACCCCATTTCCCCCCCTCCCTCCCAGGAGCTCACTATCCCTTCCCCCCTCTTCCCGCCTCCATGTTGGTGTACCCCCACCCACCCTCCCCTGTACCTCACCTCCCCACCCTCGAGTATCCCCCCCACTACGTCCAGCCTTCATGGGTCAAAGGATCTCTTCTCCCACTTATATATAGCTCCCTTGTATATATAGCTGGAGCCTTGAGTCCCTCCCTAAGCACTCCCAGGCTGGTGGCTTAGACCCTGGGGGCTCTGGTTGGTTGGGATTGTTGCTTTCCTCATGGTGTTGCGAATCCTCTCAACTCCTTCAGCCTTCACTCTATCTTCTCCATTGGGAACTCCATGCTCAGTTTAATGGTTAGCTGTGAGCATCTGCCTCTGAGTATGTCAGACTCTTGCAGACCTCTAAGGAGACAGCTATATCAGGCTCCTGTCAGCGTGTACATCCTGCCATCCACATCAACCTCTACCTTTGGTGACTGCACATAGGATGGATATCTAGGTGGAATAGTCTGTAGACGGTCCCTCCTTCAGTTTCTGTCCTGCACTGTGTCTCCATATTTGCACCATTGAGTATTTTGTTACTCCTTCTAAGAAGGACTGAAGGCTCCCCTATTTGGTCATCATTCTTCATGAGCTTTATGTGGTCTGTGAGTTGAATCTTGGGTATTTCAGGCTTCTGGGCTAAAATCCAATAATCAGTGAGTGAATACCATGTATGTTCTTTTGTGATTGGGTTACTTCACTCAGGATGATATTTTCTAGTTCCATCCATTTATATATGAATTTATCAAATTCATTGTTTTTAATAGCTGAGTAATACCAATCCCACATCCGATAGAGGACTAATATCCAATATATACAAAGAAATCAAGAAATTAGACTCTAGACAACCAAAAAACCCTATTAAAAAATGGAGTAAGGAGCTAAACAAAGAATTCTCAATTGAGGAAATCCGAATGGCCGAGAAGCACCTAAAGAAATGTTCAGCATCCTTGGTCATCAGGGAAATGCAAATCAAAACAACCCTGAGATTCCACTTCACACCAGTCAGAATGGCTAAAATAAAAAACTCAGGTGATAGCAGATGCTGGCGAGGATGTGGAGAAAGAGGAACACTCCTCCATTGTTGGTGGGATTGCAAAATGGTGCAACCACTATGGAAAACAGTCTGGCGGTTCCTCAGAAAATTGGACATATCACGACCTGAGGACCCAGCTATACCACTACTGGGTATATATCCAGAAGATGCTCTAACACATAACAAGGAAATATGCTCCACTATGTTTATAGCAGCTTTATTTATAATAGCCAGAAACTGGAAAGAACACAGATGCCCTTCAACAGAGAATGGATACAAAAAATGTGGTACATTTATACAACACTTTCACTTTCTATATTTTTTCCTCATAATATCTTGTTTAAGGATGTCCTCAAATTTTACTTCATTTCTCTTCCTCCTTCCTTCCTTCCTTCCTTCCTTCCTTCCTTCCTTCCTTCCCTCCTTCCTTCCTCCTTTCTTCTTTACTTTCCCTACTCCCACTCTCCTTTTCTTCCCTCCTTTTCATTTCTCTCTCTCTCTCTCTCTCTCTCTCTCTCTCTCTCTCTCTCTCAGTGTGTGTGTGTGAGAGAGAGAGAGACAGAGAGAGAGACAGAGAATGCGTATTAATATGGCTACATGGATATGTCCATAACTACCTACCCACAGACTTCTTGTACTCTCTATGTTCCCTCAGATAAGCACACCCTGCCCAGTTGCCCGAAAACCATGCCAGCCACCAGAAGTTTAGGCTCCACCTCAGGTGGAGATACCCTGCTTAATCACAGACAACATAGAATAGAAGGTCTAGAGGAAAAACATAAATCACGAAACAAAACACACATCTAACAAATATAAATCCCTAAATCAGTACCTAGACCTATAATCACTACAAACCCAGATTCCTAAATGCCAAAAGTAAGAACACAATCAATGATATCCAGAGTCATATGTCACCAGGAAAGCCCAGCTATGCAGCAGGCCCTGATATTCTAATGTAGCAGAAGCGAAAGGAAAAGGCTATAAAACCAACTTTATGAAGATAATAGACATCCTTAAGAAAAAAAAATGAAAAAAAAATCCCTTAAAGAAGTCTAGAAAAAGAGAAACAAAAATTTAAGGAAGGAAAGAAATTCCTGAAAGAAAGAGAGAAAAAACAAACACTTGAAAATGAAATGAATAACAGTGTTCAAGAACAGAAAATGGAATAGAAGTAGATCCAAAAAAGAACAAAACTGTGGGAATTCTGGAAATGGGCAATCTAGGTAAACAAATAGAACTATAGACACAAGCATCACAAAAGATGGGAGAGAGAATCTCTATCTCGTTGAAGATTCAATAGTAGAAATGGATATATCAGTCAAAGAAAATGTTAAAATAAAAAGATAACTGAAATAAAACATCCAGGGAATTTGAGACACAATGAAAAGATCAAACCTAAGAAAGATAGGAATAGAAGAAAATGAGCTCAATGTCCCAGAAAATATTAGCAACAAAATCATAGAAAATTTTCTTTAATTAAAGAAGAAGATGTCTATAAAGATACAAGAAGTATCACAAAATATATTGGAACAGAAAAGAAATACACTTACCACATAATAATAAAAATACTAAATATACAGAAAAAAGGGAATCTTAAAAGCTATAAGGCTAAAAAAAGCACTTAACACATTAAGGTTAGACATGCCATATCTGGGACAAGACAAGGCTGCCTACTCTTTCCCTATCTATTCAGTGTAGTACTTGAAGATCTACCTAGAGCAGTGAGACAACAACAGGAGATTAAAGGGAAACAAATTGGAAAGAAAGGAAGAAGTAAAGGTATTGTTATTTGAAGATGACATGATTATATATATTTATGATTATATATATGATCTATGATTATATATACATGATCTATGATTATATATATGATCTATGATTATATATGAATATTTATACCCAAAATTTACCTAGATCTTCTACAGTTGATCAATAATTTCAATAATTTCAACAAAGTGTCTGGGTATAAAATTAACTAAAAAAATCAGTATCCCTCTTTTATACAGATAATAAAATGGCTGAGAAAGAAATTAGGGAAACATCACCCTTCACAATAGCCACAAATAATATAAAATATCTTAGTGTAATTCTAACAAAGCAATTGAAACATTTGTATGACAAGAACTTCAAGCCCTTAAAGAAAGAAACTGAAAATATCAGAAGATGGAAAGATCTCCCATGCTTATAGTGAAAATGGCCATCTTACCAAAAGGAATCTACAGATTTAATTCAATTCCCATCAAAATTCCAACACAATGTTTTATAGACATTGAAAGAGCTATTCTCAGCTTCATATATGGAAACAAAAAATCCAGGGATAGCCAAAACAATTCTTAACACCCAGGATCTCAGTGGAGACTCTAAAAGCTATAAGAACAAAGAACAAGACAAGCAAAACCAAAAGAAGGGACAAACACACACACACACACACACACACACACACACACACACACACACACACACATGTATGCACACACATACACACACATGACTAACAACAAAATCACAAGAATTTTGAAATCTTTGATCACTGATATCTGTCAATATCAATAGACCCAATTCCCCAATAAAAAGTCTATGCACAAGGGTGGTATAGTTGAGTCTTCAGATACTACTTTCAATTTTCTGAGGAACTACAGAGATTGATTTCCACAGTGGTTGTACCAGTTTGCAATCACACCAGCAATGAAGTGTGTTCCTCTTTCTCCACATCCTTGCTAGCTTTTGATATCTCTTGAGTTTTTGATCTTAGCTATTCTCTCTGGTTTAAGATAGAATCTCAGAATTGTTTTGTTTTGTATATTCCTGATTATTAAGGACTTTGAACATTTCTCTTGGCCATTTGAGACCCATCCCATGGGAAAGTACCAGTTACTGACACTATCAATGATAATCTGTTATGTTTGCAGACAGGAGTCTAACATTGCTTTTTTCTAAGAGGCAACACCCAGCAGCTGACTCAGACAAGTGCAGAGATCCATAGGCAAACACCAGATGGAACTTGAAGATTCTTATGAAAAAGTTGAGAGAAGATTTATGGGCCCTGAAGGAGATGCAGAAGTCAACTAACCTGGAGTCCTGGGGATTCCAGAGACTGGACTACTAACCAAAGAACATACAAGGTCTGGACCTAATCCCATTCATACATAGCAGATCTTTTTGTGAACACACAAGCAAGGTCTTTTTGTGAACTCTAAACAACTGGAGTAAGGGGCTATCCCAAAAGCTGCTGCCTGTCTGTTGGATATATTCTAGCTGGGTTGTATTGTCTGACCTCAGTGAGAGAGGATGTGCCTATCCCAACAGAGACTTAACGTGCCAGGATTGGGAGACACCCAGGGGGACCTCCACCCTCTCAGATGAAAAGGAGAAGGGGCGATTAGGAGGAGTGAATTGAATAAACAAAACTCAAATAAATGAATAAATAAATAAATAAGAAATACACTCATAGCAACATTTAAAAAAAGAAGAAGTGATTTCATACTAGAAACTTAACAGTATACCTGGAAGTTCTAGAACTGAAAAAAATCAAGCACACCCAAGAGGACTGATGGCAGGAAATAATAAAAAAGAAGACTAAAATCAGTAAAGTAGAAAGAAAGAAAATGGTACAAAGAATCAATGAAACAAAGAGTTGGCTCTTTGAGAAAATCAAGAAGATAGAAAAGTTCTTATCCAAATTATCCAAATTAACGAAATCAGGAATTTTAAAACAGGCATGATAACAATACTGAGGAAATTCAAAGAATCGTTAGGTCATACTTTAATAATCTGTACTTCACAAAATTAGAAAATTTAAAGAAATTGATAATTGTATTGATAGATACCACTTACAAGAGTTAAACCAAGACCAGATAAACAAACTAACATAGACCTATAATACCTAAGGAAATTACAGCAGCCTTTTACAGACTCACAAGACCAACAACAACAACAATAAAGCAAACCCAACTATATCAAACAAACCTATATCCAGGGCCAGGTAGTTTTAGTGCAGAATTATACAAAATTTCAAAGAAGAGTTAACAATAATGCTCCTCAAATTATTCCACAAAATAGAAACAGAAGAAATGTTTCCTAACTTATTTAATGAGGCCACAGTCATGCTGATACAAAAACCACACAAAGCTTCAACAAAGAAAGAGAATTATAGACCAATTTCTTTTATGAATATAGATGCAGAAATACTCAATGAAATATTTGCAAATGGAATTCAAGAACATATTGAAAAGATCATCCACCATAATCAGTCAATATAACCCACCAAATAAACAAACTGAAAGAAAAAAAAAATACATGATAATCTCATTAGATACTGAAAATCTTTTCACAAAATCTGATATCCCTTTCTGAGACAAGTCTTTGGGAAATTATCAATACAAAGGAAATACCTTAATATAAAAAAGTCAATACATACAAACCCTCTAGCTAATATTAACCTAAATTGAAAGGCACAATAAGAGGAAGAAAGGCTGTGCACTCTCCAAATCCACGTATATTCAATATATTACCTATAGTTCTAGCTAAAGTAACAAGAAAACTGAATATCAAAGGAATACTAATAGGAAAGGAAGAAATCAAACTATCACTATTCATAGATAATATGATGATATACATAAGTGACTCCAAAGTTCTATCAGGGAGTTCCTACAGCTGACAAATATCTTCACTAATATGGCTGGGTACAAGATAAACTAAAAAATAATCAGCAGCTCTTCTATATACAAATGACAAACAGATTAGAATAAAATCAGGAAAATAATACTCTTCACAATAGTCCAAAAATATAGAATATCAAGTAAGTCAAAGATTTATATGACAAAAACTTCAAGTGTTTGAATAAGGAAATTAAAAAACAATGATCAGAAGATGAAAAGATCTCTCATGCTCATGCATAGGCATGATTAATAGAGTAAAAATAGTTCTATTCTACCAAAAGCAAGCAATCACCATCAAAATTCCAACTCAATTCTTTACAGACTTTGAAAGCACAGTATTAAATACAAAAAAGAAAACCAAAAGACTTAGGATAGCTAAATCAGAACAATGCTGCACAATAAAAGAATTTCTAGAGGTATTACCATGTCTGATTTTAAACTGTATCACAGATTGCATGGTATTGGCATAAAACCATACATGTTCATCAGTAGTGCTGAATTGAAAAATGCAAACCTAAATACACTCATGTATGGACACCTGATTTTTGATTTAGAAAAAGTCAAAATTTCACAATGAAAGAAATAAAGCATCTTCAACAAATGGTGCTAGTCTAGCAAGATGGTTGCATGTAGAAAAATGCAAATGGATCTATATTTATCACATTGCACAAAACTTAATTTCAAATGAATCCAACACCTCAATCTAAAACCAGATACAATTAACCTGATCGAAAAGAAAATAAGAAATAGCCTAGAAAACATCAGCAAAAAAGACAATTTCCTAAACCAAAACTGGATAGCACAGGCACTAAGATCAACAATTAATAAATGGGCCCTCATGAAACTCTTTAGCTTTTTTAAGACAAAGGACACTGTCAAAAGAACAAAACAGATGCCTACAGAATGGGATAAGAATTTTACCATCTACATATCTGATAGAGAGCTGATATCCAAATTATATACAGAACTCGAAAACATCAATACCAAACAATCCAATAAAAAATTGGAGTACAGAAATAAACAGATAATTTTCAATAGCAGAATTTCAAATGTCTGAAAAACAAATGAATGCTCAATTTCTTAGCCATCAGAGAAATGCAAATCAAGAGGACTTTGAGATTCCATCTTACACCTGTCAGAATGTTTAAGGTCATTATGACAGCTCATGCTGGTGAGGATGTGGAACAAAGAACAGTCCTCCATTGCTGTTGGGAGTACAAATTTTTGAACCACTATAAAAATCAACATGGATATTCCTCAGAAAATTGGGCATATATCTACCTCAAAACCAAGCTATACCATTCTTTGACATATACCCAAAAGATGTTTCATCTTACCACAAGGACGTTTAGTCAACCATGTTTATAGCAGCTTCACTCAAAATAGCAAGAAATTGTAATGTCCTAGACATCCTGTAACCAAAGAACGGATAAAGGAAATGTAGTATAGTACAAAATGTAGTATTACTCAGCTGTTAGAGAATAAATGATCATGAAATTTGTAGGCAAATGGATAGAACTACAAAAAATCCTAAATGAGGTAACTTAGACAGAGAGAGACAAAAATAATATGCACTAACTTACAAATGGATATTTGCCCACAGACCTAGAGAGACTAAATAACTCAAGTGGGGACATGAATATCCCTAGGAAGCAGAAATAGAATAGATTTTGTTGGTGAACTTCAGGTGTGTTAGAATAGGAACAGGAAGGTTCAGGTTTGGTAGTGAGGGATTGATTAAGAGACAACCAGAATGGGGAGCTTTTAGAGAGCTATGTGGAAATGCCTTTGAATCTATGAGAGTGACACTAGGGAGGACTTCTAGTAATGATGAGCATGGAGCCTGAACTGGCCATCATTTTTATTAGGGTAGGATCCCAGTGGTGGGACTGGCCACTTACCCAGTCACAAACCTTTGACCAGCAAGATCTCTTGCTCAAGATGTGCTAGGGGCTGGATCAGAAGTTACAGGAGTGACCAACCAATGACTAGTCTAACTGGGAGGGACCAAACTTGACCAGAGAAGGAACTGAAAACCTCAAGACCTAGGTGCTTAAAACGTTTGATCCTAGAATGTACAGAGAGAACTCCAGTAGCTAACGGGAATAACCCCATGTGAGCTAAACTCTCAGAAGATGAAGGAGGATTTCCCATACTGGAAGCCTAAGAACATACAACCATGACACAAAAAAGCAATATGATCTGTATTTCTAGCTAGTTCCTGATAATTGTGCAATGTTTGAGAAGTTTCCTCCAGTAGTAAATTGTTACATGACCTCCCAAAACTTACATGGAGCTTAAAACTGAAATATAAGGGAGGATTTCTGCATCTTCTTTCAACAGTGCTGTACTCTGCCCAGAGCATTGAAAAAAAAAAAAAAAAAGACTCAAATTCTCCAGTGGGAATACCAGAAAATATTTGAATTCCTTATGGATATTTTATTTATTTACATTTCAAAGATATCCCCTTTCCTGGTTTCCCCTCTGGAAACCTCCTATCCTGCCCCCCCCTTCACCTGCTTCTATGAGGGTGCTTCCCCACCCACCCACCCACACCTCACTGTTCGGTATTCCCTTTCACCGTTCATTGATCCTTCACAGGACCAAAGGCCTCTCCTCACTTTGATGCCAGATAAGGCCATCCTCTGCTACATATGCGACTGGAGCCATGGGTCCTTCCATGTGTACTCTTTGGTTGTGATTTAGTCCCTGGGAGCTCTGGGGGTTCTGGTTGGTTGATATTGTTGTTCTTCCTATGGGGTTGCAAATACCATCAGCTCTTTCAGTCCTTTCCCTAACTCCTCCATTGGGATCCCCCAGCTCAGTCCAATGCTTGGCTGCAAGCATTCACATCTGTATTTGTCACGTTCTGGCAGAGCCTCTCAGGACACACAACTACATATTTATGAAAAGAGCTGCCTATACATAGAAAAGGGAACAGTATATGCCACAGATAGAAAGAAAGGAGAACTTAAGTGGATGGGATGTTAGCAAATGCTTGTTAGGAAACTTGTTATTATTGAATTTTAAAGCTTCCTTTCTACTGACTTTTTCTCTGAGCTCTGAAAACATGGTTCAGATTTTCTTATACTGAAAAGAATATCTCACCTAGCTAGTTGTTATCTAACAATATCTCTAGCTGTTTCTGCTCCATTCAAGCCATTATTCTTGTCTGCTTGGATTTATTTACCTGTACTTTCTGATCACAATCCATGCCACAGGTCTTGAAATCAATATCACAAAAAAACCTTTGTCATCTTTAAAGCCTCGTGTCTTTGTGAAAACTTTCTCTAGTATTCAAGTTCTCCTCTTTCTGACATGCACCAACTTTATATTCTGTTCCCATTTTTGACACAGGATCTTGAGTTCCATGCTCTCCCTTACTGCTCTGTATACGAGCCACTGTCAAATGGATTAGAGGGAGGTGTTGTGTGTGTGTGTGTGTGTGTGTGTGTGGAGAGAGAGAGAGAGAGAGAGAGAGAGAGAGAGAGAGACAGTCACTACTACTTTCCCTTGGAGCTACCTGTCACCTATGTCTTGTGCTTTCTGATTTTCTTAAGATTAAGGTTAAATATATAAATATACAGCTTTTACTTGTCTGTTACAAATACACTTCTTTATTTCCCACTTTCCCTTAAAAATTCCTAGACCTACAATGTAGAAATATTACCCTGGAATCATTCTAAAACTTCTTCCTTTCTTCTCATCATTTTTTTCCTTTCTTCTCACAAACCTTTCTTATTTCCATATATAGATTTTCTCTATAAATATTAGTAAGTTCTTATAAGGTAAACATTTCTCAACTCTATTTCTTCTTGGCTATTCATTGTTTTTGTTTTTGATTTTTTTGTTGTTGTTATTTTTTGGTTCTAAGAATGCTTCCATCCTGTCCTTAAGTTTCAAATAAAAATTTACTGTAAATATAAAAAAGTTCATAAGTCTAGCTCTCCCTTGCATATCCCTCTTTAGGTAATCCCCTTGAAGGCATCTGGTAGTTGCATGAACAATTAGAAAGTTTACAAATTCTCTATATCACTTATTTGATGACAGTCATATTTTCTATTGACTGCCCCTCTTCACTTTTTTCATTGATTGGAAGGATTGGAAGTGATCAGATAAATTTTAAGTTCTCACCCCTTACCAAAGAAGCTTCTTTTTGTGTCTTCATAATTATTACAGAAGCCATAGATCAAGAAAATGCAGAGTACAAGTGAAATAGACTGCCATTGATATCACTGTAACAAAGCCCCTATACTTAAGGCTCAGGGAACAATGGAGAGGAAAGAACAGAGTAATTTTATGAGGCAGAGATGATCAAGAACCAGAATGTATATTTTTTAAGTAATTATTATGTATGCCATATATTTTCTGAATGCTTTGCTAATGTAAATTTCAATGATATTTCATTTAAATACAAGAACATTAATAGAAATCATATTTTAAAATATATTTTATAATCTTCAACATTACCTGCAATCTGCTGCTTATATTCACCCTTGAAAGTTGATATTCACTCACTGAAAGTAACTAATGAACATAGGAAATAAATGAGAAAAATGAGTCCCTGGGATAATAATTAAAACAGTAGCAAACTGAAAGATCATGACAAAACATGGGATGACAGGTAGTGAAAATTAAAACCCAAAATTAATTGAAATATGAAATAAGCACTAATAATTAAAGCCCCTTACAAAAATTAAAGATACTAGCTCCTTTGATGAGAAGAAGCCTGAGAGGTGTGAATGTGGCACATTAGATTGTAGCCTGCTGCTGGGCAGGAGTCAATTGTGACATCCACCCACGAGGTATGCAGAGATTACATTACATCTAGCCAACTCTAAACCCTAGCAAGCTAAGAAATAAGTCTGGTGGCAGCTTCTCTTCAGTTCCATAGAAATTAAAATGTGTATGTTTATTTTCAGAGTACAGAAAATGGGGGATTATGAGAAATAAGAGATAATTCCTCATACTGAATAGAAAAATATTTGAAATTGGAACTATGGGAAGGTAATAAATGTGTCAGTAGCTTGATGGACACTTAGGAGTTTTCTCCTCATAAGGTTTCCATATCATTTTTAACACAAACAGGATTTGAAAACATCAAACTGATAATTTGCCTTTAAACAATATATACAATGACTGCTTACACAAGAATGTATAATTTTTACTGAAAAAAAAAATTTCAGTTAGCATGAGCATATGACCAAATTAAATAAAACTATATAAAAGAAGAAATAGCGTTAAAATATCATTATTTGTAAGAGAATCAAACTCGTGTTAAACAATTACATATGGCCAACGTTAAATTTTTTTTTTTTTTTTTTTTTTTTTGGTAAGAAAAGATAAATACATTGAAGGTGTTATATTAAACTTACTCCTAAATTAAGTGGGCCTATTCCCAAATCGTCATCCTACAGACTATGGCCAGTACAATAGATGAGATTGAATGGGCAGCATGAAATTTTGATAAATTTAGAGTATTCACATGAGAGAAATAAAGCTTTAAATTAGAAGCAAAGATATATTCAAGAGAATCACACTAAACACTAGGAAGTATTCATTGATGAATTTAACAATTGTGAGAATTATTATTAATTTTCATATACTCTAATTACAATTAAAAATAAAAACAATTATGCCTCCTATATATGACAAAACTATTCTTTCTTAATTACTCTATACTTCACAATCTTAAGAACAAAGGTCAACATGTAGCTTTGTTCTACTTGCATTCCTGGAGGCTTAACAACCCCAGAGACAACCAGACTTGCCAACATCTGGAACAACCAGGGAGGACTCTTCCTCAGAACTCTTGCCAGCCAGGTCCCCTTAAGCACATGCAGCAGCTTGAACCACACCCAGACCTCTGTACTCTGTTTCTAAGCCTTCATTTCAGGCGTCCTGGCAACAACAGAAACATCCAGGTTAGACAACTACCCCTGTAAACCCCTGTCTCTCAGGTCTTCCCAACCCTTGGCTCTGCCTATATTCCCAGAAATGGACAACCAGCTCACAATGCTGCCCACATTCCTGTGAAGCTGTTGGCACTGGAAACTATCAGATGGTCAAAGGCCAGCTTAAAAAAACAAATCAACAAGATCCAGGGCAATATGGTATCACCAGATGTGGGACTGCGTAAGGGTATTCTGGTTCTTGGCTGGGCATGGGCCTAGAACCCCGAGACTCTAAGGGAGAAATGGCAGGAGTTCGGCCACGCCCCCAGAACTCAGGGTCCTGAAAAGCAGTCCAGTCTCCATGGACCTACATTTTCAGTCACGTAGGCCATTACAGCCCCTCCCAAAGTGCACATGTAGAGGGTGTGACTACAGGCCTCAGGCCCTAGAGATTTACATACTAATGAAGGTCAGAGGGAGGAGCCAATTAAGCATTCCTCCCCAGAACTTCCCCTTTCTCCCTCCCTACTTAACCCAGGTCTGCCTGAGTTTGGGGGGGGTACATCCAGATCCATCCACCATCTGCCATGACAATAAAGCCTTTTGAAACCAAGGACTTCCTGTATCATTGGGGCCTGCGGGCCTGCCCTGGAACCTGCCCCATGCTGGACGCTCAGCCTCCACCTCACAGGTCGGGACCTGCCAGTGGGCCAGGGGCCTGCTACTGCAGCCCCCCCCCCCCCCCCCCCCAGTTTTTCCACAACCAGATTCCGACTATCCTACTACAACAAGTCCTGGAGACCCTAACATAGACAAAGCACAAGAAATGACATTAAATCCAATTTTATGAAGATAATAGAGGCCTTTAGAGGGGAAGTAAACAAATCCCTTAAAGAAATACAGGAAAATACAACCAAACAGGTGAAGTATATGAATAAAACTGTTCAATGGAAATATAAACAACAAAGAAGATACAAACTAAGAAAAATCCTGAAGATGAAAACCTGGAAGAGAACAAGAACTACAGAATCATGTATCACCAACATAGTACAAGGATTGAAGAGAGAATTAGAGGCATAGAAGATGCAATAGAAGACAAAGAAGATGTTAAATCTATAAGGCTTCTGACACAAAATATCTAGGAAACTTAGGACACTGAAATGACTAAACCTAAGGATATTAGAAGGTGAAGATTTCCACCTCTAAGGCCCAGAAAATATTTTCAAGAAAATCATAGAAGAAAATTTCCCCAACTTAAAGAAAGAGATGCTTATAAACATACCCAAAGCTAACAAAACACCAAATAATTTGAACCAGGAATGAAAATCCTCCTGTCACATAATAATCAAAGCACTAAATACACAGTACAAAAAAAAAAAAAAAAAAAAGAAAAGAATATTAAAGGCTGCAAGGGAAAAAGGACAGATAACATATGAAGGCAGACCTATCACAATTATACCCATCTTCTCAAGAGAAGATAGAAGAAACTTGGAAAATGTCTTACAGTCTCTAAAAGACTACAGATCCAGCAAATTATCATAGATAAGAGAGTAAGATATTCCAAAAGAAAACAAAATTTAGAGAATTCTATATTAAATCCAGGTCGAAAGAAGATACTAGACGTACAACTGCAACTGAAGAATTTAATTATACCATACAACATACCATGCAACAGAAAATAATGCATCTTCAACAAATGGTGCTGGTCTAACTGGATGTTTGATGTAGAAAAATTCAAATAGATCCATATCTATCACCTTGAACAAAACTCGAGTCCAGGTGGATCAAAGACCTCAACATAAAACTGGTCTACTAAATCTGATTGAAGGAAAAGTGAGGAATGGCCTTGAATGAGTACATATAGAGGAAAACTTTCTGAAAGAACACCAAAGCTCAGGTACAAGATCAACAATTAATTAATTGAGACCTCAAACGAAAAGCATCTGTAAGGCAAAGGACACCACCTTAGGACAAAATGGGAACCTACAGAATGCGGTTGTAACCAACCTGCATCCAACAGAGGACTGATAGTCCCTCTCTCTCTCACATGCACACACACACACACACACACCACAACACACACACACACACATACACATACATATACATTATATATATATGAGACAAGCACCATGCATATATATGAACTGAATCTATAGATTCTTATGGTAAGATGACAATTTTTACTAAGTTAATAGTAGCTAATTTTATATAAATATATATGTCTTCTGATATTTTCTTCAATTTCTTGAGAAAGGCAAAAAACATACACATCAGCAGGATGGATGGATGGATAGAGTAGAGTGGGAGAGGGAGTTGGGACAGTAACAGAGGCTGATGCAAAGATACAGAGACCCACAGCTAAACACTAGGTAGAACTTATCATAGAGTATACTCCATCCATATCTGTGCTTTTATTTTTGAAAAAGCATCTTTACATATTGCCCAGGGTGGCCCTGAATTTAGCCTGTGGCCCAGGCAGGCCTTGGACATAGTCTTCCTGTTGTAGCCTCTTGAGTAGTTGGGATTATAAGCCTGAGCAGCCAGATTGAATGAAAAAAAAAATATTACCTAGTAAGAAAAATTATTACCAATTATTTCAAAGTCAGTATGACATTTTCCAGATATATTGATGACAATCACCTGTTCACTGCTATCCTGTACAATTAACATCATTTCGATCCTCAAAATCACCATGTTGCTTTTCAGATATGCTCCACATCTAGCTATTTTAGTCTTGTTATATAATTAACATATAGAGTTATCAAGTAGTCAAGTGATAGATCTTGAAGACTTACTGTATGTATTTTCCAGACAAATAACAAATTGTCTATATTCATTGATAACTCACAATTAAGTATCTGATAATATTATGACATAAATCTTCTTTCAATCATGTCTACTTTTAGAAATGCTACATTGTGAATGAAAACTGGGTGCCATGGCATGCATGTGGAGGGCAGAGTACAACTTATGGAAGTCTATTCTCAACTTCTACCCTCTGTGTCCCTGCTATTAAATTCATCTCATCAGACATGGAAGCAAGAGACTTTGTAAAAATGGACCATCTTGCTGCCTGTAATGTCCCATTTTTTAATTTTTGTTGTCATTATAAAGTTTTTTTTGTATTGGATAATTTTATATCATTGACTGTCTTAGAAAATATTTGCTAATTTCTGTTGTGCACCTATGTTTAATGTAATAGCAGCTATTTGATTAAGTGAAGCAGTCTGAGAAATTCAGGCCTATCTTTTTGATATTTATTATTGAATATTGAATTCTTCAGTATTATATAATATCTAAGAACTTACAACATGGGTTCTGTACTTAGAAGTAATATGACCAAAAAACCATTTTCTAACCTGTAAGTGGTTTGTCTAAGCCTATTAAGTAAGAAAAGCACAGCTTTTACTGCATAATATCCACCTTATCATTCTTTATGTGACAGAAAGAAATAATAAATGTCAAATATCCAATACATGTTTGTCATAATACAGACTACTTACAAAACCAATTTGGTAATTATATTTTAAGGTATGATGTGTCATTGCATGATATGAAGTATTGATCTGAGAAAATTATCAGAAAAATAAGTTGATTTGTTGCTATGATTACAAACATTAGAATCTGTATCATAATATATCCTGTAATGAGGTGTATTAGCATACCTTCTGAAAACTTCAAGTAAAAAACAAACTATTTAGAGAATGGAGCTGGGATACAGTTGACAGGAAAGGAAAAGCTGAGCACTAATGTGTGCTCTGAAATGCTTGCAACATGAAGCAAAATTTCATATAGCTGTC
This sequence comes from Mastomys natalensis, assembly GCA_021653895.1. NCBI lineage: Eukaryota > Metazoa > Chordata > Mammalia > Rodentia > Muridae > Mastomys > Mastomys natalensis. The sequence goes on along the minus strand of JAJTUV010002108.1, from coordinate 593,437 downwards.
TAATTCTGACTTTCTGCACATACTGCACATACTCTCTTGAGCTTGCAGAGTTTTTTTTCCTGAATTGTGACAAAATGACAACAAAAGTACTGCCTTAATTACATGAAGATTGGAAGGTATATAACAGCCCTTCAAGATGACTGAAGAAACTGCACTTTCAACACATACCGCCAGATCAGCATGTAAATACATCACATAAAGTTTTAAAACTAACACACACACACACACACACACACACACACACACACACACACACAAACACACACACATTATACTCATAAGGTTAAGTGTTCTTTCAAATATAATACTGTTTGTGTTTTTAACTTAGTACTTTTAAGAACAAAATGCAATTGTGCTTTTCTGAAAGTTACTTAAAGCTCTTGTTGCAAAGTTTAGTTTTTCTGCAAAACCATTTGACAATATGGTGAATTAAAGTGACACCACTTTAATAATTAGTCATTCACAGTGACATCACTTCTATAATTTGGTTAGGCCAGACCTCACACACACATCTTCCTCTAAGATAATTCTCATCATTTTATCATGCTCAGGCAAGAGAAGAAACCAAGTGCAATTGTCTTCTCATGTGAAGACAGCTCTGATATTTAGGACTTGTCCACTGCCTGGATGTTTTATTATTTTAATCAACATGCTTAACACTGTTAAATAATGAACTGTTCTCCCTGGTGTTTCCTCAACTTTGCCAGGTAGTTGGAAAATGAGAAGTGAAGAAGCAATAAACTCTTCTATTTATGCTATTACTGGTTTTAGTGCCCTTTTTGCTCCTATTCATGATACAAGCACAAAAGAAGCTTGGTGTTGTGGCTTCTGCCCTTCCTATTCTCAGATCCACAGTATAGAAAGGTTGAGCTGTTTCATCTACAGTACTTTTGTTCTGGTAGATTACTGAGTACCAGCATTCATTTCAAATTCCCCTGTATAACTAGCTGCAGTTAAATGTTACTCATGTACTGGCCCAGTGAACTGAGAAAAATATAACCAAAGCCTAGACTGTCACAAAGGTAAGGGTAGGTACATCACTGGAACAAACAAAGAATTCTTATCTTTGACCACTAAACCATCCATTATTTATCTGGGTGTTAAAATACACACATGGGAAACAAAATGGAAATTCCAAACATATTAAAAGAAACAGAATCACTATTGGATTCCGTACATTAAAAAGACAGTGAAGATCCAGTAATATGACTATGACTTAGCAGGTAAAGACACTTAACACCAAATGATGTGTGTGTGTGTGTGTGTGTGTGTGTGTGTGTGTGTGTGTGTGGCATGGATTATCAAATTTTCTATTTTAAGATGTCCTCCAAGTTGAACCAAAAGTACAATATCCATTTAGTACCACATTTCAAACAAGATGTGTTTTGTTTTCTGTTAATGCCTGAAAATTGCTAAGTGAGTTGTACAAAGTTTCTTTATCATTTGACTTTCTATTCACCTTTTTGTCATTCTCCATAGGGATCATCTGAATGGATGTCGAAATTATTACCATTCTTGAAAGAATACAACATACAAAAGATGGTATATTAATATGAACAACAGAATGAAAATACAAAGACATGCATTATTTTGCTTCAGATATGGAATAGATGTGTCTGAAGAGAGTGAGTACAATAATATTAGATCAAGTACATTGTGTGTGATAAAGATGGACCCAGGTTGCATTGTTATTTGCATAGGCACAGGACACCTCTAGTTTTAACATTGAATACACAAAAACATGAAGTTAAATTACCAACACAAAGTCATGGTACTACTAATCAGCAAAGGGAAAATTTCAGACTTGGGTTTCAATGTCGTTTATTAAAGGTTCTCTGTCCTGTGGCTCTGCCTACAGTTTCAGAGAGCTTTACAGAGGATTTGTTGGTAGTGATGATAAAGTTTACTTACCTCTCCATAGCTCAATGACAGTTGTAACTCTTTTAGAAACACAGGTCACCTTAGCTTCAAAGAAAAGACTTGTCTATGTCTGTGGATAGATACTTTATTAGGATCTTATATGATTCTTTCCCAAGATGGCAACCTATTTCCCAAGTGAGAGATTCTGAAAGACAGGGGCTAACTCAATTAAGAGTCTCTAAGACAGTATCCAGCATACAGTAGCAACTTACCATGGAGCCTTTGAACTTACTGAGTAAATGAATTGAACTAAATTGAATCAGAGTTTGTAGGAACGTAAACAAGGAGGAAATGTGCTGGAAACCTGCTCTGATGCCATAAAACATGTTTCATCTTCACTTACCTGCTCCTTTGAGAAAGTCACTTTGCTTTGTGACTCCATTCCTACATTTATAAGAAGCAATATCTTCTCATAAGATTGTTATTTGAAGATAAAATGAAATGGAGGGGAAACAACTGTAGTATAAACTGGCATATTTATGAGCCCTCAGTAATGACCCCACCTCAATAAATATTGTGTCACTCTCATGATCACCCTGTTAAAACTTTACTGCCTTTTGGGGACTCTGTGAAGTCTAAACTGTAGAAAAGTGGGGAGCGGCACGGAGAAAGAACATATAGACAAAAATGACCTGGTTTCTTTTCTCTGTTTCTTCATTCTTATCTTAACCCATCTCCTTATTCTGCTTTTGCATCTGACCCCTCTGCACTCCCTCTCTACCCTGCCAGAGGGCTATTTTTCATTTTTCACTGAAATACTTTACCTTCTCCCTTTTTGCTTGGCTAAATTAAGTTCTCAACCCCCACCCCACCCACACCTCTCTCTCTGGACCAATTATAACAGCCTCCTGAATCTTCCACTTCTAGATGAGTTTTTAAATTAAACCTAAGGAACGGTCACACATTTCCTCAAAATGTTATGATTATATAGGAACCAAACCTGCTGGATTTACTTGGAGGGTTCTGATAACAAACTAGGATATTCTGGGGGAACTCTTTTATTTCTAATTTTATTTCTCATTAGAAAAAAAAAAACACCTTTGTTGAATCATGTGAGCCACTTTTTAATGAAAAATATATGGTTTCAAAACCTGAGCTACATTACACGGAGGAATAAAGGTGAAAATGCCCTTTGCTCCTCCTGCATCCCACTCAAAATGAGATCCTCATCCAGGGCTCAGCTTCATAGATCAACATTGCTAGTCCCCAGCAGTCTATAGTTGTATAGCTGAGAAACATTATTCTTTAAGTAGGCTTACAAGGGCCAGCCTTAAAACCAAACAATGATTTACAGCATTGATTCCTTGAGGAAAGGCATTTCAGATCCCACATGAGCACCTAACAAATGGATGTTTGTAATGTTTGTAGGCTGCAGGCTGCCTTTACTAGGAAGAAAATAGTACATTGAGGATTCTTATTTTACTCTCACTTCAGCACTGCTAGAGAGTACAACATTGTGTACTAAATACTTAATAAAAAGACAAGGAGGACTTTATTAAAAGAGAAGTTTTGATGGATATTTTTTACCCTGAATTTTCTGGAATCCCCTTTACCTTTATTTGTTCTTCCTCTCCTTCACCAACACCTGAAGATCTTACCTCTGGGCAAAGAGGTCTCCTGAGAACATCATTCACCCTCTCTAGGTCACCGTGGTAACGAAGGGTTGCTCATTTCTCTGCTTTATTTCTTTGAGACATGGATCGAATTTTCAGCAAATGTGTGTCTCGTTCAAGCACCAGTGCATAGATGGGCAAGGGCGCTGATGTGGCTTCTCCTCATAGAGTAGCATGCCTGTGAGAGCAACAGAGGACAGGCAAGTGCATTAAGACTCTGTAGCTCCTAAAGATCCCTACTGTAATTTCTCTGTAATAAGTATTTAACAAAATGTTATCCTGTTGTTGATTTTACTCAAATTAATCATGGAATAATGTAGAAACTTCCCCTTTTGCAGTGTAGTCATAATCTCCCTAAAAGGGAAAAAATAATATTGCATTATTTGGATTGAACTAGTTATTCTTTTCTCTTGTGCCGATTGATTGATGTTGCTAGGAAATTGTGGACTCTACTATAATTTTGAAATTCAACTTTCAACAGCAATTGATACTTAGATACAAATATTTTATAGCCTAAGGTTAACCTTGACTAACAATATCTATATTTTTGTTTTACTATTTATAAGAAAATAATTATAGCAAAGATTAAAATAGAAAAAAATCAGTGGTTTACAGTGGATTTTATCTATCTGGTAAACACCAATATTTTAATAATGTATATCAATTGAAATCAGTTTAAATCCAAGTCGTAGCCTAAATATTTGTCAGTATATTCAACAGTAAACTGTGAAAACATGTATTTTCCAATAAATATGGTTTTCATGTGTGTTTTTTTTATAAGGATAAGGGCTGCTACTGATGTTGGCCCTTCTCAGAATAATTCAATAATTTATCACTTCATATTTTTTGAGTTAGCCATCTTGAGACATATGGAGAATATGTTAGCTGATAAGCAATAAACAGTTCTCCATTCAGTTGTAGATTTTCAATTAAGAAGGAGAAAATAACTAATCTTTGTTCCACCAGAACAAAATGACTAAAACATTATGTCTCCCTTAGCTTACCTTGTGACAGCTGACTTGTGCCCATAAACTTTGGTGCGTGGATATTTTCATTCAGCTACTTCAGTAAGCTTTATTTTCAATAATGTACCCAAGCTGTGACTTTGCTATAATCTCCCCTAGGTATTCATATTTGGAGTGATCTGCTATGTGTACTGATACTGGCACATGCTGTAAGTGGTCCTGAAACTGCCATACACAATTGACTATAAGCAGAACATAAAAGCAGACTAAAAACTATCCTCTTGTTAAGCAACTTTGAGAGCTGATATTGCTTCATTCATGAGCAGAAAAGTTACCTATTCTCTGAAAAGTCTAGGTTTTATATAGAAATATAGAGTGAGATGGAAGAAAGTGAGAAGCAGAGTTCACACATAAAAAGGTTTTCTCCCTTTACAATTTCATCCCATGTCTATTGACTCCCTTACTTCATGTAAACTCACCAGTCTACCAATAATTCTAGCAGAGAGACACAGAATCACAGGGACTTTGGTTCATCACTCTCGCTAAGTTGCGGCCTGTCATTGTCTGCTCCTGAGTAAGCAAAATGAATTGGCTAGACAGGTCTGGGGCTTCTAGGCTGTGTTTTCCAATCTCAAGGGCAGCGACCATCTCATCAACACATCCGTGCAAGCTTTCTGTGCATTAAGCTGCTTTTTACTCATGACTTAGGTTCTCCAGTAAAGAAGTGCTTAGCCCAAATAAGACAACTCACTGTGAGTTTGTGTGTGTTCCTGTGTGTGGAGATAGACTGAATAATAAACTGAGAATGTAGGAGAATTTGTAAAGCCTTCTTTCCTATTTTGCTGATGCTAACTTCCCCTCCCCCATATTTCTTACCCAAACTGCTCTGTGATGTGATCACAAATACTCATGTGCATAAATTCCCATTATCATAATAGGAGCACTGCAGTGAGGCTTCTGAAAAGAAATTACTCTGTAGAATACATTAGGAGGGCTAACCCCAAACAAGCTAAATTGTGTGTTCTCCCATCCTGTAAGTTAAGCATTTGAAGATGAAAAATCAATTGCCTCCTTCATTTTATGCATTTTATTTATTTTATTTGCATCTTATCTGATTCATCTATTATCCCCCCTTTCTAGATAGGACAGATTTCAATTATTACATTTCTTATTTTCTTTCAGTTGTCTTAATCATTTTATTTAGCTCTTCCTCTCCTATGAACATGTTTTAGTTCATGTAAATATCCATGGCTTATTTTAAAAACATTAATATGAATGTTCTCAAAGAAGGGCAGTATCCATCAAGGAGTTTTATTGTAGGCAATCTTAGGGCAGAGAACAGGCTGAGACTGTGAGGTCTATATGGTAATACTGCTTGCTTGGTCTCAAGTTACTTTACTTTCTTTATCCTTATTCCTCTTTTTTTTTTTTTTTTTAAATCACTAGTCAAGACAACAAGATAATATTTCTTAAAACTATTCCATGGAAGGTGTTAATGAAGAAAAAGTAATCCTTAGGAAGAATATGTAAGATTAGAAATAAAAAAGGATTATGGAATTCAACATAATTGCAGTACATTACCTTCAGACTAGAATTTCAATATACTTAGAAGGTTTTAGGTACTATTGTAGTCTAGTTCAGATTTCTAAACTACTGAGAAAGTGGTGATAAGTAAATTGCATTCAAAAGGGCCACGGTTTCTCAATGATTGAATTATAGTTTCTTTTACTCATACAGATAACAGTTACTAAAAATATGAAATCAGCTTTAAAAAGACCCAGAAATACCAAAACCTCTCTTGCTCTCATGCTATTGGTAATAAATACTATCCTTGATTCAAGGGTTTATAACTAATTACAAATTACCTTTGATGATGTCTGGATTATCTAAAAGAAATGTCTAATCTCTTACTTGTCTTTTAGAAGCAGAGCCTTGAGGGATGTTTTTCAATATAAACTTGATTGAACATGTTAATCATGTATATATTAAACTATATACATGTTGAGACAAAGGTTTATTAGTTTATATTTTACATAAAGTATGTAAATCAGTCTAGCCCCTTTAAGAATATATCATACAAATGTGCTTCAATATCCCATGTATCTTGTCTTCTTTGAGACAATTTCCACTCTGCTTTTTACATATTCTAAAAAAAAAAAAAAACTGTCAATATTAGACCATATGCAGGAATTTAAAGTAATTTTAGTAAATATTTATTTAATATATATTTATTAAATACTTAAAGTAATTTTAGTAAATATGCATATCTAATTCTGTTCTTTTTCTCCTTTGTTACCTTTAAGAGATGATAACTTTTAATACCAATTCCTAAGTTTACTTAGTTCCTGCCAATTCTATGCCCTCACTGTCTGGAAAGTGAACACTGTTTCAACACTGGACTTAACAATGACACATGGATAAAAAAGAAAACTCTCTCAAGCCAGGCGGAAACGGATTTACAACTCAGTATGTGTCCCAGTTATGGGCAAGAGAGCCTATTGCAGAAGCAAAGAATAAAGAGAAAATTCTATCCTTGGAAGCCTCACAACGACACAAGTACAGCTTTTCATGTAATAGCTCAAATGGTCCCACTACAGCCATTAACAATGTAATGAAACAAATCACTCGCTATCTGTCACAATTATGATAGATGGAATCCAACTGGTCTAAGTTGGGAGGAAAAAAATTACATCTCAAAGTGGATCCATTTGAGAAAATAGCAAGTTTAGGGGGAGGAATAACACTTTTCCCCATAAACAATATAGCCAGGCATTTGATCTATCTAAACCAATAGATTACTGCCTTGATATATCTTTCCCCTGCAATTTCTCTTTTATTTTATTAGGCCCAGTGAAGAACTACCGGCTGCTTCTGCGAATGAGAGGCCTAGTTTAGAACAACACAGAAAGTAATAGTGAGATAAATATCATAAAACACTGGCTATTGCTCATTTCTGACACTGCAGCTAACTAGTATGGCTTTCTTGGTCTTAATATTTTTAAATTGTGTTTCTCTATTTATACCTCCTTATCAAACCTCCAGAAGTATTAATATTGATAACATTTTCATAGTGTTCAGATAATAAGATATTGAAACCTATAAATGCCATATATTAAAGAAGGTATGTGGCCAGGTACAGAGCTGAAGTCAATTTTATTTTAAAACTACAGTCCATAGATTTAAGTATTTTCTTCTTGAATGAAGGAAATACTTCAAAAGATACTGAGTTTAAACAGATTTACCAGGAAATTACAGCATCATTATCAGCATCGTTTTCTGAATAGCGGTTGCACATCCTATAAGCACAGAGGTGTATGTGAAGCTTTGTAGTACCATGTGGCTCAGGAGTCCTTTGATTAAACTTCACTTTGCAAGTTAGGAAAGTGAATTTCCCTAAGTTCTTGTGACTTATATAAGAGTAATAAGATACTAAATTGCAAGAACTGGATTTAAAATAGAGGACAGTCTTCTAGAGTCCATGTGCTACCTACTAACCAGTTTCTTAAGTTAAATAATTCTCTTATATTATGATTTATATAATATTATATATTATATATTATAATTATACATTATACATTATACATTATACATTATACATTATACATTATACATTATACATTATACATATATTATACATTATATATTATATATTATATATTATATATTATATATTATATTTGGTTATAGCAGTACTTATTCAACAGCATAAAAGTGAAAATATGTTATCAGTTTGTGAAAAAATGGGTCCTAATTTATTTATTATCACAAATCATAATTAGCAATGATATCCTATCCATGAACCCCTTCTTTAAAATGTTTTCTTATATTTAGTGTGTGTGTGTATGTGTGTGTGTAAGATGGGTATGCGCAGAGGCCATGGCCAGTGTGTGAAGATCAGAAGACAACATTCAGAGTAAATTCTCTACTTCTGTCTTTTTTGAGTTCTGAGTCATAAACTCAGGTGTGCTTGGAAGCAGGTGCCTTTATTCGCTGAAATATCCAACCAGCTCTGGTAATTCCTTTTTATAAAATGGCTGCAATAATAATTCCAAATTACATTATGAAAAAAGAAGAAAAATACATAGGATGAAAATCTATTCTGTGTTATCAACTGAAGAAACTGTGCCCTATATATACTGAACACAGGAACAAAGGGCTGACTTCTTGAACTGCACTTTAATGAACAGGGAGTCAAACATGCTGGTGAGCAAGTACTTTATAGAGGCTAGCTATCAATCCTAAGAAGTGTGTGTCCAAAGTTCCAAACATTATTGATATTGTCCACTACATTTACTTCTTGTTAGCTTAAGTCAGTATTCTGAGGAAGGTATAAATTTAAATTTACAATACAATGGTAGTGGAGGAGAAGGAGCAAAAAAATAAATAATTAGTTTGGGTAATAATATTTAAACTCTATTTGTCTTCAATAAAATCGTAGCGGCTGCATGTGACAGGAGGACAATTTTTCTTAGTGATTTGGGCTGAGAAAATTTCCTTAAAAAAAATTCTTGGCTTGACTGGAAAAGATGTAACACAAAGCCAAGGAAGCTGTATGACACAGTGGCTGTCACTTTCCTGGTGTCTAAAAGTGAAAACTTTCCATTCCTATAATAGCTATTGATAAATAGCATAAGAAAGTGATTGCAAAGAACTAAGATGAGATTAAGTTCTGAATAATGGTTTTATTCTTGAAATAGGTAATACTTACCAAATTTGTGTACATCAGAAAACAAAACAAAACATGATTAATTATTAAACTGAAGACCATAGCTATTTATCTCTCTCTCTTTGTTGAAGTAAAGTCACAGAAGTAGCTAAAGAAAGTTGTAGGACGGGGAGAATGATCGTGTTTTTCTGGAGAACTTCAGCAGGCTGTCAGAGTAAGAGGGTTATGAACACAAAGATTAAAATGAGTTTCTACACATCAGTTTCCTATTGAAGAGGGTTCTGGATCAAATTCTAAAAGGTTCTTCTTGTTGGGTACATATATGAGGAAGGAGAAAGAGAACTCTTCAGAGACGACACTCCTATGACATGTCTCTGTCCATAGACTGTTTTAACCATTCTCTCGTTTCTCCTTCCTGCATAGTTTAGTTTCTGATCTGAACAAAATTGACAAGACTGTCAGACATTTACCAAATTGAATAGAAATTAAATATTCTAGAGCCATGCAACTCATCAGAAACAAGGCCACCAAACCCTCGTGCTTTTCAAAGAATACAAGGTTAAGAAGTGGTTTATTTAATTCAAAAATAAAATGTGAAAGATCAATGCAGTTCAAGTGGCCACATATGGAACGAAAAAGAGACAAAAATTCCAGATTGTCAGGGTAGATCATTAATATGTCTCATATTTTAAAACTCCTCAAATTGATGTGGCAGCTTCCCTTTTTATTTTCCCATCCCTCATGGTCACTTTAATTATAGGGCACTTTTTCACATTGATTTGTTTGTACTTAGTTTATGCCCATTATCCTGTAAGCTTTTTGAGTGCACAGACCATATCTTACTTATGTTAGTCTATCCTGGGAAATAGTTGGCTCAATAATTGTTTGGTGAAATTAAATGAATCAAATTAAAATGGTAGTGCAGGTTTAAAATATTAAATAATCCCCACTGTTTGCTCCAAGTTACCCATAGGACTTAATTATGATTCTCCCACAGCCCTGTTCTCAGAGTAGTCCACAGAACCAAGAGCAGGAGCACCTAGGAGCTTGTTAGAGCCTCAATTCTCAGTCCCCTTCTAGATCTGCAGAATCAAATCTGCATACCCCAGGTGATTTAATCTACAAGTTTGATTTTGGGAAAGCACATTTATTGTGGTTTCTACGTGTGCAAACAATGGTATAAGACACAGTGGGTATTCTGGAACAGAAACAATATTTACCAACTATCATTGTAAAACTTGCCTTTCCAGTAACATAAAGGGGAAATATTTTTATAATGAATGATTTAACTAGAATATATTCTGTTGATGAATTACAGGATTTCTAAGAGCCAGATCTAGCCAGAAGAATAAAGGAATGTTTCTTGAGAAACTGATATGTGAAATAAGGTCTAAAACATGAGGAAGAAATAACAGGAAGAGTGTGATGGAGGAAAACTTGTTGGAGAGGGGAATTATGTGTGAATACTCTAGGATGAGAAATAAAAAAGACACATTGATGAGCTGAAAGAAAACATTATATGTGTGATTCCAGGGTTGAGATAAATATTTTCAGAGATGAGATGTTGGTAGGAAATAAAGTAAGATGTTTGCAGAAAATGTTGTACATTTATATTTTCATACCAAGAACACTGAAAAGTCATTGAAAAGTTTTTGTTTTTTTTTGTTTGTTTGTTTTTTTTTTTTTTTCTTTTTTTTTGGTTTTTGGAGACAGGGTTTCTTTGTATAGCCCTGGCTGTCCTGGAACTCACTCTGTAGACCAGGCTGGCCTCGAACTCAGAAATCCGCCTGCCTCTGCTTCCCAAGTGCTGGGATTAAAGGCGTGTGCCACCACCGCCCGGCCATGGAAAAGCTTTAAGTGAAGTAATAATACATATATTTTAATTTGAAGAGAAAAGCTATGACCACAGTATAGAATCTAGAAGAAATTCAAAGGCATATTTGATATCAGCTGTCTAGCTCTCATCTATCACCTATCTATCTATCTATCTATCTATCTATCTATCTATGCTTTTTTCTACCTATCATCCATCTATCTATCTATCTATCTATCTATCTATCTATCTATCTATCTATCTCATTCTTTCTCTCCCTCCATCCCTCCCCCATCACACACACACACATACACACACACACACTATAACACTAGTCAGCTATGATGAAACATGAAATATACAGAACTAGAAAATATCATTTTTTGTCAGGTAACCCAGATTTTGTCTCTCTATTTTTGAATCTAAGGCTATTAGCCAACCCCTGCCTTACTTTCTAACTCATATTTAGGATTGTCACTGTCCTATTATTGTGTCCAAAGTATTGTTTATATGGGACAAAACCAGAACTAATTGGCTTTAGGTAAAGTATAATCTCAATTACTGTTTTTCAACTTGTAACAGAAATCTAAGTTTTTACTTCCTTTATCTGTTTTTTGGAAATATTGCCAGTGAGAATTCTTGCCAACTCAAGTTTGCAATATCCTCAAACTTCACAATTGTGACTAATTATGTTGTGATATTTCAAACATGCATGATGTCTGTTTCTCTAAAATGTTAAGTCAGACTCTGTTTTACCTCGTAAAAGATAGCAACACCAACCACAAATCAGTCTCTCCATCATCCACTATTATATGGTTCAGCAAGAGTAATTTTCAGCCTAGTGAATGTCAGCAGTTCTCCTTTGTCTGACCTTGCCTCTTCTGACTGTCCCCATTATAGCAACAAGAGTATTCCTTTGGCAGCATAATTCAGATATGTCATATTGCTACTTACAGTTCTGTAGTAAGGTATCTCTTTTTTTACTATAAAAGTGCAACTCTTGATTGTGATGATGCAAGATAATCACCTTCGTGTTGGCCATCTCATCCGATTACCTGTATGTGTAAAAGAGAAATGGAAGCAGAGTGTAGACTATAGATATACGATGCAGAGTGCTCAGAAAAGAGGCCAGTGTCTTGGAGAGAAAATTAAATATTGAGGAAAGAAATTGCAGAGTCAGACACACTAAATTAGGTAGCTTTATTCAAGAATTCAATGAGTCAGGCTGTGAAACAAGATGTCTTCCTGTCTTCTCCCATTGCTGTTTGTTTAAAAGTTACATAGTGGGCTTTCCTTAAACAATAGGTAGAAATGTTTGGAGAGCCCTGCCTATAGAGGTTCATCAGAAGACATTCATTTGAGGCTCATTTATTAATCACTGACAGCTAGATGAGCGAGACTTCATTGTAATGAAGGAAACTGCTGATATAGTTAGGCTCTGCATCCTGAGGTTAGAAAATCCTAGTTCTGTAAAATTGGAAAGGGACTAGTTGAGGATGTGAGGATTAGGGCAATAATCTGCCATTCATAGCTGTTCTTTGAAAGAGCAGAAGCAAATAAAGGCTTTGATCAGTGCCAGAGCTGAGAAGCAGAACTGCAGCCCTCCTCACCCTTTGATTTGAGAAGAGTCGCCCTTCACAGCAGGGTTCAAAGCCCACATCTTTACTTTTAGAACCTGTTTCTTGCTGTGAGCATGAGCACTCTGCCACTTTGCTTCCAAAAGGATTTACTTATACTTAGTGATGAGTAAGTCTTTTACCCCTCCCCTCCCTTGCCCTCTCCTCCTCTGCCCCTCTCTACTCTACTCTCTTTCTCATTCCGCTTTTTTTTCTTTTTAAAATTTCTTCCTCCTTCATTAACTCTGTAACATCATCACCTGGGCAAAATCTAAACTATTTAATGTAATTCTGCTTAATATACTACATGTAAAAGCATCCATTCTGTTGGTATCCACAGTCATATTTTCCCTTTTACCACAAGTGTGGTATAACTCAATAAATAATAAAATGAGCACTGGTTTTAAACTTTGTTCTCACTACTTAGGATCCTGGACCCTGTCAAATTTGCGTCTTTAAATATCAAAGTAAATTCTTATGACTTAAGCTTCTTATATTTTATTCCGTGTCTGCACAGTGACTCCAAGTTATGTGATAGCAGACACCAGATGCTAAGAAGAAGTCACTGATGATTGTTTGTGGTCCAAGGCCTAATTGTTGAGGAAAAAAAAAGGAAAAGAAGACAGAGAGAAGGTGGAAAGAAATACTAAAAGAAAAAGCAAATGCAAAATTGAACAAACAAGACAGACATATAACTGTGACAATTAGAAATATATCATCCTGAGTGAGGTAACCCAATCACAAAAGAACACACATGGTACTCACTCACTGATAATTGGATATTAGCCCAGTAGCTTGAAATACCCAAGATTCAACTCACAGACCACATGAAGCTCATAAAGAAGGAAAACCAAGTGTGGGTGCTTTGGTCCTTCTTAGGAATAACAAAATACTCATGGGAGCAAATATGGAGACAAAGTGTGGGACAGAAACTGAAGGAGGGGCTGTCCAGAGACTGCTCCACCTGGGTATCTATCTCATGTGCAGTCACCAAAGGTAGACACTGATGTGGATGCCAAGAAGTGTTTATAGTACATTTATACTGGCAACTCATGCTAATGTTTCTCAGAATTATTAGTTGATCATGTTATCTTCTACATTCCTACTCTTCCTATCTATTTACATACACACACAGAAAGAGAGGAGAGAGAGAGAGAGAAGAGACAGAGACAGAGACAGAGATGGAGAGAGACAGAGAAACAGAGACAGAGAGACAGAGAAACTTTAGAAGCCTACACAGGAAACTTTCTCTTTATTTTCTGATTTTTTTGTTTGTTTGTTTGTTTTTTTCGACTGGTGAGATTAATATTCCATAAATCAGAAATCCACTTTGTTCTCAAGTGTGAACACAAAGTGTAAAGTTTTGTTGACCCTACTCTGTCAAGAAAATTAAATTAACCATTCATTACATCAACAGACTTTATCAGAAAATATTTTTTATAGGATGCCCTTACCATCTGGATGCATCCTTGTACATATCCATGTACAATAATGCCATTTCTTTACTAATTTCCTTACACAAACATACACACACACACACACAAAACTCATTATAAACTCCAAGACAACATTTTATCTAGAATTCTTGTGTTTAGATTTGTATTGCACTGCCTTACAGTACAGCCAATGCCAGAAATCACAGACTCATACCTGTGTCTTTACAGTTTCCCCTAAAATATTATTATGAAGCTGCTTAGTTGGACTATGAAGTCATGTATTTAAATGTATTCTCCTATTATTGCTGAAGTTCTTAACTTATCAATGAACTTTTGAAAACAAAATTTTACTAGCTTTCCAAATAATTTCATCAAGGTTAACAAAAGCTTGTAGAAAAGAAGTTAAAACAGTAATATGTATATTTGATATTAATTTTTTCAGAGTTTTTTCTGATCTGTAAATGTTTTATGTACATATATACATATATAAAATATAACATTTAAATATAATATGTAATTTCATTTGTGTAAGACCAATATGCAACTTACTTTGGGCACATGTTTGGTATCTGTATGCAGGAATATAGCTTAGTGATAAAGCTCATGTTTAATATGTGTAGTGATTACAGTTTGAAAATTTTAAGATGATAGCAGAAGTTTAGAACTTTAGGTTTTTAATGGTGCTTGGTAGCACTAACAAAATCTGTATATAGGTTTGACATTATGCATACAGTAGCATTGATCATAAGAGTACTCTCACACATCTAGGGTCTACTTTGGGAAGTCTGCTAATTATATTCCAAAATCTTGCATTAAAACCCAATTCTGACTTAAAATGAGCTTAAAAGACACATTTTTCTTGAAGTCATGGGGTTTACTTTATTAGCCATTGATAGGAAGTATTACCAAATCAGGAAGTTGCTATTTGTCTTCAAGTCTTCTTCTCAATTTAGCTGCATCCTGAGACAGGCTTTGCTAGTTGATTCCTCTATCACTAACACCAGAATTTAAATCAGTCAGTAGTACAGTTTCTTCTACATATCAAGGCACATATTATAAAAATTAATGGCTTCATTTTAATTAGTCTGGTCTAAGTGAATTTCTATAGGCTTTCTGGTCTTCTTGCTCCAGTATGCACAGTAGATTTTTGCCAAAGTCACATTATTTCTCCAGAATTGAGGTAAGGAAGTCCTCATGAGAATTTTGGCACAATCCTAACTTTCTAATGACTGCAAATATGTCGCTAAAAAACAAAGATTCTCCAAATTGCTTCCTTATAATATAAGTCAATGTATTTTGTTTTCACAGAGCAAATGGAAATTTGTGTATGCTCAAGTAAAATACTTATGTGTGATATATAAGTAATATATATATATATATATATATATATATATATATATATATACATATAATGATATTATATATTATCGTATAATATATTATCTACTGTGGTTATATAGCTATTAATGTTAATGTAATTGTAAATATTATATGATGTATTATATATTATACACAATTAATTATTATATATTATATATGTAAGTAATACGCTCACACACACACACACACAACACACACACACACACACACACACACACACACATATATATATATATAAAATCATACACTGGGATATATTATATTTGGTATCTGTGAAACCCCCCAAAGTCCTGCTTTGGTTTGATGAATCAAGGTTCATGTATAAGTACTTATTGAGCATAGTGTGGCCAGGAGGGAAATTATGTTATCTTCCAAATTCTATGTACATAAAAAAATTACATTTTTTCAATCCAGTTTTGTCTTTTACATTTTTCATTTCAGAAATGTTCTAACTCACCTTATATCCATGCCCACTTTTCACATTGGAACAAATATTGGCTAGGAAATAAGAATTCACAAAGGGTCTCTCATCATATGTGTTATATGTCTCTGATCGTATGAGAACGGATAGTATGTGTGCAGAAGACAAAGAGCCTCTCCAACAGTACTATAAATACTATCTTCAGTAGTAGAAGAATACATCAGTTTGGCCTGAAGTCATATTCCCAATGTAGTCAGTACCACTGGTAGGGCTGAGAATAAAACAGTATCCATCTTTTTTTTTTTTTCTGTTTCTGTCACACATTTCAGACATAAGCTCTACAAAGTGTATTTCAGGTGAGTGACCTTGTAAGCTCTGACTGAAGTATCAATAACTCTTGTGGTCCTTAAACGGATCTGGAGATAGGTAAAACTCAGATGGTGTAGTTGATGAATAATGTTATTTAATTTTTGCTTTACCACACTTGACATTTGTGACAGACATTTTTTGACAATACCCAAGATTGGCACTGTCCACTAGTAAACAAGCTCTGGAGAACATTTTTATTTTGAAAGTAGTGAGGACTTGTAAATGTGATTGAATGTTCTTCCTGTAAGAAGTGAAAATCTTTTGTAGATGTGGTTAATGTTCCATGTTAGTTAGTCCTGATGTAACAAAATGAGAGACTCTCCTGAGTGAGACAAGCTTAATCAGGACCCATAGTGAAGAGAGAGTTGCTTCCCTGCTAAGTTGAAGAAGCAATCAGCCGTGTTGGGAACTCTCTACAGGGAGAAGTGGCCTGCCTGATGGCCTCATTTCTTTAGAAACAGAAAGCAAGAAATATGAAATACAGCTAGTAATCCAAATTCTGCTAACAGTCACAGTGGTGCTAGAAGATACTGAATTCCAGGTAATAATAGCCAATACCTATTATCCCACATCATGAGCCTCATGATCCTCACATGAGCTATACCTAGGAGTCAAATTGTGAGACTATAGGTGTATGCTGTTTTAAGCCACTAAATTATTGGAATTTTTTTTATGACCACTAACATAATAACAGAACAATCGCATGCACACATTTTTCTGAAGTCTCATTAGTCCATGAGAAAAGCAATTACACTTTTACATCCCAGATGGAAGATTGAGTGTGGATTTGGATAATTTGATTCTTGATTCCATCTGATCAATTCTGAAGTTCATAACAGTTTAAGAACTTCCTTTAATATTTCTAACTGTGCCATAGGTTAAATATGAATCTCCCAAGGCTTCCTCAGTTTGCCAGTATATATACTTTTCCCTTCTCTACTGGTAAACAGAAAATCAATAATGATCTAGCATCCTTGAGCAGAGGGAAAGAGAAACAGTATCCTGCCGGGAATTCTTACTCTCTCCATCCTCATAAATTCCAAGGCCTACCCATTTTTTAGATAAAAGATATTATAAATTAAATGCAATTATAAAAATTATGAAACTATGTAAGAAATTATATACATTTACAATCTTGTGTATTGTATGGATGCATCATCTGTCAATCTAAAAGCCTATGGCCTATGGGTTAGGCAGGAAACACAAAGTGGGACATCTGAGAGGAGAACAAATTCTAGTATAGAACCAGGCATGGGAAGATTTGCTAGAAAGATGTGACAAGATGGACGCATGGTACCTAAACATAGGTAATCAGCCACATGGCAGAATGTAGGTTAAAATAAATCAGATATTTTCGTTTTGATTATAGACAAAGAAAAGCCTAGATATATGACCAAGGTATTTGTAAATATATATTTTTAAAGATAATTTTAAAACTCTCTATAGTTGCTGAATTTAACTTATTAGAAAGTAAATCCAAACAGTGTTAGCATAGAGCAGCCCTATTCCTGTTCCAGGATTTCTTGGTTATCTCAGTAAGGCTCTTGGTTGAACTCATTTTGGTCTATTATGCTTGCTTGTATAATAATAACTACAAAAAAGGTTGACATTTTTCTAGCAACTTTTTAACGTGAGAAGCTCTCTTATCTTTTGTTGTTGTTGTTGTTGTTTTCTGTCTGTGACTAAGCTATTGAGCACATACATCTTGACATCTACAATGAAATTCTGTTCAGGAATTGCAAGCCTGCATGATGTAAGAGTTATCTTCCTTAGAGTGTTTCCTCATGTGTTACACTGGGATGGAGTCTTCTGTATTTTTCAATACTTATCTGAATCTTCAGTCATTGAAACATTGTATTCTTATTAAAATTCCCTGGAAGACTGGACCCCACCGCCCATAATATTCATTTGTTGACACTTGTTTTAGCCTGTCCTCAAACCTTATATCACTTTCCAACATAATCATTGCTTTCCTCAAAGCCAGACTTATTGTTAGAGATTCATCCAGTAATCCTACCATATTATTCCTTGGCCTTTGTCTTTCTCTAGAAATAATTTCTTATTTTCTAGTATTGTCAGAAGCTACAACCAACATCCTCACCAATATGACTGCACACACATGAACTGAGTAAGGAGGATACCAATACACTTGCCAATTGAAAGGCAAAAAGCTGTCAGGCCTCAACCCTTCACAAAGAACTACATGCAACTGAGAAATGCTAAGAGCAGGAGAAAAGACTTCCCCTAAGGAAATACATCTCATTCATTCATATATATATATGTATATATATATATATATATATATATATATATATATATATATATATAATAAAATAGTGAAAAAGAGGCCACATGTATGGAAGGACATGGAGGGATAAAAGGCAAGAGCAAAATGTTATAATGATATTATAATCATCCAAAATTAAAAAAAAAAGTAAAGTCTCAACTGGATATTTATCACTTAAAGAATTGTTCCTGTCTAAAAGAATTGCAGGGACAAAAAATTGAGAAAAGCCTGAGGAAAAGGAGGTCCATTGACAGGCTCAAATTGGGATTCAGCTCAAGGGGAGGCTCCAAGGCCTGACACTCTTACTGATGCCGAGGTGTGATCACAAAAAAGAGTGGAGCCTATCATGACCACCCACTGAAAGACCCAACAAACAGCTGAAAGAGTCAGATACAGATATTTACACCCAACCTGTGGACAGAAGCTGCTGACCCTGTGGTTGAATTAGGGAAAGGCTGAAAGAAGCTGAGGAGGAGGGTGAGCCAATGGGAAGACGAGCAGTCTCAACTAATCTGGACCCCTGAGATTTCTCAGACACTGGACCACCAACCAGGCAGCATACACTAGCTGATATGAGGGCCCCAACACATATATAGCAGAGGACTTCCAGGTCTGGACTCAGTCTGAGAAGATGTGCCTAACCCTTGAGAATCTTAGGGCCCCAGGGTGGTCTGATGGTGTGGGAGTGGGGTGAGTGGGACATCCTCTTGGAGACAAGGCAAGGAGATATTGGGCACATCCTGGGCACACCCAGTCAGAGAGTGAACCGAGAGGGGGATAATGTCTGGACTGTAAATATAAAGTTTAAAGAATAAATTAAAAAATATACTTTCCTGATTCTTAATCTCCTAAAAAGTTAATAGAATATTTTCAATAAAATAACATTCTAGTATTAAATGTATATGCCACTACCACACACACACACACACACACACACACACACACACACACACACTAAAAACAAAAAACCCTGCTTTACCATTTGTGTCCATACCATTCCTTTCCCAACAGGCACATTTGATATGATAAATACTTGTGCTTGTTTATACTATACCTTTTGTTTCTCTGTATTTCCCTCTATAAGGTTGTGTGTTAACATGCTACTTGCTCAGTCCTACCTAAAGTGTACTTTGTTGGGAGTATATCTAAAATATTCTCCAAAAATTCATTAATACTTGATAAAGGTGATAATGTTACCATATGCTGTCATATCTGAATTGGAGTCTAATTAATTCTAACAATAATAGGATAACTTGCATTTATATCCCTCCAAAAACATTTTTTGAAGACTCGTTTGACCTTGACTCAAAGTCAAGTTTATCCTACGTCAGCCTGGTAAGTGTGGGGATTACAGATTTTCAGCATTACACAGCTTGTGTGCATATCTATCTTCTGATTTACTTCCCTGATATAAATATAACTTCTGCCTTTTCAAATCCTTTTCAGTACATCCTTGTACCTGTCTACTAACCCTAAACTTCAAGGATGTCAATTGCCTCCATTGACACTTCATGTTCTAAAGTCATTATTTCTTTTAACATTATTTGGAAGAGATAATCTCACTTTGATTTACGCTAGTTCAACATAAGAACTACAAGTTTTACAAACTTCTTCTGCCCACTATAATATACCTTTCAATTCATTGTATTATATTTATTAATGCTTCTCAATAGTTACATGTGACCATTACACACAGGATTAAAGTTATTAGGAAGAATAAACCATATTTCTCAAAAAAATCCTCTTTTTTTTCTTATTATATTCTTAAGTAAGGAAGCTAACCAGAGACAATGTTCTCATAGAAACAATGTAATAGTGACAATGGACACACAACTGACAATGAAGTGTAATCAACACAGACATGTTTATACTCCCAAGTCCACAAAACACAGCTGACATAGTCGTCAGCCACGGTTGAGGACAGCTTGGCCTACCCGGGGCACATCCTGGATGTTAACTACTAAAACACATTTAAATAGTACCTAAACTTTGCAAAGAGACTTATAAAGTGATTGTTGCCACAGGGAACATCTTTGAAACTCACAGACAATTCCCAGATGGGTTTGTCTGTAGATACAATCTGGACTGGGGCTGTCTGTCACCTCCAGCTGGAGGAAAATCTGGCAGCACAAAGAAAGATTACGGAAAAAAGAGGAAGGTGAAAGTGGCCAAGGCAGCCCTTATGAAGTGACCATCATCTGTCCTCTCTATTCCTGCTTGAAAGGTTTCTCTATTTTATTTTGTTGGTAGTTCACAGTGAAAGTGTAAAATGTATCCCTTCAAATAGAGAGCTACACATAGAATCCTTGACTTTAGCACGAAATGTGGTGCGTATATGGATGAAAGTGTGACCGTATGAAATATTTTTTTGAGAAAATAGTCAATCCATTACATATTTAAAGACATGTGTAGCAACATTACCATAAAATATTAACAAGTGACATTTGAAAAATGTAGTCTCAACCAAAGTAATGTATTTACTCAATAGCAAAAAATAATATAGTCAAAATGTTTTTGAAAGAAAGCTGTAAACAATTTATAGCTGAGAACGCTGTACAAGGGCAGTTAGGCTGCAAAGAACTGGGATGTAGCCGAGACTAGA
The DNA here is from genome assembly GCA_021653895.1 of Mastomys natalensis. Classification (NCBI taxonomy): domain Eukaryota; kingdom Metazoa; phylum Chordata; class Mammalia; order Rodentia; family Muridae; genus Mastomys; species Mastomys natalensis. Next base: position 572,349 of record JAJTUV010002108.1, on the reverse strand, counting down.
GGGAGTGTGTATGTCACTGTCCTTGCCCCTTCTAGTTCTATTACATGTAATTAATTGATATTAAACTATGCATTTGTTTTAAACAAGCTGCTATAAGATTGTATATGATGGCAGTGATATTTGTGAAGATTAAATAGAAAGGATGATCCTTCCATACTGAATATAGGTCAGAACGTTTGCATATCTGGCCACATGTATTCAAATGCAGCATTACATATTTAGGTATTAACTGGTATAATTTGAAAATCTTCAGTTGTTTTTCTACAGAATTGAATGCATATGAAAACATTATGCCAAAGTTTGGCCACGTACTCATAAATAAACCAATAGTTACAGACTTCTCCAGTAGTATCTATATTTGGATTATTTCAATCCCAGAGACATCTATTTCAGTAAAGAATTATCTTTTTATATTTTTGAAAGATTTGTACTTTATACTTAACTGTTAACAAAGCCTTTATACTTGACTGTTAACAAAGTTCACAGTGTAAAGTCCTTCAATGAAAGGAATTCTGTCTGCTGATTGTTTATCAATCTCTAATTCCTTTGTTCATTTTCTTAGTGACTTCATCCTAACATCACATAACATATCATCTGCATGCTGATGATTAGCTAATTCATTACTCCCCTACATTTTGCTACATTCTACACTCATGCAATACACAGCTGACATTTCCATTTAATCACCTACCACCACCACCAAAAAAGTACAGAACAAAACCATGAAACTTGTTACCTCTCAAAACTTGGGCAGGTAGCATCCTTCTCTAGTAAATGAAATTCTTTTTCCTTCAAATGCTACACAAATCCTGGCTTTACTGAAAACCGTGACCGTAGTTCCCACATCATGTCATCATCATCTCCGTTGTTTCCTCATTGGTTCAGATCGTCACTAGCTCTTTGGCTGCCCATTCTGAGTCTTTCCTGGTTCCTGATTCCACACTGCCTCCATGCAGTACCTTCATCCTGGCAACAGCCTTAAAAATGGTTCCAGTCCTGTACTCATATTTCACCTAGAGTTTCCACTCTCAGCCAAACTGAAGCAACAAAACAAAACCCCAAAGTCCTTATAACTGCGGACATGGTCATATCACCTGATTTTTTTCCCCCTCTTTCATCATTGTTGTTGTTTTGCTTTTCTATCTGCTACTAGATATCTGTAGTGATCATTATGCATCTTTAGCACAAGTCACCATGTAGGTACCCTCGAAGCCTTTGGATCTGCATTTCTCTCTTGGAAGGTCATTGTCCCAGATATCAATGTGATTCATTCACTTCCTTTTGGTGTTCAATAAAAAAGAAAATTATGCTAGCTACTTTATGTAAATTGTGTGCCACCCATCTACCAAAATACACACACACACACACACACACATACACACTCACATCTCTTACTATTTTGTGTGTAATAAATAGTTCACTTGTACTTTTGTTTCACTAGATCTTTTATTAGCACATATTGTACAAAGCCATAGTGGGCTTCATTTTCATTATGCTATTGTTTGTACACATATTAACTGATTATAATGACCCCGTTTTATGCTTTCTTGACCTTCACCTTCTCATTCCTTTCCTCTTCTCAAATATCTTTCCTTTAATATTCATGCAGTTTTAAAAGATTTTAAACATTAAAAATCCTCCAAGTGAGAAAAAGGTAACAATATTTATCTTTCTGAGTCTGGTTTATTTCACTTGACATTATAATCACTAATAACATTAGTTTTCCCACAAATTACATTATTTTTTCTCTCTTAGTTGAATAATATTTCAATATATATGTATACGCATATATATGTTCCACATTTTATTTTCATTTATTGGTAGCAATGGCACCTCAGCTTTTTTCATAACTGGCTATTATGGATAGATTTCTTATAAACATACTTACAGAGATGTCTTTTTCAGTTCTGTCTCCATTAGATGCTCATCAAATATAGTCCTGAGACTCTTTGCATAAAATGCATGTCAATTCTATGAATGTAAGCCTCAGAAGGAATAGGTGGTTTTGTTTAATTTATTTTCCTTTTTGTAACTAAAGCCAGAACCATGTAGGGCTTTATAAAGTGTCTAATACAAAATTGACAAGTGAAAGAAATAAAACTGTACCAGGGTTTGTAGAGTAAGAAAACTGATAGGAGCAGGAGGTTGAATTATAGTTCTGATTCAGTCTCTGAGAGCTCCAAGGGTTCAGGTTCGTTTACTCTGTTGATCTTCCTGTGCAGTTCCTATCTCCTTAGGGCCCACAATCCTTCCCCCTATTCTTCTATAAGAGTCCTCAAGCTCCATCCACTGTTTGGCTCTGGATGTCTGTATCTGTCTGAGTCAGCTGCTGATTAGAGCCTCTCAGAGGACAGCTTGCCCCTGTCTGTTCTCAGGCTGGAGGTTTAGATCCTGGGAGCTCTGGTTGAATCTTTTGATACTCATTTTAAAAAGGACAAAAGCACCCTCACTTTGGTCTTCCTCCTTCTTCTTGAGTTTCATGAGGTTTATGTGTTGCATCTTAGGTATTGTGTGTTTTGGGGCTAATATCCGCTTATCAGTGAGTGCATACCATGTGTGTTCTTTTGTGATTGGGTCATCTCACTCAGGATGATATTTTCTAGCTCCATCCATTTGTCTAAGAATTTCATGAGCTCATTATTTTTAATAGCTGAGTAGTACTCCATTGTGTAAATGTACCACATTTTCTGTATCCATTCTTCTGTTGAAGGACATCTGGGTTCTTTCCAGCTTCTGGCTATTATAAATAAGGCCGCTATAAACATAGTGGAGCATGTGGCCCTGTTGCATGTTGAAATATCTTCTGGGTATATACCCAGGAGGGGGATAGCTGGTTCCTCAGGTAACATCATGTTCAATTTTCTGAGGTATCGCCAGACTGCTTTCCATAGTGGTTGTACCAGCTTGCAATCCCACCAACAATGGAGGAGTGTTCCTCTTTCTCCACATCCTCGCCAACATCTGCTGTCACCTGTGTTTTGGATCTTAGCCAATCTGACTGGTGTGAGGTGGAATCTCAGTGTTGTTTTCATTTGCATTTCCCTGATGACTAGGGATGCTGAGCCGTGGAGCATACCTAGTCTACACAGATCTACCTCCATGGGCTGAACCTAGGCCTCCCTGCACATATGTTGTAAATGTGCAGCTTGGTTTTCATGTAGGTCTCAAACATCTGGAGTGGGGGCTATCCCAAAACATGCAGCCTGTATATGGTCTTCTAAAAAAAAAAACAGTTATTCAGTTATTCATGAAATATTATTTTTTTATATCTCTTGTATTCAGTTTGCAACTACTTCATTGAGAATTTTTGTATGTATACTCATGAGGGATACTGGACTATAATTTATATATTTTTGTTGAGTTTACACTTGATTTCACTATTTCAATATTATTTGCTTTGTGAAGGAGCTTATTGTGGTTCTGAATTTTTTTAAACATAACTCAAAAAGTATTGCTTGTTTGAAGGCTCTATAGAATTCTTGTATAAGTATATCTGACCCTTGGTATTTTGCTTGTTTGTTTCTTTTCTATTTTATTCTGTTTGAATGCTTTTTAAATTTTTTTGATTTGCTGAAAAAAAAATTAAAAATAAAAATTAAAAAAAAAAAAGAATTATAGTTCTGTAGACCTCGGAATTCACATCAGTTTGAAGAGCTTGGTGGAGCTGTTTTACAGTTATACAATGAAAAAAAATTTTTTTAAAAAGGATTTTCTTTCTGTCATCTATTCTAAGTCACAATGGTTATTTCCTTGTGTTGGCTTTAAATGAAATGTAAAATTATCTCTGGAGGTATTGTTATTAGACCAATTATATTGTTACAGAAGCATACCTATAATAGGGTCATTAAACAAGCCCTCTGAGAGTAGTTATGCAGGACTAAAATTGCCTTAAGGTACCAAGTGGAATCACCTGTCTGACCTTTTTGGGTTTGTTTGCATCTTGTTATCCACCAAGTGAAGGATAAGAGCTAATCTTTCCTGAATGCAGGGATATAGACTTTATCAGTTATTTGAGTCCAACCAAATCTTCAGGGTTCACTCCACCTGAACTCTACACGTTTAGGCCAGAGAACAGCCAATTGCTCCCATTGAAAAGTTAACCTTGAACATTATTCTTTTATCTTTGGAGGCACTAGAAACTTCAATCATGAAACTAAAACCAGTGCCTCCTCTCTGCCCTGAATAACTGTTCACAGTGCTCTGGCTTCCAAATCTCTTCAGAGGGATTGTGACTCTTTGGAGCAGAGTTTGTAACACTTAAGTTCTGTATCAAATACATAAGTTTCTGTTAGTCTGCTTGATGGCACAGATGACAAACATGTAAGGAGTCTCCTTGCTTGAGCAGAAGAATGCAGGAAGTTAACTGCTTTAAGTAGTTTTAAATGTAACTCTCCAGCTGTAGTAAAGCCTGTTGAGGTAAATCTTGGGATTAATTGTTCTCGGCTCAACATGACTGGTGAATAATTACAAGACCGTAGCAATTAAATTGTACTTTCTTCAAAACAGGCAGCACATGTCTCTCGCTTTTGAGACACTTGCATTTTTTTTTCAGATTAGCCAAATTCTCTAAGCTATTTGGAAGTACAGGTGACATTTCTCTTTGAGTCCTCAGGACCCTGGAACCCCTGGGATGTGTATTATGTCATAAACTTGAATGATGAAAAAGCAGCAGGACTCCTTCAGCCTCTAATTGGAACTACTCAATGTTGCAAAGAGTCAGAGCTACTCCTTTTTCTTTCATTTAATGGTCATTTTTACATTCACAAATCATTTATCAGCATCGTCTGAGAATGAAAAATGATAAGTGCAGTGATATTTGGCACAATGCATATGGTTTGTTACCCAAAGCTTGGTGTGTAGGTACAAAAGTACTAGGAATGAAGTCATATTCTGGAGAGGCCTTGCTCTAGTTCTGGCTGAATTCCCAGGTTTCGGCCAATATCAGTCTACCGGAATCAGTGATAATGTTTTCTGTCATGGCTGTAAAATACTTTCAGAGAAACATAAAGATTTTATGAGAAGAATAGTAAAAGAGATGACTTCTGTGCCTGGGGGTTAATATTTGTTCTTGGTGGCTCATTTGAGGACAGCAGAGGCAGAGATGGAGAAGCGGAGGACATGGAGCTTGCAATTTCCCCTTATTTGTGTTTATTACAAGTAATAGGTGCTAGATGGGTCTAATTGCTAAAAATGTAGGTGTCTTAACCCATATCTGAGTCACATGGCAAAACCTGGGTAGCTTTAGATTTTATTGAAGCCAAAGGCTTCATTGTAGGGATGTGAGTCTCTTCTCCCACCCCTTTTAATAGGATCTTTTATTAGGATGATAGAATTCTTTCTCTGATAGCTTTCCAGGTTTCAAGTGTTATTTATTTATAATAGCATAATGTGAAATGTCAGTGAGGTTTAGCAATCTTCCCAAAGAATGAGAATGTTAGGTTGTTCAAGCCAATGCTGTCAAAAACTATTTTCAGTGTGCTGCTTCATGAAGTAAACACAGTTAGTTAAATCAAATTTGGAGGGTTTTCTCCTTGTGATGAACAGAGAATGATTAGCATACCTGTACTATCCTGATTCCTCCTTTGTATAAGGAGGATAGTCCCACTGAACTTGAAGTTTATTAGAGCTTTAAGCTGTCAAGTTATTACTGTCAACTTCAAGCAAAGAAAGTGTTACTGATGTAAAATTAATTTATTGAAAGGAATTGTTTTGTCCTTAGGGAATAACATCACTATTTAACTTAATTTCCCCATCATAGTCTCATTTACAAAGGAAAATAATAATTTCTTTTGAACAGAATAAAGTGCACTGTACTGAATGGTGTGTTTCGTGCTTACAGGTCTTACTTGTTCTAGGTCATCAGTTGTCATAACAAAATGATATATTGTGCAGTAACTCTTGCTGCTGAATTAAAAAAAAATTAGTACTGAACTGATTTAAGGATTTACTTATCAGACAATATATTAGGAGGACTTAAAACAATTACACAACTGTTTTTTTACTTGCTACATTATTCCACATCAAATGAATTTCCATACAAAAACATTTTGTTCGCCTGAAAAGAAAAACTGGCAAACAAAAATTCTACCTTGTAATCACTTATGTCCTGGTTGCTGGTGATGGTGATGATTTGCCCAAAGGTACAACTATGTCCATTTTCATTCAAAACAAAGGCATGCTTGACCTGGCAGGTAGTAACAAAAGGAGTGATAAAAATAAAAATAAAGTATCTACCATTTCTATTACTTTTCAAAGAGAACCACACAGAAGTATCAGATACGAAGAAGCACAACTTTTCACTGAATGCTTTTCCTACAGGACATTTTTCACAGTGGGCAAGTTAGGGATCATCTAAAAATGGTCCCTTCCTGTGGAGTCTAGGGAAATAAGGAAGCCATGACGGTTACTATGTGGAATTCCCAAAGACCTCATTGTTCTCTTTGTATACTTTTTGATCATCATCACATCAACCTATTTGCTTTTGTTGTGCCAGGAAACATTCCTGAACCCCAAAAAGACCACCAAGGAGCCGATTCTGATACAATCGCATTATGATCTCTTTATTTAAGCATGAACCAAGGCTCCCAACCCTGACACAGCAAGAAGGTGGAGATTTAGCCTAGTTTTAGGTAAGCATTTAGAGAAGCAAGAAGGGGGTATCTAGCCTGATACACGTCTGATTGGGGATCAATTTATGACTTTAACACAATGGGCTGTTTGTTGGGGAATAACCTGGAAACTGGTGTTAGATGCAGCTTTTATTGCAGAAGAAACCTGGAATCTGGTGTTAGCTACCAGCCTATTAGTTAACTTAAGTTCAACCTTAGGTGAGGTCCTCTAAAATGGAGTCTGAACACAAAAGATCTGGTTTTTCATTTTTTTCTCCAGAAAAAAATGAGAAAAAAAAAAGTCTGCATTCCTGGAAGCCAACCTAAGACCTTAAGAGCGATTGTTGCCCTTGCAGGACCTGTGTTTGTTTCCTGGCACCCACAATTGTAACTTCAAGTCCAGGATATCCAAGGCCCTCTTCTGTCTCTGCAAGTATCTGTACATACATGTGCGAATACATAATTTTAAGTACAAGTGTATATTCTTCCCAGGCTATTCAGGAAGACCATGGTGATTTTATTCTGTAAAATGGAGCACATGTCGCAATCACATATGCACATGTTCAACTTCATGGGTAGCTAAGCTATTGCATATTTACTTAGAGTTGGAAGAACCCCAAAAGCACCTACTTCAGCAAGTCAAAGGTACCAGAATCATCTACAAGGATTTCATTCCCCATGTTCTTCCTTTTGGGCAAGAGAAGTATTAAAATGTCACAGGCACAGTAGAGGACTGCCCTCCTCAATGGAGAAATTCATTCTACTTAACAAGGTTCAGAGGCCATTTTAAAATATTTTAGATAGCATCTCTGGTAAACGTACTAGTAAATATTTACTTAGTTGAACCACATAAAAAGGCATTTTTGTAGCTCAAAATCCATCACATATCAGCAACTTCATGAAGCTTAATCCATGCAAGACATGTGTTATAGACATTCACATAATTGTAATTGTATCCTGTTGAGAAGAGAAGGTATCTTGGTCTCTAATGTGATAATCCTCAAACTTCAATGAGTATCTTCTAACATGGCAGGTTTGTAAAAGCAGACCTTATAGTAAGGGTGGTGGGTCAGGGCTGTGAAATTCCACTTGTAAGGAACTCAAAGTGTTGCTATTGTCAATCTCAGAATAACTCTTTGAGAACAGTCTCAATACCTTACTGTTTTGTGGGTGAAGGGTTTCTTGTTTTATTATATTCATTTTATAAATCAGTATGGAAAAGATGAGACATCAATCTGAAAATTGCAAGATCACTAGATGTCAAAAATTCAAAAAGAAAATTACAAATGCACAATTGCCAAGTATCTAGCTATCAATGTCATGTAAATTAAATAATGTGCTGTTTTTAAATATTTAATAGGCAAGGTAGAAAAATAATAATAATTGTTAAAGAAGCTAGAGAGAAATTGTTTTCATATTCTACTTTGAGAGTTATAAATGACTAAAAACTGTTGAAAGGTTATTTGGCAATATGCATCAATATAACCATAATACTTAGGCATTTGCCAAAACAATTCCTCTTCTAGATAATAATGTTAGACATCTTATCATAGAAAACATGTATATGAGTTTGTGTCAAAGCACCATCTCTAATGCAAAATAGGAGTAAGAAATGTCAATGTCCCACACAAAAGATGTAAAGACAGAACACTGACAACCACAGAAAGAAGTATGTTAGGACTTGTTGTGAAATGGAAAGGCATGAGTAAAGATTGGAAGAGCACTGCAGAGAACAGGTGTACACATACTTCCTATGATTGAAATCTGCCTAACTATGTACAACCATGTCTGCCTTACACATGCTGACGTCTTGTCCATCACTAACATACATGTTCTAGCAGGGGATCTTTCAGTTAACCAGTAGACAAGCATCTGCAGAGGGTGCAAATTATCTGGTAAGATAATGTATGTGAACACCTCTGAAAAAGATGAAGATGAGAGGGTAAAGTCACACAAGGTCTCATGTTTCATGAGTGGATTGTTTTTATATATTTTCCCAATATTTTTATTTTAACTTACATACCTAAAGAACATGAAATGCCCTTAATTTAGTTGTATCCCTACTGATTTGGAAGAATGTTGTTTTGGAATGAAAGAATGGAACTGAAAATATCACTGAGGGTGATAAACGGTCCTAATGCAAGTGAAAACCTTGTCTTATGCTCTAGTATAAATATTATATCTGATGACTTATGAATAATCAATACTTGTTTGTTAGATCCAGAGACTTAAAAAATACAGATTCAGTGGGTGAAATGCTCATTTCCTCGGAGATGGCCATCTATTCACAGTAATTTAACTTAGGAGAAAAGGTGAAGGGCAGGTAGATTTTAAAATGGCACTAATACTTGCCATTCCAACCCTTGAAATGGGAGGAGGGGTAGCTACAGGCGAAAGTTTTTTTGCATCTTCCTTTTAATAAGGGTTCAGTCCCTCCTCTAGCCCACTACCCAGCTGAAGGAGTGGAAGAGAAAGTTATTGGGATATGGGGGAAGTGGAACTGCTCAGCAATAGTTCTTTGGAAGTGAGTTCAATCCTTTTTGGCAGCAGTTCAGTCCCAAAGCAAACACCAAATATGATTCAGCAGCTGCAGACCAGTCCTCTAGACAGGCAGACGCCAGGCACAAACTAGCAGTTACAGTTCAGTTCTTCAGCAAGCAGACACCAGGCAGCTGTAGTTCAATCCTGAAGAAACCCCAGGCTCACCAAAAGATGTAAGGTGAGACTGCAGACAGAGGGTGCAAGCTGCCTCAAGAACCTCTCAAGCAGTTCTTGGATGAGTTTCTTTCAATGGTAGCATTACCACAGACAAGCTGAGCTCAACAAAGCTATGTAAAGTGAACCTATACGTGCATGTTTTTAGCGAAAAATAGCGAGACAGAGCAAACCAAACCAATGCTCAGTGCTCGTCTCCCACTGTCTGTGGGATCATATTTATACTCCTTCAAGTGTCCTTTCATGAGTCTGCTATATCAAAACATCCTTTCACCTGCGTCTGCTTCAGGAAAACAGTCTTTAATGTGTTTGCTTTAGCAAGACATCTTTTCACCTGTGTACCCCTGCAAAACAGCATTTGACATAACTAACTTTCCAAAAAAACTAGAAGTTTCCACTTAAGATAGCAAACACTCAGTCTATTGCAGCTGTCCTCCAAACACACTCTAGATAACATAAAGTCATATTCAAAAACAGTATTTCTGGAAAAAAAATGCAGCTTCAAGACAAGTGCCTCCTCCGCAGCTTGACATTCCTCTCTATACTATCTCAGACAGACATTCCAGAAGCGGCACTCTTCATGACATTTAGGCTGTCTGATTTCTTCCTACCTTTGTGTCAGGAGTCAGTAGGCACCTGTCTTGCAGATAGAGAGTGATCTCACTCAAAAGGAGAATGGGAAACAAATAGCCTGATGGGAGTTTAAGGAGTAGGAGCGTCTGGCACTATCAGAGAAACTGCAGGAGAAGCATGTTAGCATTCCAGGGGAAGAACAAAAATCAGCTCACAAAAGACTAAAGCTGGAAAGAGGAATCTTGTGTAATCGTCATACTCTTTCTCATTTCCCTTATGCCACTGAGAAAGTAATCACAATATTTGTCTATGCATGAAAGACATAATTTTATAATTATTTTTATGGTAAAAAAAAAAACAGAAAACAAAAAACAGCTCATTTCTCTTCCAGCTGTCTTATGAGTCCTCTGCTTACAAGCCCTAGGAGGAGAGCTTGAAATAATATGAAGATCATGGTGAGAAAATAAGCACAAGCAATCCTTTGTAATGTTCCTAATACATTTTTAAGTTAATTTCTAGGCTGATATGTTTAAGGAATCAATTTAAACTATTTAGTTCACAATACAAAAATGAAACTCTTATTTCTTTTTATTTTCCTTCCCTTTAAAAAAAAATAAGCTGAAATTTCAAGGTCTACAAAAAGCCTTGAGAATACAGGAGAAAGGGAAGTGGGCCTATAGTGTGACTAAGAGAGTGTTTCCTCACCTGTGAAAAGTGCTCACTACAGTGTACCACAAAGCACAGTTAAAGACACCATTACCCTCTTAAGAAGAAAACCTCATCCCAACATGAGTTCTAATTAGCTCACCTAAGTGATCCTAACTAGCTTAGAACTTGCTTGGGAATTTTCTAACTGTATATTTAAGGGTTACATATCTATTTATTTATTTGAGAGTTTCATTTTAGGGTCTATACTATCGTATTTCCTTTTCACAATGTGTCTTTTCCAGGAATCAAATGTAACACACAAATGAATAACCACTCTTCAATCTTTCTTTTTCTTTCTTTCTTTCTTTCTTTCTTTCTTTCTTTCTTTCTTTCTTTCTTTCTTTCTTCTTTTTCTCCTTCCTTCTTATCTTTCTTCCTTCCTTCCTGTCTGTCTTTCTTTCTTTCTCTTTCTTTCTGTCTGCCTGTCTTTCTTTTCTTTCTTCCACTCACCTTCTCCGTACAACAAGTATTCATGCTTTCTCATATCTTTGTTCTCTTGATGGGCACAAAGGACCAGATCTTGAAAAGCTATGTTGAATATTTTTCATGCATATGTAGTGTGCCTGCTTTTTTGTAAGACTATTCAGAGGAGTGTGTTAGGTATTTTGTTTGTGAGCACGTACACTTCCTCAGTTTACCTTTAGTATTTTATTCTTTGAGTTCAAATCCTTCAATGGAACCTACTGCACATGTTAAACACTTTATTTAGTGAAGTATCTTCCCAACCCATCTGCAGATTTACTTATATTTAAGATGTTAAGAAAATCTTGGTATGTTTTATTTAAACGTAAACTAACTTCAAATGTTTCCAGTAGGGGCCACCTGGTTTATGAGGGGTAAAAATTTCCAGGTCCAACCTTTATATTTTTACATAAAATGTCTTGAGACAAAACATAAGTTTAACAAGTATTTCATGGTCAGAGACCACTCTCAGCACTCACTCTCTTGTTTTTCTCCTTACAATCAAACTCAAGATCCACTCCGTAGACAAATAAGCTTCTAACCTCGGTAGTTTAAAAATCAGATCAAACCAATCTAATCGAATTCAGTTAAATTATTCCTTAAAAGTACTTGTTAAATCTTCCTCTACCCTAATTTTGGATAGTTTACTTTTAATAAGACCAAGAAATTAAATACACACAAAGACATGCACACACATATGTGTGTGTTTGTGTGTGTGTATAAGTGATACATATGCATATACACAGACATTCTAAACATTTATTTATTAAATACTGACCTGAATTTCTATGTGATTATTTTAAAGAAAATTTATAAAAAACCTTTAGGGAAAAGTTACAAAACTAAATTTTATTAGTACAGTTTCTTACTCTCCCTTCACACACTTGACACACCCATGCACACTCGAGCTCACATACTTTGTTTTTTTTTTTTTCTTATTGGAATCAGACACCACAGCTGCTGGTGCCTCGGGGGCTTTAAACATCAATCAGTTTCACAGCTGGAGGCAGAGTGATCTACAGCAATACAGCTTAAAGTGCTTCCTTTTCTGATATAATTTGATTCTTCCATTAGAGCACACATTTTCCTTTTTTTTTTTTTTTTTTTCCTTAAGCCAAAGCAAATGTTCACTGTCCATATCAGGGCAAGTAAATAGTTACCTTAAAGAGGCAGAGGACATTACTTTCTAGTTAAAATGCTGAGTGGAAAAAATGCATGCAGTCATCCTTTTGAGCTTTGTGCTTTTCTTTCTAGGATTTGCTTGTGCTCTGTGTCTCTAGGGTTTCCAGAGATCATAGATCTGATGAGCTGCTAGTAAAACCAGGAAGCTATAGTAAAGAAGATTGTAGAGTCCTTATTGAATATGATTCTGGGTTTCTAATACTACAAAATTTAATACAAAATGACCATTACTGATACATTTTTTTTTCTGGGCCTTTAGTCCTTCTCTTTAGTTTCTTCATCCCTTAGAAATATCTACTTTGATTATAGCTTAAAACAAAGTTAAACAGGATTGACGCTTCCAGTTCTGAAGAGCACATTGAAACTAGTAGTTTTTAAATTAAGAGGTTTTTTTTTAATTGTCATTTTAGAAAAAATAAAAGTCTGAATTCAACCAAACTGTGTAATGTCAGTGGTCAGTCATACATAATTTTCTGTCAATGAAAATCTATGACTAAAGTTATGTTGAGAATAGGTAAGAATCTGGCTGCTTTAGTTCCTCTCTAAAAAGTATGCTAGGAAGATTAATGTGTTTGCTTTTAGAGAGAAACTGCCAAAAAGAAAAGAAAATATATTTTTTAAAAACTAAATGAGAAGTAGCATTTCAACCAAAAAGCAGGCAGGCTTAGCTATTATAATAACTGATGAAAACAATCATTAAGCCAAAATTAATCAGAGGATTAGGGAAGGATGCTATATACTCATTGAAGAATAAAATCTACTCAAAGATATTAGAATTCTAAAAATGTATGCACCAAACATAAGGGCATGTGACTTCATAAAATGAAACTACTACAACTAAATCACATACTGATCCTAACATAGTGGTCATGAATGACTTCAATGCTCAGGGATGAGTAGACAGTCATCCATAAACAATAAACAGAAATATTGAAATTAAATAATACCACAAATCAAATGGAACTAACAGACACCTACAGAACATTGACCTCAATAATGAAGGATTACTTTCTTCACAGAAACCCTTGGAACGTTCTCCAAAATTAACTACAGATTAGCAAACAAAAGCAGTCTTTACATATATAGGAAAATTGAAATAATACCTTCTACTTTATCTGACTATCATGGATTACACATAGATAGCAACAACAATAGAAATGACAGAAAATTTACTAAGTCATGAGAACTAAATGACCCACTCCTGAATGAAAATTGGGTCAGGACAGGAATCAAGAAAGAAAATGCTATTAAAATACTGTTAGAATTGAATGAATGTGAAACACTACATACCCAAATCTATGGAACACAATGAAGACAGTTATAAAAGGGAAGTCCATAGCATTACATTTCTACATCACAAATCTGAAAACATTCCTTATTGATAACTTAAAAATATATGTTGATCTAGAAAAACAAAAAGAGATCATATCCAAAAAAAATAAATGAGAAGAAATAATTCAATTCATAGCTAAAATAAATGATATAGAAATATCAGCAAAAAATCAATACAAAGAGTCAATGAAATTAATTTTGTTCTTTTAGAAACCAACGATATTGACAAATATTTAACAAAATTATCTAAAAAAAGTGAGAGGATATCTAAATTAATAAAATTAGAGATGAAAGGAAGTCAATACAACAGGCATGGCAGAAATTCAGGAATTATAGCAACATGTTTTAATAATCTGTATCCCCCAAAAGTAAGTGAAGAAATAAGTTAACTTCTTAATATAAATGACCTACCAATGTCAAATCAAGATGAAATAAACAATTTAAACAATGAATAACCTCTCAAAAAGACGTAATTCAAATCTCCCAAACATCAGAATCCCAGAGCCAGATGGATTGAGTACAGAATTCTATCAGACTTTTAAGGAAAACATAATTCCAAAATGCCTCAAATTATTCCACAAAATAGAAACTTAAAGAACATTTCCATATTGTAGTTAAAAAGTTACTATTACCGTGATACTATGACACATAAAGACTCAATAAAAAATTTCAGACTGATATCTATTAGGAACATAGATGTAAACACACACACACACACACACACACACAGACACACACATATTAAAATTCTTGCAAAATAAATTCAAGAACACATGCAAACATCATCCATCTGATCTTCATCCTAGATATGTAGTCGTAGTTTAACATATATAGATCAATAAATGTAATCTACAACATGAATAGACTAACAGACAAAAATCATATGATGATTTCACTAGGTACAGTAAAAGCTTTTGATAGTATCCAGTAAAAGTCCTAGAGATTAGAGATGTAAGAAAATCTCAATGTAATTCAGCAATGTCACAATCAATTATGATCTTAAGAGCAAAAACCAAATACTTCTGCTATAATCAGGAATAAGAAAAGGATGTCTAGATTTTCAAGACCTAACCAATGTTGTACTTCAGATCTTACTGGAACAATTAGATAAGTAAGGATAGCAAGTGGATAGAAATAGAAAGGAAAGAAGTGAAAAAAAAAAGTATTAATTCTTAGTAATATGTTTATATATATAAAATATCCCAAACATTCCACTAGGAACCTTGTACAGCTTGTAACCACTTTAGGCAATGTAGTAGAATACAAAACTAACAAACAAGATCAGTAAACTTATATAAAAATGACAAATGTACTGAGAAAAATGGGGGAAACAGGTGAGTGGTGCCTGTGGTCCCCTGAGCACCATTGTCTAGCTCTGACCTTACTCTTTCATCTGGATGAGCCTTGAAGGACTTCAAGAACATTCTGCCTCCCTGTGGACATCTTCAGTGTAGGCCCCAAAACTAACCAGCTTGGAATCCATTGTAGTTGGATCCTCCTGAAAATCCATCTGAGTCTGACTGGGACACAGCCTGCAAAGTGTGGTCTACCCACCTCATAGACTGTAGAGTGGGGTCTACAGAGTATGTCTGAGGCATAGCCAACAGAGTAGAGTATCTTGATCTCCATTGTCTGGCCCACAGTCCCCATCCCCACCTTCAGGATCATCCAGCTAACACCAGGGAAAGTCAGAGTCCTAAAGGATAGAATAAGAACACAATCGACAAAACCCAGGGCAATACGGCCTGACCAGTGCCCAGCTATCCCAGTACTACAAACCCTGGATATACTATTGGAATTGAAGAACAAGAAAAGGATATTAAATCCAGTCTTATAAAGATGACAGAGCCCTTTAATGAGAACATGAATAAAACCCAGAAGGAAATACAGTAAAATACATTCAATCAGGTAGAGGAATTACATTAGGAAGCAAATAAATGTAAAAAAAAATACAGGAAAATACAATCAAACAGGTGAAGGCTATGAATAAAACTGTCCAAGACTTGAAAAGGTAAATGGAAGCAACAGAGAAAACAAAAACTGAGGCAATTCTGGAGATGGATAGCCTGATCATTTTTGGCCTTTGTGGGAACAGAATTACATTGTTTCTGCCTCTGGGACATGGCCAGTGGGTGAGAGCCTCCAAGACATGGTGGCTGTGCTAGGCATAAGGCTCATTTGTATATTAATGTACATATTCTACATTCCTCCTTTCAGGAATATCCTCCCTGTTAATGTTAATGAGTCCATGATAATCTGAGACAGCATGAGTCCAGGAGTTATAGGTGGCTAATGTCTCAGCAAAATGGTAAACGCTAGGACCTTCAGTACAGTCCGTAAGGCTGTGAAAAAGATCTCTAAAAAATATGTTTTAAAAATAAATAACTTCCCAGCTATGCAAAAAATAAGGATGCAATATGAATTATATGAGGAGCTTTATAAATCTAAGAAACAGAGGCAAATATACTATAAGCCTACTTGTCAGAAAGATACTAAGGGAGGAAATAAAGAGATTTAGGGAGTGGTGATTGCAGGAGATCCCACCCAGGTAACTTTGTTTGTTTGTTTGTTTGTTTGTTTATGCTTACAAATGCAGACAAATTCCTTCATTTAGCATCAGTCTGGGACAGATCTAGGTTAGGCCTAGGTGTGGCAGAAATGGTAATTTCAGGATTTAAGGACAGGGTCCCACCCAGTCAATTTATCATCTGTGCTTAACAGAGGTAGGCAGGTCTCTGAATTCTTTTACAAAATTAAAAGAAAAGTGAGCTTGCTGTTTTGTAAGAGTGAAGGGTCTGTAGTCACAGGGTGCTGATTTATAGCATAATCAAAAGTAAACCTGAAGTAAATGAGTTGGTGGATATGAAGGAAAAAAAATGGTCTTATGATCTGCAGGAGATGAGCTATTCAAAAAATAGGTTTTAGAATAGCAAGGAAGAACTGCTTAGTGAACTTTCTCAAGCAGAATATAGAAAAAGAGCTATCTAGTGATGTCCAGAAAGCAGATCAGAGAGAAAGAATGCAGAACAGAGAGAAATCAGACTGGAAAGCTGTCTCCAGCATAGGTCACCAGCTTGAAGTCATGATTTGATTTTGAGGCCTTTGTTTTCACCAATCCCAGACATTCCTTCTTTAAGATCCACTCTCCAAGCTGAGGCTGGTCTTTGGTAATGAACAACCTAGGCAACAGAACAGGAACTATAGATGTGAACATCAACAACAGATTATAGGATACAGAAGAGAGAATTTCAGGTGTAGAAGATATAATAGAAATCAATATATCATTCAAAGAAAATGCAAAATCTAAAAAGTCCGTGATATAAAACATCCAGGAAATTTGGTACACAATGAAAAGGTTAAACCTAAAAATAATAGGAATACAAAAAGGAAGAAGAGGAAGAAAAAGAAGAAGAAGAAGAAGAAGAAGATTCTCAGCTCAAATGTACAGAAAAGTATCTTTAACAAAATCATAGAAGAAAATTTTCCTAATCTAAATTATGAGATGTCCATAAATATACAAAAAGCTTACTGAAACCAAACAGAATGGATAAGAGAAGAGAATATTTCTGCCATATAATAATCAAAACACTAAATATACAGAAAAAAAAGAAAGAATTTTAAAAGCAGAAAGGAAAAAAGGATAAGTAGTACATAAAGGCAAAGTACATAAAACTATCAGAATTATACCCAATTTCTTATCTGAGACTCTAAAACCTAGAACGGCCTGGACAGTGATTTGGAGACCATCAGAGACCACATATTACCAGATTATCAGACCCAGAAAAACTTTCAATCACCATAGATGGAGAAACCAAGATATTCCAGATATTTCATGACAAAACCAAATTCAAACAATACCTGTCTACTAACTAAGCCCTATAGAGGATACTAGAAGGAAACTTCAACCCAAGGAGGCCATGTATACTCAAGAAAATATTAGAAATAAATAATCTCACACCATGAAACCAAAAGAAAAGAAACACTTGTGTGCATGCATGCATGAGCATGCACACACACACAAGCAAAACCAGAACCAACATCAAAACAACATGAATTAACAATTACTGGTCATTAATATATCTAAACATCAATAAACGCAATTCCCCAATAAAAAGACACAGGACAATAGAATGGATGTGAAAACAGGATCCATCATTCTGCTGCATACAAGAAACAAACCTCAGCAATAAAGATAGACATTATATCATAGTAAAAGGCTGAAGAAAAGTTTTCCAAGCAAATGGGCTCAAGAGGCCAGCTGGAGTAGCCATTCTAATATCTATCAAAATAGACTTTCAAAATAAATTTATCAAAAGAGATAGGGAAAGATACTTCATACACATCAAAGGCAAAATCCACCAAAATGAAATCTCAATTATGAATGTCTTTCCCCCAATGCAAGGTACCTACTTTATTAAAAAAAATTACTAAAGCTTAAAACATTCATAGACAGGTCATCAAAGCAGAAACTAAACAAAAAATAATGAAACTAACAAGGGCTATAATTCAAATGGACCTAACAGATATCTATTAGAACATTTCACCCAAAGACAAAGAATTCTTCTAAGCACCTCATGGAACTATCTCCTAAATTGACATATAGCTGGTCACAAAGCAAAAATCAACAGATATGGCCGGGCGGTGGTGGCGCACGCCTTTAATCCCAGCACTTGGGAGGCAGAGGCAGGTGGATTTCTGAGTTCGAGGCCAGCCTGGTCTACCAAGTGAGTTCCAGGACAGCCAGGGCTATACAGAGAAACCCTGTCTCGAAAAACCAAAAAAAAAAAAAAAAAAAAAAAAAAAAAAAAAAAATCAACAGATATAAGAAAACTGAAATAACCCCATGGATTAAAGATGGACTTCAATATCAGGAACATAAAAAACTTACATATTCATGGAAACTAAACAACTCTCTATTCAGTGATCCCCGTATAAGTGAAAAAATAAAGAAATTAAAGATTTACTAAAATTCATTAAAAGTAAGGGCACAACATACCTAAGCTCACAGGATACTATGAGTTCTAAGAAGAACTAAGAGTTCTAAGTAAGGTCTATGCAGGAATAGTACTAAGAGGAAAGTTAATAGCACTAAATGCCCTCATAAAGAAATTGGACATTTCTCAAACTAATGAATTAATAGTACATCTGAATGAATGCTCTAGGAAAAAAAGAAGAAGAAAAAGCAAACACACCCAGGGGGAGTAGATGGCAGAAAATAATCAAACTCGAGATAGAGATCAATAAATTAGAAACAAAGAGAACAATACAAAGAATCAGTGAAATCAAAAGATAGTTCTTTTAAAAAAATCAACAATATAGACAAACCCTTAGACAAACTAAAAGACAGAGGGACAGTACCAAAATTGACAAAATCAGAGATAAAAAAGGGAGTTATAACAATGGACACCAAGGAAATTCAAAGAACCATTGGCTTTTACTTCCGAAGCTTGTACTCCACAAAATTGTGTATTCCAAACAAAATGGATGATTTTCTAGACAAATGCCAATTACCAAAGCTAAATTAACATCAGGTAATCCTATAAGCCCTAAGGAAATAGAAGCAGTCATTAAAAGATTGTCAACTGAAACCAATCTTGAAGCCAGATGGTTTTAGTGAAGAATTCTACCAGACCTTCGAAGAAGAGCTAATGCCAATACTTCTCAAACTGTTACACAAAATAGAAACAAAGAAACAGAAGGAACTCTGCCAAAGTCATTCTATGAAAGCATGGTCACCCTGGTACCTAAACCACCCAAAGACTCAAGAAGGAAAGAGAATTTTAGACCAATTTTCCTTATGAACTTGGGTGAAAAAATGTTCAATAAAACACTCACAAATCAAATCCAAGAATACATCAAAAATATCACCCACCATCATCAAGTAACTCACATCCCAAGGTGCAGGGTTGGTTCAATATATGAAAATCCATCGATATACTCTACCATATAAACAAACTGGAAAAAAAAAGCTAAATACATGACCATCTCACTAGATGCTGAAAAACTGTTTGACAAATCCAACATTATTTAAAAAGTCTTAGAAAGAGCAGGGATACAAGAGACATACCTACATACAATAAAGACAATATATACCAAACTAATAGCCAACATCAAATTTAATGGAGAGAAACTTAAAGATTTTTAACTAAAATAAGGGACAAGACAAGGCTGTCCATTCTCCCCATATATCTTCAATACAGTACTTGATGTCCTAATTACAGGGATAAGACACCTAAAAGAGGTAAGGGGGATACCAATGCAAACGGAGGAAGTCAAACTTGCTATTTGCAGAAAATATGATAGTATCTAAAAGAGATCCTAAATATTCTCCCAGAGAACTACAGCTGAAAAACACCTTCAGCAAAGTGGTTGGATACAAATTAAGTCAAAGAAATCAGTAGAATTCTTCGACATAAGCGATAATCAAGCTGTGAAAGAAGTTAGGGAAACAATACCCTTCACAATAGTCACAAATAACAGAAAACACCGTGGTGTAACTCTAACAAAACAAGTAAAGGAACCTATATGACAAGAACTTCAATCTCTGAAGATATCAGAAGGTGAAAATTTTTTCTTTGCTCATTGATTTTTAAAATTAACACAGTAAAAATGGCCATCTTATTCAGTTCAATTCCCATGGAAATCCCAAGATAATTCTTCACAGATCTTGAAAGAAAAATTCTCAAGTTCATACTGAAATAAACAAAAACTAAAACAAAAAAAAAAGCAAACAGACAAAAAACAAACAAACAAGCAAAAAAGCCAGGATAGCAAAAAGGACC
This sequence comes from Mastomys natalensis, assembly GCA_021653895.1. Classification (NCBI taxonomy): domain Eukaryota; kingdom Metazoa; phylum Chordata; class Mammalia; order Rodentia; family Muridae; genus Mastomys; species Mastomys natalensis. Next base: position 551,987 of record JAJTUV010002108.1, on the reverse strand, counting down.
CTGAATAACGAAGTTCTGGAGCTATCACTATCCCTAACTTCAAGGTGTATAACACATTAGTACTAATAAAAACTGCAAAGCTTTGGTATAAAAACCAACAGGTGGATCAACGGAATCAAATCAAAGACCCAGAAATAAACCCATATACATATGGACATTTGATTTTTAACAAAGAAGCCAAAACCATACAATGGAAAAGGAAGAGCATCTTCAACAAATGGTGAATGCAAATAGATTCATACCTAATTACCCTGCACAAACCCCGATTCAAAATTGATCAAAAGCCACAACATAAAACCAGACACACTTACTCTAATAGGACACAAAGATATAGAACTCATCAGTACAGGAAACAATTTCCTGAACATAATACCAATGGCCGAGGCACTAAGGTCAAGAATTAATAAATGGAACATTGTGAAACTAAATAAGTTCTGTAAGTCAAATGACACTATCATCAGAACAAAATGAATCTACAGACTGGAAAAAGATCTTCATTAACTCTACATCCAGCAGAGAGCTAATATTGAAAATATATAAAAAAGAAAAGAAGTTATGCACTATCAATCCAAATAACCCAATTTAAAAATGTGATACAGAGTTAAAGACAGAATTCTTAACAGAGGAATCTTAAATGGAAAGAAGCACCTAAAGAAATGTTTACTATCCTTAGTCATCAGGCAAATGCAAGTCAAAATGACCTTATACCCATCCTCAAAGTACAACACATGCTGGCAAGTTTGTGGATCAAGGAAACACTTTTCCACTGCTGGTGTATATGCAAACTTTATAACTACTATGGAAATCAATTTGGCAGATTTTCAGAAGATTGGGAATGGTTCTACTTCAGGACTCAGCTGTACCACTCCTGGACATATATCCAAAATTTGCTTAACTATCCCACAAGGACTCTTGCTCAACTATGTTCATATCAGTTTTATTAGTAATATCATGAAACTGGTAACAAGCTAGATGTTTCTGAGCTGAAAAAAAAAAAAAAAAACAGATACAGAAAATTTGGCATATCTACACAATGGAATACTACTCCACCACTCAAAACATCATGGATTTTGTAGGCAAATGGATGGAATTAGAAAATAACATCCCAATAAGGTAACTCAGGCACAAAGGACACTCATGGTATGTACTCACTTATAAGTGGATATTAGACATATACAAGATAACCATACTCCAATCAACAGAGCCAAAGAAGTCAAATACCAAGGAAGGCACAAGGGGTTATGATTGAATCTTTATCAGTAGGAGAAAGAAAATAGATATTGGAGCTCGATGGAAGGCAAGAAATGGGTGGAAGTGGGGCTGGGGAAGAGAGAGGTGTCTGTGTGTGTTTGTGTGTGTGAGTGAGTGAGAGAAAAAAAGAGAGAGAGAGAGACAGAGAGACAGAGAGACAGAGAGAGATTATAGGTAGAGAGATTAGGGGAGAGAAAAGGGAAATGGTCTGGGTGGAGCCAATTCTAGGTCTTGCTACAGATCTGGGATGGCAAGAGGCCCCACAGGTATAAGTGGGTGATTCTAACTGAGATTCCTAGCAGTGAGGGATATAGATCCTGAAGTGGCCATTTCCCATAGCTGGGCAGGACTGTCAGTGGAAGGATAAAGACAGCAACACACCCACAATAACTTCGGCACAAAATATGTCCTGTTTACAAGGTACACAGAGACAAAGATAGAACAGAGACTGAGTGAATGGTCTTCCAATGACTGCCACAAATTGAGATCCATCCTATGGACAAGAATCAATCTGTGACACTATTAATTAAACTCCATTTTTCTTGCTGACAGGAACCTAGCATAGCTGTTCACAGAGAGGCTCCACCCAGCAGCCAATAGAAAGAGATGCAGAAACTCATACCCAAACATTAGATGAAGCTCAAGGAGTCTTACAGAAGAGTTTAGGAAGAGATCAAATGACCAAAAGAGGACAAAGGTTCCACAGGAAACCAATAGTGCCAATTAACTTCTGCAAACCCTTGGTGGTTTGCAGAGACTGAATCACCAACCAAAGAGCAAGCATGAGCTGGAGCTAGTCTGCCTGCACATATGTAGCAGATGAGCAGCTTGGTCTTCATGTGGTTCTAACACCACTAGAGCAGGGGTTATCCCTGGGCCTACAGTATGCCTACCTGCCTTCCTGTGGATCCATGCCCCTAAATGGACACCGCTGTGTGTGAAAGAGTATAGATGTAAGGTCACAGGACTTTGACACCCAGAGAGAGGCATTCCTTTCTCAAGAAATGGAGGAAACACTGCTATTCTTGATAACCTCATAAAATTTCTGAGAATTCTAATCATCAAGTGAGTACTTGTATAATAATAACTTTAAGACATTTATGTAATAAACTGAAGACAAAATTAGACCATGGGAATATTTCTCCTGTTCAAGAATTGCTAGGATTAATATTGTGAAAAACATACTGCTACCAGAATCAATCAGCAGATTTGATGGAATCCCCTATCAAAATTTCAGCACAATTTGGCACAAAATTAAAATTAAAAACTTAAGATTTATATAGAAAGGCAAAATTCTCTATATGAAACAATCCTTAACAGTTAAAGAACTGTCTTAAGTAGTATATCTCAGATTTTAGGATGTATTACAGATCTATAGTACTGAAACCAGAATTACTTTAATACAAACAAATATTTTGATCAAAGGAATAGATCTGAAGAACCATAAATAATTCCAGACAACTATGAACACCTAGTTATAGAAAGAGATGGAGGAGGAAGGTGAGGGGGAAAATAAGGAGGAGGAGGAAGAGGAGGATCAAGAACAGGAGAAGAAGAAGAAGAAGAAGAAGAAGAAGAAGAAGAAGAAGAAGAAGAGAAGAAGAAGAAGAAGAAGAAGAAGAAGAAGAAGAAGTCAAAATGCACATTGGAGGAAAAAATAGGCTCTTCAACAAATTGTACTAATCAAACTGGGTAGATGCATATGCACAAATGAATAGAAGTTCATATATATCACCTTACATAATTCTCAATTCCAAATGAATCAAGGGCCTCAACATGAGACCAGGGACTTTGAATTGGATAGAAAAGTACAAAGGGAATATGCTTAATATTCATACATTGGACTATTCATTACACTGGAAACAGGAGATAACCCAGGTATTAACTCTCAGGAACAATAAATTATGTCTGATCAAGTTTAAGTTTTCTTCTGCACAGAAAAAAGATACCATAATTTGAACAAGAGGCAGCCTCCAAAAACAGAAAATATTTTTACCAATTATATACCTGAGAGGATTGTTATCTAAAATAAACAAGAAAGTAAACAAAAAACAAAACAAAACAAATAAAACATAAAAACCTAGAAAACTATCCAATTTTTATATATGAGGTATAGAAAGAAAATGAGAGTTCTCAAAAGATGAAAACTGGGAAATATTTTTTGAAATGTTCAACATCTTTAGTCATGAGGAAAATGTAAATTAAGACTACTTTGAGATTTCATCTTATTCAATTTATAATGTCCAAAATTAATAAACAAATGACATTACATGTGGCTGAGGGACCAGGAAAAATAAAATTCCTTGCTTGTGACAATGCATACTTCTACAGTTACCATGGAAAATAATATGGGTATTCCTCAGAAAGCTGAAAATTGATCCAGCTCTATCACTCTTGAGCATATAATCAACATCATGGATTCCACAAATTGAAACAGAGATATTAATTGATTCATTTAAGGTCCTTATCTATTCATAATAGCTAGAAATTAGAAACTCACTAGATGTCCTTTAACTGATGAATGACAATGATGATGAATGAATAATGAAAACACAATGGTATATTACGCAGCAAAATAATGAATTTTTTAGGTAAATATGTAAATGAAGACCACTCTTAGTTGATCACCATAGAGACACAACACAATTGATATATACATGACTTACAGAGACAGATATTATGCACAAAACTAACAAGTTTAAGCAGAGAAAATAGTGGCTAGGGAATGTAGGCACAAATTCCCATTCCTACCAGAAGCTTACTTACACTGGATACGTTCTCATAGGCTGAAAATGATATTTCTATAATAGTGCAACACTAAATACATAAAACAAACCCAAAGCATAGATTTGGCCAACACAAGATGGATTCCTGTTTTGTGTGTGTGTGCTTTTGTGTTTTGTTTGTTTTCATTTTTTGACAGAGAGTAAAACGTACCCTGAGCTGAGAGTAGGATAGTGAGGAGGGGCTGAGAGATAGGGAAAGAGAAATAATATGAACAAATATATGTGTGCAAAACCATTACATATCCAATAAATAAAAAATATTTAAAATTAACAAAGTTTCCTCAACAATAGAAGAAAGAAAAATTCTATAATCTAATATAGATGTTTAAGGAATCAATGTTGTTGTTTTTTTAATTTGTCTGGGTTTTTTGTTTAGTTTTGTTTTGTTTGCTTGTTTGTTTTGAGATTAAAATACAGTTACAACAGTTCTCCCTTCCCCTTTCCCCTCTAAACTTTGTCATATGCTTCTCTCCACTCTCTAATTCATGCCTTTTTTGTCACTAATTGTTATTGCATGCATGTATGTATTTGCATTTCTATTCTTAAATATTCCCTGTTTAGTCTGAATCAAATGTTAGTCTCTTCGTGAAGCAGAAAGAAAGCAATGATACACACACACACACACACACACACACACACACACACGATGGTAAGAAAGAAAAAAGAAGGGAAAAGTGGAAAGTAGGAAGAGGGGAGGACTGTATTTCTCAAACAGTTAAGTAGTATGAGCTTTTTCTCTAGATGCTGGCTTGGGAATATCTTAGGAGAAATGATATCTCTGATATCTTTGTATTGAAACTACACTTTAATATGTTTACTTAAATAAGAATTATGAAGCTTATACATTTACTTTTAATGAACTGTTAATTAGAAAATAAATTTAAAAATGAATGTATTACATTTAGCCTTCTGAAAATTTTGCTTTGATTCTCTCTAGAAAACCAGGTAGGCTGATTGCAGATCCCCTCTTCTCCCTGTTTTCACAAATCACATTCCCCAGTCTCATCCACTGCTCTGCATCAGAAGGCCTGTGACAGCCTTCCCTGTCACCTTGTTCTCATATCCTATGCATCTCAAAGATCTTCCCATGCTAACCTACCTACATCCACTTGTTTTTTTTTTTTTTTTTTCCTTAGTGCTAAAATCAAGCAGATACTACTGTCTGCTAATCCATACACCACTCCTACCAGGGAAGTAAGAATGCTGTCTGTAGATCTTCCCCTCTCCTTCTGTTCCTCTAGATAGATTAATCCCAGTGCTATAGCAGACCCTCTGTGGTCATCTCTCTTTAATGCCTTCTCCATTCCAAGGAGACAAAATTGGTAAATCCTGGTTGAACAATTTGCTCTCCACCCTCATGTGAACACATTCAGACCCCTAGCCTATTCCCATTCATAAGCATCAGTTTTCAATACCGAGAAACACATTTAACTAGAAACCTCATTGGCCACTGATATCATGTCCAAAGAAATTTTTCTGTCAGGCAACACATAGTCATTATTCTATATAAAAATCCAGAGAGGAAACAGAAACCACACCTAACAAAGAGAAATCCAGAAATCAGATTCTAGACTTATTACCCCAATTCCCAAAGCCTTGAAACCAAGATAAAAATTCAGTTAATAATAATCAGGGCACAGGCCTTGACTAGAGCTTAAATATCCTACCATAGAAGAAACTGAATATTCCAACATATTCAAAGCATAAGAAAAAGCCTCTAAAACATCCCATACAAAGATTATAAATATCTTTAAAGAGCAAATAAATAAATATCTTAAAGAAATGTGAAAAAGCACAAACAGTTGGAGGAAATAAATAAAATCCTAAAGAAATCAATAAAAATATAAAGAAACAATGGAAAAATGAATAAAATTGTTCAAGATATGAATATGCAGGTAAAATCAATAAAGAAACACCAATTAAAAGAATTCTGAAATGAAAAATTTAGGAAATCAACTACAAAAATGCTGCATCAACAGAATACAAGAGATGGAAGAGAAAATCTTGAATATTGAAGATAAAATTTAAAAATGAGTGTATTGGTAAGAGAAAATGTTAAATTAAAAAACGGACACAAAATAACCAGGATATCTGGGACACTAGAAAAGGCCAACCCTAAGAATAATAGAGAGAAAAGAAAGAGAATAATCTCATCTTGAGAGCAAAAAAAAAAAAAAAAAAAAAAAAAAAAAACATTGAAAACAAGATTATAGAAGAAAAATATCTGAAGCTAAAGAAAGAAATGCTTTTAAAGGGTCAAGAAACATACAGAACATCAAATTGATTGGACTAGAAAAGAAATTCCCCGTGGCATACAATAATCAAAAGGCTAAACATACAGAACAAAGAAAGATATTAAAAACTACAAGGTAAAAGAGCACATAACATATGAAGGCAGACTTGTGAGAATTCCACCAGACTACAAATGGAAACTTTAAAAGTCTGAATATATGAGCTGCAGAATGTAAGTGAACCACAGATTCCAGCACAGATGACTAAACCCTGAAAAACGTTCAATTGCCGTACATGGAGAAAATAAGATATTCCAAGATATCCAGAACTACAGAAGATACTAGGAAGAAAACTATTAACTACACCACTCCAAACACAGGAAAAAACAGTCTAATATCAGCAAAAAGAAAAAACGGGGGTGGGGGTGCGGGAGAGGAAACACATACCACCACTATGACTACAACCAACAACAACAAAATAAGATAAATCAACAATCATTGGCCAATTATATTTCTCAATGTCAATGTTTTTAATGCCCTAGTAAAAGTACACAGACTTATTGACTGAATATAAAAAACAAAATTCATCTTTCTGCTTCATCCAACAAACACACTTCGACATTAAAGATAGACCTTACATTAAGGTAAACGTTTATAAAAATTTATTTCAAGCAAATAGACCTAAGGAACCAGCCTAGACAGTTAAAAAAAAAAAAAAAAAAAAACACAACTTCAAACCAAAACCAATCAAAAGAGATATGTAAAAACACTACATACTCATAAAAAGAAAAATATATCAACATGACATTTCAAATCTTAACATCTTTTCCTGAAGCATAAGGGAGACATTGTAAAAGAAAACACTACTGTGGCTTAACTCACATATTGATCTTCACACATTGATAGTCGAGAGATTTAATAACCCCTTCTCACCAATGGACAGTTCATCTAGACAAAACTAAAAAGAGAAATACTACAGAAAACAGATTTTATAAACTAAAAAAAAGTTAACAACTACTTTAAAAGCAGTTTACCCAAACACAAAAATATGTCTCTTTTCTCCCCCTCATAAAATTGTCATCAAATTGATCAAATATTGATACACAAAGTAAATCTCAAAGGATACAAGAAAGTTGCTATAACTTCTTGCATTATATTAGACCATGATTTATTAATCTGTATTTCATCAACAATAGAAATAATGGAAGTCTTGGAAACTAATGGAGTATGAGCAAATATGCTGAGTAAAAAATGAGTCTAGACAAAAGTAAAAAAGAAACTAAGAATTTCTAGAATCCAATGAAAATTAATGCATAACAAACCCAAAATGATGGGACACAATGGAGGCAGTTCTAAGTGGAAAGTTTAAAGCATTAAGTGCATACAGATACAAACTGGAGAGAACTTATATTAACAACACCACGTATATGTCAACTATTCAGCTGACCTGTACAGATTTGTTTGCTGGATCTGGGTCCTGATATCATGAAAGAATGGGGTGACTACAGTCTGATATTTTAGGTAATCTTATTTCAGTTTTCAGTGTACAATGAGTGTAATATACACTCATTGATTGAAGGAAGGTTATTTGATATCAGAAAAACATGGTGAAAAAAAACATGATCAGAAAAACATATATTTAAATACCAGTAACCATATATTAAATATTAACAGAAGAGCCCTTTCCCAGTACATTCTCAGGACATACTAGTTTAAACTCAACACCCCTGCATATAGTATAGATTATATATTTGAAAAAAACAAAAGCTAGGCAGAAAGCTGTATTCAGATTCAGGATACAGTGACTAGAATAGGTTCTATAGCTGACATCCAAAAAGAATGAATATCTTAAAAAATGACTGTAAATTTTTGTCATGGGGGAATGAAATCATGCCCAAGAATAATCCAAAGAACAAAATGCACCTGAGGTAAAAGTCTCCCTGCATTTTTTTTTCTGAAGCCTCTCTCACAGTTTTCCAAAGCACTGTTCACCATGTATCATTCTTTTGACCAGGTCCCAAAACATGTGAAAGCTTTAGAACAAAAAGTAGCAATTATAACCAAGAGTAGACGGCAAGAAAGACTCAGGCCTAAAAAGAAATGAAGCAAAAATACAAAAAAAAAAAAAAAAAACCCAAAACAAAACAAAACAAAACAAAAAAACCCTCAAAAAACAAAGAGTTTGTTCTTTGATAGAATCAACAAGAGAGGAAAATAGTTAAAGTGGGAATTTCTGGGTTTGTTGGAGACTCAATTGTGTCATGTGATTTTTTTTCTGGAAATTGTCTTATGGGAGGATATTTTACTGAAACGGACAAGTAAGAGGATGTTTTGCTGAGGCAGACATTTCAGAGAATGTTTTGCTTATAACAAACATATAGTGTTTTCTTGGAGTTGCCTGGTCAAAGGGCATGTGATGTTTTGCTGAAGTGAACATTTGAGAGGTACGTGATGTTAGGAAACATGTAGACCTAGACATATACCTCAACAGACAGTGGGTGATATTCTTGCATTGGTTCACCTTGCAACTCTTTGTTGGTCGCTACTGAGCTGCACTGACTCTGGTCTTTGCTGAAGACAATCTGGCATTGGTTCACCTTAGTTTGCTTTGTTTGTCTTTGCTTGTAATGACTTTGCAGACAGAAATGCACCAAAGACCTTCTGGTATTCCATCTGCTTCTTGCCACTTCCACGGACTTGTGCTGATTGGTGGAACCTTGCAATTTCCTCTGATTTGAGCTGATGCTACTGACTCATGTTTAGTGTTTGCTGAGTAGACTGGACTATCATTGTTGATTTATGTCTGGTGTTTGGGTAGTGGAATGAACTGATGACAACAAATTTGGGGAATTGTCCCAAAGAACTGTGGGACTGCATAAGGGTATCCTGGTTCTTGGCTGGGCATGGGCCTAGAACCCCAGACTCCAAGTTAGAAAAAGCAATATTAGTACTGAAGGAGATCTAGGATGTACAAATAGGAAAGGAATTAGTCAAAATATTTTTATTTGAAGATGATATGATAGTATACATAAATGACACTAAACATTATATCTTATAGCTGATAAATGCTTACAGCAAAGTAGGTGAATACACGAGTAACTAATAAAATATCAGTAGGCCACCTATATACAAATGAAAAATGGAATGAGAAAAAAAGATCAGGAAAACAAGGCCTTGAAGAATAGCCTCAAATAATATAAGATATCTTGGAGTAACTCTAACAAAATAAATGAAAAGACTTGTATGATAAAAACTTCAAGTCATTAAAGACAGAAATTAAAACATAAGAGAAGATGGTTAAATCTCCCATGCTTGTAGATTTGTAGAATTAACAGCAGCAATGGCCTCCTGCCTAACACAATATACAATGTCAATGGAATCCACATCATTATTCCAATAGAATTTTTTAACAGACATTAAAATGATAATTTCCAGTTTTATATGTAAATTCAAAAAAATTCAGGGTCCATAAAACATTCCTGAATAATCATTGAACTGCTAGAGATTTAACCATCCCTTATTTCAAGATGTAATGCATAGCTAATTTAATAAAAGCAGCACATGTTGGTACATAAATAGACATATTGATCAGTTGAATGAAAGTAAAGCCTTAGACATAATTCCACAGTCTTTATACACCTAAATTTTTTATACAAAATCCAGAAATACAAACTGAAAAAAAAGACATTATCTTTATCAAATGGTGCTGGCCAAACTGGACAGTTGCATGTAGCAGAATACAAGTTGATCAATAATTTTCACCTTGTAATTCACCCAATTGTAAATTTATCAAAGACTTCAACATATAACCAGACAAATTGAACCTGCTAGAAAAAAAAAAATGATCAGTAGCCATGAGTTCATTGGTACAGGAGATAATTTTCTGAACAGAACACTGATAGTGCAGACACTCACATAAAATATTAATAAATGATATCTCATAAAACTATAAGGCAAAAGATACTCCTTTCGACCCACAAAATTGGAATAAATTTTTGCCAACTCGATCTCTGATAGAGATCAAATATCCAAAATGTATAACGAACTCAGGAAACAATATATCAAAATGAAACAAAACAAAAACCAAATAATCCAATTGAAAACTGCGGAGATTTCCTGGGCCACATTTCTGCTTTTTTTGTTTGAGGGCTGCTGCTACCATGACAACCAGAGGCTTGCTGCTATTAGAGATTACCCGATATATCTACAGTCCCAGAGGTCAGGTATCATCAGGATAAACAATATCAGCCAACACCAGGGACAACCAGATGGCTAAAGGCCAGAGTAAGAATGATAAAAAAAAAAAAAAAAAAAAAAGCAAGAAAGCAAGCAAGCAAGCAAGAAAGAAAGAGTGAATGAATCCAGGGCAATATGGCACCAGCAGAACAAAACTATCCTTATCCTACTATAGAAAAGCCCTGGATATCCTAACACACCTGAAGAAAAAGACAATGACTTTAAATCTAATCTTATAAGGATGATAGAGCCCTTTAAATAGGAAATAAAGGAATCCTTAAAGAAAAACCGAAAATACTATCAAACAAATGAAGGAGATAAATTAACAGTTCAAGACCTAAAAACTGAAATAGAAGCAGTAAATCAAACACAAACTGAGGCTCTCCTGGAAATGAAAAACCTAGGAAAGAGAATCAAAACTATAGACACAAGCATCACCAAGAGAATACAAGAGATGAAGAGGTAGTCTTAGGTGTAGAATATAGAAGAAATTGTTACATCTGTCAAAGAAAATGCTAAATCTAAAAAGTTGATGGCACAAAAATGTTCAAGAAATTTAGGACATTCTAAAAAAGCAAACCTAATAATAGGAACAGTCTAGAAAATAACTTCAACAAAATTATTAAAGGAACATTTCCTAGCCTAAAAACAGAGATAGCTTTAAATGTACGGGATGCTTACCAAACACCAAATAGATGGACCAGAAAACAAATTTTACCACGTAATAATTAAAACAATAAATATGCAGAACAAAGAAATACAATTAAAATCTGCAAGGGATAAAGGCCAAGTAACATGTAAAGGCAGATGTATCAGAATTATACCTGACATCTCAACAGAGACCTTAGAAGCCAGAAGGGCCTGCACGGATGTCATGCAGACCCTAGTAGACCACAGATGTTAATCCAGATTTCTACACTCATCAAAATTTTCAATCACCGTAGATGAAGAAACCAAGATATTCTTTGACAAAGCCAAATTTAAATAGTATCTTTCCACTTACTATCAGCACAAGGAAGGTAATAACAGGAGAAATTAATAAATTCACACAAGGCAAAACCAAAAGAAGAGTACTTTTTTCCCTTGTTCTTTTTCTCTCTGTCTCATTCTCTATGTGTCTGTCTCTCTGTCTCTGTATCTAATTCTATCTCTGTCTCTGTCTCTCTGTCTCTCTGTCTCTCTGTCTCCTCTCTCTCTCTCTCTCTCTCTCTCTCTCTCTCTCTCTCTCTCTTTCTCTCTTACACACACACACACACACACAGTATCATGACAAATATCAAAATAACACAAACTAAAAATAATCGGTCATTAATATCTCAACATCAATGATCTCAATTAGCCGATAAGGAGACAGTCCACCAGAGTGGATGCATAAACAGTATCCATCATTCTGCTGCATAAAATAAGCATCTTAGAAAGATAGATAGCTACAACATCAAAGTAAAAGTCTGCAAAAATGTTTTCCAAGCAAACATTGTTTTCAGGAAACAAGCTGGAGTCGCCATTTTAATGTCAAATTCAAATTATCCCATTCTATTATGGTCCCTATAGGATTGTTTCCATATCATAATATAAATGTGTTTTAGTCCATCTTGAAAATCTTCATAGTCTTCAAAGATATCAACCTATCAAAATATCCAAAGTCTCATTTGAGCTTCAAGATAGTCCCTTGTAAAAATAAAAGCAAATTATATTTAATTATAGTAGATAAAAATACAAAATATACTTAGCTTTTCCCAAAAAGGAGACATTAATAAAAACAAACAAGTGTGAATGAACCAAAATATGACAAGAAACAAATCCCAAATCCGTTCACATCTAGCATCTGGTTCTTTAGTTTCAAACAGCATAACTAACTCTGCCCTCCAGCTTTGTTGGTGGCAACTTAAAGTTTTCTCTTGGTCTGTTTTCACTCCCTGTAGGTAGCTCTCCTTGGCAAATATTTCATGACTCTGTCCATGGAATCTTACCTTGGTGGGCTAATAACCTGACAGCATCCTACCCTCTGTTGGAGAAAAGAGCAGACTTCTATTTAATGGCATCAGGGCAAATCCCAAATCCTTTAGTTCAGTTAGATTCTCTTCCAGTATATGTCATGTCTAACATTAAACTTACTAGTGTTCTGTTTCAAGTGTCCATTCTGAATGTCTTTTGCACCACTGGTACCGAGTACTGTTTAACTTACTTTTCTGTCACTATGATAAAATACCATGGCCAAGATAACTTATAGAAAAAAAAATACAGTTTGCCTTACAGTTCCCAGAGATCAAAATCCACAATTGTGGAGACAGTGTGGCAGCAGGCATCAACTGAAACAGGAAGCTTACAAATCACGTCTTTAAAGGCAAACATAAACCAGAGAGAGAATTAAAACTGGGGCAAGGCACTAGATTCTCAAAGCTTGCCTCCAATGACATACGTCCTTCCAGCAAGGATACACCTCCCTATAACTCCTCCAAAAACTGCTACCAACTGGGGACTAATCATTCAAATTCCTGAGTGTATTGGGGGCATGTCTCATTCAAACCACAATGATTAATTATCACTTACTTGTACACTCAATTATTATAGAAGTCATACTTTATGTTTTTTCCAACTTCTTATTGGAAGATAATCTTTAACATTTCAATAGTTATCACCAAACACAATGCTCTCTGTAGTTTAGATTCTGTTTAGTGTAGTTAATAATGATAATGATGTTTTCTCTGCAAGGATTGACTTCTACTGCTTGCTATCTAATGTTCAAGGATCAGTTATCACAGGCAAATGCTAAAGTGAGCTTTCTTTGTTTCTTTTACTTAAGTTCTTTCAGCATCTCACTGATGTGCATGTTTCTTTATGTTATACCCATAAACAAAATGAGAATGGAGATTCCATACAAGGATGGTTATTACAGTGTCCAAATAAAAGGTAAGAGCATAGCATAAGCTAAATGACATCTACTTGGTCAGTACTCTATATTCTTTATATGATTTTATTTCCACAGAAATACTCCTATGTAGATTTATCTGACAGATGAGAACAAGGTTTCAAGCTTCAGATTCCATTCTCTTTAAGTATCCTTAAATTTTGTAGCTGCTTTGAGAATTGGAACAGAAAAAAAAAAGTGCTAAATTATATTACAATGTGGTTTTATAAAATTTAAATTACAGGAGCTTTTTAATGTAAGAATTAAGTGTATCTGAATGGAAGGAGTAGCTTGTAAATATTTAAGATTAAACAAAAATTTAAGTAATTAATGGGTACTAACTCAACATATTTTCTGTGTCTGAGAAACAGACATTCTAACAATTGTAGGTGGTCAGTACTAAAATATTACTGGAGCACCTGCTCCACAGACATGAGCAGGACCTGGAAGAATGAATCCTTAGCAGGGAGCACATCTGGACTCTTCCAGGTAGAGGGATGGGTCCCTTTAGAAAATACTACATTTTAAAGGGAAGATTTCTTTTTTCTCTCTTCAGAGCATTTTTAAATCTTGTCACTAAAGAAGGGGAAAAAAGGTATGTCTTCTCTTTGAAATGCTGACTTTTTCTATAAAGACCAACCCCTCCCCAAGCCTTGAAAACTTCAAATAGCATGACCGAAAAGTCAGAATTCCTTGGGTTGAAGACGCTGTTATCTTGAAAGCTGCTACAGGCTATAAGCTGTTAGAGGGTCCTGGAGCGCAGAGTCTGTTTATATTCATTTTTAATAAGCTAAATGAAAAATGAGAAATAGCTATGAGGATGTGTATAAATGCATGTGTATGGATTTATTTGTCCACATTATATTTTTAATATTGTAAATATATGTTTAATTAAATGTGTACCTGATAAACTGATATCTGCTCTAAAAAGAAATGTTAAATTTTAAAATTAGTTTTATTTTAAAAATAGAGATTAAGCTTTCTAACTAAATATATTCTTACAGAAAATTTCCCATGAAATTCTAATTGGATTTCATACTTTTTGCCTACTTCTTATGCATCTCACATTTTACTTCTCTATAAGGATTTGACATAATTTCCATGTGTTTCTATTACCTGATATTATGGCTTAAATACATGGAAATGCAACATTATAAGACAAAACCCAAAGTCATTGACTAATGTGAATATAACAGAGTATGTGTTGTGCATCCTAACCAATGCATACTTCCCATCTCACCTTGGATCATGATAATATAACTCTTGATTTCTATAAATCTTAAATTGCTCAAATTAATTCTCACTGATATTCTAATACCTAAATATATATAATGATAACATTTAGAATGTGTTCTAGGGAATACAGCCAGCATTCCTAAGACTATTCTTAATGTACATTTAACGTTTACTCCAAGTATGAGATCTCACACAAGTGTGACCAACAAACCCTTTTCTGGCAGTATTGTATTCTCATACTCTATGACCTAGATATTTTTGGAGGCCTGACTTGTATAATGCCTGTGTAAACCCACCCACCATTCTGATATAAATATAAGTAAGACCTAGGAATCAAACCTCCATAGGTGACTCTAGACAAATGACAAAGTTGACTTGGTAGATAAACTTAACCTTTTTTCATTGCTCAGATGAACAAGTTATAGCTGCATCTTACATGTTTAGGGTATTCAGCCAGACTAAACACCCAGTTGTCTCTGCAATGACAAGATTGATCTGTACTTGCCTTGACCTTTCCCACTTCTTGTACTGTTTATGTGAGTGGTTTTCAAATGAGTGATTATGTTCAATCTCTCTGACGTGCAGGATTAGGTCACACTGGCAGAAAATAGCTTCAGTTGCCATAAATTGGAAGAGGAAGATATTGACATCTAGTTGGTAATGGCCAGAAAAGTTTGAAGACATCCTACAAGGTAAAACTCAAGGAATACATTCCAAAGAACTCTACAATTCAAAAGAACAGAGTTGTTGGATTTGATGGTCTCTAAATTTTTTTTTCACATGCTGTTCCTTATACCCTCATAATAATCAATTATGGACCTGAAGTCTAGCTATACCTCTCACCAGCATCTAATAGAGGGAAATTTCATTCAGTGGCAGAAATTGGGAGGAGAGGAAATGGAATATAAAACCACTATCAGTTCACATTACTTTAGTTGAGTTGTTAAATAGGAAACAACACTTGGTCCTTTAATTCAGTGTAAACAGGTTTGAGCCATATTAAAATCTAATGACATTGGGGAGTGGCATAGCAGTCAACACTTTGAGTTCAAGTGAATAATTATCACAGTAATTCAGTATGAACAATGAAATTCTACAGCTGATAACCAACTTCAGTAACATGTCAGGATATGAAGTTAACTCAAACAAATCAAGTGATATACAAATGACAAATGTACTGAGAAAGAAAAATGAGAAACACACTCCACAAAAATTACGAATAATATAAAATATCCTAGTGTAAATCTAACCAAACAACTGAAAGATCTGTATGAAAAGACCTTCAAGTCTCTGAAGAAAAAAATCAAAGAAGACCTCAGAAGGTTTAAAGATCTCCCATGCTCTTGGATTGGTAAGATTAGCATAGTAAAAATGATCATCTTACCAAAAGCAATCTGCAGACTCAATGCAATCACCATCAAAATTCCAGACAATTTTTCACACTGGAAAGAGCAATTTTCAACTTCATATGGAAAAACAAAAATCCCAGGATAGCCAAAACAATTTGTAACAATAAAAGAATATCTGGGGGAATCACCATCCCTGACCTCAAACTGTACTACAGAGGAATAGTGATAAAAACAACATAGTATTGATGCACAGACAGACAGGTTGATCAATAGAACAGAATTAAAGACCCAGAAATAAACCTGCACACTCATGGACACTTGATCTTCGAAAAGGAAGCCAAAACCATACAGTGTAAAAAGAAAACATCTTCATCAAATGGTGCTAGTCAAACAGGATGTCTACTTGTAGAAGGATGCAAATTGATCCTTGTATAAAGCACAAGTCCAAGTGGATCAAGGATCTCCACATAAAACCAGATACACTGAATCTAATAGAAGAAAAAGAGAGAAATAGACTATTACACATTGGCACAGGGGAGAATTTCCTGAACAGAACACCAATGACTCAAGGTCTAAGATCAACAACTGACAAATGGGTCTTCATGAAACAGAGAAGCTTCTATAAGGCAAAAGACATTGTCAATAGGACTAAAGGGCAACCTACAGATTGGGAAAAGATCTTCACTAACAGTAAATCCAATAGAGGGCTTATATCCAACATATATAAAAACTAAAGAAGTTAGACTCCAAAAAAAACCAAATAACCCAATTTAAAAAATGGGATAAAGAGCTAAACAGAGAATTCTCAACAGAGGAATACTGAATGGCTGAGAAACATTTAAAGATATGTTTAACAGTCTTGATCATCAGGGAAAGTCAAATCAAAATTACCCTGAGAGTCCACCTTACACAAATTAGGATGGCTAAGACCAGAATTTCAGGCAACAGCACATGGTGACAATAATGTGGAGAAAGAGAAACACTTCTCCATTGCTGTTTGGATTGCAGACTGGTAAAATGACTCTGGAAATCAATTTGGTGGTTCCTCCGAAAATTGGAACTAGATCTTTATGAAGATGCAGCTACTCCTGGGAATATACCCAAAAGCTGCTCCTCCATACCACAAGCACTGGTGCTCCACTATGTTCCTAGCAACCTTATTTATAATAGTCAGAAGCTGGAAAGAACCTAGATGTGCCTGAACCAAAGAATAGATACAGAAAATATGATTCATTTACACAATAGAATACTTTTCAACTATTAATAATGAGGAAATCATGAATTTGGAGGCAAATTGGATAAACTAGAAAATGTCATCCTGAATGAGGTAACCCAGACAGAACATGTATGTTTTATACTCACTGATAAGTGGAGAAAAGTTCAGAATACCCATGATACAACTCACAGACCATAGGAAGCTTAAGAAGAAGGAACTCCCAAGTGTGGATACCTGAAACACATTTAGAAAAGGAACAAGATAATCATTGGAGGAAGAAGGAGAGAGGAAACTGGATGGCAGAGGGAAGGGTGAGGGGAAAAGGAGGGGCAGGATCAGGTATGTGGAAAGACAGGAGAGACACACAGAGGGCTAGGAGTATGAATCAAAATATGCATCACTGGGGATTAGGGAGCAGTTAGAATGTCCCAGAGACCTGGGATATGAGAGGCTCCCAGGACTCAATGGGGATGGCATTAGCTGAAATTCCCAACACCTCCAGTAGATAAACATGGCCTGCAGTTGAGGCAGGGGACAACCATACACCAGCTAATTTGAGACCCCTAACACATGTACAGTAGAAAACTGCTAGGTCTGGGTTCAGTCAGAGAAGATGCACCTAACCCTCAAGAAACTAGAGGCCCCAGGGAGTTTAGAGATCTTGTTGGGTGGGGGGTTTGGGGTGAGGACCTCCTCGTGGAGACAGGGGTGTGTGGAAGAGGTATGGAACGTGGAATAGTCGGAGGGTGGACTGGGGAAATAAAATCTGGAGTGTAAGTAAGTAAATAAATAAATAACAAAAAAATCAAAATTTTTAACCCAGAATTGTTCCTGTCTAAAGGAAATGCAAGAACAAAAAGAAGTAAAGACTGAAAGAAAGGCCACTCAGTGACTGGCCCAACTTGGGACTCATCCCATGCATGCACACCAAATCCTGACACTATTACTGAGGCCTTATTGGATACAAGAGTCTGGCAGGACTGTCCTTAGAGAGACTCTATCAGTGACTGACTGAGATAAATGCAGATACTTACAGCCAACCATTGGAATGAGGTTGGGGACTAATATGGAAGAGTTAGAGGAAGGACTGAAGGAGATGAAGGAGATTGTAACCCCATTGGAAGAATGACAATGTCAACTAACCTGGACCTCTCAGAGTTCCCAGAGACTATGCCAAAAACCAAGGAGCAAACATGGACTGTGGTTCATGGCCCTAGGCACATGTGTAGCAGAGGACTGCCTTGTAGGGCCTCATTGGGAGAGGATGTGCTTAATCCTGTGGACACTTGATGCCCCAGGGAAGAGGGATGGACGTTGATGGGGGTGAGGTGGGCGTAGGTGGACATGTAGGGAGGCATCCTCTCAGAGGCAGGGAGGGAGTATGGGGTGAAGAACTCAGTAAGGGGGGACCAGGAAAGGGGCAGCTTTTCAAATGTAAATAAATGAAATAATTTAATAAAAATGATTTTTCCATGAATTAATGAGTACTTCCTTATAAGGTGAAAACTCCAACCTTAGTTTCAAAGGTAACTTTTCCCCCTACATTGGAGTCTGAGTTTGCCATTTGTTTGTTTGCATATTAATTAAAAAAAACTTTTTTTAAAGCAGAGGTTTTCTATATCAGGAAATTTCTCACAAGGTCTAGTTTGTTCCTGTCCAATATACCATATGTGTACTGTGCCCTTAATCAGTAATGCTCTATCATTTCTTTAAATAAGAAAAAACAATAATATAGGTTATTTTTACATTTAAAAATAACATTCTTTTGTCATTGCTAAAGATGAAATTTACATTTATTTTTAGAAATTGATGTATTTTTGAAGTCTATTTTAATCACTTTTCAGTTAGAGTATTAATCACTCACACTTTAAGACAAATGGTGAGTTTGTTTCTAGATCTGAAGAAGCAAAACAAAAAATGATTTTTGTAACAAATTTAGTTTCTTGTACATTTGGTTTAAATCTTCTCTAAATTTTTATAACTCTTCTCAATTTACAAAATTGGCAAAGTGAAATAAAACTGTGGCCAAATGATTCTAGCATTTCAAGCACACCTTAGGATGAGAGCCTCTTGCTCGGTTCTATACACAACTACAGTGGAAGTAAGAAGAGTCTTGCCTCCTACATTTGTTGTCAAATCTGAAGTTAAATTTAAAATTTAAAATTTAGTCCAACTAAATTAAGTCCCTCATTTCCAAAGTCAAAGCATTAGAATTGAGGAGATAATGGTCAAAGGTATACGTTTCTGTGTGATGATGAATAAATTCTGGAGATCCCCTGCATAACACGATTGTAGCTAACTCTAATATATTTTTTATTTGGAAATTGCTGTGAGACAATATTTCCAATGCCTTTGCCACACATACAATTGTATGAGATGACAAATATATTAATTATTACATCAGATTGAACTGAAGTACAACTCAGTCATGGAGCAATTATCTAGTATTCATTAGGTCCTACATTTATCTTCTAGTACTTCAAAAATCATATTATAGCTCATAAATATATACAATTTTCATTTTTGAATTACACATTAATTAAGAATTTAAGATAAGTTAAAACCCATAAGGTTCTCCATCATTTGTTATTAATAGATTGTTGTTTCCCCTGAAGATATATTTCTTTATTATAGCTTTATTCTTTCATTTATATTATGTAAAAGTCAAGATTCAGCATAAGATTCAGCCATAGCAAGAAGATAGATAAGGAAACTCAGAAAGTGAGTCCTCTGTTTACAGTCTATCTTTTCAAAGAAAGGTTGGTAGAGTTAATAACTTCATTTCTCCTTGATTATCTATAGCCTTGAATTCATTCTCCAAAATCATAAGAAGGTTTTAAAGGCATCAGTATCTCCAGAGTATCTTGTGTAGGAAAACAATAGCTTAGAACAATGATTCTCAACCTATGGTCACATATCAGATATCCTACATATCAGATATTAACATTATGATTCATGACAGTAGCAAAATTATAGTTATGAAAAAGCAATGAAATAATTTTATGATTGTGGTCACCACAACATCAGAAAGTGTCACAGCATTAAAGGGTCACAACTTTTAGAAGGTTGAGAACCAATGGCTAATCACAGCTTTATTGGTTTAGTTTTCTTTAAAAAAAAAAAAATCATTAAAATTGAACACAGAGCAACACGTTCACTGGATTTCTTGCTCCAAATTTTCTTTATGTTTAGCACACTGTCCCAAAGACTTATTGAGAATGACTATGAATCTATAGCTTTAGGTTTCATTAATCATATTTCTTGTGATACAGTATGATACTGAATGAGATTCCTGCGTTTATGCAAAATATTAGCAGAACTTTTCATATTAAAGATATGCTTTATTAATCTTAATAAATCATGGTTTGTTGGGACATTTCTGACTACTTCTCATGTAAAATGGGGCTTGACTGTGCAGTAACAGTGTTTATGTCATGCTTCAATTGTTTAAGGTGAGACACAGAGTAGCTTTAATGTTTTTGTTTATACAGGTAAGCCCAATCTATGCATTGGAAATGATTGATGAACTGGAGTCCCACTTGGAGTGTTTGTCATCAGTCATGTGCTGAAATGACATTTCTTTATGTATTTTGGCATAAACATATGCAACTACTGGCAAAGCATTTGACCCTAGAGTCGACTATTTGTCATTCTAATCTTTTTTCTCCCCAAAGTCAGGAAAGTTACTGTACATTCTATCTTCATGCACATTGCTAATTATTCAACAGACAGTAAAATATAGTCTTGTGACTGGGATTGCACAAATTGCTGAATGTGCGACCTTCATTTCATTAGCCAGGCAGATAGTTTCTTTGCTGAAAAAATAAAGTTGAGAAGCGTGAAAATGTCAAGAAAGGCAGTCATGTTGAACTGTAATGGCTTTTCAGGACAGTCTTTGAGCAAAAAAGAAAGGGATTAAGAAAGGAAAAACCATAAAAGAAAAGGCTGAAAGAAAAAAGAAAGAAAGAAACAAAGACAGGGATGGAAGAGGGAGGAAATACCTATAGTTTAATAACTATATTGGGAATTTGGGGGTATCACCATCCCTGACCTCAAGCTGTATTACAGAGCAATAGTGATAAAAACTGTATGGTATTAGTACAGAGACAGGCAAGTACATCAATGAAATAGAATTGAAGACCAGAAATGAAACCACACATCTATGATCACTTGATCTTTGACAACGGAGTTAAAACTATCCAGTGGAAAAAAGACAGCATTTTCAACAAATGGTGCTGGTTCAACTGGAGGTTAGAATGTAGAAGAATGCAAATCGATCCATTCTTATCTCCTTGTGCAAAGTTCAAGTCAAAGTGGATAAAGGACCTTCACATAAAACCAGATACCATGAAATAGAAGAGAAAGTGGAGAAGAGCCTCGAACATATTGGCACAGGGAACACCAATAGCTTATGCTCTAAGATCAAGAATTGGCAAATGGGACCTCATAAAATTGCAAAGCTTCTGTAAGGCAAAGGATACTGTCAATAGGACAAAATGGCAACCAACGATTAAGAAAATATCTTTACCAATCCTATATCCAATAGAGGGCTAATAACCAATATATACAAAGAACTCAAGACAAACTCTAGAGAACCAAATAATCCTATTAAAAATGGGGTACAGAGTTAAAACGAATTCTCAACTGAGGAATATTGAATGGCTTAGAAGTACCTAAAGAAGTGTTCAATATCCTTATTCATCAGGAAAATGCAAATCAAAACATCCCTGAGATTCCATCTCACACCAGTCAAAATGGCTAAGATGAAAAATTAAAGTGACAGCAGATGCTGGAGAGGTTGTGGAGAAAGAGGAACACTCCTCCATTGTTGGTAGGATTTTAAACTGGTACAACTGCTCCAGAAATCAGTCTGGTGGTTCCTCAGAAAATTGGACGTAGTATTACCTGAGTGAGGATCCATCTATACCACTACTGGGCATATACTCAAAAGATGCTTCAACATTTAAAAAGCACACGTGATCCACTATGTTCTTAGCAATCTTATTTATAATAGCCAGAAGCTGGAAAGAACCCAGATGTCCTTCAACAGAAGAATGGATACAGAAAATCTTGTATATTAACACAATGGAATACTACTCAGCTATTCAAAACAATGAATCCATGAAATTCTTAGGCAAATGGATGGAACTAGAAAATATCACCCTGAGTAAGATAACCCAATCACAAAAGAACACACATGATGTACACTCATTGATAAGTGGATATTAGCTCTAAAGCTCAGAATACCCAAGATATAATTCACAGACCACATGAAGCTCAAGAAAAATGAAGACCAAATTGTGGATGCTTCAGTCCTTCTTAAAAGGGGGAACAAAATACTCATGGGAGGAAATATAGAGACAAAGTGTGGAGCAGAGATTGAAGGATAGGTCATCCAAAGACTACTGCACCTAAGGATCCATTCCATATACAGTTACCAAACCCAAACACTACTGCAGATGCCACAATGTGCTTTCTGACAGGAGCCTGTTACAGCTGTCTCCTGAGAGGCTCTGTCAGAGCCTGACAAACACAGAGGCTTCAGTCCTTCTTAAAAGGGGGAACAAAATACTCATAGGAGGAAATACAGAGATAAAGTGTGGAGCAGAGACAGAAGGATAGGCTATCCAGAGACTGCCCCACCTAAGGATCCATTCCATATACCATTGGACTGAGTGCAGGGTCCCCAATGGAGGAGTTAGACAAAGGATTGAAGGAACTGAATGGGTTTGCAACCCCATAGGAAGAACAACAATATCAACCAACCAGACACCCCCCTCTCCAGAGCTCCCAAGGACTAAACCACCAACCAAAGAGCACATACGGAGGGACTCAAGGCTCCAGCTGCATATGTAGATGGCCTTGTAGGGCATCAATGGGAGGAGAGGCCTTTGGTCCTGTGAAGACTCAATGATTCAGTGTAGGGAAATGCCAGGATCTGGAGGCAGGAGTGGGTGGGTGATTTGGGGAGCACCCTCATAGAAGCAGGGGGAGGCAGGATGTGATAGGTGGTTTCCAGATAGGAAACCAGGAAAAAGGATAACATTTAAAAGTAAATAAATAAAATATCCAATAAAAAAAGTATAATGGAGAAACAATGATTGAACAAAATACATTACATATTTACCCCTTTGAATATAGTTTTCTTACAATGTATCTTAGCTAAAAAGCAACTAAGTTCAACTCGAATAATATAGACAGATATAAATATAAAACCTCCTAACCTGCAGATTTGATGTTGAAACTGTATGTTGTTTTGCTTTGATTCTTCTGATTATTTATTGGTAAAAATGACAAGAAAATAATTAAAGTGTGAAGTACTATTCTGAGAAAGGACACTATATCTCCATTGGAGAACTTGACTATATTTACATCTTTTTAAAGGCTAAATGAACATCAGTACATAAAATGAAGAGAGAGTTAGCTATCTTCCAAAGTGTTTGTGGAAGCAACCATGAAATGTCATTTCCTGGTCATGAAGTTCACTAAGGAGGCAAATAGACAAAAATTATTGAAAAACTGGAGATTTTAATTCTATATGAATTAATGTAAAATAGTTCTAAAGACAATTGTCAGTAAGGAAGAAGATCATATGACCAAGTTCATGTAATGTAAGTGTTTTCTTACCATCAGGTAACTGTAACTATTAAACTGTGGTATAACTGGCAAGATGTGGACAGGTTGAGCCAAAAGATTTTGATTTTTTACTTATGGTAAACAATAGTTTCCAATTTTCATCTTCAGTAATAAAGATTGCCTGCAGGGCTATCAGTACTAGTCTGGTTTGCTATTACAAAACACACTTTCTTAGTTCAATAGGTGAGAGTAGGCTACTTAGCAAAGTGAGAAGGAGTTAAGGAGAAATTCAGATAAATTCTGATAGCAAAAAAGAAAAAAAACAACAATAATAACCAAAAAAAAAAAAAATCAGCCAAAACTAGACAAAAAACCAAACCAAAAACAAAACAAAATAACCACAAAACAACCAAGACACTGTTGGATCAAAGTACAGGAGTTGGTTGGATTTTGTTGTCACTGTCGTTGTTGTTGTTGTTGTATAGTATTTTAAAATCATGTTATTGGGCAGAGCATGTGTTCTTTAACAAGATAAAGAAAAAACTGTAAAGAAAAAGGAAGAAGATGAGGAAAGAAGGAGGAAGAGGAGCAGGAGGAGGAGGAGAAGAGGAGGAGGAAAAAGAGGAGGAGAAGGAGGAGGAGGAGCAGAAGGAGGAGGAGGAAGAGGAGAAAAGGAGAAGGAGAAGGAAGGAGAAGGAGAAAAGGAGAAAAGGAGAAGGAGAAAAGGAGAAAAGGAGAGGGAGAGGAAGAGGAAGAAGGAGAGAAGAAGAAGAAGAAGAAGAAGAAGAAGAAGAAGAAGAAGAGAAGAAGAAGAAGAAGAAGAAGAAGAAGAAGAAGAAGAAGAAGAAGAAGAAGACAGAGAGAGGTAAAAGCAGAAAGATAGGAGATGTATAAGGTAAAAGTAATCACACATATGATTTAAACAATATGATGATATTCACACATTTTGTCCAAAATTTGAAAAATAGCCCAAATATTCAAAAACCAGAAGATTTAGGAAACATTCTACAATTGTTCTTTACTCTTGCCCCTCTCCAACAAAGCTGGCAGTATTCTAGAAAAGGGCTACTCCCTCATACTGTCTCCCAGACCAGTTTGCAGAACAGATCTTTATCAACACAAATGTCACATAGCATGAACATCAAGGAAATCATTGTTGCCAGATGTGTAGATGTGGTGTTTATTTATTATGTCAAGATAAATAGTTATTTTGATTGGAATCCTAAAAGTCTGAGAAACTATGGCAAATAAGAAAAATTCATTAATATGCTACCCACTGACTCTTTTGCTTTCTGTATCTTAGTCAAATTTGTTTCACTAGGGAATTATTAAATATTTAAACATCAGCTAGATGATGTGGAAACTACCCAGAAGCACATATCATAATTGTTACCTAGAAATTGATTATATGTTAATCATTATATAAGCCTCCCTTAAAAATACATTTCTAAAACTACTGAGACATGCACCAAAATAATGTATAAATTTAGAAATGCATGCAATGTGAACTGCAATTAAAAATAAAATTTTATTAGTTACAAAGGATAGTGTAGCATCTACTTCTAAAACATATATTGCATTAGACATATTTTGATAATTATCTTATCTTTAGGTAGAATAATTATGACAAAATTACATGTTGAGCATTTTCATACTTTACTCCATTTTAGTCTTATCTTCTGCTTGCCCAGTAGACAATATAGTTTACTTGCTATAGATGAAATCTAAATGAGACTTCATTATTTAGAAATAGATACGTTGATAACCACTCAAAGGCAGGTGGCTTAAGTCTGTGCCTTTTCCTTGTATATAATCTTAATATGGAACATGAGAATTTCTTCTGGTAGTGCAGAAGGACTGTGATACCCTGAGGATGATGAGCACTGAGGTCCCTGCAGTCTTTTCTCAGGCATTTCAAAGCTATGTCCATTTTACTTTCTCTAGCATATTGTTTATCACTGTTGCATTTGTACTTTCTTGTTAAAATATATTCTTGATTTGTTCTGATGAATATGGGAATAAACACGAACCCACAATGTGCCCTTCTCTCAATTGCCTGCTCAAGGATGACAGACCCATTGCATAAATGTTTGCATTCAACCAAAACTGGGGAAAGATCTGGAGTTGAATTCCCTTTCAATGTCCTATCTCTTAAAAAAAGGCTTCTTCTTGGCTTGGACTCAACTTTTTTAATATAACATTTGTTTTACATTTTTCCAAGTTGTATGATTATGCTGATATAAGAGTGGAAATAAGTATATTCTAACTTGCATGAATCAGAAAATTCACATTAAACTAAGAATTTTCTTTTAATGACTATCCTGTTTAATAAATTGATCTAGTGTTGAAATTGTGAGGTAGAATAGTGATACCTATAAAGGTACACACAGAGGTGTCAAGAGCATCTAAAGCAACTTGTCCCCCTGAGTTTTCAACATATATTTTTGCCAAGTATACGTAGTGAAAACTCTTCATACTTATGTTTACATTGACTCATTTACTTATATTAATTCAACAAAATTTTGTCATATATATATATATATATATATATATATATATATATATATATACCTTATGCTAGGCCTTTTTTAGGAATTTTATACTGAAAGATAAGTAATCCATTTGCTCAGTTTCGTCAAGCTGATGTACTGATGGGGAAGCAAACAATATAAAAACAATAAATACTTTTAGAAATGGCAATTTATTATATCTATCCAAAATATAATGATGAAGAAGATGCTAATAGCATTTGCAATAGTGAGCATCACAGAAAGGCCTGTATAGCATGTTTGTCAATAGAAATTTGACAAATATTTGGCATTCCTAATGAGCACTAAAATGACCATTCACAATATGGCCAAGGGCTCCTTCCTATTGAAGTATGAACATTTTTTTCCAGTGTCTCCTGTCTCCCCTTATTTTCTCTCTTAAAATATGACATAGAAAATGTAATGGCCATAGTTCTCTTCAAAAATTAGAACTTCTGTACACATTCACATTTATATTAGAAATTCTATCCAGATAATCACCCAGCCCCTTTTCCTTTTGCCACCAGATAGTCACTTTTACATATTTCCCCTTGAATTAATAGAGGCTTCGTTTTTGTCTTATAGAGATGATTTATCAGCTTGAGTCTTCTCTAAATTACTAAGCCAATTCAGTGGAGATGAAAGAATGTCTTTAAGTTAAACACAGAAAAAATAGGTTAGAAATCGGCAGCCTACTAAGACAGACAGTATATTCATTAAAGCAAAGCCTTAAAGAAATGTGAAAAATTACCACTTTGAAAACTTGCTCCCTTATCACACTTCTGTGGATATACATACAGCTAAACTCACCTGCAGTGAAACAATTCTAGGACAAATATATAAGGACATTATTTAAGTCCACATTCCCTTTCAACTTAAAACTGGGTGAGCTAACAGTTATCCAAGATGCCTTGCTAAGTGTGTACCATCCTGTTGAGAGTACCATCCTGGCTGGGTGAGCTTAGCCAAGCTACTTGACACCATGGCTCAGTTTCTTCAAATGTAAATGGAGATAATGACCCTTACCTCATGAGGTTTTTATAAGGATTACCTAAGCTAATGTGCAGAAAGCACACACCATGGTGCCTGGCATGCGGTCAGCACTCAGTAATTATGAGGTCTAATTATCAGTGTGGGCCATTTTCTCTTGCATCTAGATTCCTTATCTGATGCACACAGAGGTATGAATAAGAGATGCTCTTGAAAGGGAGAACTGGGAGGGGGTGACTAATACATAACCCACAGCAATTATCACTAGCAAAACTTTGAACTTCCATTTTTCACAAAGTGCAGGGGTTTGCCAATTATAATAGTTGTATAAATCTTTATCAAATCAAATGAAAGAATAGCTATACCTCCACAGAGATGAGGAATGCCAGATGCCTTTAGCCAATTGAATGCATGTTCTCTTGTATTCTGTATCTAAATGTATGGTATATTGTGCATGTGAATTTATGTTGTATATCTGAATGCATGGTATACTTTATATCTGAAAGTATGATATATTGTGTATCTGAATGTATGGCATATTGTGTATTTGAATGTATATTGTATTGAGCATGGAACAAATTGCTAAAGCAGTTATCATTTAGGTTCCACAAATGTGGTTTTCTAAAGAATTTTCAGAGTGGTTGGGGGAGAAACAGTCTTGACAAAAAAAGACTTGGTATCAGAAGTTCAATCTAGTTTTCAAAGAAGTTGAAAATGATATTTATTCAGATTTCATATTGGTTTTCTAAAATAGTAAAAGTGAAGAGTTACATCAAAAATCATTATATTTCTCGAGTCTGGTACTGGAATTTGTTAGGCAGTTATGGCTCTTGGGAGTATCATTGCCAGCCCAAGAGGTTTAACTTTGTTTAAGCCATGTATATATCATACAGGTAAATATATATGTAAGATAGTATATATAAAATTTTAGGTAAATATAAATAATAAAATAACCTAATTTATCAAATATAATTAGCATTATTTGGCCCTCATCCTTTCCTAAACTTCTGTATTGACCTCTCTTTCCCTTGCCTCCTTAAAGAAACTCTTCCCATTACTCCCTACTCAAGTTCATAGCACCTGTAACATACAATCTCCCTCTCTAGACAGTCTGCTATTGATACCCTTTTACTTTACCATTTTCTGCAGTCAGTGCACTGTAGTATACTCACATCTGATGATTTGGAGGTAGAAAGCTCAGGTTAGGGAGACCATGGCATTTGTCTTTCTTCTTGGCAATTTTAAATTCATATACTTTCTAGTTACATCTGCTATCTTCAGTTTCATGATTCCATTTAACTTTTGTTACCACTGAGCAGTCTTCCATGTTGTATATAAATAACATTTTCTTTTTTCCCTTTTTATTGGATATTTTATATATTTACACTTCAGATGCTATCCCTTTCCCCATTTCCCCTCCCTAGAAAACCCCTATCCAATTTCCCATCCTCTGTTTTGCTTTTATACCATTTTAATTACATGCAAATATTAAGATTTCAAGCAGAAGCAAGAGTGTAGTGGGCTTGATTATTGCAGGTATAACAGCTTTATTTACATTAATTGCTAGCATCACTGCTTCTGCAATTGCTTTGAAATAAGAAGTTAAGGTAGCTACTTTTGTTAATCATTTAGCAAAAAAATGTTACTAATGTGTTGAATATACAAGAGAATTTAGATAGACATTTGGAAAAACAGATTGATGCTCTTTATCCTTTTTTTTTTCTTTTTTAATTTTATTTTTTGCTTATTCACTTTATAACCCGTCCCAGTCAC
Organism: Mastomys natalensis; assembly: GCA_021653895.1. Classification (NCBI taxonomy): domain Eukaryota; kingdom Metazoa; phylum Chordata; class Mammalia; order Rodentia; family Muridae; genus Mastomys; species Mastomys natalensis. The sequence continues at coordinate 522,907 of JAJTUV010002108.1, read as the reverse complement.
CCCCTCCCACAATCCTTCCCCAGAAGAATAGGCGGAAGGATTGTGGGCCCTAAGGAGATAGGAACTGCACAGGAAGATCAACAGAGTAAACCAACCTGAACCCTTGGAGCTCTCAGAGACTGAATCACCAACCGTGGAGCATACCTAATCTACACAGATCTAGCTCCATGGGCTGGACCTAGGCCTCCCTGGACATATCTTGCAAATGTGCAGCTTGGTTTTCATGTAGGTCTCAGACATCTGGAGTGGGGGCTATCCCAAAACATACAGCCTGTATATGGGGTATGGTCTTCTAGCTGGGTGCCTCATCTGGCCTCAATGGGAGAGGAAGCACCTAGCCTCTCAGAGACTTAAAGTGGCAGGGTGGGGGATACAGGAAGAGGGGGTACTCAGAAAAGATGCTCTTTATCCTATTCAAATTATTGGAAGGAGGTTCAGAGTTTATAAGTAAGGAGCCATCTTGAGTGTCATGCCAAATACCATTGGATTTGTTTTAGTTCTAAAATTTACAGTGGTAGTCATTATAATTGGAAAAGTTTAGACACTTGCAATGTATTTGGCATAATTCTTACAGCTCTCTGGATATTTTAACCTTGCAAAGTGAGTTTATGAATTTAAAGAATGCTGCTCTTCTGAATACTTCTGATAAAACTACCCATGGCCTGAGGTCAGTATTTCTATTTTGGTCAAACTTCAAGAATGGCATATATAGCGTGATCATGCTAGTCCTTCTTGTTCTGGGAATACTATTATTTCTGTCCATCATGTTAAAGCTGGTCTTTAACAACATAAACATGGTGGCAGATAAAGTATATGGCTTGAACCTAAAAATAGACCCCACACAGAGTTATTAAATTAACAGGCTGGCAAGCTAAGGACAGGTAAGATTCTGCACAGAGCCTTATCAACCTAAGACAGAAATGCATTGCTTTCGATAATACGTATTCCATGATGGGTAAGGAAGGCATTCTTGTCAGAACAACCTAAGACAAGCTCAGTCATGTTTATGAAATGAAAAAGGGGGAGAGGTGGGGAGCTTTTGTGGCTGCTTGGCAAGAATCTGACATGGGCCAAGGACAAGGAAATGGGCAACTTGGCAGAAATATGACATTGGTCAAGGACAAGGAAGTGGACTTCAGGCAGGAGTCTGACAGAATAACATTTTTATTATACATCCATCTATTTAAAGATGTTTTGGTTGTTTCCATCCTTTGGCTATTATTACAGCAACAATGATTATGGCTTCTCTGTGCAGTAGAATGTTGAGTTCTTTGGACATATGCCAAGAAATTACATAGCTCACTCATAGTGTAGATTTTTTCCTTTGTCTTTTAGAGTATATAACTAAGGCTATCAATTTGAGATGGATGGGGCTTCGAAGAGGTTGGAGGAAAGGAATTATAGGAAGGATCAGGTGAAGGGACATGAAAGGTGTTTATTACTTTATCTTATACAGATAGTCTGGCATCTTTCTGAAAACTGTCAAATCTTTTATCCACTATGAATGAAATTCATCTTCATATACCAAAAAATGGTGATAGACTGATTTTAGGATGAGTCAGCTAGAGTGGATGGTGACAAGGGTACTGAAGCTTTTGAATGAGAAGAAATACCTGCATCATGAGAAGAGCTGCTTGGGGGAAAGTAAGCCATGAGCTGTCTAGAGAGTCTTATTGTTAAATGTCCAACCATTCTCTGAGAGATAGAAAGAATATTCAGACAGAGAAGTGAATACCAGTGAAGATACCAGGTAGCTACCAGGCCTTTGAGCAGACCAAACTATGAGTGTGAGGATTCTGTACTGACAACTTTTCACAAGCTTAATCATTTTCCTATCATATTTATTATGTGATTAAAGAATTTGTTCATATACAAGATATAAAGAAAACCATAAGATAAATTTAAAATAATCAGAGTCTGATAATCAAAGATGATACACAATTATATCAGAAACAGCAACTTATAGCTGAGCTGTATAGTTTTGAATGTCATTTATGTACACAATCTGATAATGGAAAACCAAGCAGAAATAATAGTACATTCAGTATATCCCTTAGAGTACATGAAAGTCCAATGCCTTTTCTTTGGGTCCTGACACATACAGGAAGAATAGACATCATCTTACATTGAAGTTACTCTGGGATAAACTAGAAATTAAAGATTGAATGCTCTGGACTTTTGACAATTGTTTATACTATGACAGCTTCTGTAGCAGCATATTTTCCCCACAAGTTGGCAGGAGCTAAGGTGGGAGGAGTAAGGATCGGAAGAGGAGAAGGAGCTAGAAGGGAGAGGACTGGAGAGAGGGGAACATGGCAGCAGATGTGTGTGTGCATGTCTCTAACAGTCTAAGGTAGCTGTATTATCTAGGCTAGGTATTGGGTAATATATGTGATTGTGTGTGCATCTTGTTATTTGAGCATTACCAAACATATAAAGCTATCGGATAATCTTTAACCAGAAGGGTCTCATTTCTACCAGGTACTGTGTGGATAGAGGGATGGTCTGGGCTCAGCCCAGCCTTGTGGAGACAATGTGGAAGATTGACAGAGCCATCTCCCATGCTGACTTCTCGTGGGTGGCAGGGCTGGTGTCTCTGGCCACCTGAGCCAGAGGCCTGAGCAGAGTGGCAGTGAGAATATGCAGCCTCCACTAGTGGCCACAGGCCTTGTCCAGTCGGGAAGATGGTGGCTCATTAGAACAAGCCAGATTGAGAGCAGCCATTTATAAATATCTCCTTCAACAAGCTTCCATCTGGAATCAATGCTTTAAATCATGACCTAATGTGAACTTAGTATTTAGAGGATTTATTATATTTATTGAATCTTAACTAAACACTGGGCAATATTCTTAAACAAAAATGTCAATATAAAGAGATCTAGATTACCTTCCATGATAGGTAGAAATCGAGATTATCGTCATATTTTCCATATAATACCTTCAGATGCATCCATAGAGTTCCAGGCAAGCCTGAACTGACAAATCTTGTCTCAAACAGCAACAAAATGTCTCTGAAATAATAGGGGCTATTTAGCATAATTGTCGTCTGAGGAGCTCTACCCAGAAGCTGACCAGAACTGATGCAGAAACCCACAATCAGACATTAGACAGAGCTCAGGAAGTCTTGAGGAAGAGTTAGGAGAAACATTAAGGAAACTGGAGGTGCTAGTAACTTCAAAATATCAATATTGGACTGTTGGAGGCTCTCAGAGACTGAACCACCAACCATAGTGTATACATGGACTGGTCTTAGGTCTCCTGCACAGATGTAGCAAAAGTGCTGTTTGGTCTTCATGCAGGTCCCAAACAACTGGAGTGCGACCTATTCCTGACTGTGTTGCCTGCCTATGGATCCTGTTTCCCCAATTGGGCTGCCTTGTCTGGCTTCAGTAAGAGAGAATGTGCCTAGTCCTGCAATGATATGCTATACTAAGATAGGTTAGTACCCAGGGGTCCTCTTCTCTTCTGGGAAATGGGTGTATAAGAGCTATATGATGGAGAGGGCTGGGGAGAGAGAGAACTGCAACCAGGATATAAAGTGAGTAAATAAATAAATTGATAGAGAAAAAAGTAGGGGCTAGAGATGGTTTGTGATTATTAGCATTGTGCATCTCTTCCAGAGGACACAGGTTGATTATCTGTATCTACATGTTGTACATGGTGACTCACAATCATTTGAAACTCCAGTCTCATGGAATTCAATATTCTCTTTTTGTTCTGTAGACATCAGGAATATGTGTGGTGCCCTAATGTATATGCCAACAAAGTGCCCATAAACAAAAATGATTTTTAAGTAAGTGCACCAGAAATGAATCATTGATTTGGTGTGAGGTGTATTTTTTTATGAAATGAGATCTTATAGAAATAAAGAATTATTGAGACAGGCAGTGGGTTTAGCACGCCTTTAATCCCAGCACTTGGGAGGCAGAGGAAGGTGGATTTCTGAGTTCGAGACCAGCCTGATCTACAGAATGAGTTCCAGGACAGCCAGGGCTACTCAGAGAAACCCTGTCTCGAAAAACCAAACCAACAACCAACCAACCAAACAAACAAACAAACAAAAAAAAACAATGAAAAAAGATTATCAAAAGGACAATTGAAATTAAATATCTAATATTTGCTTAGCTATATATTTCAATTTGTAATGAAAATGGGAATACAAATAGACCATATTATCAAAATATTAGGTAATTTGGAGGAAAGGTAATCAAGGAGACATTAACATTATAATAAACCATTCAAATATGTGGAACTTTCTCTGGACACCAGAGATAGAGAGTAGCAGACTAGAGAAACCACTGAATCTTTGGTGATTCTCTAGCATATAGCCCTTCATTTCTTAGCCTTTCTTGGGACTAATTTCTTTCATGAGATAATAAAAGTCTCAAATTCATAGAACTCCTGTGAGTTTTACGAGTACTTAATATATGAAAATTGATTAGAATACTTCAATAAATTTATTGCTATTATTACTAAAATTAGCTTTATGACTTTGAGAAAGTAACTGTAAACTCTGAACTTCTGTTTTCACATCTGTCCAAATAGAAACCACACTGTACTTTTATAGCTCTGTGATCTTCTCCCTACAATTAAGTTGTATATGAAATTTATATCTGATATATATATTTATTATTATTATTATTATTAATTAAAAATAGATTCTTGTTTCAAACAAAACATCCTAACTCAAGTTTCCTCTCATCCACTCTTCCCAGCTCTTGCCACCTCTCCTCTCCACTGAATCCACTCCACATATCCTTTCAGAAAATACAAGGTCTTTAAGAGACAACAACCAAACACAACAAAACAAAATAAAGCAAAACAAGGCTACAGCCCTTACACTGAAGCGGGACAAGGCAGACCAACATAAGGAAAAGAATCCCAGGAGCCAGTTAAATAGTAAAGAACACAGCAGCTATGGCAGAACTCCCTCAAAAACACCAAGCTAACAGACACAACATATATTGTAGAGAACCTGGTACAGATGTTTGCAGGCCCCATGCTTTCTGCCTTAATCTCTATGAGCCCAAATTCAACCTGCTTATTGATTCAGTGGTCTGTGTTCTCCTGGTATTCTCTATCGTCTTTGACTTCTATAATCTTTTTGCATCCTTTTCAAAGAACTTACCAAGCTTCTAAAGGAGAAAAACTAGTGATACCTCCTATTTAAACTCTCTGTCTCTGTCTCTGTCTCTGTCTCTCTGTCTGTCTATCTCTCTGTCTGTCTATCTTTTTGTCTCTCTGTCTATCTCTCTGTCCCTCTGTGTCTCTGTGTCTCTGTGTCTCTGTGTCTCTGTGTCTCTGTCTCTCTCTGTGTCTCTGTCTCTCTCTGTGTCTCTGTCTCTGTCTCTGTGTCTCTGTCTCTGTCTCTGTATCTCTCCATAATCTCTGGCTGAGGAGCTCTATATCTTCTCCTATCTGCTGTTGGAGGAAGCATCTCTGATGATTACTGGACAAGGCACTTAGCTATGTGTATAGCAGAATACCATTAGGAATCATTTAATTGATATATACATATTTTAAAACCAGTTGTATTTGCATTAACCTCAGTCTCTGGCCTATTCATATAGTTTCTTGAGTAATTTATATATTTTAGATATTAGTCCTCTAACATATGTGGAGTTGAGTAAAAATAAACTTTCCCCATTCTGCGGTCTGCTGCTTTGTTCTGTTGACAATGTCCTTTGCCTTACAGAAGCTTTTCAGTTTCGTGAAGTCCCGTTTTATAACTGTTGATCTTATAACTGAGTTACTGGTATTCTGTCACAGGGCTAATCCCCACTTTTCCTTCTATCAGGTTCAAAAGTGTATCTGGTTTTAGGTTGAGGACTTTGGTCCACTTGAACTTGAGTTTTGTTCAGGGAGATGAATATTGATTTATTTGTATTGTTCTAGAATCAACCATCAAGTTAGACCAGGACCATTTGATGAAGATGTTTTCACTTTTTCATTGTGTATTTCTGGCTGTTTTTTATTAAAAAAAAATAGATGTCCACAGGTATATGGATTTATATATGAGTTTTCAGTTTAATTCCTTCAATCAAGGTGTCCGTTTTTATGTCAGTACTGTGCAGTTTTTATTACTACTTCTCTGGGCTAACAGGTTTTCACCCCAACATCTGGTTCCTGAGTCTTTTTTTTTTAAATAATATTTCTTTTTAAAATTTATTTTATTTAATTTCAATTCAGCTGTTGCCCCTCCCAGTCCTACCTCCCACATTTCCTCATTACATTCCTTTTCCCTCTGTCTCCAACAAGATACTCCACCCCAACAGATGTCCCCTCTCCCTGGGACCTCCCCACCCCGCCCCACTGATCCCAGATCTGATTCTTTATTGTTAAAATCAAATGGCTAAGCTTTTGTTAAAAATAAAATATTCCCATGTCCTACATTTTGTGCCAACTATAAAAATATGGTGCTTTACTACACCTGACCTTGTTCCCAAATAATGAAAAGGATACACTAATTTTAATTAAAAAGCTACAGATACTAAGCTGTGCAGATACTGAGCTATTATTTCCCAACTATGCTTGCCTGGTTTACTTTTCAGCCCCTTCCCTGGTCTATATCTTGCCATCTTAGTCACCATCAAGACACAAATGAAGAGAGTGCCTGTGTGAAGCAAACATGGCTAGTAATGCAAATGGCTGGGAAGAGGCTGAGACAAAAAGCCAGGCCAACAGAGTGGGATTAGAATAGCTCCGCATTCACCAATTAGTGCCTTGAGCCCTTTAATAAATATAAAGATCTCTGAGTCATTAGTTGGGAACAAAGACAGGCATAGAAAAGCACCGTTTTGTTGGTGAAGTTTGTCTTTTGTTTGAATTCCTAAATTCTTAATTCTCAGAATTCTTCCAGTTGTTTCTGTTTTGTTTTGATTTGACTTTTGTTTTTATTTCCTTCTATTTTTATTTGCAGGTCTTGAACAGTTTCATTCTTTACCTCCACCTGTTTATGAATTTGTTTCTTTGATTTTGTATTTTCCTTGCTTTCTTTAAATGCTTTGTTTCCTCCAATTGTTTATTTGTGTTTTTTGGATTTCTTTGTGGGATTTTTGCATTTCTTTAAGGACTTACATCATCCTCATATTGTTGGTTTAAGGTCTGTTTTGTGCTCATCTTTGTTGGAATATTCAGGGCCTGTTGTGATAGGACAGCTGGACTCTAGTGGAGACATATTGTCCTGGCTATTACTGTCTTCTTACTGTGGCATCTAGACATCTGAAATCAGGGTAATTACAGTTCTAGGTGAGGGTTTCTGGGTTCCTTATTGGGCATGCAGTTGTGATCTTTAGTTTCTGTTTCCTTTCTGGACTTTCAGAGTATGGTAGTTAAGGGTTGCCTGTTTTGATGGTCTGTTAGGCTGTTATGTTCACAAAGGAATGCCTGCTGGTATTGGAGTCTTAGATGCAGTGATGAATGAGTGGAAGAAGGTCAGGCGTATATGGCTTATATGACCTGTAGGAGGAATAGAAAGAGGGGAAAGTAGGTAGCAGCTGGTGCTAGTGAATGCTAAGGGTAAGCCTGAAGGACTGGAGCTACTAAGGGAATAGAAAGAGGAGAAACTGTCTGTAGGCATGCTATATGGTCTTCTAGCTGGAGTGGCCTGTGGCTAAGGAGGTGGTGTCTGCTCAAGGTGGGCACTTGGACACAAAAGTGAGAGGGGCTGGACGGGAAAGGAGGTGATGGTCTGTGCAAGTCTCAGGAGGTGTGAAGAAAGGGAAAAGGGAAGCTGCTGCTAAAGATCTGTTGCAGTATTTGGGACTAACCTTCAGAAATTAATCAGTTGGGGAATGGAGAGAGTGTAGAAGGCCTGAAAGCCATCTACTTGGTCTAATTTACTGTAGTTACTGTGGTTATTAACTGTAAAGTATGTAGAGCTAGAGGATCCTGAACTGATGAAAGCCACAAGTCACAAATTTTGTGTGCAGGTGGATATGTAATGTCAATATTCCTCCTTTCTCCTCACTATCTTCAAATTCCACAAAATGTTTCATATACTTTCTGACAATATACAGTTATTAAGTCATTAACCCAAAGAGAAAGGACAATAGATCATCTTCACTAGGTAAAAATTGGCCTTATACATTAATAACTATCAATAATTATAGTCATTATTATCATCATACACTTACTACATTCATGCCTTGTACTTATCAGACTCTTCCTGTATTGATGTCAAAAGACTTATCTGATGTGATACTTATTGTTATCATGCAGCAAAATGTTTAGTGCCTAAGCATTTGTAACATAGCAATTTTATCTACATAAAGTTGTCACTGAAGACTATCATATTTCTTTAATATTTTTGAAATGTTAGATTCCCATTTATAATTACTATTTATAGTCACCACAAAATTTATCTTTAAATGACTCTGGAGCTAGAATTCATGCTTGAGAAAAAATCTTTTCTTTGAATAATTATGAATGAAGCATTATGAAATTTTAGTCAAATTCAAGTTATTTTATATTCAAGTTTCTTCCATATTTCAATTTTAAAAATGCTTCTAGCTGAACATAAATATATTTGTCAGATTTCATTTATATTTAGGTCATTACATTGTCTATCTTTGTCTTAACTTTAATTATTATTGAGTTTTCTAGAGTTACTTTCATTCTTTTCATAAATGTAAGGAAGACATTGTATTTTCTTTCCTTTTTATCTCTTATAATTTATAATTTCTTCAGATCCCCAGAGTTTTTTCAGAAAATAAGTGTAAATAATGCACTTAGAGTGTTTGCCAGTTTCTTTCATCCCACAGAGAGAAGGTGCCTCATCTGTCCCTGCTGATTTGTAGATCTGCTGGCTCTCCAAGAACTCATTTCGCCTGCTTTTGTAGATGGCTATTTTTACAAGATCTTTATTACCTCTTTATTTTACAGTATTTTCTCCTTTTATTTTTTTCCAAGGACAAATTTATAAGACAAGTTTGAGGCCTGATACATGTAAAATTATCATTAATATCATGACGTTTCATATCTATAATCCCCTTGGTCATCACAATGTCCTTACTGTGTTCAGAGTTCTGTACTGTCATGGCAAAGAACAGTAGAAGGAAGACCCTTCTCCCTGAAAATCTCTTGAGTTCAGTACAAATTCTTTGTTATTTTTCTTTCACATTGTGTTTTGCTGGTTTTTTTTTCTTTAATTTGTTACACATATACATGTTCACTTCGATGTATTACCTTCTCAGCTTACAGCACAGATCATAGGGTTCACTAAGTATTCTGAGGAGTTTGACAAGAAAGCATACCAACATTTTCACTCTCAAATGTTGCTGTATTTATAAATTTGTTTAACTCTACATATTTTTCTTTCTTTCATAGACTTACTTTTTTCTAGAAACCAACCCATGAATATTAACATATTTAAATAATGTACATGTATCTATTGTATTAGCATGGAATGGATCCTCCTGATGGGTAATGTAATGAAATGTAACTGCTAATGTAATGAAAAACAAAACAAAACAAAACAAAGGCTTCACATTCACATAGGTTTTGAAGTTTCTTCCTCGTGTTCCTTAACATTAAACAAGTCACATTGTTCTTTTTGTTGTTCCTGATTTTAGTGGAATTGCTTTCAGTTTCTCTCAGTTTAGCTTGATATTGGCTATTGATGTGCTGTGTATTGCTTTGATTATATTTAGGGTTGTTCCTTGTATCTCGAATCTCTCTAATACTTTTAAGAGGGGACTCCCACCAGAGAAGAAGAGAGAAATGGGGGAAGGATTGTGTAAGGGGATGATGATGAGGAAGCAGTGAGTAGGATGTAAAGTGACTGTGTAAAAGATAATAGAAGAGAAAAATGTGTGTACAGGTGTATGTAAATGCATATGTATGAACATATATACATATGTGCATGTATAAATATTTACTTCAGTAATACTTAGCAGTGATAAAGTAAATACAATAATCATTATTCTCCTCTTCCTTCTCCTCTTCCTCTCTTTCCTTCTCCTCTTCCTCTCTCTCTCCTCCTCCTTTTTCTAGTGCTTTCAGATATACTTTTAAATTGTTAGTTTGAGAACCTTTTAATTTCTTTATGAAGGTACTTACTGCTATGAACATTCCTCTTAGCACTGTTTTCATTTTGTTCCATAAATTTGGTATGTTTTACCTTTGTTTTTAATGAATTCTAGAAAGTTTTTTATTTCTTTCTTATTTCCTCCCCTACCCAGGGATCATTTAGTATGAGTTGTTCAATTTCCATGAGTGTGTAGGCGTCTGATTTTGTGTTTAAGTCCAGCTCATCAACCATTCAGGTGGTTGCAAGTAAAGGATTATTTCAACTTTTAAAAAATTTTTTTTTGGTTTCCCAAAAAAAAGTTTTTTTTTTTCAATTCCACAAAAAGAGAGAAAAAGAAGGCCTTTTTTCCCATTTTTTTTTTTGCCCCCTTTTGCTGTTTTTGTTGGGGATTTTTTTGGGGTTTTTGGTTTTTTCCTCCAAGAACCTCAATTTTTTTTTTTTTTTTTTTTTTTTTTTTTTTTTTTTTTTTTTTTTTTTTTTTTTTTTTTTTTTTTTTTTTTTTTTTTCCCCTGTTTTTGAGGTTTTTTTTAAAAAAGACCCCTTTTTCCTTTTTAAATTTTAAAAATTTTTTCTAATTTTTTTTTCCCAAAGGGAAAATTAAAAACTTTAAAACCCCCATACATTAAAAACATTAAAATAACGTTTGTATTTTAAAATTTGGTTAAAGGGTCCTTCTGTGGGTTTGTAATGAAAAGAACGTAAAAGGAAGATTTAAAACCTTTACAAAAAAAACGGCTTCACATTTGTTTTTGTTTTTTTTCTTGTTTTTAAACACTAAAAAATTTTACATTGTTTTTTTGTTGCCGTTTTTAAAAGGGTTCCTTTAAGTTTTTTGGGTTTTAAGTTGAAAAAATTTTCAATTAAAATTTTTGCTGTTTTTTTTTTTTTTAAAAATTATTTTCCCCTTTTTTTAAAACTTAACTTTTTTCTTCTAGAAACCAAACCCAAGAAAAAAAAAGGGGGAATGGAAATTGTTTAAAGGGGAAAAAGGGTTTTGAGGGAAGGTAATGAAAGGGGAACGTTGGTAAAGAAAAAAAAACAAAAAATTTAAAAAAAGGGTTTAAATCCATATTTTTTAAAAGTTCTTTGTGCCTTAAAAAAAAATAATTTTCTTTTTTTGCCTGTTTTTAAAGTTTCTTTTTCCCCCCATTTCTTTTTCTATTTTCCTTTTCCTTTTTTTTTTTTTCCCTTTTTCTCCCCCTTTTCTTTTCCCCCGGCCTTTAAGAAAATTTTTTAAATTGTTTGGGGTTTGGGGAACTTTATTTTCTTTAAAAGGTTTTTGGAAAAAAATTTTTACATGTTTTCATTTGTTAAAAATTTGGGTTTTTTTATTTTGTTTTTAATGAAAATTCAAAGTTTTTTTTTTTCTTTTTCCCTTTTGGGGATTCCTCCCCCCCCCCCCCCAACCAAAATTTTTAAAAAACCCCAACAAAACACCAAAACCCCCCCCCCCAACCCACCAAAAATTTTTTAACCAAAAACAAAAAAACCCCCTCCCCCCCCAACATTTTTTGAGTTGTTAAATTTCCATGAGTGTGTAGGTCCTAAATTTTTTCTGTTGTTAAGTCCAAGCAAAAACCATTCGGGGGTTCAAACAAATAAAAGGCATTTTTTTCAACTTTCAATGAATCTGTGAGCCTACTTCATATTCGTATACATAATTTTTGGAGAAGAAACCATGAAGTCCCAAGAAGAAGGGGCATTTTCCCTTCCTGTTTGGTTAAAAAAAAAATTTTTTTTTTTTTCAATAGATATCTTTTTGGGCATTTAAATTATAAGTGGGGGTAGTTTGGCCTTTTTTTTCTGTTTGGGTTTTCTTTTTGGAGGGACCTGCCAATTGGTGGAGTGAGGTTTTGAATTAATGTGTGGGGTTAAGGTGCCTTTTAAACTTTAGAAAATGTTTTTTTTAAAAATGTGGGTGTCTTTTTTTTGGGAAAACTTAGATATCCAAAACTGAGATATTATTTGTAGATTTTTTTTTTTTGGGGTTTAATAGGGTTTTCTTCCTTGTCTTTTTGATAAATTTTGGTTGAAATTTCTATTTTTTTGAATTATAATGGCTTCCATTTGGGCATCTTGGGTCATTTTTTTGGGAAAAACGTTTTTTTCCAGTTTTTACTTGTTTGCATTGTTTATTTTTATTGTGAGGGGTTTTTTTCTTGTATACAGCAAAAATTGATGGATGTTTTTTTGATCCTTTTGTTACCCTGAGGCTTTCAAATTGGGGGAATTTAAATTTCATTGATGTTGGGATTTTAAATTTAAAGTGTTTTCCCTTTTTCCTGTTATTTTGTTGATAGTGTTAGTTTCTCTCCCCACTCTCTCTCTCTCCTTTTTCTCCCTTTTCCCCTCTCCTCTTCTCTTGGTGTTGTGTGTGTGTTGTGTGTGTGTGCTTCCATTCTTTTTGTGGTAGGGAATTGTTTTTTTCCTTTTTTTTCTTTGTGTGGTATCCCCCTTTGGGTTGGAGTTTTCCTTCGATTAGGGTTTGCAGGGCTGGTTTTGTGAAAAATTATTGTTTAAATTTGAATTTGCCCGGGGGAAATATCTTTTTTTCCCTACTTTAGGGGTAAGGGTTTGGGTTTTCGGAAGGGGTATCTGTGATCTTTTTTTCCTTTTCTTTTTTTTCTTTCTTTTTTTTCTTCTTTCTTTTTTTCTTTCTTTCTTTCTTTCTTTTTTTTTTTTTTTTTTTTTTTTTTTGGGTTGCCAGTTTATCTTTTGGCCCTTTTAGCTTTTAGACCCCTCTGTTGGAAGTAAAGAGTGTTTTTAATGGGTTTTCCCCCTTTGATGTTCCCTGACTTTTTCCCCCTTCCCCTTTTTTCACCCCTTTCTTTTTTTTGTTTTTTTTTTTTTTTTTTTTGCAAATTGATTATTATGGGCGGGGAGGTTTTTTCTTTTTTTTCCCCAAAGGCAAATTTGGTTTTTTCTAAAAGATTCTTGTATGTTTTATGGCATCTCTTTTTTTTATTTGGGGAAATTTTTCTTCTAGGTTTTTGTTAAAGAAAATTTTTGGACCTTGAGGGGATTTTTAAATTTCTTATTCCGTTTTATTCTTAGATTAGGCCCTTTTCCCCAAGGGTTTATCTCAGATTTTGGATTTTTTTGGGTTTGATCCCCAGGGCTTTTTGGGAAGCTGGGGCTTGAAGTGTCATATTCCCTGGTTTTGGTTTTTTTAATCATTTTGATCCTTTGGGCCCCTTATGGTTTTTTTCCCTAAATTTTCCCTTTTTGTAGTAAGAAAAAGGATTGTGATCTTGGGTGCGGGCCCTCAAATTGGTTTAAAATTTGGGCTGTTTTTTTTCCCGGGATTGCGGGTCTGTAGGGTTTCGGGAAATTTCTCGGGTTCCCAAAGAAAGTAAACAGAAAATAGTGGCAATGGAGGCTCTGAGCTAGCGGGTTTTGCTCAGGGAGTTTGGGCCTCCCTAGTTTGATCATCAAAGCGGGAAAAAAAAAGGGAAAGGGGAAGGGAAACTTGGGGGATGGTTCATTCGGGGCATATTGATGAATGGGAAGTGGCAAGAAAATAGGGGGCCCCCTGGGTAAAAGGATTTAAAGGGCCCGTTTGGCTTTTAAGGGGCCCTCAGCAAGCAGGGGGGTTTTTGGGTGGGGAAATGGGGATCCTGTATATTTCGGGAATCCAAAGGTCTGACCCAAGTTCAGCAAAAGGCATGGGGGGAGAAATTGCCCCCCAAAATAGCAGGCTGAAGGGGAGTTTGGTTTGTTTTAGGGGACCAGCAAGCGGGGAAGGGGATTTGGGGAAGGGCATTTTTTCTGTATAGACAGGTCTAAATGTTTAAGGTTTTAACAGGGACAGGGGGGGAAAATGGTGGTCCCCGGGTAGCAGGCTGCTCGGGAAACCTTTCCCACATATATTTTTTTAGCTTAAATTTAAAACAAATGCTTTTTTAGTTTATCAATTGTTTTAAAATTGAAAAATAATTTTGTAAGATATTAAGAAATTATGCTTTTTCCAGGGCCCAAATGTAAATTTAATTTTTTTCTGGGGTTTCCATGACCAAAATACCCCGGGAAAGCAGGATAGGTTTCCCAAAACGAAATTTACTCTTATTTATAATAGGTTTTAAATTTTCTTTTTAGACACCCTATTTTTGCGATTGCCCATAAAATTGTTTTAATTTCCCCCTTTTTGCATATCATGTCATGTGGTCAAGGGTTATGGTTCATAATTTCGGGCAGCGGGGCAGGACTATTAATTGTTTCCCCTTCCTTTGACAGCTTACGAAATTTAATTTCAAAAATTATGGAAAGCTAGACCTCGGGAAAAAGAGGATTTAAATTTTGTATCCAAAAAATCATTTGTGTTCACTGTCCCATCCAGCAATAGTTTCCCAAAACTCAATTGCTGATACAACCAAGTGTACAATAGCTTTTTTTGGGGGGTCACCGGGACTACCCTGATAACATTAAAAATTAAGTATTTTTTTTCCTGGTTGCAAAGGGGTTTTTGTTAGCTTTGGTTCTTTTGGGGAAGCATTAAAAATTTTACATGTGTCTTAGTATCTTGTATACAATTTCTAAAATTTTTAAATTTTAAATATAAAAAAAAATGTTTCCCTTAAGTTTTATAAATTTTTTGTTTTTTGCCCCTTGTCATTCTTTCCCCTTTGTTTAAACATCCTCACTTCCCCCTTAGACCCCAAAGCCCTTTCCCCTTTTTTTAAACCATTTAAGAGACGAAACCTACACCCCCACCCTCAACCACACAAAACACACAACACAAAACCCCCCCACACCAAAACCTCACAATTAAAAACAATACAAAAATCAATAGATCATATAGTCCCCCAGACTAAAAAATAAATTTAATAAATCTCGGGATGAAATGGATCGGGAACTTTGGTAATTAAGGAAAAAACATTCAAATTTTACTGAAAGGGGACTCCAGTCAGAACCCCGGGAAGTTGCTTTAAAAAAGTTTTTCCCAAAAAATTTTTGCAAAAGCAAGTCTTTAAAAATTTGTCGTTTAAATGATCATTTTTTAAAAAGGGGAAGGGGGGAAAATTTTTCATGGGGTTAACCCCAGACATAGACAACAAATGTTTCCTGGTAGTAAAAAATTAAATTATCCCCCAAGATGAACCCCTCTTTTGGTTTTTCCCAATGCATTTAAATTACAAGAAAACCCACAAAAGTTCAAACATAAAAAATACACTGGGGGGTTTTGTACACATGTACCCACACACTGTTGTTAAAAAAAAAAAATCAAAGAAAAAAAATTTTATCAACTTAAAGAGTTGGGATTTTTTCATAAAAATGCGAAGATTTTCAAGGAATGGTGGGTTGGGGGGGGGTTTTTTGGGAAAGAAGAAAGGGTTTAATAAAAATTCTATTTAACCCAAATAAAAATTTTAAAAATAAGATAACAATATTAACTCTGGACAATCCCTTTAAAAATGTGTCTTGTTTTTTAAAAATACTTAGGTTTAAATTTTTTTTGTTGTGTGCTGTCCCAATTTTAAAATCCCGGGGACTTGTTTATGCTAAAAAAAGACCCCCTGCTATTTAAAGGTAATTTTCTTTTTTATATTTTTAATTTTGGGTCGGGTTTGGGAAATTTCCATTCACCCTGTTAATGTCATATGAATGGGGGGCCCCTTGAGTCTTTAAAGGCCCTAAAAAAATAGATTTTAAACCTATTTTTTTAAATTTTTTTATATCTTCACAAATATTCCCCTAAGATATAAGACACCAAATTTTCTCTCCCCAAGTTTTTCTTGGGGGCACATTTAGTTTTAAAGGCACGCAAAGAAAAAATTATTACAAAAAGGAAAAGGGGGAAATTTTAAATGTTTCTCAAAAATTTTTTTCTATTTTTTTAAAAGGGACATTGGTTTAAACTTCTTCACTTTTAGAATCTTTTGTGGAATTTTATTTTTTTATTTGTCCCAGCCCTGGCAAAAGTAGTGTTTTTTTTAGCTTGCCACATACTCCTCATTTCGGGATTTGTCCCTATTCCCGGAAATGCCCTCTGATAAAAAAAACTTAGGCTTTGTTTGTTCCCTGGAAAACCCCACTGGATACTTCTCTCCCTTTATTTCCTGATCTGTTTTATAGCCCCTTTTAAATCTTCTGAGATGAAGAGAATTGTAAAATTGTATTTTCCTGATAACAATTTTGGTGGGTAAAGTTAAATTGGGTAATTTTCTCAATTTATTGAGGAAATGAAAAGTTAAAAAATTTAAAAAAACAAACTTTTATGCATAAACCCCTATTTTTCTTTGAGATGATGCTACAATCTGACAAATTTTATTTATTTTAGGGTTTTGAGATAAGACAAAGGGGAAAACCAGAATGGTTAAGTCACTTTCTTAAAAAAATTTTCAAGAGGGAGTCAGGGAAACTAAGTCGTTCCCCCAAAATTTTTAAAAACCCAAAACCTTAAAAAAAAGGGATTACTCTTATGGGTAAACTTTTTTGAGCCCCGGGCCTCTGATGGAGCAATTTTTTATTGGGGCCTGTTGGGGGTTTGAATTAAAATGGCCCCCTAAGGGGGGCACTATTTGGGGAAAAAATTTAAAAGAAAGACCTTGTTAGAGGAAAAGTTCCCCTGGAGTGGGGTTTGAGATTTTCAGAAACCCAAACAAAGGTTCTTGGGTTTCCCGGGGGATCCCGATGTTTAAACCCCACAACTGCTCTAGGGAAACCCTGTCTCCTGTGTGGGCCCTCATTGGCCGGGGCCCCAATAATGATTATATCCAACCCTTGAAACGTAAAAAAGGGCCCCCAATTTAAAAGCCTTTTTTCCCCTAAAAAGGGTTTCCATACTCCGGGGGGCCTTTCCCCCCGCAAACAACCTGACTAAAAAACCCCGCCATAGAGTACTTTTAAAATTAATGTTTATTCCCGGGGCTATTTACAACAACAGTGGGGACAACAAAATCCCTTTCCAAATTTTTTCTCAATAGAACTTTGGCAATAAAAAAGTCTAACCCCTATTCAAGGGAATTTTTAAATTTTGGGTGTAAGGAAAAACTATCATTTTTAAATTTTTTTTACAAGGGGAAATCTGGGTATTTCAAAGGAAAAAAGAAAGTATTAAGGAAGAGTGTAGGGGGAATAAAGGGCATAGACTTAAAAGTGAAGAAAGGACACCCGGGGTAGGAAGCTGAGTTGTAAGGAACTGGGGGAAGAGGGCAGGGGTTCCCAAACAAAAATGGGAGTTTGTATGGAATGCCACCCGTGAAACCCACCGTATTAAAATGCGGCCCACTGTTTTATGATCAAACCCTTTTTTAAAAAATGAGTTCCCCAAATTTTTATAAAAACATTTGAACCTTTAAAATGAAGATCTTTTTCAAGAAAGGGGTAGCCCAAAACACCCCTGTGACTAGTACTAGAAAAAAAAAAAAAATTTCCCATGATGATGGTCCCTGGAAAAGGTTTTTGCCTTCCTTTGGGGGAATCCCTTCCCTTTACAATTCCCAAAAAAGAACTATCTGCCCCTGGGGGAAAAAAATTGTTTAATTTATCGGGGGTTTTTTTAAATTTATTTATTTAAAAATTACATTAGTTAAAATTTTAAAAAATTCTTTTAATTAAAAAATTTTCCCTTTTTCCCCCCCTTTTTCTTTTTCCCCTTTAAAAAATGGGCAATTTTCCCCCTCCCCCCTTTCCCCCCCCCCTTTTTCCCCCCCCCCCAAATTTTAAAAGGCCCCTTTTTTTTTTTAAAAAAAATAAAAAACAATGCACGGGAAACACACACAACAAAACAAGCACACAATCCCCCCTTTTAAATGAAAAATTTTTTTTTTTATAAAGAAAATTTTAAAATTTTTCCTTTTTTTAAAAAAAAAAAATTCCAACTTTAATTTTTTAATTTTTTTTAAACAACCTTTGTTTTAAAAATTTTTTCTTTTTTTTTAAAAAAAATTTTTTTTTAATTTTTGAACCCCCCCCCCCCCCCCCGGCGCAAATTTTCCCCCCCCAGTCCCCCCCCCCCCTTTTTTGGCGGGGAAAACCCCCCTTTTCCCCCGCCGGGGGGGGGGCCCGTGGGGAAAAGGGGAAACCCGGCGGGGGGGCCAAAAGGGGGGGGGGGGGGGGGGGGGGGCCCCGGGGGCCTTTGGGGGGCCCAATAAAAACGTTTTCCGTTTTTGGGGTTTTTTCTCAGCCAACCCCAAAGGGGATCTGTGAAAGGTTTTGGCTCAAAAATTACTTAAAATTCCCCTTTGGGAGGGGGATTTCTTAAAATTTTTTTTTGATACCTGTTGGTAAACCCCCCTTTTAGTGTGTTAACATTTTCCCCCCCAAGGGCAGAGATAAAATGAAATTTTTCCCCAAAGGGAAAAAAAAAACCAAAAACCTGGCCAATTTTTTTAAAAGGGCCCAATTTAAACTTTTTACTATAAAGTTTTCAAATATTTAATAAAAACCCTTAAAAAAAACTTTCATAATTTAAAACCTTTTTGAAAAAGGGAAAAAAATTTTTGGGGTTTTAAAAATTTGGGGTTTTTAAAAAAAAATTTTATTATTAAAAACTAAAAATCCTTTTTCCCCTTTTTTCCAAGCCCCCCTTCCTTAAATCCCCTTCAAATTTTTTCCTTTCTAAAAATATTTTTATAAAACCAAAAAAATTTTTTAATTTTACGGAAAAATTGGCAAAAACCGCTGTTTTTTTTTTTTTTTAAATTTTTTTATTCCAAAAAAGGAAAAAATTTTTCAAAAAAAAAAGCCCCCCCCCAAAACCCCCCAATGTTAAAGGGGATTTCCCCCAAAAAAACCAAAGCTTAAACCCTAAAAAATAGGTTTAGTTCTAAACAAATATGAAAAAAGAACAAAAAACAAAAGGGGCCCTTAAAATTTTAAAAATTTTTAAACCCGAATTTTTAAACCCCAAAAAAAGGGAAAAATTTCCCCCCGGGAAAAATTTTTGGCGCCGAGACAACCCCCCCCCCAAAAAATTTCGTTCTTTTTCCAATTTCCCAAAATGTTTGAATTAAAAAAGGGGCAAAAGTTTGGCTTTTTTTAAAAAGCAGGTAAAGTTTTTTGGTTTTGGGGCCCCCTTTTATTGGTTTTAAAAGAATTTTTTTTTTTTTAAAAAATTTTTTTTTATATTTATTTTTGGGGGTTTTGGTTTTTAGTTCCACCCCAAATCTTTCCCCCTTTTCGTAATTTTCCACCTTCCAAAAATTTTGGGGAAATTCCCGGGGGGGGGGGAAATTTTTGGGGGGCCCCCCCGGGGGTTTTTTCCATTTGTTAAATTTTTTTTTGGGGTAAAAATTGGCCCCCCACCAATTAAAAAATAAGGAAACAGGCCTTTTTTTAACTTTAAAATTTTTTCCCTCCCCCCTTTTCCCCCCCCCCCCCTTCCCCCTCCTCTCTCCCTCCCCCCCCCCCCCTTTCTCCCCCTCCCCCCTTCCCCCCTTTTCCCCCCTCCCTCCCTCTCTCTCTTTTCCCCTTTTTTTCCCTCCCTCCCCTCTCTCTCTTCCCCCCCATTTCGGTTTTTTTTTTTTTGAATATGCCAGAACCCCGAAGAGGTGGTCTAATCCCTGAGTGAATAAAATTGCTTTTTTCGAGAAAGGGGGAAAAGAAAACAATGAGTAAAAATCTTTTTTTTTCCTTTTCCTTTTTAAACTGCCAGCAAAAAATGGGGGAAGGGGCCGGGGCAATAGACTAAACCCCGGCCAGGGGGAAGCACAGCACAGTGGGGGGGAAAGGGGAAAAATTGAAAAGGTAGGGGTGAGTCGGAACCAAGAGAACCAAAATTTTTTCCATTTTTGATTTTTTAATAGGCACCCCCCGCTTTTTTCCTTTTGCTGTGACAAAGGGCCATGTGATCCCCTCTAAAAAAATTTTCCCCGGTGAAATTTTTGGTTTTTTCTTTTTTTACGCCCAAAAAGCTAAAAATTTGCCCCAAAAGGGAAAAAATGGAAAGAGAGGAGTCCCCGGTGGTGGACATCGTTTTGCTTCTCCCCCGGGTTTTGGGGAAACCCAGGCAGTTTTAAAAAAAAATTTGTTCCGAGAAAAAGGTTGGGGCAGAAATTTTTTTTTTTAGAAGTCCCCGGATTGGCCATTTGAACTTTTTTAAGTCTTCAGTTGATTGGAAATGTCTTGACAATACAGTCTAAAGAGGAAGTTAAGATTGCCCGGGAAAAAAGTAGCCAGAAAAGAAAAAATTTTTCCCCGGGGGGATTAGGGGGTATAAAAAAAAAAGGGGGGAAACTTTGGGGGGCAAGCGAGTACCCCCGAAATTTGCCCCGGGCTCTAAATTTTAACTTTGTTTTTCCGGTTTCCCCGCCCTAATTTTCCCTTTAAAAGATGGATGTTTTTCTGGAAATGAAGGGTAATAAATGTTTCCCTTTTCCCAACTTGCTTTGGGTTATGGGTTCATCCCACAAAAAAAGTCAAAATTGGACCCCACATATAAAAATTTTTTTTTTCCTTTTTTAAAATTTTTCTAAACCAAAAAAAACTGCCCCAATTTGTTTTAAAAAATTCATTGTGTCCCCCGTGTTTAAGAGAATTTCCGGGGCCTTGAAAAACCTTTTTATAAGAACACTGGCAGAAAACCCCTTTTTTTGTTTAAAAAAACTATGTTTTTAGGCCCCCTTTTTTTTAAAAATTTTTAAAAGCCCCAAGGTTTTTTTTTTTTTTTTTTTTTTTTTGGGGGTTAAAGGGGTTTATATAGTTTAAAGGGTTTAAAACAGAGTCAGTGGTAAAAAAAATTTTTTTATGTTTTTTTCCCCGTGAGAAAAAAAGGAAAAGCTTCCTTAAAAAAAAAACAAAAATTCGGGGGAATTCATGGAATTTTTTTGTGATTTTCCCCGTTATAAAAAATTTCACTTTTTCCAAAATTTTTTAAGCTCAAGTTTACAACTGAAAAATTAAAAATTTATTTTTTAGGTCCCCCAAAAATAAAAATTTAAAAAAAAATTTGTATTTTTTTTTTTCCCCTTTATGGGTTTTTTCCCCGATTTGCTTGAAAGATCTTTTTTTAAGGGGGATTCCCCGGGGGCCTCGGGGTTCATGACTCTTTAGAAAACACCCCAATGTTCGCTTTTCATATTTTTTTCCCTACTTCGGGTTTTTACACTGTAGTGTTTGGGGAAAATTTAAATTTTTTTAAAAAATGAAATAGTTGGTGTTTAAAAAAAATTTTAAAAAAATATTTTAAATTCCCGTGAAAGCCCCAAAGAGCCCCGAATTTTAAAATTTTTACATTTTAGGGATGTAGATGTTTTCCCCCGGGGTTTTTTTTTCCCTCATCGGGAAAATTGTTTTCCCAATTTTTTACCTTCCCCTTCCTCTTCCACAGTAAGAAGCTAAGAGACTTAAAAAAAATTCTCCAAAAAAACGAAAAAAGGCAAACTTGGCTAAACAAAAACATAAAGAAAAAAAGCTTTTTTTCCCCCTATGCATTTGGGGGGTTGGAAACCCCAATTCACTATTTTGCAACCCAAAGATAAAAACTACTTTTTTTAATTTTTTTTAAAAACCCCTTTAAAATTTTCCTTTTCCCCCCAAATTTTTGAACACTCAAAATCTCTTTTTGATGGCGAGAAGAGAAACCCCCTTTAAAATTTGATTTTTTTTCAAAATAAAAAATTTTCCCCCATTTTTTCCCCCCCTTTTTTAAAATGCCCCCAAATTTAAAATAACGAAATTTTGGGGGATTTTCCAATGGAAAAGGAAAAAAAATAAATTTTAATGGGGGAATTTTATAAATTTTTCCCGCATTGTCCATTTTGGAGACCAAAAACACTTTTCCCTATTTTTTCCCCAAAATTTTCCTTTTTTTTAATTTTTAAAAAACCAGCAAAAATTATGGGGCTAGTTTTTAAGTAAAAAAAAGAAGGGGTAAAGTAAAGTTTTTAAAAAAATTTTTTATAGCCCCAAAAAAATTTTAAAAAAACAATATGTGATTCAAAATTATAATTTTTAGGTAGGGAATGGTAGAAAATAAGTTTTAAAGGTAAATAAATGTACCCCTTTTTTAATTTTCTATTTTGTAAAAAATACAATTCCCCAAAAATTAAGGGTATTTTTTTTCTTTTTTTTTTTTGTCCCCTTGATTTGTTGGACATCTAAAAAATTCCCAAAATGCGGGGGGGGTTGGACCACAAAAGAGAAAAAATTTTTTGAAATTTTAAAAATACCAAGTATGAAGGCTCACTTTAAATTGACCTTTAGAGGTGGGAATATATACGTTTAATTGAGATCTTTTGAGGTTGGGAATATATACCTCTAATCTAGAACATATTTTGCCTATACAAAAGGATATGGAAGCAAGAAGCTTTCATATGTATTTTATTACATATGCATATTATTATTCATTCTATTGTTCTTCTTCTCTATAGAACCTCTAACTAACCTGTATTAGTTAAGATAAATATTTAAGATACTCACAGGTTTTTCACTGCAAATTTCATCTGGATATTAGCAGAGATTGTTGCTGCTCCATGGTTCCTCCCAGAGGATAAATCCAGAAATTTGCTTGTGAATGCTTGAGACTTCCAAGTACTTCATTTCCTTGAAGGTATCGTTTTAGCTTTGGCAAAGTATGTTTGGTTAAGAGTTATTGAGGAGTGGTGGGTGTCAGTGTGTTTCTGTGTAGTAAAGATAATGAGTTTTTGGATATGGGGGAATTATGACACAATGAATTTCTAAAAGGACAGTAGTTTCTTGTCTAACACACCCTCATATTCTTACTCTTACTATAAAGGTAGGGAAGCTAATTGATATGATTTCTCACTGTAATTACCAGATATAGCCTTGTTCACATGAATTGGTGATGATAATGCTGTCTGAACATTAAGATCAGGTCATAAAACCTAGGACAGGAAAAATACTCACTACTTGAGGGAGGGAAGTGCAGAATGTAAGGCAAGGTTTACAAAGAGGATACAGAATATCAGGGGAATTGTGAAAAATAACATTTTCCTAGAAAATATTGCCCTAGGCTGTAAACTTTTGCTTTGGAGGGATGGAGGTGGGGTTCCCAGGTGGATTGACTAAAATCATAAGAAAATAAAAGTGAGTTATACATGGCTCAGGAGGTAAATGATTCCCAGCAAGCCTACCTTCCTGAATTTAACCCCATTAACTAAGGTGATCTCTGACCCCATATACATTTTGCATTGTGTATGGTTCACGCACACTACATGGGCAAAATGTGGAAAATTAAAAAAATAAAGCTATTTACAATAATTGATGATAAAATTAATAGTCCAGGTCTTCTCACTGTTCCATACACAGTGGGTTACTAAATATCATCCCCAAATAATTTCATCTAGCAGGTTTCTGTTGTTACTTTCATGCTAAACATTTATAGCATTTCTGTATGTGTGTATCGTGAACTTTTGTAGTATTTGTGTGTATAGTGTGTGTGTGTGTGGTGTGTGTGTGTGTGCTGTACACATGTGGAGATCAGAAGACAACCTGTGAGAATCAGATCTCCCCATTCACCATTTAAATCCCTGGAATTAAAATCGCAGTTCCTCTGGCTTAGGAAAGGTGGACTGAATCTGCTGAGCCATCTTGCAGCCTTCATTTTTAAGTAAATTAAGACACAGAAAGGTGGACAAAATCAAATCACACAGCAGTAGAATCAGTGAGAATCCGGGAAGATGGTGTTAGACTCGAATTGGTAATTGACATATAATGTCCCACCGTGAAACACAAATAACACAACAATAAAGAGCCATTATCTATTACTGGTTTGATGTCCTTTAGAAAATGTCATACTACAATAACATTTTCACTCTCAATCTTGAGCCCAGTTTCTAAAAGTACTAGTGTGTTTGGAGGGGGTTGGCAGCCTCAGTTTGGTTATAAGCAGTAATGTGCTCAGAAAAGAATTAGGCTGAGTGAGCTGAAGAGATACATCATGCATGTGAGTGACACAGACAATGTCATAGAGCTAGTCCACCTTCTGGTATAAGGAAGAGTAGGTAGCACTGAGGGCATGTCACAGGAACAAGGACTAACACTCTGTCTGGGATATTCAGATACACAGCATCTTAGAAAAGAAAGCCCAGAGAAAACAAACCAAGCTTCCCAAGGACTTTGCCCACTGAGGCTTTCACCTGTGTGGTCCATTGCTGTCCATAAACTCATGTGTCTTACTATACTGTAGTTGGCCTTTGCTTATCAAGGTTTCAAATTAGGGGCAGTAGAATGTCTATCTTTTTCTCTGTGATAGTCATGTGTTTTACCTAATAGGAACTACTAACTTTTTCTTAAGATTTATGAGTTTACAGTGTAAGCCATAAATCTAAAATATAATCACCTGGGGACTTTAGAAGCTGATGTTAATGGAGTATAAGAAAGGAGGATAGAAAGTATACAGTATGTTTGGTAAAACTGAGGTTGATTGAATGAAAATGAAAAAATTAAAATTTGGCAAGATGTTAGCACAGTTATTGGAACAGTGTGTGTGTGTGTGTGTGTGTGTGTGTGTGTGTGTGTGTACTTTGGCTATATATTGACAATATGACAACAACAAATCTTATAAAGGAAAGCATTTCATTGGTGCTTGCTTATAGTTTTTTGAGGTCTAGTCCATTGTCATTATGGCAGGGAACACAGCAGCATGCTGGCAGACATGGTGGTGGAAAAGAAGCTGAGAGTTCTACATGAGGATGTGAAGACAGCAGGATGAGAGAGATACTAGATTTGGCTTGAGCTTTTGAAATCCCTCCACACCACCCCATTCCCCAAAGTGACATATTTTCCTACAACAAGGCCACACTTTCTAATCATTCTAAAAGAGTACCACTCACTGATAACTAAGCATTCAAATATACAAGACTATGGGGCCATTCTTATTTCAACCACTACGTTGTTCCACTCCCTGACCTTCACAGACATGTATGGGAAATGAGCCCCCCCCCCCGCCCTTCCCCCTCCCACCCCGCAGTTGAGGAGCCCTGGAGGCTTCCAGGTGGTGAGTCCCACATACAGCACATACAGGAGAAAGATCTGGAGTTCCAAAGACTGAAAGCTTTGGCAACGGCAGCCCCAATGATACGGGAAGTCCTTGGTTCCAAAACGATTTATTTTCATGGCAGGTGGTGGATGGATCTGGATGTGCCCGACCTGAAACTCAGGGAAGACCTGAGTTAAATAGGGAGGGAGAAAGGGGGAGGTTCTGAGGAAGGTTTAATTGACTCCGCCCTCTGGCCTTCACTAGTATTTATATCTCTCCAGAGCCTGAGGCCTATACTCACACCCTCTACCTGTGCACTTTGGGAAGGGCTGTAATGGCCTACATGACTGAACAATGTAGGTCATGGAGATTAGACTGCTTGTCAGGACCATGGATTCTGGGGACCTGGCCGAACTCCTGCCGTTTCTCCCTTGGAGTCTCAGGGTTCCAGGCCCATGCCCAGCCAAGAACCAAGATACCCTTATGCAGTCCCACAGACATATAGCCATATCATAATGTAAAAAATGCACCTGTCCAACTCCAAAATCCCCATAGGCTATAACAGTCTCAATACTGTTTAAAAGTCCAAAGTTCAAGATCTCATCTGAGACTGATGTCAATCTCTTAACTCTAATCCCCCAAAAAATCCAAATAAAAAAGATTATTGACTTCCAACATAAAACGGCACTTAATATAACATGACCAGTCCAAAAACGGGGAGAAAGGGAGCAGAGTGAGGAAAACTGGAACAAAGCAAGATCTAAAACCAGCAAAGCATACTCCAAACAGAATTTCCATATCTGATGTCAAAGCATTATTCAAATCAATTGTTTTAGGTTTGTTGGTTGCAACATATCTTTCTCTCTTGGACTGGTTCTATAATATCTAGTCTCTAGCTTTCCTTGGCAAGTATTTTACACATAGCGTTTCCAATGTCTTTGGGACTTCAGCACAATCAAGATTTCACCTTCACAGTTTCACACAATGGCCTCTTTGATTCTCCATTTAGGGATACCTTTGACACATGCCTGGCCAAGCAGCTTTCCTGAGCTGTGGGGAAAGATTCCACATCCTGTTTACTGTAGCCTTAACTCTAAAATAAAATTGGCCACTTTGTTCTGGTGCTTGAAGAGGCGAGAACTTGGCCCCATTGTTCAGCTATATTTTTAATCTGCTTTCTGCTGTTGATTCTTTCCTTCACTGCTTCAGCTTTTCCTTAATTCCTTTTTCTAACTTTAAAGCTTAGCTGTCTGGGGTCTTGTGCCAAGATCACAACTCCATTCATTGCACTTATTATCAGACTTTTCTTTAAACTTTTTACACCTTTAAGCACAGAATGGAATTCCATCACAGTTTCTGGTGATTCTTTTCTCTTCCAGGTGTACATTTTTAATTTTTTTTAATTGTCCAGCTTGATTCTTTTCATTATAGATCTGATCATACTAGTGACAACAGAAGTGTGGACACTCATTGCACAGGAACACAGTAAATACTAAGGTTTCTTAAAATATTCTCTGCTTAGGCAGATAATCTAAAACTCTTCAATTTTATCCCCCAGGCAAATTTTTTAGACCAGGGCAAAGAGCATCCATATTCCTCATCAAAATATCATAAGAATGATCTCTAGGCCACTTACTAATATTCTTCTCAGAACCTTTTTTCGCTGAGCTCCACAGTTCAAATTACCCTTAGCTTCCATACTCCTACTAAGATGGACTGTTAACCTCTATTTAACATATTTGAAAACTCAAAACTCACTCCTAGTGACACACTTGATCAAAGATGACATACCTCCTAATTTCTAAAGAAATACTACTGCCTGATGACTAAGCACTCAAATATATGAGCCCAAGGAGGCCATTCTTATTGACATTCACCAGAGTGTCTATCTGTCTCTGTATCTCTCTCCTTCTGTCTCTCTTTCTCTATTTCTGTCTCTGAGTCTCTGTCTCTGTCTCTTCTCTCTCTCTCTCTCCTCTCTCTCTCTCTCTCTCTCTCTTGTGTGTGTGTGTGTACATACTAAATATAGTGCATTTGTAGAATTTATTTATTTATATCTATATAAATAAAGTGCATTTGTAGAATATAAAAATATTTATCTTTGGAGGTATTCCAAGCATATCTTTATTTCAGAAAAAGATACATTGATTGCAAATTTTACGTGCATTTTGTTAAGATTTGCCCAGACACGACATGAATGAGTTTGTCAACCAAGAAACTTATAGTCAAGATAGATCAGCTTGAGAAAGCCAAGAACACACTTCCAAATACAGTAATCAAGTTCTTTATGTCTCCATTTTTTTATGTAATTTAGGTAATTGATTTGAGGTACTTAAATGTTCACAAACAAAGTATTTACAACAAAATATAGAAGGAAAACAGCTATTAGCAAACAAAACAAAATAAGAAACAACAAAATAAACAACTTTACTATAATTCTTTTTTCTTGAAGATTCTATTAAGAAATCTATCTATCAATTTTAAATCACTAATATCTTAAGATTAAACCAGTTTCATAAGCCTGGTAAAAATAGAGTGCTTTTACACTATGCAATAAAAGCTATAGCTGGAAACTAAATGAAAAAAAATCACTGTTACAAAACCAAAAAACATCACATTGCTCACTGTCAGGACTTAGGCACAAATCAGTCAGTATCCTGTGAAAGTTATTAAATTATCATGGGTCTGACTTGGCCCTAATTGACCGGAAATTTATAAATGCATCATGAATGGACATCTTTAGGTGTTTAATTTATTTATGAACAAAAATCAAATGATAAACAAAGAAACCATAAAAATGAAAAGAACAGAAGAGAAAGAAGGAACATGTAACTCTTTTTGAATCATTACCATGACATTGTAAAATTTGATGAAAAACAGACGCAAATTGTACCTTTTTCCATAGTTGTTTAAATAGCTATGTGGATCTGGGACCAGGAAGGCCCCCTTCTTCTTTTCTTTGACACAAAATTTCTAATGCCATCTGTCTGTCCTCACCTTCCAGTTTGCTTCATTCTGAGAAAATGTCTCTGGGCAACTTTCTCCTCAGAAATCAAAGTTATGAAAATAAACTAGCATTATTCATGAACATTTCAACAGTCTGAAACAACATGTGCAAAATAAAAATAAAATTGGAAAACTGCATCTCTGGAAAAGCACAAATTCATACTATGGTGGAAAAGAAAGGAAGAAAAAAGTCAGCCAGCAACATAGTTCGAAAGTTTCCTTATTTGAAGTAGTGTGGCAGGCATACTTGCGTCTTAAGCCTGAGGTTGAGAGAATATAGTATTTTTTTTTTTATTACATGAAATAGTTTCTGGGAAAAATGTACACTTGCTACATAGTCCTTGTGGTTATCCTTGAAGCACAATAGGAAGGCAGTCAAGACACTCAGAAGCATCCATTTGAGTGAATCGAATGACTTTAAACAAATCAGAACCTCCAGAGAAGTAATCTTCATAGAGATATTTATATTTTAATATTGCTGGAAATTTTGCTCCTTATCAAAGCTGGGAAGTAAAAGGGCTGGCTGGGGCTCAGTTTCCATCTCTAGGGGAGAGTCTTCTTCCACAAATACTTGGTTTTTCATAAATTCTTACTTGGGGCAAATTCCTTTATGGTTGTTTTATCAGTTTTCTTATTCCCGAGAGGGAGCTTAATGTTCTCTGAATAGTAATGGCTACCAACTCTGTCCTAGAGAGGTTTATACTCTACTCCTGTTGCTTTCAAGCCTCCTTCCCAGCTACTAAGACACATGTTTTACTTCACAATTAAACAGACACACCCTATACAGACAGAAAATAATTATCATAAAGAATATTTATATTTATCTTTTCAAGTCGAGGAACAAATCACAATAAAAATTGACTATTTTAATATAACATGAAAATGAAATATCTCTCTTACTATACTTTCTTCATTAGATATTATATGCTGTTCATGTAAATAAATGTGTTATCTAGGGACTAGAACATATCTGGACACCACAAATACATAAAACATGTACTCATAAAAACACAGTAAATGATTCTGAAAATGCCCTCACACAAGTAGCTAAAATTAACCCACCATGAAGCACAAAGGACACTTAAGATTTCCTGAGGTGGTATTTGCATATTCTTGGTTTCTGAGTAATACATTTTGAAAACAATACTAAAATTATTTTAGTGTGCCACGTGTGAGATAAAGTAGAGGAACAACATATTTCTATCAAGCACTGTACTTTCTTTGTAGAAGAAACTGTGTTGATAATTTACCTTATATTGTATTGCTTATGCTTCATTCCTGTGAATTAAATATATGAATTGTCCATTTTACAATCAGGAAAAAAGTTTCAGGGAATAGAGCTGACCTGAATAAGATGCAGACATTTTCTGGAAGTAGAAGCTAAATTTACTGGCTCTGAAACACATCTGCACAGAGATGCACCCCATCCAGGGAATGTTACTCATAGAGGAGACTTAAGGATGCTATGATACTAAAACGTGCCAGATTAATATTTAGTACATCAGTCATGGCATAAATCCATGCCTCTTAGATTTCCAGATGTTATTTTTGATATTTAATAGTTGTTTTGGTTACAAAGTTTAGAATTTCAATCTTCTTTATATCTGCCTTTTCCTTCCTGTCTCTGCCTCTGCTTTTCCTCTCTGTGTCTATGTATGTCTCTCTGAAATACACACACACACACACACACACCACACACACACACGCAGGCACACACACACACACACACCACGCATGCACACACACACACACACACAGCACACACACACACACACACGCACACACACACACACGCATGCACACACACACACACACACACACACACGCATGCACCACAGCACACACACACACCGCACACACACACACACACACGCATGCACACAGGCAGGCATACACACACACACACACACGCACACACACACACACACACACACACACGCATGCACACAGGCAGGCATACAGACAGATACACACGTACACACTTTCAATTTCCTTACATTACCCATTTTTATTGTTGAGTTTGGTTTAAAATTGAATTGCTTGCCTCATGTGATTGTTTTTCAAGAAGAGATATACAACTTTGAAAAAGATCAATGAAAAATAAAACTAAGTTTAAGAGGACCAGCAATCTCAATTAACCTGGAACAATTAACCAAGATCTCTCAGACACTGGACCACAAAAACCAGGGAGCATACACCAGCTGATATGAGGCCCCTGACACATATATAGCAGAGGACTGCTGGGTCTGGTTTCAGTCAGAGAAGATGCACTTAACCCTCAAGAGACTGGAGGCCCCAGGGAGTTTAGAGGTCTGGTGGGGTGGGTACATCCTTGTGGAAACAGGGATGTGGGGAGGAGGTATGGGATGGGGAACAATCAGAGGGTAGACCAGGAGGGGAATAAAATCTAGAGTGTAAAACAAACAAACAAAAAGATTAAATGAAATTTTTTAGAAAAGAAAATGAATCAATAAAGAAATTAAAAGAAAGTAAAAAAAAAAAGTTCTTTTCTAAGATGAATTATTCACATTGTAATAAATACAAGGCATTTATATTTTACTGTTTATTATTTTAATCTGTCTTTTGTACTTTTTAGTTCATTTAGGATTAAACCAACCTGGTCTTGGATAGAATCATCAAGTTGTAAGATCAATGGGATGACCCAGTAGGTTCTAATTCTAAGCTGAAATGAGCATTGAATGCAGCTTTGGGCAGAGTTTGTTGTTGGTCCAACCATTGTTGAAGACTGTGGTAGTCTCCACAGAGATCTATTCCTATTTCGTTGTGTTTGTTTCTTTCTTTCTTCCTCCCTTCTTTGCTCTTTGCTGTATATACTTTTGGTCTTACAGAAATCACATTTACAGTCAAGAGAAAAACTGTGCTGGTATATATGGGAGTGATTTAATTATGTAAAGTAGGAAATGTTCTTAATATTGAGTCTTCTGGGCTTGAAACAATGTCATTAATCACAGTCTTGTAAAAGTTATCCCAGCTTTACAAAGAAAATTATCTCCTACTATTTCCTCACATAAAACCTAAACTCCATTTTCACCAACTGTATTCAGCAGGTTAAAAACTAAGAACTGTGGAAACCTTTGCATTATCTTTGTAATGGGCCAATTAGAGAAGGTGTCTCTTCCATATTACAAAGATTTGTCTGAGGGAGCCACTACTTTGTTAAAGCTGTTTTGTGGACATCTTCATAATTAATGGAAAAATCATTAGGAATTCAGTCTTTATTAACCCCTATAGCTGCAGGGGCCCATTTCATCTTAATTGCATTCATTTGGCACTGGCAGTATTATACAGCATAATCACTAATAAATGATCTTTTAATTTGTACCAATCAACGGAGCTTGCTTTCATGCCAATATTCCTGTTTCTTTGATGTTGACCTGTCTTGATTTTTGATCATTTGGGCTTAAGATGATTTACTGGAAAATCAATATCAATACCAGAACTGCTTGTATTCATATGTCTGTGGTTAGGTTCTATTTGAGCGTATTTTGATTGAAATAAGTAGTGCTTGATTACCCATTCAGATGAGGGGGGAAAGCATAATCAAGTTGGGAAATCTGGTACTGTATTCTCATTCAAAGGAAAATAATTAGAAACTGTAGGGAAACTGAAGATTCAGGAGTGCAGGAGTGGTAACACTTCAGATGCCACTAATTAAGCAACTTTGTCCACCATTTCCTAAAGGCCTTCAGCAATAGCATAATATGCTATTACCCATTAGCAAGGCCAATGGGGGCTTTGGTTACCCTTGTTAATGGGAAACCCCGAGACAGTTTCTCTCATTATCCCCTTGTCAGCACTGTCTCTGCAGTGTAAAGTGGTCGCCATTGTTCTGTGGGTCAGCTAACCAGAAACCAAGCTAGTGTAAAGAAACATTCTGCAGCTAATTGAAAAGGACTGAAAAATCCCTCTATCATCCAGTCACCTCTCTTTATTTGTGCAACAATAGAACATATATGGACTTGTGGGGGAAAAGAAAGTTCAGGCAATGACATTGAAATTTTCCTGAGTAATACAACTACAAAGAAGCCTTTGAAGATAATTCTAGGCCAAAAAAAAAAAAATCTACTCTGTTTTTTTTTTTTTTTCCTATTTTAGGATGATGACAGCAAGGCATAAGTCAATGTAAAATATTGCAGTTAATGTTCTGAAGAGTACTTCTGTGAGATGATTCCCTTCATAAGAAAAACTCAAATATATTCCCATGGAACTGCTGAACTCATTATCCTAATGAGCAAATGTCATGAAACTTGGAAAGTCACAAAGAAAATAAAAGTAGCCATGTTCCATGATCTGGGTAGGTTTCTCTGAACTCTTAAATGGAGTTTAGTAATAAAGTACATCTCATCTGAACTAACTTAAAACCTGGAAATACAAATTACTAGAGCTAAAGCAGATACTTATGCCACAGAGAAATAAGTTTTACATAAAGGATTGTAATGATTTCTATGTTTGAAAGATTTTAAAGTATAATTAAAATATAACCTTCAAATTATATGATAGAGAAGACAGCAAAATGTACATTTAATGATAAGTAATCACTATTTATATATGTAGAAGATGTTTTAGCGTTTTGTTGTTTTGCTTCTGTTGTCTTCATTTGATTTTGTTTTTATGATGTGCAAGATTGCACAGGGCCATCAGAATTGAGCCCTTACTATTCATTCAATAATTCTTAAGTCATCACTTATTGCCAACTTCTTGGTGTCAGGAAGAGTGCCAGGCACTAAAGACCCAAAACAAATTGGATATGGTACTTGACCTTGAGAAACTCATGATATAGTGGAAATGTGAACTTAAAATTATCATTATTCTAGAGTATAGTTACAGATGCAAACTCAACACACCAAATGCTATGTAGTCAAGGGGTCTATAGAGAGAATAGAAATAACAAAGAGATGCAATGAATGTTGCTCTGAACCTAGATAGGGAAGGTAGAGAAGTAGGACAGTGGTGGTCTAGCTGAAGTTCATTGCCATGAGCTTAGTCACTGCAAGAGTTGGTTTTTGCATCAATACTCAGCACTTCCAAATACAGTAGAAGAAGTTGGCAGCATTGATAGAAGGAACTGAAGAATGAATAGGTTACTACAATACTGTGGAAGGATCCATTCAGATGTTCAATATAGATGTTCAACAGAAAGGAAATAAAACAGATTGGATAAAACAGATTAAGAGTATATTCTTGATATGTTAACATATTGATGGCATAAGAAAGTAGCTGAATAGATAGGGATTAACAAACTGAAAACCAGATGCATTTTGATGTTGAAACTTTTGTAATAAAAGCTTGATTTGAAGATTTCAAGACACTTAGGCCATCCAGATTTCTTGATATCATCTAAGCTGGTAAGATTCTTTATGGTGTAAATTTCTGGATCTAAGGCCTTATTATCTAAAATTATTGGTTTAGTAGTTTCCCTGTTTTTTGGTCAATAGTGAAATTTTATTTAAACCAATATTTTTAAACTGTTGTCTATCTACATGAGACGTCAGTAGATACCTCGTTTCCACTAAATGAAAAATAAAGAGGCCATAGATGTGTAATTTTTAAATAGACCAATTTAAACAAAGTTTCTAGGCATCTATATTTCTACTGAAATGCTTCCTTGGAGTCTTTAGTAAACTCAAGGCAATTGTAAATGTCTAGGACTCCCACAAATGGCTAAGTGTTAACACATATTGGCCCCAAATCTTGTTTAATTTATTTGAGAGTTACTGGAAATGTCTGCACTGTGATTCCTAAAATGATGATTGTTGTTATGAATGCTGGCTGCTAAAGTTTGATATTTGTGTTTCACCAAGATCCTATGTTGAAACCCCCAGTGTGATTAAGGTAGTTGGGGCCTTTAGGGCAATTATTAAGAGATAATGAAAAATTTTTATAAGTGGGATTATTAGAGTAACAGAATGGCTCAGAGAGTAAAGGTGTTCTTGTCATCTGATAATGCAAGAAAACTTAATGAAATGAGTTCTGTCCATAAAGGTGGAAAGAGAGAACTATTTCCACATAATCATAGACTGATAGACAAAGACATCCTGACATACAAATCACATATATCTGTAAACAATAGAGAAAATGCATTTTAAACACAGTAATGAGGACTATTGCCTTTGCAAAAGAGGCCTCATCATGTTGTCCACCCCCTTTTACAATGTCAAAGCACAGGAAAGGGACACATATGCTCAGCAAACCCTCACAGTTATGAAATTTGGCGGCAACTTTATTTTAAATCTCTCAAAATTCAGAATTGTCAAAATAAATTTTTGTGGTTAAATGTTAACTGAACTGTGGAATTTTGCTTTATTAACCAACAGAAATTT
This sequence comes from Mastomys natalensis, assembly GCA_021653895.1. Taxonomy (NCBI): domain Eukaryota; kingdom Metazoa; phylum Chordata; class Mammalia; order Rodentia; family Muridae; genus Mastomys; species Mastomys natalensis. The sequence goes on along the minus strand of JAJTUV010002108.1, from coordinate 488,649 downwards.
CAAATTGAGTTTAGTACATTACTGTTGCTCATTTTATATATATATAATGACTTAATTATATGTGGGCCACAAGCTCTGCATTGAGATACATTTTGATATATAGTAAAGAAATGTGACCCGGTACTAGACAAACAATGAAAAATGGCAAGGCCTGATGTGGACATGTGCACATACTGACATGTTCTCTCCAGGGATACACATTTGTTTTGCTGTGTGGTCATTCCATATCAATACAAAAGGTTCGATCCTATATTTTTCCTTTGAGATATTTTCAATTCTTTCACTATAGCCAGAACAAGTGATGTTCATGACTCCTTTAAATTTTTCTTTAAAAAGGTCTTCATGTCCTCCTTGTCCTGTCTTCTTGAGGTTGTGTTGTGTTGTAGGTTGTGTTGACATTAACTGTGCCATTAGGGACATGGAAGAAAGGGGGAATTTAGGAGGGAATATTAGGGAATATAAACATCTTTTGGGGTGATGTTTCATTTTTTTTCTTGGTTTTGTAGGGTGCTAAGTTATTGTTTCTTTGGGGGGGTGTTTTGAGAAAGAACGAAAAGTTTGGTAGTTGGGGTGGGAGAGGATCTGGCAAGACTTGAGGGAGTAGAGAATAAGATGAAAATGTATTTAAATTTAAAAATAGTTTTAAATAATAAAAATACAGTTAAAATAAAAGAGTGTTAAATACATGAAGTAAATCTAAGAGGATCTCCTTTTGTAGACTTCAATTTTCTGTATTGAAATTTGTCTGCTGACTTCAGTTCTTCAACCTTGCCTCACTTTCAAGTTCAGAAATAGCTCATCTGCAATTTCTTTCATTTGGCATGGTCTCCGAAGAGTCTCATCTACCCAGAGTCTTATATTATGAAGCCTATACTCCAATTATCTAGATACATTTGTCTTTGAAATCACTTTCCAAAGGTCTATGGAAAACTTATCCTGTATTTTTGAGATTGTATCTAAAATGTATTTTGAATATTCTAATTATTTTAGTAACAAAATTAGGACTTTGCTATTTTTAAGTTATGCTTTTAAGTGTTTCTTTTAAAAGCTCTATTAAAAGATTTGCTGTTAATTGAGATTCATTATTTTCTTAAATTTAATACGCTATAATCTAAAACTATTTTTAAAATATGGTCCTACTTGTGCAATGAAGTTCCTTAAAACTATTTCTGCCACTAAAGCTTATGTTGTGATCATTATGCTTGAAAAATGTTAGTACACCAAGAATCCCAGTTTTGCAGAATTCCATAAAGCATAATTCATATCCCTTTATCAAAATCCTATTTGTAATTCTTCTGATATTGAAAACAAAATATCACTAAAATGTAAATAATTCTGGAAGGTAGAACAATGGCTCATTAGGTAATGAACATTTACTGCTTTTGAAGTGAACACGGGTTTCATTGAGAATATGCATATGGTGGTCCATAGCATCCCATCATTTCAGTGTTTGGGGATATGGTGCTTTCTTCTGACCTCCACTGCCGGCAGGTATACATGTAGTGCTCAGAAATGCATGCAAGCAAAATACTCTTATGCATGAAAACAACTAATCAGGAAGACTACTTCCCTCTACAAATATATCTATATATGACTACAAAACAGTACCTCATCTATTTGGATTGTTAGAATTTTTGTTAACTATGTAGAATTATTTAACACTGCTGAACAATAGCAAAAATAACACTAAAAGAAACATAAGGTTATTAATTTGGGGGTTAGAGATTTATATACATTCATATGTAATAATTCTGACCTGTCATTTTTTCATGCAGAATGAAAATATATTTTCTTTTTTTTCTTATACTTTATTTATATAGTTTTGTTATCTAATTTTTTAGCAAACATTCTATTTCATAAAATAGAGTTAAATGTATCCACAACTGTCAGTCACCTTTATAATGAAACAGAGTACCAGTCGTTGGAAGCAATGCAAAAGCACCTCATCTTCTTGGACAGAGCTGCTCACTTAATTACTTATTTGCCCTCTGCTTGGCCATTGGAAAAAATCACCTTTCTAGGACATTTCTTTGCAAGAAAAAAATACGTGTGATTTGATCTTTCTTTCATGACCTGGGCATGCCATCCCAATATGAGAAGAAGCAATAAATTGAAGTCAGATACTTATTGGAATGAAATTCCCATTTTAAGAAGAAATTCAGATCTATTTAGCTTGACCTTGGAACTTGAATTAAATCTATAGACACTCAACTTTCTCCAGGGAAGTGTAAGGTTTATATGAATCTGAGTGCATTAAAGCTAGTATGGTTCTGATCTATGTACCAAGTTGGTTAATTTTTCATTTAAAGGACAGAGTTTCACTGGAACTAATTTAACTGACTTAATTTGTGATATTCACATACTAGTTTAGATCCTAAGCCAGGATAGGATTTATAAAAAATCCGTTAAGATGTCATTAAAAAAAACATAATATGTTCACTGATAGATGTTTTGACAGTAGCCACAGCTGCCTATGGCTGGGCTGATATGTTCATTTTTGCCTCTGCTTCTAACCAATTGTATGACCCAATATGAACTTCTGATTCACTTTCTGTATTATTATAATGATTCCCTCTTCCATCTTCCTCAAAGGACTATACTGAGAATTAATGACTTAATCACCATAAAGTACATAAAAAGATCAGTTAAGGTAACATATTAGGAATTTCATGTTATAGAAACATTTACTTTTATTTCAAAGGAAAAAGTCACTGTTATGATGCCTATTACAATCCTAAATGTGTAGACAAAGTGGCTTGATTGGTACTCTTTAAGAATTTTAGGATACTTAAATAAACAAAACAGAAATCATCTAATATTTTTCTGTAGAATATTCTTGTCTTTTAACTGTTCAGAGATGAACAGCTGTCAGAAACTTCCTTGGTTAACTTCATTTCTCTCACACTAATGCTGTCAGTTCAATAATTAATTTTTATTTTTTAAAACTTTTAGATTATTTTATGATTATTCCTTTATTTCTGTTAGCTATATTGTCTTTTTGTCATAGAATATGTAACTGTTTGTTTTGTGTTCTGTCAATGTATGTATGACCAGACCACTGAAACATTCAGTAAATTATAGCTTCTCAGTTATACACAAACAGTAAGAGAACTTAAATTGAGCCAGGATTTCTCTTCAGGTACTCCCTCACGTTTTCAAATATCTCTTTAATGAAAACTGTGTTTTGTACAAGAGAGAATCAAAGCAATTCTTTGTTTTATTGGTAATTACAGATTTACAATTACTATTATTATTAGTTTGTTATGTTAACATTGGTGTTTGGAACTGGAATTATGAAAGATTTTAACTAATTTCACATTTTAGAATGATTGTGTATAGATGAAACAGATAAAATGGTGATGAGTATAAAGTCTAATTTGAAATTTACTTATGTTTTATATTTCAAAAAACCCACACTTTTTTTGTAATTTTCTACATTAATTTCATACAAACTTTAGAATGTTAACTATTATTATTATTTTATTATTACTATATTGACTATACATATTAACTCTTAAGTGTATTAACTATAACTCACCACATAAATTCAAATGTAGGTTTTTCTATTTGTGTTTTGTTACCACTCAAAAAGTTTTAAAGTTTTAAGGACTTTGGATTTCAAATTTTGAACTAGGTATGCTGAACATACACATGTAATATTGATAAAGTAAATACAAAAAATGAATTATAATTTATATTACTAGTTAGTACTATTATGATTTCCTTCAGAATGAATCTGTCACTTGAGAACAATTAAGTATATAGATAAAGTTTAAAAAAATCTTTTGATAGAAGGCAGCAACTAGGTCTACAACAGAACCGGAAAGAATATTTCAAAATTTGAAGATGGAGATTGTCCTTTCTATGCATTCATGAATTAAATGATTAGTCCTGTATCTGAAAAGCAAATAATCAATAATTTCTTCAAAAGAAGAAGAAATAGTACTAATTAATTCACTCATGAAAAGGGGAAACTTGGCACCTTACAGTCTTATTTTTGTTTTGTTTTATGTTTTGTTCTGTTTGTATAACATTTTCCTTTTTAAAATGCACAGTTTCAGTATAAAAATCACAAAAATAGAAATATATTTCCATGGCAAAATAATATTGAGGTCCTTGATCCATTTGGACTTGAGCTTTGTGTAAGGTGACAAATATGGATCTATTCTCATTTTTCTACCAGTTAGTCTAATTTGAAATTTACTTATGTTTTTGAAGATGCTTTATTTTTTCCATTGTATAGTTTTGGATTCTTTGTCAAACATCAAGTTTCTGTAAGTATGTGGTTTTATTTCTGGGTCTTTAATTCTGATCAACCTGCCTGCCTCTGTATCAATACCATGAAGTTTTTATCACTATTACTCTGTAGTATAGCTTGAAGTCAGGGAAAATGATTCCTCCAGAAGTTCCTTTATTGTTAAGAATTGGTTTCCCTATCCTGGCTTTTTTTTTCCATATGAAATTGAGAATTGCCCTTTTCATGTTGTTGAAGAATTGTGACGGAAGTTTGATGGGGATTGTGTTGAATCTGTAGATTTCTGTTAGTAAGATTGCCATTTTCACTATGTTAATCCTACCAATTCATGAGCATGGGAGATCTCTCCATTTTCTGAGTTCTTCGATTTCTTTCTTGAAAAACTTCGCCTTTGGCCTGGGGTGGACCAGCAGCTGGCCTGCTCCTGTGGAAACACTGGATCCTGAGACATCCTAGAGGGACCCACTGCACCTAGAGCAGAGGCTGGTCTGCTCCTGTGGAAACACCGGATCCTGAGACATCCTAGAGGGACCCACTGCACCTAGAGCAGAGGGTAAGACACTTGCCCACTACCCCAAACCCCAGAGTCACAACAGGAGCCAGGTGGGGCTTAAGGAACTAGCAGGCACCCAAAGCCCGCCCCTCCGGACTATAACTTCCCTTGCGCCGGGACCCTGGTCCTTTGGCCTGGGGCAGACCAGCAGCTGGTCTGCTCCTGTGGAAACACCGGATCCTGAGATATCCTAGAGGGACCCACTGCACCCAGAGCAGAGGAACAGAGGACACTTAGCGGGTCTGCGCCTGTGGAAACATCTGATCCTGAGACATCCTAAAAGACATACTGCATCCAGAGCAGAGGGAGCTTAGGATCACAGGAACACAGAGACATCTGGAATCTGAGGAGATCTGACACAAGCAAGATAACTGGAAAGACAGACTCCAGTCAGACACAGTGAGCACAGGTAACACTAGAGTCAACCAGATGGGGAAAGGCAAGCGCAAGAACACAAGCAACAGAAACCAAAGTTACCTGACATCATCAGAACCCAGTTCTCCCACCATAGCAAGCCCTGGATACTCCATCACACAGGAAAAACAGGACTCAGAATTAAAATCACTTCTCATGATGATGATGGAGGATTTTAAGAAGGACATAAGTAACTCCCTTAAAGAAATACAGGAGACCACAGGTAAACAGGTAGAAGCCCTCAAAGAGGAAACACAAAACTCCTTGAAAGAATTGAAAGAGAACACAGGTAAACAGGTAGAAGCCCTTAAAGAGGAAACACAAAAATCCTTTAAAGAATTTCAAGAAAACACAATCAAACAGGTGAAGGAATTGAACAAAACCATCCAGGATCTAAAACTGGAAATAGAAACAATAAAGAAATCTCAAAGGGAGACTACTCTGGAAATAGAAAACATAGGAAAGAGATCAGGAGTCATAGATGCAAGCATCACCAACAGAATACAAGAGATAGAAGTGAGAATCTCATGCACAGAAGATACCATGGAAAACCTGGACACAACAGTCAAAGAAATGCAAAATGCAAAAAGCTCCTAACACAGAACATCCAGGAAATCAAGATGCAATCAGGAGACCAAACCTAAGGATAATAGGTATAGATGAGAGTGAAGATTCCCAATCTAAAGGGCCCAGTAAATATCTTCAACAAAATTATAGAGGAAAATTTCCCCAACCTAAAGAACGAGACACTCATAAACATACAAGAAGCCTACAGAACACCAAACAGACTAGACCAGAAAAGAAATACCTCCCATCACATAATAATCAAAACACCAAATGCACAAAACAAAGAAAAAATACTAAAAGCAGTAAGGGAAAAAGGTCAAGTAACATATAAAGGCAGACCTATAAGAATTACACCAGACTTTTCACCAGAGACTATAAAAGCCAGAAGATCCTGGTCTGATATCATACAGACCCTAAGGGAACACAACTGCCAGCTCAGACTGCTATACCCAGCAAAACTCTCAATCACTATAGATGGAGAAACCAAGACATTCCATGACAAAACCAAATTTGCACAATATCTTCCCACAAACCCAGCACTTCAAAGGATAATTGATGGAAAACGCCAACACAAGGAAGGAAACTACAACCGAGAAGAAGCATGGAAGTAATCTTCCAACAATCCCCAAAAAAAGGTAGCTACACAAACATAATTCCACCTCTAATAACAAAAATAACAGGAAGCAACAATCATTTTTCCTTAATAACCCCTAACATCAATGGACTCAATTCTCCAATAAAAAGACGTAGACTATCAGACTGGATACATAAACAGGACCCAGAATTTTGTTGCATACAAGAAACGCACCTCAGTGACAAAGACAGACATTACCTCAGAGTAAAAGGCTGGAAAACAATTTTCCAAGCAAATGGTCCCAAGAAACAAGCTGGAGTAGCCATTCTAATATCAAATAAAATCGACTTTCAACCAAAAGTAATCAAAAAAGATAAGGAAGGACACTTCATACTCATTAACGGAAAAATCTACCAAGATGAACTCTCAATTCTGAACATCTACGCTCCAAATGCAAGGGCACCTACATACATAAAAGAAACTTTACTAAAGCTCAAAGCACACATTGTACCTCACACAATAATAGTGGGGGATTTTAACACCCCACTCTCTCCAATGGACAGATCGTGGAAACAGAAACTAAACAAAGACACATTGAAATTAGCAGAAGTTATGGACCAAATGGATTTAACAGATATCTATAGAACATTTCATCCTAAAGTAAAAGAATATACCTTTTTCTGAGCACCTCATGGTACCTTCTCCAAAATAGACCATATAATTGGTCACAAAACAGTCCTCAACAGATACAAAAAGATTGAAATAATCCCCTGCATCCTATCGATCACCACGGACTAAGGCTGGTCTTTAATAATGACAGAACCAAGGGAAAACCCACATCCATGTGGAAACTGAACAATGCTCTACTCAATGATGACTTTCTCAAGGAAGAAATAAAGAAAGAAATTAAAGACTTTCTAGAATTTAATGAAAATGAGGAAACATCATACCAGAACTTGTGGGACTCCATGAAAGCAGTGCTAAGAGGAAAACTCATAGATCTAAGTGCCTACAAAAAGAAATTGGAGAGAGCACACATTAAAAACTTGACAGCACACCTGAAAGCTCTAGAACAAAAAGAAGCAAATACACCCAAGAGGAGTAGGCATCAGGAAATAATCAAACTCAGGGCTGAAATCAACCGAGTAGAAACAGAAAGAACTATACAAAATATCAACAAAACCAGGAGTTGGTTCTTTGAGAAAATCAACAAGATAGATAAACCCTTAGCCAGATTAACCAGAGGGCACAGAGACAGTACCCAAATTAATAAAATCATATCTGAAAAGGGAGACATAACAACGGAAACTGAGGAAATTCAAAAAATCATCAGATCCTACTACAAAGGCCTATACTCAACAAAACTCAAAAATCTGGATGAAATGGACAATTTTCTAGACAGATACCAGTTACCAAAGTTAAATCAGGAGCAAATAAACCATCTAAACAGTCCCATAACCCCTAAAGAATTAGCAGCAGTCATTAAAATCTCCCCACCCAAAAAAGCCCAGGACCAGATGGTTTTAGTGCAGAATTCTATCAGACCATCAAGGAAGACCTAATACCAATTCTCTTCAAACTATTCCACAAAATAGAAACGGAAGGAACACTACCCAATTTGTTCTATGAAGCTACAATCACACTCATACCTAAACCTCACAAAGACCCAACAAAGAAAGAGGACTTCAGACCAATCTCCCTCATGAATATAGATGCAAAAATACTCAATAAAATTCTAGCAAACCGAATCCAAGAACACATCAAAACAATCATCCATCATGATCAAGTGGGCTTTATCCCAGGAATGCAGGGATGGTTCAATATTCGGAAATCCATCAATGTAATCCACTATATAAACAAACTCAAAGAAAAAAAACACATGATCATCTCATTAGATGCTGAGAAAGCATTTGACAAAATTCAACATCCCTTCATGGTAAAAGTCTTGGAAAGAACAGGAATTCAAGGACCATACCTAAACATAGTAAAAGCAATATACAGCAAACCAGTAGCTAACATCAAACTAAATGGAGAGAAACTTGAAGCATTCCCACTAAAATCAGGGACTAGACAAGGCTGTCCACTCTCTCCCTACCTATTCAATATAGTACTGGAAGTCCTAGCCAGAGCAATTAGACAACAAAAAGAAATCAAAGGAATACAAATAGGAAAGGAAGAAGTCAAAATATCACTATTTGCAGATGATATGATAGTATACTTAAGTGACCCCAAAAACTCCACCAGAGAACTCCTAAACCTGATAAACAACTTCAGCAAGTGGCAGGTTATAAAATCAACTCGAACAAATCAGTAGCCTTCCTCTGCATGAAAGATAAACAGGCTGAAAAAGAAATTAGGGAAATGACACCCATCACAATAGTCACACATAATATAAAATACCTCGGGGTGAATCTAACCAAGCAAGTGAAAGATCTGTATGACAAAAACTTCAAGTCTCTGAAGAAAGAAATTGAAGAAGATCTCAGGAGATGGAAAGATCTCCCATGCTCATGGATTGGCAGGATTAATATAGTAAAAATGGCCATCTTGCCAAAAGCAATCTACAGATTCAATGCAATCTCCATTAAAATACCAACTCAATTCTTTACAGAACTAGAAAGAGAAATTCTAAAATTTATTTGGAACAACAAAAAACCCAGGATAGCGAAAACCATTCTCAACAATAAAAGAACTTCTGGAGGAATCGCCATTTCTGACCTCAAGCTTTACTACAGAGCAGTAGTGATAAAAACGGCCTGGTATTGGTACAGAGACAGGCAGGAAGATCAGTGGAATAAAGTTGAAGACCCAGAAATGAATCCACACAACTATGGTCATTTAATCTTTGACAAAGGAGCTAAAACCATCCAGTGGAACAAGGACAGCATTTTCAACAAATGGTGCTGGTTCAACTGGAGGACAGCATGCAGAAGAATGCAAATCGATCCATTCCTATCTCCTTGTACAAAGCTCAAGTCCAGGTGGATAAAGGACCTTCACATAAAACCAGACACACTGAAACTAATAGAAGAGAAAGTGGGGAAGACCCTCGAATACCTAGGCACAGGGGAAAGTTCCTGAACAGAACACCAATGGCCTATGCTCTAAGATCAAGAATTGACAAATGGGACTTCATAAAATTGCAAAGTTTCTGTAAGGCAAAGGACACTGTCAATAGGACAAAACGGCAACCAACAGATTGGGAAAAGATCTTTACCAATCCCACATCCGATAGAGGACTAATTTCCAATATATACAAAGAACTCAAGAAATTAGACTCTAGACAACCAAATAACCCTATTAAAAAATGGAGTAAGGAGCTAAACAAAGAATTCTCAACTGAGGAAATGCGAATGGCCAAGAAGCACCTAAAGAAATGTTCAGCATCCTTGGTCATCAGGGAAATGCAAATCAAAACAACCCTGAGATTCCACTTCACACCAGTCAGAATGGCTAAAATAAAAAACTCAGGTGATAGCAGATGCTGGCGAGGATGTGGAGAAAGAGGAACACTCCTCCATTGTTGGTGGGATTGCAAGATGGTACAACCACTATGGAAATCAGTCTGGCGGTTCCTCAGAAAATTGGACATATCACTACCTGAGGACCCAGCTATACCACTCCTGGGTATATATCCAGAAGATGCTCTAACACATAACAAGGACATATGCTCCACTATGTTCATAGCAGTTTTATTTATAATAGCCAGAAACTGGAAAGAACTCAGATGCCCTTCAACAGAGGAATGGATAAAAAAAACTGTGGTACATTTATACAATAGAATATTACTCAGCTATTAAAAACAATGAATTTGATAAATTCTTATATAAATGGATGGAACTAGAAAATATCATCCTGAGTGAAGTAACCCAATCACAAAAGAACATACATGGTATTCACTCAATGATTATTGGATTTTAGCCCAGAAGCCTGAAATACCCAAGATTCAACTCACAGACCACATAAAGCTCATGAAGAATGATGACCAAATAGGGGAGCCTTCAGTCCTTCTTAGAAGGAGTAACAAAATACTCAAGGATGCAAATATGGAGACACAGTACAGGACAGAAACTGAAGGAGGGACCGTCTACAGACCATTCCACCTGGATATCCATCCTATGTGCAGTCACCAAAGGTAGACGTTGATGTGGATGTCAGGATGTACATGCTGACAGGAGCCTGATATAGCTGTCTCCTTAGAAGTCTGCAAGAGTCTGACATACTCAGAGGCAGATGCTCACAGTTAACCATTAAACTGAGCATGGGGTTCCCAATGGAGAAGATAGAGTGAAGGCTGAAGGAGTTGAGAGGATTAGTGACACCATGAGGAAAGCAACAATCCCAACCAACCAGAGCCCCCAGGGTCTAAACCACCAGCCTGGGAGCGCTTAGGGAGGGACCCATGGCTCCAGCTATATATGCAAGGGAGCTATATATAAGGGGGAGAAGAGATCCTCGGTCCCATGAAGGCTGGACGTCGTGGGGGGGGGATACTCGAGGGTGGGGAGGTGAGGTACAGGGGAGGGTGGGTGGGGGTACACCAACGTGGAGGCAGGAGGAGGGGGGAAGGGATAGTGAGTTCCTGGGAAGGAGGGGGGGAAATGGGGTAAGGAGAGAACATCTGAAATGTAAAAAACATTTTCCAATAAAAAATTTCCAATAAAAAAAATAAATAAAATAAAGAAATAAATGTAAGGAAAAAAAAAAGAAAAACTTCAAAGTTCTTGACAAACAGATATTTTATTTGTTTGGTTAGAGCTACCCCAAGATATTTTATATTATTTGTGAAGATTTTGAAGCATGTTTTTTCCATAATTCCCTTCTCAGCCCATTTATCATTTGTATAAAGGAAGGCTACTGATTTGTTTGAGTTAATTTTATATCCATCCACTTTGCTGAAGTTGTTTATCAGCTGTAGAATTTCTCTGGTAGTATTTTTGGAGTTGCTTATGTATACTATCCATATCATTGCAAGTAGTAATACCTTGATTTCTTCTTTGACAATTTCTATCCATTTGATCTCCTTTTGTCGTCTTATTGCTCTACCTAGAACTTCGAATATTATATTTAATAGATATGGGGAGAATGGGCATTCTTGTCTTGTCCCTGTTTTTAGTGGGATTGCTCAAGCATTTCTCCATTTAATTTGATGTTGGCTGTTGTTTTGCTACATATTGCTTTTATTATGTTAGGTAAGGGCCTTGAATTCCTGTTGTCTCCAATACTTTTAACATGAAGGGCTGTTGTATTTTGTCAGATGCTTTTTCAGCATCTAATAAGATGATCATGTGCTTTTTACCTTTGAATTTGTTCATATAATGGATTATGTTAATGGATTTTTGTATATTGAACCAACTTTGCATCCTTGGAATGAATCCTGTTTGATAATGGTGAATGATGGTGTTGATGTGTTCTGGATTCGTTGTGCAAGAATTTTATTGAGAATATTTGCATCAATATTCAATAAGAAACATCCACTATGAATTTCTTCACTTAAACCAGTAGGAAAATTTCCTAGAATCAGGTACTGCATAAGACATTATCAATAAAGTTCTCAGAATGAAACATTCCTTCCTCTTTCTAGTTAACTAGGCTCAGATGTATTATCAGGTGAAGACAGAGAACAAATTTTCTTCATGTTAGTCATGCATTTAGTCATAAACTTGCAGGACAGATTACAATGAGTGTTTACCATGGATGACTGTAAGAAATAGTGAAAGAGAACCATGGATGGAGGATAGGATGATGACATAATGAATATAATGAATATAATTGATGTGAATTATGTACATGTATGAAAACTATGTATGAAACCTATGACTTATATAATTCTAACATACAAATACAATTCATTGTCTGGATTTCATTTCACAACCATCACAAGGTTAAGGGGGAAATAAAATATGGTTCAACATTATTCCAAAATAATAGTCACAAATCCTTTTTAAGCGTTAATATTTGATTTTAAAAATATATTCCCATTATAAACATATTAAATATTTTGCATAAACTTAGGCTTTTAGTTTCTATGAATTTGTTATCACATCAAAGTTATTATTTCTGGTGTATGTTCCCTTTGTGTTTCAAGCATGAAGAATTGGTTTATCAGTTTTATTTGATTTGTTCTTTTCAGTAGAGAGCTTGCTTTTGATCTACTTCATGATTTCAACTTTTTCTCATTGCTGTCAACATATCTTTTCTATTCACACCATATCTGTTCTCAGTTTTATTTCTCTGACTCAAAACTATTGTAACGTTCCATTATGAAACTCCAATACACCATGCCTTCCTCTAAAAATGAAATCTTGTATATTGAATATTCATGTAGTATTTTATGTATATTGAACATTCATTTATTATCATTTTATTTAATTTATCCTTTATATTTTATATTAATTTTATAGTGCTTTTGAGAGACTGCCTTTTCAAATTTTTTTTTTTGTTTTGTTTTTTGAGACAGGGTTTCTCTGTGTAGTCCTGGCTGTTCTGGAACTCACTCTGTAGACCAAACTGGCCTCAAACACAGAAATCCGCCTGCCTCTGCCTCCCAAGTGCTGGGATTAAAGGCGTGCGCCACCACCCCCCGGCTGCCTTTTCAAATTTTTAAGTTATAGAATTTAGGCTTACAATATCAATATAAATTTTATCATTATCCTGTGTTTACATGTTATTATAGAATACAGTTCATGTTAATTTTACATTTTAATTTTGATTTTTACTGTGACCTAATAATAGCTGTATTTCCAAATATAGTCAAGGGGTGTCTAAAGCAAGCAAGTTTCAAGTATATAGTTTCCTGTGACACAATCCATTTTTTCAACTATCAGCTTGTATGAAACTACTGAATTGGTGAGGCACTAAGGCATGTTCTTGTAGTCTTTGTGATGCTAGGCATTTTTGTCCTAAAGAATTTTGATGATTTGTCATTGAACACTCCGTTGTCCCAGCTGCTCGTCTGTTATTCTTGCAAAGGTGATTTTTTTATGGTACATTCTCTATTAATATCAGCTGGTTTTGAAGATGAGATTGTGGATTTGCCCAACACACCTACTTCATTACTATTTGTCTTCCTCCTTTTCCTCTTCTGTTTAGTGTTTTTAATTAACTTATTTTCAACCCATAGAAAGTGTGTCTGTTAGATGTATGTCTTCTATACTGCACACACCAGATTTATATTATGTTGTTTAGTATAGTATCTTTGTAGAAGTATGTACAGGTCATTCATATTTTATCATAATATATGACCTGCTTTAGTGTAATATTTTATAATGTGAATTTTTGTTGGTTTTCTAAATCTCACTTAATTCTCTTAATATTTTTAGTATATTACTAATTATAGTCCATATTAGCACTTAACACAGTGTGTATGAATTCACATTCTTGATATTGATTTTTTATTATCAAATGACTAACAAAAAGACTGAAGCATCTTCACTAATTTTACTATTTTCAAATATGTATACTCATATTCATAGCCTCTTCTGACAACCTTTAAAAAAGTTAAATGGTTTTATTCTGTTTATCCTCTCTGACACTCTCCTATTTTGAATTAGTTGTATTATTATTTTAAAGTTTCAAGATTTCCACTTACCTCCAACTCATAAATTCTAATAGCTGTTTCATACCACATGCTTCCTCATTTTCAGGTTATATATTTTGATTTATGTCTTGATATTATCATCTAATAGTTCTTTACAAAATGCCTCTGGGTTCCTTTGCTTTTAGATTCTGCAGGTTGTGTAACATTTTTTCCAATGGGTTTCAGGCATCTGTTACAATTTACAAGCCATAAAATTCTTGTACTGATCAAAACTTTTCTTTTCTGTACTCCATAAACATTTATTCATTGTTTTAGAAAATTAAAGTTTCTGTGAACACTTTGGTCACTGCTTTTATGGATTAACATTTTGGGTCACTTTCTCATAGGAATTTTAATCTTAGGACTGTAATTACAGTTCTTGAAGTATATATGTGTCATATGAAAATCTCAATAAATTTTAATGAATTAATTAATAAATATAGACACATAGACATGAGTTTGAACCAATGTGTGGCCATTTTTCAGAAATTGCATATGATATTAAGATTTTTTCATATATCATTTTCTTCTTTTTAAGTTAATTTTTATTGGATATTTTATTTACATTTCAGATGTTATCCCCTTTTCCCATTTCTCCCCCACCCAGAAAACCCCTATCCCATCTCCCCTCCTTCCGCTTCTATGAGAACATGCCTCCACCCATTCCCACCTCCCCGCCTTCATATTCCCCCACACTGGGGCATCCAGCCGTCTCAGGACCAAGGACCTCCTCTTCCACCTATGCCCAAACAAGGCCATCCTCCCTACATATACAGCTGAAGCCATGGATCTCTCCCTGTGTGCTCCCAGGCTGGTGGTTTAGACCCTGGGAGCACTGGTTGGTTGATATTGTTGCTCTCTAACATAGCTTTTATGACTACTTTTTTCAATAAAATCGTTTACTCAAGAACACGAACATATATAGACTATCTTTATATCTATATATATGTAAATATATCAAAAATATATACATGCATCATATATGTACATAAATATGTATGTATATGTATATTTGATTCTTTTTCCTCCTTAGTCTTTTACATTCTTGTTTATATGATTGTTTTCCTCATCTGAACTACATGATACTAACTTTTAAAAGTTCTGTCTATTCTACTTCTTCAAGCTTCATTTTTCAGACTTAACTTAGGAAAAGGGTTCATTAAAATGGTTTCCCAACTTCCTAATACTGTGACTGTTTAATACTGTTATTCATGTTGTGATAAACTCCAACCATAAAATCATTTTTATTTCTACTTCATAACTGTAATTTTGCTACTGTTATGAATAATAATTCAAATACCTGTGTTTTTCAGTGGTCCTAGATGACCCCTGTGAAAGGGTCATTTGACACCAGAGTGGTCGTGACCCATAGGTTAAAAACCAGATTTATTGTTTGATACTATTTCTCTTCTAAGCTTTCTCAGTTTGTGTTTACCAGTCTAGTATATTATTGTTTCTTTTTCCTGTTGTGTGTATGTTAACTTTCTTTCAGTAGTATTGTCTTAATTTAGTTTTCTTTGTGGAATATATGTCTCTGTGGATGACGGCATTTGGCCATGCATACCCCATGTGAAGGCCAGAAGAAGTGTTGGATATTTTTCTCCATTTTATTCCTTTAAAACAGTATCTCTGACTAAGCCAGAAACTTTCAGCCTTTGGGTAGGTTGACTAACCAATGAACTTCTAGATCTGCTTTTGCTACTCCGACACTTAACGGCATATGTAGCATGCCTAGCTTTTTTAGAGTCTGTTTAAGGTTCAAATTCAAGTCCTAATCCTTTCATGGAAAGCGCACTTACTAAGCAATTTCTCTAGCATTAGGATTTCTTCTTAAATTCATAAGGATAAGGTGAAATAATGGTCTGCAATTTTTTAAATTAAAGCTTTAGTATTAAGAACTTATAAAACAAAACGATAATCCAGAACCATAAGTAACCAGGCCAACAAGTCTGGTTAAAAAATTTTTACTGTTGTTTCTCATCCTTCTGTGAATGTGCTCACAAGGTTGCTCCTCAGGTCCTTCTGTCACATTAGCTCATTTTGAAACTATGTCTCCATCCAAACCTACTGCTTTCTCAGGAACGCTGTGGGAAAGAAGCAAATGAGGTAGCTCAGTTAGCAGCTATGTGCAAATGCACATGTATCAGTTTACGGGATTTCCGCCTCCTCCTCTTTGTGTTCTTTGCCAATGCCTAGTGCTACAGGAAACTAAAGAAGTCACATATTTATCATTCATGTTTAAAACTTTTATATATTTTTGGTTTCTATAAGTTTAATTTATTTGATACATTTTGAATGGTTAGCATGTACAAAGTTTGATAGAGTCTAGTATACAATAAAGTACATCCAAAATTATTCTAATTAGTGGAAATTAATATTAACTGAAACCCTTTAAACCTGTTTTGTTTTGTTTGTTTTACTTTACATCCTGCTCACTGCTTCCTGACCCGGTCGCCCCTCACTCACAGTTCTTCCCCCCACTCTGACTATCCCCTCTTTTCTGAAGGGTGAGTCTGCACCCTCATTCCCAACCCTGTCACATCAAATCTCTGCAGGGTAAGGTGTATCCTCTCCCACTGATGCCAGATAAGGCAGCCTAGCTAGAAGGACATATCCCACAGACAAGTAACAACTTTTGCGATGGTTCCCATCCAGTTGTTTTGGACCCACATGAACACCAAGCAGCACATCTGCTTCATATGTGCAGGGTGCACTAGATTGAGCTGAGTAAGCTCTTTAGATGATGGTTCAGATTTGAGAACCACAACATTCCAGGTTAGTTGACTCTGTTCATCTTCCTGTAGAGTTCCTTACCCACTTTGGTCCAGCAATCCTTCCCTCTGTTCTTGCACAGAAGTCCCCAAGCTCCATCCATTGTTTGGCTGTGGGTGTCTGCATCTGTGTGAGTCAGCTGCTAGGTGGATCCTCTCAGAGTTTAGCCATGCTAGATTCTTGTCTTCAAGCATAAATAACAGAGTATCATTAATAGTGCCAGGGATTGTCGCTTTCTCATGGGATGGGCCTCAAATTGGGTCAGTTATTGGTTGGCCATTCCCTCAGTCTTTGTTGCTTCTCCAGTCCCTGTATTACTTGTAGCAGTATAAATTTTGGGTGGACAGTTTTATATGTGGGTTGGTTGGAACTGTATTTTAAATATAAGGTTTCTTATAAATTTTTAAGTTTAGAAAATTATCTAAACTCCCTATACCACTGATGTCTGAGAAGCTTAGACTAGACAATTCACAAGTTAAAATTTCTTTATGATAGAAACATGACAAATGGTTTTAATCTGACATGATGACTGTTGTGTTCACAAAAGAAATTATAAATAAGATCTTTTATTTATGTATTTAAGATATTCTGTACTCACAAAGAACATATGTGTGTTTCCTTCCTGCTGCTAGCTTTTGATATGTGTCTTAGGACATGTCACAGAAAGTACCAGTAAAAAAAGATAATTTGTTACATTTTAGACTGAGCCCTTTGTTTTTTTCTCCATATACAGTTGTCATCTTATAGTCTGCCGTATGGGAAGATTGAAATTTTAAGTCAGCAATTGTGATTTTAAATTACATCTCAAATCTTTCTCTATTGACATGAAGAGTGGCATCTACAGCCTCAGAAGTATTACATGCTACCAAATAAAATGCACTAACTTGGAATCCTTTGCCTCTAACCCTAATTCCATGTTACATTCAAAAATGTTTTACCGTATTTTATATGTGATTGAAAATATGTAGATTTTAAAAATTCATAAAAAAGCCACTAATAAAAGACATGAATTTCCTTTGTACAGAAATCTACCAGAGAAAGAAATTAAATATGTAAACCCTATAGTTTGATGAGAACACTAAAAGGAAAGCAAAGAGATTGTGATAGGTCACTGTCTCTCACACAAGCCTTTAGTGCATGGTAATCTTCTAGCACTGTCAGATTTGATTGAAAGATAATACAAGATTTTTTTTCTTCCCACAATTTTAGCATGTATCCATTAGGAATAATTATAGTTGCATGATTTTTCTAGCTGTTATCTCTACAAGTGTTACTAATGGTTTTATCAATTACTCCCTGTCCAATAACGGCATGGTTGTAACCTAATTTAAAGACACTCTATCACCAGGCTGATTTGTGTAGTAGTAAATGACAGCATTTGAGACACCAGCCAAATGACTCACTTCAGTGACTTAGTTAGTCTCTAATAATTAACAATTAGTAAGTACCTAGAGAAGGCTCAAGAGACTGCAGCTCACGCTTCTCTTTCTTACCTAAATACAAGAAGTTAGAAAGACTTTGATGACTCATTAATAAAACTGATACCTCTATGGATTTAGAGAATATCTATAAATATGTGTATATGTATGTATGTATGTATATATTTATATATACATACATATGTGTGTGCGCATGTGTGTGTGTGTGTGTATGTATAATGAGCTTTCAATAACTCATTTAATGTTAAATAAATTGGCATATGGTGATCTCTGTTTATACAGCTATATCTCACAGAAATCAATAAATATGCTGAGATTCTCTTTTTACAAACCTTCCCAATCATCTTAGTGCTTTGATTCAGAAGTACAATCAGCATTTTAAAGAAGAATGGTGCTACAAAATTTATGCTACTTCTTGAACCTTAAAGGGTAGATACTGTGTGTGCAAAAAGAGGCCATTCATTAGAGATCATTAGTGGGAACTTTACATACCACTGAGGGCTCAGAAAAGCATTGCCTTGTCGATCTAGCAATGAAGAAAATTTATAATAACTTTTAAAAACTTTTATTGGTTGCAAAATATGAATTTTTGTTAAATATAGTATCTCTAAGGGTTGTTAAAAATGAATTATCCTAATTTAAAAGGCTGAGCCTGAAGTTAAGCTTAGAAAGCCCATGAATATGAAATAGTTAATGAACATAAATGGTATTAGTGAGCTGCTGTCCTATTGCAGAGTGTTAGTATGTTTGGATTCATCCTGAGGAAACCAAGTTCCTTTTGTATAATTCATCAATTTGGCCACTTTGTCTGAACTTAGTTAATTAAGCCCTCCAAGTTAATCATGAAGATAATAACTGAAGGAAATAATCAGATGTGAAAAACAGTGACAAACAAAACCTTCATCCGGCCCTCTGATGACATTCTAAGTGGTACCAAGGTACCAATAACCTGGAGAACCATAGGTGTTGGCTTCATTCTGTACCAAATTATCTCAATATTTCCTGGGGAAAATGTGTAAGTAGAATCAACTATAAATATATAGCACTGCATTGAATTTTAGGAATTTACAAAGTAAAGCATCACATCTTTAGACAAGCTCATATTGATGATAGCAGTTCTTTCACTGCATGTGGTGCAGATGCTCTTTAGTAATGCTGAATAGACATGGGACTTGGTTGCTTTGGTTTACTTCACAAATATGTTAAAGAAGTTAAATGTGTAAACTGCTGAAAACCAGGACCCCAGCTACTGCTTACTATACATTCCCATTCCTTTAATATGTCACCATCTTGTAGTATTCAGTGGAGAAGAAGAAAATAAATTACTAAAAATCTGACCATCTCCTGTGCATGATCACAATGGCTAATTTGCAGAAATGGGTTTCGCTAATTTTCCCTTGCAGAGGAGGGTTATGAAATAGTCATAATGGCATAAGAAATACCTTCTCTGAAAGCTGCTAAGAAAACTCTAACTATAATAGGAAGGCAGGGACTCATGGTGTTTCTTACAATGCCATTGAAGCCCCACCCCTCCTTACTCAGTTATATTTGCATATTCTTTTGAAAACCCCACATTGAGTATCTATAGCCCCAGCTGATGTCATCGGGCACAGCATGCAGCCACTAGAAGTGGGACAATTATAATTTTTGGAGCTGATTAATCATCATGAAAAAGTAACAGTCAATTGACTCAATCATACAACCATGGTGATTAATCACACTTCACTTGTGTTTTTCCCCCAAGTATTTTACTGACAGTGCAGATGTTGGCTGATTTTCTCCTTTAGCCTTTTACTTGGTCACAGATGTTAAGTAATCACCTTGCCCTGATACTTGACTTATCCATAATCTTCAGTATACAAGTCCTTAAAACAAAAATGTGCTCCTTTCTTCAAAATCAAATGGTAGCATAGTTATTACCTTTAAAAAAAATCAGGTTAATCAATATATGAAATCGCCATAATTGTACTCTGCAATCACAGATGCTTTTATAAAAAAATAATTATGCTACTCCCCAATTTATTCCTCAATGTCTGTTAAAACGCTGGGGAAGCTGCAACCCACACCCTTCCTAGAGTGTTAATAGTTCAAGTTTATTTGCCTTTAATTCAAAACTAGATGTTCCAACACAAATTCATAAAAAGCTTAACCCGACTGCTTTTCGTTATTAGACAAATTTTTACTCCTCAAAAATAAAGCATGTGCAGTGCTCTAACCTACGTCTAACACAATTTGAGACTTCTCAGTGACCGTCCTCTAAGAGCTGAAATGGCTCCGATAGTGACAAGTGTCATGTTTATAAAATTGTCACATGTGAAACGTTGATGTTTAGGAAGCAATTACAAATGCAGCAGTCTGTGGGTAAAGAACAATGATCACAATGCTCACGGAACATGATGAACTATTCCAAGTCAGTTAAATCACTTTTCGAAACAAGTGTCAACTTAGTTTGTGTTCAAAGCAACTGAAATGGTACTCTTCAGTGTCTTTGCTACAAAAGAAAATGTCCAAAAAAAATGGGATTAGTGGGTGAGGTGTGTGGAAGATATGCGGCAGTCAAACCTAGCAGATAGATATGCATGTCTAAAGTCTCAAATGAAAATGACTGATCCCGAGGGAGAAGTAACATGGCTGTCACAAAAAGAGAAGCACCCCTCATCAACTCCTTAGAATGGCTTCCAGAATTTCAGTATTGCCAATCTTAGGAGAAGGAATTATCCTCTGATGCTGACCTTCAGATAATCTTAGAGACTGTTTTCCACATGGGAAATTGCCTTCATACCAAGAACACAGTGGCACTGGGATTTGTCTGGGACTACTGTCTTCATACTTTTAATAAAGAGCCTTGGGTTGGACATAATTGTTAATAAACTAATTCTAAAAATCCTCTCAAATGTCACTTATAATCAGGGTTTTCTGCTAGGCTAGGACCCCTGGGGAAACCTTTGAAGCTCTGAAACTTGCAAGCTATGGCAAAGATAAACATAAAGAGGTAGAAGACCACAATTATTTTATAGTCTTAGTGTTTAAAATAATCATGTCTGATGAAGCTCAGAAAGAATTGCAGCTGTGCAGCCAAAAAGAAATAAGGGATGCCGTGGATAACTGAGAGGTGGAGAGCCGAGAGGAAACTAACTTAGTTCAGTTCTCTTTGGATATGCTAGAGCGAGAGGCGAAGCAAGAGCTGCCCCTAATTTATAGCAGTAACATCAAGGCACAGAAGACAATACAAAAGAATTTCAGAGAGAGGATACCCATGACATGAAACTATTTAAAACAATTAATCAAAAAAGCCTAATTATTCAATTAGATGGATAAATGAATCTTCTTAAAGTGGATATGCACTAAAAGAGTGATGAGGAAATCTTTCAAAGGGAAATGAGTGCAACAAATCAGCTAAATATGATCTCTTAAAAATTCTGAATAATAAGTCAGTGATTATGTTTTAATTGGGCTTTAGCTTTATTATAATTGAGGACACTCATTATCCTGTTTTATTGTATTTATGATTTTAATATTCATACCATTTGGCACTTTATCCTTGTATACTTTCTACTAGGGCTTGTTGCACTTCCTGGCTGATTAGTGCCTGGGTCAGTGTGAAGTGAATACAGATGTCTCAATAATAATCATCAGGATGTGGGCTGATCTGCAGTGTTTGAAGGTCTCCTATAAAGTCATCCTTTGTGCAGTTGAGACACACACACACACACACACACACACACACACACACACACATACACACACACACCCCATTCCTGTCTCTTTCAATGGAGTTGCTCTGTGGATAAGAGTCTTCATCCAGCAGGAAACTGAAACTGGTTTCCATGCTGAGGTGGATCAAGAGCCCTTGCTTTACAATGCGATAAATGGTCCGAATATAGCAACTCACACAATTTCTCACGCTTTGTGAAAGAAAAAAAAAAAAAAGGAAACTTCTAATTGAAAATTCTAGCTCTTTATTGGGGGAGAAACTGAGGGCAACCACACTTCATTTGCTTGTCACTTAATAGAATAAGGCACCCTCAGGTAGCAAGGGCAGTTTAGCCCCAGATTATTTCTAAGTTTTTGTCAGTCACTTTACCCTGAAAGGTGCACACATGGTAAGTTATTCAGACAGGTAAATGTAGTCAAAGGTGGAGTCAGAAGCCAGGGAGAGTGTAGTTGCCTCCAGTGTAAGGACTGATAAATGGGTTTGTGAGAAGCCTATGGGATTAACTATTTTATTCCTAGGACTGAATTTTTCTGAAACAAAGTGGCATGTGTGACTACTTAATCCATTTATTAAATTATCCAAATGTATCAGTAGCAAATTTATATATATGATTTATTTAGCTCTATAATTTTTTGCTAGTTATGTCAAGATAATTAGGTTAAATAAAAGTTATAGACTATTTTGTTCCTTACCAGATAAATATATATTGTATAACCAATTCTCCACCTAGAAAAACCAATGAATTAATCAACAACAGAAACAGAAGTAAACAAATTATATAAAAATAAATTATATGCACACTATTCCAACAGTGTCACATGTTCTGAGGTTGCAAATCTGTCTTAATGTTTCTAAAACAAAAATAAATATTGTTTGAAACCTAGAAAAATGTCTTTACTCAGAGTTTCATTTCTAAGATCATATTTTAATAGAGTTTTTCGTATATGTAGGTTTGTCCAGAATAACTGTTTTCTATAATTATTTTCTTTTTCTTTTTTTCCTTTTTTGAGATTATAATAGGATTGCACAGTTTTCCACCTCCTCTTTCCCTCCAAATCATCTCATATACCCTTCCTGTTCTTTTTTTTTTTAAACTCATTGTCTCTTTTCTCATGAATTTTTACATACACATATGTATATGCCTGTGTCTGTGTCTATGTGTTAGTGTTTGTGTATATATGTATATTTTTATGTGTATATGTTAATAAATACATAAATACAACCTGCTCAGTTTGTGTGATGTTACTTAGATGCATGTCTCCAGAGATGGTATTGGTATGATTTTCCTTGGGAAAGGGCATTTCTCTTGCTCCAGCATAATCCCTAACTACGTTCTTATATTTGTCTTTATTCCCATAGGTAAGTGTAGTCCTCGTGCTATACCAAGGAAACCTCTCTCTGTAACAAATGGGGACCATTATAGAAAACAGAACCCATTAAAATGAAGAATTGTGACATACCATCCCAGTAGATACATCTACAAAATACTCCCACAACTAAGGCTTGGTGATCACTGCAGAAGAGGTGGCAGAAAGATTATATATGCTGTGAAACTGTGTTTCCCAGGAACATCAGAAGCTACATCTATAAAATCTCAACAGCATGACTATCTAAACATGCAATAAACATAGACATCCTTAATAGATTTTCTAATGTGAATGAGGTAAAACCTAAGAGACATCTACCCTAGGGTAAAAACTACAGGTAACTGGGGAATGCTGAGAGGAAGAGAAACATTTTTCTTGTTTTCATACTAGTTACATTTGTTATCTAACAATTTCATACATGCATGATATGTACTATATCCTGATTACTCTCATCCTGTGTTCCTTAACTTCTCCCCCACCCTTGTCTACTCTTATTGCTCTTACAGTTGCCCTTCCCATGTTCATATCTTTTTTATTTGTTTTTGTGACACACTGAATTTAACCAGAACTATTTGTATAACCATAGGTCTGTAGCTATAAAATGGAGTCCTTTGGGGTCATGAATGAAGACAATAATTTACCCTTTCTGGAATCTATCCGTATTCTGTAGCTCAGTATGGATGGGTAGGGCCCCTGAGCACCTTCTCCTTTGTGACTGATTGCTAGTAAGTTCAGTCTACTGTAGGCATAGTGCAGACAACTGCAGCTGATGTCTGTGCTCCTTATAACTATGGTTCTCTCATGCTCTGAATATAGGATTTAATCCCTCTTCGCATTATCTCAGAGTTTTTATTTTCTTTATGTCCCTTCTTCCACCATATTTCACCACCACCGTTTCAGAGTAAACTTAGGATATCAAGGCAGGTAATATTCTTATATACACTCCCATGAGTGGCTAGGTCCATAATGGAAAGGCTGTGATTCAGGTCTTCACAAAACAAAAAGTAGGAAGCTAATGATAGGATGTCAGAACCACAGGCAAGCATAGCTTTCAAAGATATACCTCTAGGAGCTCCATTTGGCGGTCAAGTCAGTTTCTTTTTCTATTGGTCTTGAAATAATGTGAGTTAAAGAGCATTTCATACATCAGATTACTGAAGACATTTCAGATTCAAACTAATAACAATATATGTTTGGCTCTAATAGGCTCATAATGTAAAGTTGTGTTTTTAATTCAAATTTAAAAGGTTTTTTAGGCTAAGGAATCCTACTGCTGTTCAAAAGTTCAAAGTTCAAAATCACTTTTAGAGAGACAAGTAAGGAATGAGTATATTGCCACCCCATATTCTTGTGTATGTCTCTCTTTCTAGAACTCTTGCTTTCTCAGATGACTGAGGCAGACACTGATACTTACACTCAACCAAAGAACTGAAGTCCGGAACCCCTGTGGTTGAATTAGGGAAAGTTTGGAATAAGCTGAGGAGGAGGGCAACCAACAGATTGGGAAAATATCTTTACCAATCCCACATTCGATAGAGGACTAATATCCAATATATACGAAGAACTCAAGAAGTTAGACTCCAGACAACCAAATAACCCTATTAAAAATGGAGTATAGAGCTCAACAAAGAATTCTCAATTGAGGAAACTCATTGACTGAGAAGCACCTAAAGAAATGTTCGACATCCTTAGTCATCAGGGAAATGCAAATCAAAACAACCCTGAGATTCCACTTCACACCAGACAGAATGCCTAAGATCAAAAACTCAGGTGATAGTAGATGCTGGCAAGGATGTGGAGAAAGAGGAACACTCCTCATTGTTGGTGGGATTGCAAGATGGTGCAACCTGTTTTGAAATTAGTCTGGCGATTCCTCAGAAAACTGGACATGGCATTACCTGAGGACCCAGCTATACCTCTCCTGGTCATATAGCCAGAAGATGCTCTAACATATAAAAAGGACATATTCTCCACTTTGTTTATAGCAGCTTTATTTATAATAGCCAGAAGCTGGAAAGAACCCAGATGTCCTTCAATAGAGGAATGGTTACAAAAAATGTGGTACATTTACACAATCGAGTATTACTCAGCTATTAAAAACAAAGAATTAGAGAAATACTTAGGTAAATGGATGGAACTAGAAAATATCATCCTGAGTGAGTTAACCCAATCACAAAAGAACACACATGGTATTCACTCACTGTTTATTGGATATTAGCCCAGAAGCTTGAAATACCCATGATTCAATTCACAGGCCACATGAAGCTCATGAAGAAGGAAGTTCAAGTGGGGGTGCTTCGGTCCTTCTTAGAAGGAGTAACAAAATACTCAAGGGAGCAAATATGGAGACAAAGTGTGGGAAAAAAACTGAAGAGGCTGTCTGGAGACCACTCCACCTTGGTATTCATCCCATGTGCAGTCACCAAAGGTAGATGTTGATGTGGATGTCAGGAAGTACATACTGTCAGGAGCCTATATAGCTGTGTTTTTAGAGGTCTGCCAGAGCTTGACATATTCAGCAGTAGATACTCACAGCTAATCGTTGAACTGATTAAGGGGTTCCGAATGGTGGAGTTAGAGTGAAGACTGAAGGAGCTGAAAGTGTTTTGGCCTCATGAGGAGAGCAACAATGCCAACCAACCAGAGCTCCCAGGATCTAAACCACCAGCCTGGGACCCATGGCTCCAGCTGTGTATGTAGGAGAGGATGGCCCTGTCGGGCATAGGTGGGAGTAGAGATCCTTGGTCCAGTGAAGGCTGGATGCCAAGTGTGGGGGAATTTGAAGGTAGGGAGGTGGGAGTCGGGGTGTGTGGGGGCATATCCTCATAGAAGCAGGAGGAGGAGGAATGGGATAGGGGGTTCCTGGGCAGGGGTAGGGGAAATGGGGTAAGGAGATAACATCTGAAATATAAATAAAATATCCAATTTTTTTTTAAAAAAAGAAATAGAAATAGAAAAAAATCTATTCCAGGACTGAGCATGTACACAGAGGAGAGTTGGGACTCAGGGAAGACTCATTTATTCCAGATACGAACTCCACACATTCAAGTCCCAGCTCCCCACTTCCTGTGACAGTGGGAAAACAGTGTGTCTTCTTTGCACCTCAGTTTCTTTGTCTGTAACATGGGTCGCAATTAATTGACGTTGTGAAATTTTAAATGAATAAATATTTGTAAAACATTTAAAGGCTCAAAAAAAGATTGTTATAAAAAATAAAAAAAAACTAAAAACAAAATAATAAATTAAAATAAAAGTAATAAAAAAGTGAAAATTTTAAAAACTTAAATCTTCACTGTATTCTAGTTTGTCTTAATATCACTAGTCCTAAAATTCTTTTTCTGCATTGAGAGCCATGAATTCAGGTTTTGACTGAGTCAAGATCCCCAAAGATGAGGACAAACATCCTCAGACTGCCCCAGGTGACAGTGATGCACATCCTCAGACTGCCTCAGGTGACAGAGGCACTAAGCCTCCTATCTGTTTCCCACAATTCTGGGAAAATCATTCTAAAACTGTGAGTTATAGAAGTGCAAAAGGACAGAGTGTCTTGACTGGAGATGAAGTTAAATGTCTTCATGAGGATTCCTAGGCAATGTTTAGGAAAAAGAAGGAGGCCCTATCCAAGTTCATAAACTCTTGTGTCTGAAGACTGTATCATTGGTATTTAACATAATATAATATTACTTTTTATGTTAGTGACCTTCACAGCAAATGTTGATGGTGTCAAATTTTTACTTCTCAACTGGTGTGAATCTTCAATCGGAATTCAGAATACAAGGTCCTGAACCCTTCCCATGTCCCCGTGTTGCCTGCTTTCTAGCTGCCTTAGTTTTGATCATGAAAAGGAAGGCCAGCTGTGAGAGTAGCTCTCCCTGTTGTGGCATTCACATAGCCTCAGACTTGAAGCAGAGAACATAAGGGAGAACCTGTGGGAGGTCTAACTTTGAAAGGCCTACTCCTAATGATCTACCTCCACCAGTCTGCCTTTACCCAATAAAAGCTCCACAGCCTTCAATTGAGCTCCACAGAGTGGGGACTGACCATTCAAATAGTAGCTTGTGAGAGACATTTCAGAAGCAGATTATAATACCTATTTTTTGGTCTTTGTTGTTGGGATTTTTTTTTAAGGTGCGTGGTGTTAAGTTTCCTTTTTCTTCTCTATGCTGCGCATTTCTTTCCTAAGCTGAATCTTCCTACACTGTGTGGTTCAGGGTTAGGACAAGGCTTCCTGCTTCACATTCAGTTGCTCTGGCTACTTCTGATTTGTGTTTCCTTTGATTCATTCCCTAAAAGGAATTTCTCTATCCTTTAACCATTTAGATACTATTACCTAAAAATATGTCAGCTATCTCAGAGTCATTTGTCACTCCCCTCTCTGTAACCAGAAATAATGGCTATACTCCATGCTGTTCTTGGAGTCACAACTTGTCACATTAGGCCTCTGTGAAGTCCTTCCTGGAGTATGAGATGTGAGAGCTCAAATTATTTCCAGACATCAGTAATCCATTTTTATATATTTAAGTCACTGCTGTTTTATAGTAGAAAGCATGTTCCCATTCAAATTTATCATAAACAGCATATATTAATTATGTAAATCTAAAACTAAGATGTCTTTTATGTATTCAGGGGACATGAAAAAAGTGTTCCCAAATTTCTATATAAGAGATTTCCCTATCAGTTTCAGTATATTATGCCAAATTATTTTAAGAATTTCATTATTTCTTCTAATGAAATCACACACACACACTCACACACTGCATATGCATATATGCATATATGCATATAAATTTAAATGCAATACTCCACAAAGGCAAAAATAAAAGGAAGTAGCATTTGTTTTGTTTTCCATTCAATTCTGCAATTAAGATCAGATTAAAAATTAAATGATATAACTTGCTCACATTAGAAGAATTTTTAAAAATAAATGTCTACATCATCCAAAACTCTTTTGCTGGGTTAGCTGAAGTACCATGTTAAGAAATCCACTTGCCATTCTGTTTAATTTCTTGTGGCTAGAGCTCTACCACATTCTGTGTAAAACAAATCAATAAAACAGATTTATGAGGCCCTGAAATAGAACAGTCGAAAGGAGGAAATTATGGGCAGTTTTAGTTATTAAAGATTTTACCTCGAAATTTAGTGTAAGGGAGCTGTTGTACATCTTTTTTAGCACAAACAGGGTATTTATCACACACATGTACTGAAGAGACAACTGTGCTTTGGCATGCTGTAATGTGTCTTTATTTGTTGCTCACCATTAAAGTGAAGGAGATCCCAGCAAAGAGACAGGATGAGGAAAGCCAGGAGCAGAACAGCCAACAAACAAGTGAACAGTGAGCCATGTGCAATACAGTCAGGAAAGAAAGTACTCCTGTTCATCTGAAGTTGTTCTGTTTGATATTTTTTGACAAGTTTTAAATGAACAAAGACAAAGCAGGGCAATTAAAATAGGAGGCAAGGAAGAACAGAAGTAAAGGAAAAAAAAAAAAAAACAAGTGATATTGACTAATATGGAGAAAACCTGAAACCCTACTAACACTTATAGACATGGTCATTACTGATTGTTCACTATAATATGTGAAGATACATGCATATTTCTGATAGTAGCTGTATAGGATGTGCTTATTGTGTTGGCATGCTAACTGGCTTTTCAGAGACAAGCACAAAGCACTTGGAATGTGTGCTATCATGATCCTGGCTTAGACACATAGCATACCAGCATAATGTGAGAAAATTCAAGTTTGGCTTTTGCTTGATGAATTAAAAATGACAGACGGAGAACTGCAGTATTTTGGAAATAAAAAAGTACAATTGCATACCTAACATAAAATTGCCATAATAATAATGGTACTCAGCATTTAAACTGAATTCTTGATCTGCAAAATACTTTACAACTAATTATGCCTCATCACATCCCTGAAAGGCAGGTAAGCATCATCACTGCCATTCTACAGGTAGGGAGAATGAGGTATGCTGGATGAATTCTTTGCCCAAGGCTATTGAGAGTAAATAGGAAAGCTAGGGTTATCGTTCAGGGGCTCTGTCTTTTTGGTTGAAAGGCTAGAATTGAATCACTCTGCAAATAAAGTGACAAAGGCTCAATGCTATTTCTCTTTTGAAAGGAAGACTCACTCATATTTCAGTTAATACTGATTTTTTTATAAACTGAAATTATACTTAATCTTCAGAAACCAGGAATGATTTTTTTTTTACCGGTTCCCATACTGGTTTCATTCAATTTCTCATGGATTTCATAATTATACTACACAACAACTTCAAGAAATGACTACATAATGGAAACATTGCAGTTGGTGGCATCTGGTTTCAAAACATTGGGATTCAGTTTTGTTTTGAAAAGTTTTGTTTGAAACTTACAGCTTCATTTGAAAGTTGTAAATCCTGTCAATCTGCTCGACTTCACAATTTTGACAAGATTGTTCATTGCTAGTAAACAATAATGGTTGGAATTTTTGAAAATCTATAATATGTGAGAGGAAAATGGTACTTTATTGTTACTTTATTGTTTTTTTACAGAATAATTCTTTCTGCAATTTTCTTGCCTCCCCAAATTATTGTTTAAGAATAAGAATGTCGTTACAGATAAAATTGTGCATTTAAAATTATTCCAGAGCATCTATATTTCTAAATATAGAAGCCCCCTCATTTTAGGACTCTGCAGAAAAGTGAGAACACAGTATTAAAAATATAAATTTTAGTACAAGTTTTTCTTTCTTTCTCTTTAGATGATTAAGAAGATCAAGTGTCATGTTTCTATGTAGAATTAGCTTGCTTTTTAATTGCTGTAACAAGAACTAGAGAGAAACATTTTTTTTTTTTAGAAAAGGACTTACCTTAGCATATGACTTTGAACATGTCAGTCCACATAGCAAGGAGGTAGAGCATCATGGCAGACGACATGGTGTAACTGAACTGCTCCTCTCATGCTAGCTAGAGAGCAGAAATGATGAGATAAGAAGGGATCAAGGACCAAAGGAGTCCTTCAGAGCAGTGGTTCTCTACATTCCTAACATGGAGATCCTATAATTGTTCCTCATGTTGTGGTGACACCCAACTCTAAGATCTCTTTTGTTGCTAATTTATAACTAGAATTTTGCTGCAGTTGTGAATCATAAGGCAAATTATCTGTGGTTCCTGATGGTCTTAAGCATAGTAGCAAACACCTATAATTCTATCACTTAAAGATAAAGAAGGGTCGAGAATACTTTTTGGCTTTATAACCAGGTTAATGTCATTCTAAGCTACATGAGACCTTGTCTCAAATATATAAAACCAATAATGACAAAAACCTATGCGTTTAAACTTAAACATTGAACCATACACATAGGAATAAATGAAAACATTTAAACACATATGTGAATTTTCAACTAAAGTTCATATCCATATTAGTACAAGGTATCAATTATATCATGAGTATATCACTTGCCAATATTCTATAAAAATGTAATTGTGATCTTTAGATTCTAGAAACTGAATATACCATGCATTTCTAATCATTTCCAAATTAGTATACATCTTAGTGTAAATCCATTTTTCATCAACATACACAATCTTATTATTTGCCACATAACCAGATATTAAAGTTTTATATAAAATGTATAAATTATTACAATGTTTTTTCTACTCTATGCCAAAAGCCCTCAGTAATTAATACTACTTAGAGTACTTTGTTTAAATGTATGAACATTGTCCTTTCCCCCAGCCTTTAGAGTTATGGTGATCTAATTTCTTTAAAAAATTAATTTATTTGAAATATTTACATTTTCTCATATAACTATAGTGGTATTTTCAAAAGTGTTGTAGCTAACATTAATGTATGCATCCTTGCTTATATACTAGCAATCCTTTGGTATGTTTTTAAAGATGCTTAAACATATCCACATTCTACACCTTGTTAATTGAAAATGTCTTTTCTTTTCTTCTTCTGGTTTCTTTTTTCTTTTACAAATTTTACTATACCTTTAATTTTCTACCTTGAGAGTTGTATTTTTAACTAAATTGAAATAATAAACATAATATCTAAAAGTTTTCATAGCAATTTTAACATTTTGTCACTTTAAGTACTTTCACCAGTACAACATTGAATTAATTTATTATCAACATTTTTGGCACAAACAAATATTGACTTATTAATGAAACACATTGATGGCTTTTAAAATTAATGTGTCTGCTATTATTTTTATACTTACCAAAATATGATCCAAAGAATAATCTTTAGGTCACTAGAATTCTGCAAAGTTTCATTAAGTAGCTAAAATGTAAAGGAGAAAGTGAATTTAAGCTGTTTCTTTTCATTACTCATGTATCTTGAAGAAAAATATTTGTGCTCAACTTTCAGAAAGTTGAAAAAGTGAGCAACATTTACAGAATGGACTTTATAGATACATCTTTCTTTCATGGAACCCCATGTGTCTCTGGACACAGATTAATCACCCTTGGGTAGAAGAACTGTGTGACATAGCCAGTAACGGTCTCTACTGCAAAGAGAAGTTTCCTTGATAAGAAATGAGGACCACACTGATTTATGCATATAGGGACAAACTTTTAAAATGTACTTAGGTTTATGCTGGTTAATTAAAGTCTCAGCTGTAGGTTCTCCATAACTTTATTAACCCTAAGTCATTTGCTAGGTTTCCAGTAACAGGTATGGTTTCCCTCTTGTTGAGTGGGTAACCGTAACTGAGTAGTGCTGTTGGTTGCTTCCTTTTTTAAAGTTTGCATTATACTGGCTTTCAGGTCAGATACATCTCTGTGAGCTCAGGGCACTACACCTGATGTAAAAAACGGTACTTGCAGCAGTAATGACTTACCTTTCACCTCTGCTGAAACCAAGACAAATAGCAATATCCTAAAATATTTTGGGAACCTGGTAAACAACTCTGAACAACAACTAAAAAAGAGTATTTCTCGTGCTTGGTGTTGAGCTTTGGTTAAGAGCTTTGGTTATTGTGGATCTTGAGGGAAGAATTGTCAACACAGATAAAAATTTTCATTTAAGCTATTTATATGTGTTGTTTGTGTGTGTGGGTGTGAAAATTTGTATTACTTGTGTGTATTATAGATATATATATGATTTGATTCCTTCTAATGTGTTTGTGTTTATCTTCTGCTCCTTCCTTATTTACTGCTCTCCCAGCACCGTTTCCTCTATTTCCCCTTTCAGGTCACTTGTACACACCATTGTCTCCTCTATTGTTCCTATTACCCCACAATGACCCATTTTTACTTTCCTGGTCCTTGCAATTACTCCAGGTTATTAATTCTTATCTGAAGATTTGAAAGTAGAAAATTTACATGATAAAATTATATGTGATGTTTGTCTTTCTGAGTTTGGGCTCCCTCACTCAATATGACCTGATCAAAGATGATGACAATAGATGTGATAACATAAACAAAGGCCACAACCACGGAGGCCTCATAGAGGAATTAATGACAACTAACGAAGGCTGAGTGAGAGAGTTGGTCTTCTGTGGAGAAGAGCACACCAGTTAGTTATGCCAATTGGTACAGAGCTACTAAATTGTCAACACTGAAAATATATACACGCAAACATGCAAATAACATTATGTATACCAAGTAGATTCTATTTTATATACATATACATCATATACATAAACATCATATACATATATATAAATAGGCCATGAATTTGAAAGAATGACAGGAATGATACCAGGGATGGTTTGAAGGAAGACAGGGAAAGCAGGGGATGATAAAATTGTATTTTAATCTGAAACAGAAAAAAATTAAAAAAAAATATTTGGCTGATCCAAGATCACATAAAATGAGCTAAACCATATTATTTTTCCTTTTAGTATTTTTAAATGTGCTACTTTTTAATGAGGATTTGTGTAATACAGATTGTGGTGTAGGACTGCTCATTTTTAAACAAAGTTGTTAATAGCATCTGTACAATGACTTTAAAATCCTTCATCTTGTAATCCATGGATTTTGATACACATTTTATCAGGTAAATTTCTACACATATTCCAGTGTATCACTGTATACTCTATTCTGTTTTGTTAATCTAACTGTAATTTCTTCAATTGGAACCACAGAGCATTTTGAACATGATAATATAATTAAACACCTTTTTATTAGAGTAAAAATGTTATTTTTCCTTTCCCATAATGTTCACATATATCTGTACCTATTTGTTCTTCCAAATCAAATTTAGAATTATTTCTTTATGATCCCAAATAACATTTTATTAATGTTATAATTACTCTGGAAGCTATGTATATATTTTACAAACTTCAATGTTTCACTGTACAGTCAGTTCATATTGTATTGCCAATTTTCTTTCTATTGCTTTGTAAAGTGTCATAAAACTGGTCATGTAGATTATGTGGATTTCTTAATAAGATGTTACTATAATGTGAATATTACCTTTTCTCATTATATACTCTAATTGGTTATTTCTACTATGCAGAAAAACTATCAACATCACCATCTAATTTGTATCCAATCATTGTAATGAAGTTCAATATTAATTCTCACAGTTTTGTAGATTATGCCTTTGATTTCTAAATTTAAATAGTCATATCATATGCAAATAATAACAAAAATTGCTTTTTCTTATTTCACTATTTTATTTTATCTCTTTAGTAAGAATATATACATCTGTTAACTAACATGTAAAAATTTGCAAACTAGCTTCTGTTAATGAAATTTAATACTGATTATTTAAAATAATATTTTCATTAATTATTTCAAATTTATCTCTAATATATTTTAGTCACATTCATACTCCTCCCAACTCCTTTGCATGCTCACTTTCCTAACCACCCAACTTTGACTTTTCTTCTTTCTTCTTTTAATTGTTTTAAGCCTCATTGAGTCAAGTTTTTGCTGCCCAGCAACTCTTGGGAGTATGGCTAGACCTGAGGCATGGTGAACCTGTAAATGCTCTTGGCAGTAAGGAAAGCTGACATTCCATCTCCCAGAAGCTATCAAATGCTAATAGATCCGTGGTATGGCATGCCCCCTCCCCTATCCATGTGAAGATTTTGTTTGGCTTGAGTTTATGCGTGTCTTATGTTATAATCATTATGAATTTATTGGGACAACTATTCTGTTGTGTCCCCAAATACCCATTTTCTTGAAGTCATCTTCTACCTCTGACTCGTGTAATTTTTCCACCTCTTCTGTGGGATTCCAAGATCCTTAGAAGGCTGTCATATGTATGTTCCATTTAGGGCTAAACATTCCATAGTCTTTTAACCTATTTACAGTTGAATCTATTACAAACTTTCATCTACTGTAAGGAGATATTTCTAAAATGAGGATTGAAACATGTATTATTAACACAGATAGTGATAAAATCATTGGGAGTCATTTTAATATTATGTAGATTTAGCAGAATATTAAACTTCACTAGGGTGAAGTTATCTACTTAAATGAGTTACCTACTCAAATGCTCTGAAACTTTAACAAATAGTGCCACTAAAATTGGATAGCTACATGTAATATTGGATATTGTTTTCTATTTAATTAAAATATAATTACATTATCTCCCTTCCTCTACTCTCTTTTAACCCCTCTCATTTTCACCTCATTCCTTTCAAATTTACAAATCATGCCTTATCAAACCATTGTTGTTATAAATGTTTATGTGTTTATAATTGCAAATTGCTGTGTTCCTTTAGTACTTCCTGAATGAATGATTCAAGTGTTTACCACTCTGTATTAGAATATCAACCATGTGGCTCATCCCTGAGGAAGACTATTTCTCAAGTTTTTACTTGCTTACAGCTCTTCATCTAGGAATAGGAACCCATGAGATACAGCATAACAATGTTGAAATTGTTCATATATTGTTTCAGAAGCGATGTTTTTGAAGTTTCATGGGTGTACCTTCCCTACCGTAGCTAAAAGGCACTGAAACATCAACAATACAAGTCTTGAACTCAAAGGACAGGCAACATCGTGGACAAGAATATAGAATATAAAAGTCTGGGCCATTCGCATTTCCTCAGTTGAGAATTCTTTGTTTAGCTCCATACCCCATTTTTAATAGGGTTATTTGGTTGTCTAGAGTCTAATTTCTTGAGTTCTTTGTATATATTGGATATTAGTTCTCTATCGGATGTGGGATTGGTAAAGATCTTTTCCCAATCTGTTGGTTGCCATTTTGTCCTATTGACAGTGTCCTTTGCCTTACAGAAACTTTGCAATTTTATGAAGTCCCATTTGTCAATTCTTGATCTTAGAGCATAGGCCATTGGTGTTCTGTTCAGGAACTTTTCCCCTTTGCCTAGGTATTCGAAGGTCTTCTCCACCTTCTCTTCTATTAGTTTCAGTGTGTCTGGTTTTATGTGAAGGTCCTTTATCCACTTGGACTTGAGCTTTGTACAAGGAGATAAGAATGGGTCGATTTGCATTCTTCTGCATGCTGTCCTCCAGTTGAACCAGCACCATTTGTTGAAAATGCTGTCCTTGTTCCACTGGATGGTTTTAGCTCCTTTGTCAAAGATTAAATGACCATAGTTGTGTGGGTTCATTTCTGGGTCTTCAACTCTATTCCACTGATCTTCCTGCCTGTCTCTGTACCAATACCAGGCCGTTTTTATCACTATTGCTCTGTAGTACAGCTTTAGGTCAGGGATGGCAATTCCTCCAGAAGTTCTTTTATTGTTGAGAATGGTTTTCGCTATCCTGGGTTTTTTGTTGTTCCAAATAAATTTGAGAATTTCTCTTTCTACTTCTGTAAAGAATTGAGTTGGTATTTTAATGGAGATTGCATTGAATCTGTAAATTGCTTTTGGCAAGATGGCCATTTTTACTATATTAATCCTGCCAATCCATGAGCATGGGAGATCTTTCCATTTCCTGAGATCTTCTTCCATTTTCTTCTTCAGAGACTTGAAGTTCTTGTCATACAGATCTTTCACTTGCTTGGTTAGATTCACCCCGAGGTATTTTATATTATTTGTGACTATTGTGAAGGGTGTCATTTCCCTAATTTCTTTTTCAGCCTGTTTATCTTTCATGTAGAGGAAGGCTACTGATTTGTTCAAGTCGATTTTATAACCTGCCACCTTGCTAAAGTTGTTTATCAGGTTTAGGAGTTCTCTGGTGGAGTTTTTGGGGTCACTTAAGTATACTATCATATCATCTGCAAATAGTGATATTTTGACTTCTTCCTTTCCTATTTGTATTCCTTTGACTTCTTTTTGTTGTCTAATTGCTCTGGCTAGGACTGTCTACAGACCATTCCACCTGGATATCCATCCTATGTGCAGTCTCCAAAGGTAGACATTGATGTGGATGTCAGGATGTACATGCTGACAGGAGCCTGATATAGCTGTCTCCTTAGAAGTCTGCAAGAGTCTGACATACTCAGAGGCAGATGCTCACAGCTAACCATTAAACTGATCATGGGGTTCCCAATGGAGAAGATAGAGTGAAGGCTGAAGGAGTTGAGAGGATTAGTGACACCATGAGGAAAGCAACAATCCCAACCAACCAGAGCCCCCAGGGTCTAAACCACCAGCCTGGGAGCGCTTAGGGAGGGACCCATGGCTCCAGCTATATATGCAAGGGAGCTATATATAAGTGGGAGAAGAGATTCTTGGTCCCATGAAGGCTGGACGTCGTGGGGGGGGGATATTCAAGGGTGGGGAGGTGAGGTACGGGGAAGGGTGGGTGGGGGTACACCAACGTGGAGGCAGGGGGAGGGGGGAAGGGATAGTGAGTTCCTGGGAGGGAAGGGGGGAAATGGGGTAAGGAGAGAACATCTGAAATGTAAATAAAATTTCCAATAAAAAATAAATAAATAAATAAATAAAAGAATATAAAAGTCTGGAATGAGGATACTTTTATGAAAGTATTGGATCCTTTTAAATACATCATTGACATATGTTTACATTTTACTTCCCAATAACTACTGTTATTAAAGATGTCTTTTGCCAATAATGAAGAGCAAATAAAATATTAAGAAAATCATTTTTCTGATATCCATTTATCTGTCTGTCTACGGTATCTATCACATCTATCACATTGCAATTTCCCTACTTATCTATCCAGATAGATTACATAATTTAGAACATTTACACACACACAAACACACACACACACACACATACACACACACACACACACACACACACACACACACACTTCTCTATTTGTTACTTTTGTTACTGAAAAAGAAACAAGAATAATCTTTCCTAGGTCAAATGTTATATTTCTAAACTGGTACAAATTCTAAGAAGCTATGTGTTACATGTTAAACTGATATTGTCAGTTTTTTTAATGGATGTGTGTGGGAAAAAACACTTGAGGCACTTGCCCCGAGCCCACGCAGCAGAGACCCAGAGGCTTTCCATACCGGTGGGTTCCACATACACAAGAATGTCTAAGGTTTCAGAGGCTGGAGACTTTGGCAACAATGATATGAGAGGCCCCAATGATACGAGAAGTCTGTGGATTTCTAAGAAGTTTATTGTTCATGGTGTGGTAGTTGGATCTGGCTGTGCACCCCCCATAATATCCAGAAGGAGCTGTCTTAAATAGGGAGGGGGAAAGAGGAGGGACTGGGAAGGAATAACTTAGTTTAGCCACACCCTCTGGCCTTAGGTAACTCATGAATTGAGACTGAAGCCTGTAGTTACGCCCTCTACCTGTAGCTGTTGATGGTGACACAAAACTCTCTGGGAGGAGTTACTCTGAGCCAAATGTGTCTGCAAGGTGCAGGTTAATGAAGATCCGGGGTGTGGGGAGATACGTGCCTCACAGGCCATGGTCACCTGTTGGATCTCTGGCTATCTCAAACCCAGTGCTCTACTGGGGGACCAAAACATCCCTTTACAGCCCTACAGATGTGCTCAGCTTGTTTTTTTAATTTAATCTTTTTTTACAGTTTAGATTTTATCCTCCTCCAGGTCTACCCTCTGCTTGTTCCATATTTATACCTCCTCCCCAATCTCCATGAGGATGTTCCCATCCACCAATTCCCCCACCACACCAGACCTCCCTACTCCCTAAGGCCTCCAGTCTCTTGAGGGTTAGGTGCATCTTCTCTGACTGAGTTCAAACCTGGCAGTCCTCTGCTGTATATGTATTAGAGGCCTCATATCAGTCAGTGTATTCTGCCTGGTTAGTGGCCCAGTGTCTGAGAGATCTCTGGGGTCCAGGTTAGTTGAGACTGCTGATTCTCCTACAGGGTTGCCCTCCTTCTCAGCTGCTTCTAGCTTTCCCTTAATTCAACCACAGGGGTCAGCACTTCTGTCCATGGGATGGGTGTAAGTATCTGCATTTGACTCTTTCAGCTGCTTATTGGGACTTTCAGAGGGCAGTCATGCTAGGCCCTTTTTTGTAAGGATGTGCTCAGTTATATAATAAGTGATCTTTAGATTCTCTTTGAGCTTTGGCAGAATTTACTCAGTTGTTAATTAGGCCATGTGTTATTGTTTACTTTTTGTTGTTGTTCTTTAAGTTATAATCACGTAAACTGAATGTTTGCCATCAAAACTATAAGGTTTAATTTGATGCTACTTATTGTGTGGCAGGTGTGAAGTCACCTGTTCAAAGCTACACGCATAAATATATGTGTAGCATAATAGTATCCAGAATTCCTTTGTTTCCCATACAATGTTAATAGGTTCAGACAATGTATCAATAAATGGCAACATTTTTAGCATCATTGTGGGAACCTCTGATACCCTGTAAGAAAAGAGTAAGGTAAACGTGGCTTGGAGGGTTCTGTTTGTGGTCTACTGAAGTTTCTGCAATTGTAAGAAATAGCATTGAAAACAATCCTGCAATACCCCCACAGCTGATTCATTAGACTTCTCTTCCTCACCTTCATGTACAAACATATATATGGTGACATTTAAATGCAAATAAGGTTATATGAAGAAGGACAGTCACTTTCTTTCCCAGTGTACTGCTAAACAGTAGCTTGGATCTTTATACTTTGACATATTTGGTGAGGAAGGAATGAGATATCATCCTGCTCTTAAGGAACACTGGATTCTCTGATGTAGTCAAAACAAGTTGGAGGCCACTAATCACGTTTCTTTGACCCTAGCATTACTATACTCTTTAGTAGAAATTTCTGTCCCTCACTCAAGCACTATGTTTACTGTCAATCTTGTCTATCTATCTATCTATCTATCTATCTATCTATCTATCTATCTATCTATGTAATTCTGGGAGTTTATATTCTTCTCTTTTTCCATTTTCATAGAAACTTGTAGCAGGATGGTTTCCTGTTGCTGGTACATTGTTTGCAGTGGAGCGATTTGGGAGGAGCAAAGAGGGGAAGGAGAAAAAGAGAAGGAGGAGGAGGATCGAGGGAAAAAGGAGAGAGGAGCAGGAGAGAAGATGGCTGGAGACGTCCGAGTTTCTTTAGCAGTCTCGAGTAGTTATTCATATCTAGGTTAGTTAATTGAGTTTACAATTCTAATTGTGTGGGCATCTTGTTAACTGAGAATTACAAAATATATGTACCAACTGGATAACCATTAAGAATTAAGAGTCTTCATTCTACCGGGTACCACAGGATGGCAGGTATTATCTGGGCCCAGCCAAGCATTGTGGACAGCATGGTGGATTGGCTTATCTAGCCCCCATAATGGCATGCCATTGTGTCAGGGCCAGTGTTTCTGGTCAGCCTGAGCTGAGCAGTGGCAGCTCTTGGCCTCAGGCCTTATATAATCGGGAACATGGAGGAAGCTTAAGAACAAGACAGATCGGGTGCAGCCATTTTAAATATTACCCTCAACAGAAACTTTTAGGAATTTTGTAAGCACTGAGTAAAGATATTTTCAGGTGGTTTAAAAGTGAAAATTCAGGCTCTAATAGAGACCTCATATATTGGGAAAAGTCAAAGTGCCCCACAACCTTCCACATTTTCTCACTATTTCAGCATCCCTCCACCCTATCCCCAGTCCCTTGCTCTCCTACTTGCTGTATTCCAGCCTCTAACATGGGCAGAGACTTTCCTTCTACCAGACACAAAACAGACTGGGAGGAATCTAGGTAGGCTTCCAGCATACCAACCTACCACCATACTTTCAGGTGCAGTACCCCCTATTCTCAGATTCTTATCTTCCTAATGGCTATACCCCAGACGGAACTGAGGCAGGGACTCCCTGCTGTACACAGACCAAACATACTAGAAAGAGTCTGAAAGAGATTGGCAGTTGATCAAACTCCCTCACTTGCTCATTATCTTGGTATTTCCCTGACCATATCAACAGTCCGGAGACTTTCTAGTTGTCTTTACCCAGCCTCTAACTCATGAAAGTCTTCCTGCCCTACCAGAAACCACACAGAAAGGCACAAGCACAGAAAGGTCACACAGACCAGAAGATGTGAGAGAAAACAGAAAACAAAGAATAAAACACCTTTTCAACAAAGACAAACTAAAAATACAGGTAACTGTAAGACCATAAAAGGTAGCCTAGTTCCTGGTTGAGCCAAGGCTAGAAACCCTGGTGACCCTAAAGGGACAGTAAGCATTTTGCCTAATTCCCAGGCACCAGGCTCCTGGCATGTGGCTGCAGCCTTGTATAGATTTGTGGCCATAAGAGCAATGCCTCAAGTTCCTTCACAGGTAGAGGATGGGCGACCACAGTCACATAGGCTCAAGACTGCTCTCCATTTTAATGAGTACCTAAAGGCCTGAAAGACTTAGCCAATTAAGCTTTCCTTCCCAGACACTTCTGCCTACAAAAAGTATTGAACCTCAGGCCCACCCTGAGAAGTGAGGTATGGTTTTACTCATCTAATTTCCACCACGAGAATAAATGTGTTAAAGCCATGGTCTGCCTCTTTCATCTGGATTTGTTTAATCGCTGTCCCACACACTAGAGTGTACTTCCCCATTCCTGTTCCTGCAGATTCCCTACAGCCTGACACCTACCCAGCGACAACTTGGGGAAGTGCAGTATGAGGTGCAGGTTCTGGAGCTGCCTGGGGGTCTCCTAGCCCACAAGGAGGCCATGGCTATCTGGTTCTCAGGCTCTGCACCACTGGATGTCTTGGAAGAGCTGAGAATGGAGTGGGTGCCCGAGGGCTGGATTTATCTGGGGCAGAGGGAGAAAAGAGGGGAGCTAAGGCTGATCCTGCAGGGACAGTCTTTGGCTTGTTGGCAGCAGTCTTGGGCTTGGCTTGACTTGGTTGTGAACATGACCAAGAGCACAGAAAGGCCTTCTATGGGCTATTAGATGGCAGCTCTCTAGACAAAAACCTTCTCCGTTGTTCCCAACAGGGAATCACAAAGAAAAGAGCAGAGCATGGTTTTAACACATTTATTCTCATGGCAGAAAACCATATCCCACTTCTCAGGATGAGCCTTAGGTTAAATACTTTTTGTAGTGAAGATTGTCTTGGAAGGAGAGTTTATTGGCTAAGCCTCTAGGTCTTTAAGTACCTCATTAAAATAGAGATCTATCTTGAGTCTACGTGACTACAGGTTACATCTTCTACCTGTGGAGGGTTTTGGGGCATTGCTCTTATGTGACTGATGGTCACAAGTCTATGGAGGGCTACGGCCTCATGCCAGGAGCCTGGTGACCAAGAATCAGGTGAAACATCTACCATCCATTTAGGTTCATCATGGTTTCTAGCCTTAGCTCAATCAAGAACCAGGCTGTGTTTCATTGTTCTACATCTCCCCCTTTTACTTTTTAAAAAGAGAGCCACAGACCTTTAATTCCCTGAACCTACATGTCTAGAGTCCAGTTTAAGAACCCAACAACAAAAAAAGAAGCCAAGGCAAACTGTCACCACCAGAATCCAGCTATCCTACTATAGTAAGCTTTATAAAAAGTAGAGAGACTTCATATAGCAACTTGACAACACACCTGAAAGATCTAGAACAAAAGGAACAAATGCACCAAAGAGGAATAGATGGCAAGAAATAATCAGACTAATACATAAAATCAACAAAATAAAGCAAAGATAACAATAGAGACTCAATAAAGCAGCGAGTCAGTTCTCTGAGAAAATTAACAGGATCAACAATATCTTATCCAAAGTAACTAAAAGACAGAGAAAGAATAACCAAATAAATACAGTCAGGAATAGAAAGGGGGATATAACAGATACCGAGAAAATCCAAAATACTATTAGGTCTTACTTCAAAAAAACCGTACTCCCCAAAATTGGAAAATCTAAAAGAAATGGAAA
The DNA here is from genome assembly GCA_021653895.1 of Mastomys natalensis. NCBI lineage: Eukaryota > Metazoa > Chordata > Mammalia > Rodentia > Muridae > Mastomys > Mastomys natalensis. Next base: position 446,256 of record JAJTUV010002108.1, on the reverse strand, counting down.
TTTTTCATCATAGAACTTACCAATGTAAGTTCACCAAATCAAGATAAGGTGAACAAAATTTAAAAAGAGCTATAAGCTCCAAAGAAATAAAACCAGTCATTAAAATTCAACCAAAAAATCATTGAGTCACGTTGTTTTAGTGGAGAATCATACCAGACATTCAAAGAAGAGCTAATATCAATACTTCTCAAATTATTCCACAAAATGGAAACAGTACCAAATTCATTTTATGACGCTATAGTCACCTTTACACACAAACCAGACAAAGACTCAACAAGAAAAGAGAATCACAGACCAATTTCCCTCATGAAAATTGATGCCATAATACTCAATAAAATACTCACAAATTGAATTTAAAAACATATTTTTAGAGGCAGGCAGATTTCTGAGTTCGAGGCCAGCCTGGTCTACAGAGTGAGTTCCAGGACAGCCCGAGCTACACAGAGAAACCCTGTCTCAAAAAACCAAAAAAAAAACAAAAAAACAAAAAAAACCATATTTTTAAAACTACTTACACAACATGATCATGTAAGCATCAGACCAGTGATGCAGGACAGGTTCAACATACAAAAATCTGTCAATAAAATCCATCATATAAACAAACTGAAAGAAAAGACAACAAGATCATCTCATTAGATACTGAAAGCCCTTTGACAAAACCAAACACCCATTCATGTTAAAAGTCTTGGAGAGATCAGAGATAAAGAGACATACCTCCTAAATATATTAAAAGTGATTTACAACAAGCCAATATGAATATCAACTTAAACAAGAAGAAACTCAAAAAAATTCAACTAACATCAGGAACAAAGTAAGACTGTCCATTCTCTCCATATCTATTAAATATGTACTTGAAGTCAGTTCTTGAAGTTCTGTCTGAAGTAATAAGACAACTAAAAGACATCCAGGGGATAAAATTTAGAAATCAGGAAGTCAACGTATTACAATTTGCAGAGGATATGATTGCATATATATGTGACCCAAAAATTTTACCAGAGAACTCCAATAACTGATAAATACTGTCAGTGAAGAGGTTGGATAAAAAATTAACTAAAAAAAAAAAAATGAGTAACACTCCTATATACAAATGACGAATGGGGAGAACAACACCCTGCACAATAGCCACAAATAATATAAAGTATATTGGTTTAACTCTAAGAAAGCAAGTGAACAACTGTATGACAAGAAATTTAAGTCTTTGAAGATAGAAAATGAAGAACAGATCAGAGGATAGAAATATCCCCCATGCTTAATTGATTGGCAGAATTAACATAGTAATAAAGAAGGCCATCTTACCAAAAGTAATCTACAGACTCAATGCAACCCTTATAAAAATTCTAACACAATTATTTACAAACCTTGAAAGAATAACATTCAACTTCATTTGGAAAAATGAAAAGATCCCAGGAGAGAATAAACAATCCTGTTTATTAAAGAAATTCTGGAAGTATCACCATCTTTGATTTCAAGCTGTATTACAGGATGATAGTAATAAAATCACATGATATTGACATAAAAACACATACTTGATCAATGGAAGTGAATATAGCGGCGTGTGGCGCACGCCTTTAATCCCAGCACTGGAGGCAGAGGCATGGATTCTGAGTTCGGGTCAGCCTGGCTACAGAGTGAGTTCCAGACAGCCAGGCTACATAGAGAACCCTGTCTCGAAAAACCAAAAAAAAAAAAAAAAAAAAAAAAGGAAGTGAATATAAGACCCAAAAAGTAAATTCACACACCTATGAACATCTGCTTTTGATAAAGAATCCAGGATTATAAAATGGAAAAAAATAAAATACCTTCATGAAATGGTGCTGGTCTCACTATATGGTTGCATATAGACAAATGTAAATAGATCCATATTTATCACTATTTACAAAACTCAAGTCCAAGTGGACCAAAGACCTCAGCACAAAGGTAGATACACCGGATATATACAAGAGAAAGTGGTCAACAGCCTGGAACACATTAGCACAAAAGTAAATTTCCTGAATAGAACTCCAGTAGTACATGCACAAAGATCAACAATTAATAAATGGTACCACATGAAACTGAAAATCTTCTGCAAGGTAAAAACACTGTCAATAGAAAAACAGGAGCCTACAAATTGGGGAAATATCTTCACTAACCATATATCAAACAGAGGGCTAATATCTAAAATAGATAAAGAACTCACACAGTTAGACACCAACAAACAAAATAACCAAAAAAAAAAAAAAAAAAAAAAAAAAAAAAAAACGGTACAAAACTAAAAAAAGAAATCTCCACAGAAGAATCTCGAATGACTGAGAAGTACATAAACAAATCTACACCACTCTTAGACATATACCAAAAGATGCTCTACCATATCACAAGGGCACATGCTCCACTATGTTCATAGCAGCCTTATTTGTAGTAGCCAGAAGGTGGAAACAACCCTGATGTCCCTCAACAGAAGAATGAATAGAAAAAAATTGGTACATTTACACAATAGAATACTATTCAGCTATTAAAAATGAGGACATCAGGAATTTTGCAGGAAAATTGATAGAACTAGAAAATATAATCCTGAGTGAGGTAACCCAGACCCAAAAGGACATACATGGTATATATCATTGATAACTGGATATTAGCCAAAAAGTTCAGAATAACCATGATACAACTCATCAACCATATGAAGATTAACAATAAGGAAGGCCCAAGTGTGGATGCCTCATTCACACCTAGGAGGGGTAACAAACTAATCATGGAAGACTGAGGGAGTGAGGGACCAAGGTGGGAGAGGGTAATGAAAAAGTGGGGAGCAGACAGTATCAGGTATATGGGGAGACAGGAGAGAAGCCCTGAGGCCCAGGAGAATGAATAGAAACATGCAGCAGTGTGGGGTGGGAAATGGGGGAACCACTAGAAAGTCCTAGACACTGGGTATGTGGGAGGCTCCCAGGACCCAATGGGAATGAAAGTAGCCAAAATGCCCAAGAGTAGGGTGATAGAAACTGAAGAGACCAAATCCAATAGACAAACATGGCCCCAAGTTGAGGGATGCTGCCAGCCACCCATCTCAAAATTTTTAACCCAGAATTGTTCCTATTTAAAGAAAATGCAGGAACAAAAATAAAATAAAATAGCATCAAATAAAGAAAAGGACATCAAGAGACTGCTCCACCTTTGGATCCATTCCATGCATGGACACCAAACCCTGATATTATTGCTGATGCCAGGATGCACTTGCAGACAGATACCTGGCACGGCTGCCCTCTGGGAGGCTCTGCCAGTACCTGATTGAGACAGATGCAGATACTTATAGCCAACCATTGAACTGAGTCCAGGGACCCAAATAGAATTTAGGGGAAGGAGTAAAGGAACTGAAATAGATTACGACCCCATAGGAAGAACAACACTATCAACTAACAGGACTCCTCAGAGATCCCTGGGACTAAGCCTCCAATCAAAGATCATACATGGGCTGGTCCATGGACCACCCCCTACTACATATGTAATAGTGGACTGCCTTGTCTGGCCTCAGGGGGGGATGCACTTTATCCTGTGGAGGCTTGATGGCCCAGAGAAGGGATGCTAGAGGGGTGAGGTGGGATTAGGTGAGTAGGTGGGGGAGCACCCTCTTAGAGGTGAAGGGAAGGGTAATGGGATGGGAAGCTCGTGGAGGGGAAAGCAGGAAGGGGGAAAATATTTGAAATGTAAATAAATAAAATAATTGATAAAAAGAGGAATGTTCAAAGTCCTTAGTCATTAGGGAAATGAAAATTAAGCAACTCTGAGGTTTCCATCTTACATCCATCAGAATGGCTAAGGTCAAAAACTCAAGGGAAAGTACATGTTGGCAAACATGTGGAGCAAGGGGAAATCTCCTCCATTGCTGGTAGGAGTGCAAACTTATACAGCCATTTTGGAAATCAATATGGCAGTTTCTCAAAAATATCAGGAATTGATCTATCTCAAGACCCAGCTATGTCATTCCAGGGCATATACCCAAAGAGATTCCATTCTACCACAAAGACATTATTGTCTTAGACCAGGAATTTACTGCTGATAAAAGTGGAAGCAAATTAGGCTGAAGGCTAAACTGCCTATCTGCCTTGCTCCATGCATTTTCATTGCCAGGTACCCAGAGAACCTCAGGTCCTGGGAAGAGAAAGAAGCAGTACAAACTCAGTGGTTTCTGTTGAGTGTACCACCAGAGAATTTACTTGGGGGATACATTCACAGTCATTGAGGATATACCTGCTAATGATGGCAGCCATGCATATAATGAATTGACCTGGTGCCTGATACAAATGCTATATGTAAAGATTTTAAAGAGGCTATTGTATTGTATGGATTGCATTTGCCATTTGTTAAGGAAATGTTAAATAACTGGAATAAGCAGCATAGGGTTGGTTTGAAAGGGATTGGTTTCCACTGTACTAGAAGCTTGTTATCAATTACAATGGGTGTCGTTGTGGTGGCAGGAAACCAGAAAAATAGAACAATGAAATTTAGTAATAGGGATAAATGTTACTAAATATGGGCTTCTTGGTGAAGGGCATTATGCTGATTTTCAGGAACAAACCCAATCCAATGATCCCATAATTGAACAATGTTATGTTCCAGCTTAAAGAGTTTGGATATCATTGAGCATCCAAGGAAAAAAATCACCTCATTTATTAAAATAATACAGAGTTCTGGAGAAAGTTTTACAGAATTCTTACAGAGGTTTGGTTAGTCTGTAAATAGAACCAGATCAGACCTTGAAACCAGACAGTCATTGATAGAAATATTTACATTTTAAAATGCAAATACCAAAGGTAAGAGAGCAGTCAGATCATTGAAAGCACAAGGAGCACCAATAGATAAATAGATAAGGGACACAACTGGTATTGGTTCTCAAGATCATAATGCCAATATCATAGGGCATATCATAGGTAGAAAATTCAGAAATCAATATGCCTGATGCTCTAATTGTGGTGAATTTTGTCATTTACAAAGAAATTGTAGGGCTAGAAGATTCAGAGCTCAAAATATTAGGTACAATAACTTTAGAGAAGAGAACAAGCAGGTTCTGGTTTCTATGAGTCACAAAGTCTTCCAGAGAATTGTAGCTGCTCTGGAAAGGGTAAACATTGGTCTAAGGATTGTCAGTCCAAGAGAGACATACAAGGTAAGCTCTTTCCATCAGGAAATGAAATGAGGTGCCTGTCAGCTCAATGTTCAGCAGCAAACTATATAAATGATCTTCCTTTGGTCATCCAGGCAGTATAAATTGGTCAAGAAAATAAAAACTGACTATTTATGATCCTATACATGCTACAGAAGGAAGTGCAGCTTTGGAGCTGGCCACAGATACCCTTCTGACATTATCCCCAAAAGTTGAATGTTACAAGTTAACCACTTATGTTTATGGTTCTTTACCCTCAGGGACAGTGGAAATAACCTTGGAAAGAAGTGGATTAACTTCTCAAGGGTTTTTTGTGCATTCAGGTATAGTAGATAAGGAAATCAAGGAAGAAATAAAAATTATAACATCTGGAAAAGGAGATGCAAATTGACTCAGCATATGGAATTGCTCAAATGTTGTTTTATTATATCAAGGTCAAGGCCAGTCCAGTAGAAGGGACAGGGACTTTTGTGACTACTGGGAAAAGTATGTTCTATCAAAAAGTGGTTAATGATCAGAGACCCAAATTAATGGTGCTATGTTGAATGCTGTCAACATAGACAGTTTGGTAGATACAGGAGCTAATTTAGTATACTTCACCAAAAGTATTAGAATCCAGATTGGTCACTTCAGAAGTTTAATCACAATTTATAGGAATTGGTAAATTATCACATTAAAAGGCAAAGTATCTCATGGATTGCCTGTATGGGACCGGAAGGACAAATAGGGAAGTGGAGACCTCATATGGCTGACATACCCATAAACTTATGGGAAGAACTCTTTTACAACAATGTGGTACTCAAGTTAATATTCTTATAATTTCAGAGAGGGAAAATATGGAAATTAGGGATAATATGGTATATGTTCCTGGGAATGATATTGATATGCATGATTGAAAACAATCACAAGCTGTGCCTGTTGTCCAAACAGTGAACACCACAGGGATTGAGTTTCAAAATTTATAAAAGGGGCCACTGCTGACATACTAACAGTCCTGCACCTGAGATGGTTATCAAAAACAATTGTGTGGCAAGATTAGTGTCCCATAACAACAACAACAACAACAAAATGCAGTCACTTGAACAAATGGTACAGAGCAGCTTGAGGCTCAATTGTATAGAAGATTCTACCAGCCCATGAAATTCCCCTGTGTTTGTTCTAAAAAAGAAATCAGGAAAATGGAGACTATAACAGAATTAAGAGCACTTAATAAGGAAATTAAGCCAATGACTCCTTAGTATGCTGACTTCTTTTACCATCTTTTTACTGAGTTCATGGCCTATGATCATAATTGATTTGAAAGACTGCTTTTTCCCAATATCTTTTCATGAGAAAGATAAAGAAATGTTTGCTATCTCAGCACATACTCCGAACAATAGTGGTCCAATTAAAAGATACCATTGGAATGTACTTCCACTGAGAATGCTTAATAGTCCAACTTTATGTCAATATTATATGCAGCTACCATTAGAAATAATTTGTAAGCAATACCCTTAATCTATCAGTTATCATTATACGGATAGTATTTTGTTGGCTGATTCTGACAGAGATGTTTTGCACAGCACATTTAAGGTAACAGAACGAATTTTTCCATGTGGGGGTTAAAGATTCCTCCAGAAGAAAATAAAAAAGGAGAGATTCACTTGGTTATTTGGGTTATAAAATCATTAAACAAAAATTTGACCACAAAAAGTACAGATCCATTGGGACAAGTTGCAAATTTTTAACAATTTTCAAAAATTAACTGGCTGAAGTATACATATTGGATTAAATACATATGAATTAAATAATTTGTTTTGAACATTAGAAGGAAATTCAATCTTAAGCAGTCCAAGATGTCTAACAGATTAGGAAGAAAAAGAGTTTAACTCTTATAGAACAAAAACTGCAAGAGGCATATGTGGATTGAATTGATCCCAAACTTGATTGTATTCTTGTCATTTTATCTTCAACTCATTCCCCTACTGGGCTCATTTGAAAAACTAAGATAATATTATGGAATGGATTTTCTTAGCTCATAAACAAAGTCAAAAATTTAAGACATGCATATAATAATTTCTGAATTAATTATGAAAGTAGAATAAGATTATTGTCAATTATCAGGAATAGATCAAGATGACATTGTAGTACTACTTACAAATGCTGAGATTATGTCATAATTGGTGATCAATAAAGATTGTCAAAGAGCTTGTAGTAATTACATTGGTAAAATTAATAACAAATATCCAAAAAGCAAATGTATACAGTTTATAAAAAGAACTAATTGGATTCTTCCATGTATAGTAAAGAGAACGCAAGTTCCAGAGGCACCAACATTATATACTAATATAAACAAAATGTGGTAGGCAGTTTATAAGTCAGATTAAATAATTAAGGTGATCAAATTCCATATACATCAGCTCACAAATGAGAATTATATGCAATCTTTATGGTATTATTAGATTACCATAAATCTCTTAAAATAATTAATGATTCTTTATATGCAGAAAGAGTTGTTGTGTATATACGGACTGTTGAGTTTGTACCTTATAAGTCATAATTTATTATTTATACAATTCCAACAAGCCTTCAGAAGTAGAAACTATTCATTATATATTCAGTCTCATACAGGTTTGCTAGTTCATTAACTGAAGGAAATGAGGATATTGAATAATTACTAATAGGAAATTGTTAAAAGCTTCCAAATTTCATGAGAAACATCATATTAATGAAAATGGTTTAAAGAAAAAAAAACTTCCATCACTTGACAACAAGCCAAAGAAATAATCAAAAAATGTCCTATGTGTTCTTTATACAACCAAAATCTGTTGCCTGCTGGCAGTAATCCAAGAGGTACCAAAGAAATTACATCTGGCAGATGGATGTTTTCCATTTTCCAGAATTTGGAAATCAAATGTATATATACCACTCCATTGACACATACTCAATGTTTTAATGAGCAACCTTAAGTTCTAAAATGCTAATTGTATAATTGCATATTTTTATGCAATATAATGGCATTATAATAATGCCAATTATAGAGATACCTACACAAATTAAAATTGGCTCCCACATATGTCTCTAAAAAGATGAAGTAATTCTTTGTATCTTAAAATAGAAGGCATGTTACTGGTATACCACACAATCCCACTGTACAAGCACTTATAGAAAGAGCCATTCATACCTTAAAAGATGATTATTAAACAAAAAGGAAAAGTAAAAATTCCCATAGCAAGGCTAAATAATGTTTTGTTAACTCTCAGTTTTCTTAATGTTGTTGAAAATGAACAACAGCAGCTGAGAAACACTGGGTTCTCAAAAAAAAAAAAAAAAAAAAAACTGAGAAAATAAAACCTGTCTCTATCAGGTACCAAGGCCCTCCACTTCCACTGATGCCTGACAAGGCCACCCTCAACTACCTACACAGGTGGAGCCCTTTGTGATCTCGGTCTGGAGGTTTTAGAATGGCTACCCCAGCGTGTTTCTTAGGACCATTTGCTTGAAAAATTGTTTTCTAGCCTTTTACTCTAAGGTAGTGTCTGTCTTTGTCACTGAGGTGGGTTTTCTGTATGCAGCAAAATGCTGGGTCCTGTTTACATATCCAGTCCATTAGCCTATGTCTTTTTATTGGGAAATTGAGTTCATTGATGTTAAGAGATATTAAGGAACAGTGATTGTTGCTTCCTGTTATTTTTGTTATTAGATGTGTAATTATCTTTGTGTCCCTGTCTTCTTTTGGATTTGTTGGAAAAGGATTTCTTTCTTGCTCTGTCAAGGGTAGAATTTCCCTCCTTGTATTGGAGCTTTCCTGCTAATATCCTTTGTAATGTCGGATTTGTGGAAAGATAATGTGTAAATTTGGTTTTGTCATGGAATATCTTGGTTTCTCCATCTATGGTAGTTGAGAGTTTTTCTGGGCTGCATCAGTAGGTCTGTCAGATGATCCTGGATGCTCCAACGTTTTGTAGTATAGGGACTGTCCAGGTGTTCAGGGGTTTCTATAAATTGGCTAAGTTTTAGAAGCTATGTTTTGTGCTTCCCATAATTTCAGTTAATTCAGTCATTCTGGATTTCTGACAGGGTTGAAGACTTATAGTCTCACAGCCAATCCCAGCTATTTAATTTGAGAGAAAAGACTTGAGAGGATGGTTTTCAGCTGACATTCATTCTAAGGCCAAGGAAAATGCCAGGTTCAGAACTAAGTCTTTTAGTTAGGAGAGATGACAGAGGTTCTGGTTAGTCAACAAAATGATGGACTGAGTATTCGGTCTATTTTGTACCTTACTGATACAAATTGGTATAATTATGCTCTAATTGTATTTTGAGAGAAAAGTTTTATTTTAACAGGAAGGGTGATATGTAGGAGGAGCTAAGGTGGGAGGAGTAAGGAGAGAAAGAGGAGGAGCTAGGAGACGAGAGACAGAGAGACAGAGAGAGGGGAGGGGGGAGAGGAACATGGAGGCAGATGTTCACCTGTCTCCGCCAGTCAAAGATAGTTAGTATATCTAGGTTGGGTATTGGGTTACACTTCTGATTGTATGGGCATCTTGTTATCGAGCATTACCAAACTTATAAAGCCTTTGATCAACATTAAAAAGAAAAAGAAACTGTGTTTTAAATGAAACATAAAAGATCAAGTGTATTTTGATGATGCACTTTTCTTAAAAGTATGATGAGCTAAAAATAATTCAACAATGGGAACACAATTTAAGTATCCATTCAATGACTATTTTGCAGTTATCTTAAATGATTATGGAACATGAGCAAAAATATGCATGACTGGTACTAAATATTTTATGTATTTGGGAAAAAAAGAAAAGAAAAGAAAACCAACCAATATACTATAAGGATATATTGACATTAAAATGGAAACTTGCAATAGTTTTAAGATGGTGACATGGTTATGTTTATGTATTTACAGGGAATGAAAAGAATGGCTACCAACAAAACTTATAATGATCAGATCTTATCAGGTAAAACCTTTTATCAGCTGAGACACAAATGTCTTCACAAAGCAAATAGCTCAGGTGATTCACTCTCACAGACTGCCTCAATTACTGTTTTCTCGAAAATATACATGCCAGTCAACTTCAAAAGGACTAGTCCAATGATTGATCACACACAGACTTGACAGACAATGCATATATGAGACATACAACATGGAGACTGGACAGAAAACAAAGGCACTTGACAGACAACACAGAGACTGGACAGACAACACAGAGACTAGACAGACAACACTGAGACTGGATAACACAAGAACTGGGCAAGAAATGCTACAGCCATGTTTTTAAAAACTCACCATTTTCTCTCTGAGCCACAAACAGGAATTCTTTACCCAAATACATCAGGAAACAATTATATATAAGAAGAGCCTCATCCCGATCACTTAAGTTGTGGTGGATAATTTTGGTCATTTGATATGTTATGGTTGTTACCTTCTAAGATGGTAGTTTGTTTTGTTTAATTATTGTATACTGATTGGAATTTAAGGTTGTTTATCTTAATTACTATAAATTCATTGAAATTTAAAGTTGTTTTGATTAATTGTATAGTGACAGAAATTTAAGGTTGTTTTGCTTCATTATTGTATGATGTTAGACGTTTAAGGTTGTTTTGTTATACTATTCTTTGACTATCTAGTACATAAACTGTTTAAGGTGTGATGCAAAATTCTAGTTTTGTGGTTTTTACAATTGTTTCTATTGTGTGTAAATTGATAATGTTAGATAAAAAACAAAGGTTTAAACAGAAAGGGCAATATGAATTGGAAATTTCTGGTTTCTTTGGAGACTGAGTTTTGTTATGTGATGTTTTTCTGGAAACTATCTTCTAGAGGATGTTTTTATGAAGCAGACACGTAGGAGGATGTTTTGCTGAAAACAGACATGTGGTGTTTTTCTGGAAACAGCCGGGGAAAAGGGCATGTGATACAGCTGAGGTTTGAGAGAACATGTGATGTTTGGAAAGGGTGTAAATATAACCCAACAGATAGTGGATGACATTGTGGAGTATTGGTTTGCCTGGCCATGGTTTCCTGGTCATCATTGGGCTTTGCTGAAACTGGTCTTGACTGATGAAGCTGTGTGGTATTGGACTGCCTTGTATCTCTTTGCTGGTCATTGTTCACCATAACATAGAGAGAAACAAACCAAAGAACTTCTGGTGGTATTTCAGTAGCTTCTTGCTGCTTCTGGGAACATGGGCCAATTGGCAGAGCCTCTCAGGTTCTTCTAGATCAAAGTGCTATTGCTGACTCATGAATGCTATTTGTGAGTGGATCATACTAATGCTGCTAAATCATGTGAACTGAACTGCTGATATCCTGCCAATGCAGATTGGATTTGCTCCAAAGAAATAGTTCTAAACAGGTCCACATCTTCTTTTTCCTATTGACCTTTCCTTTCCACTACTTCTGGTGGGTATGGAGCTAGAAGGGATGTTAAAGCAACTAAATACATGTATAAAATGTCTTGAAAAACTATATATGTTATAGTTTCAGAGCTTGATGTTTTGTGGGAATTTGAATTGAAGGAGAAGGACTGTTTCTGATGGTTTTGCTTACTTTTGAGACCCTTGTCCTTCTACTGGTTTGCCTCATTCAGCCTTAATATAAGGGAAGACACCTAGTCTTACTTCAGTTTTATATAACATGTTTGGTTGATATCCCTGGGAGACATGTCCTTTTCTAAAGAAAGAGGATGGGGTGTTGGGTAGGGATGTGGAGGAAAGGATGGAGAAAACACTGTAGTCTGGATGTAATATATGAGAGAATAAATTAATAAAAAATACAGAGAAGTATAAATCAGAGAAAGTGTGCAGCGTCATTAACCAGGGTTCAAATGCACAGTAACAAATGAGAAAAAGAAAACGGATAGTCATTCAGGGCTAGGACAACACAAGCACATTTTATAAAAGAAGAAATAACAGTCAGGAAATAAAACTTTAGTCAGATACTTAGTAACTTTGATCTTGTTTCATATAGTGGTTACATGGTAAATGTAAAGATACAAATGTGGCGAGACATACAAAAAATTCATTAACAGAAGAGGAAGAGAAGAACTTGTGTGATATTTAGGTGGTTTTTTTTTTTTTGGTAACTTATATTCTATGATATAAAATAAATAGTCTTTAAATGTAAAGTTTAACCCCAAAATATTTCGTTGCATAAGTTAGAGAGAAAAAAGAACATATAGTGAGTAATACATATTATTTTATGTGTAAAATGATAACATACTTTTATAAGTATATAAATATATAAGTATATTTACACATATACATGTACATACACACACACATATTTTTTTCTATGATAAGACTTGTGATCACAAAGCAAGTTTGCAAAATTGTGTTTCCACTACCCATTCTTCTCTTATCCTGCAAGAAGTGCTCCAATTCATCATGCCTGCTGACCTTGTGAAGTGAAATAAGCATTTGGCCTTGAACACCACTGTTTAAGCTGTTGCCCTTTTATTTTGACTTTAATTACATAGACTGATAATTTTAAATTTAGCTTAAGGGCTTGTCTCTATTCAAAACATATTTTTTTTCTTCAAAGTGGAATTTTAGTTGAATTTGCCCCTTGATAGTCATATTCAGTCACAGCAACTGGCATAATAGCTTTTTTCTTCAACAAGTAGTTCAGAAGTATGAAGAATTTTGTGTTCAGTGCACTTCAAATTCAACGGAATACTTTTGTATTCTTGTTAAAGATATCTAGGCAAGATGAATAGAAATTCATAGAAACAGGAACCAAAAAATGCTAATAGGTCATATCTTATTTAATGCTACTTACTATCACTATGATAAAAGACCATGACCAAATCAACTTGGGGAGGCAAGGTTTTATTTCACTCACAGTCCCATGTAACAGTTAGTCATCAAAATCAGTGATTAAAGAAACCTGCGGACAGGAGTTGATGCAGAAACAATGAAGGAATGATATTCATTTGCTCACCATGGCTTGCTCATCCTGCTATGTTAGAGCATCCAAGACAACCAGTACAGAGGTAGTCTCACCGACAGTGCAATTGGTCCTTCCCCACCACTAACTAAAATATGACCTATAGGCTGTCCTAGAACACAATCTTGTGGAAGCATTTTTTTTTCCAAGACAGAGTTTCTCTGTGTAGCCCGGGCTGTCCTGGAACTCACTCTGTAGACCAGGTTGGCCTCCAACTCAGAAATCTGCCTGCCTCTGCCTCCCAAGGGCTGGGATTACAGGCGTGCGCCACCACCGCCCGGCAGCAGCTTTATTTATAATAGCCAGAAACTGGAAAGAACCCAGATGCCCTTCAACAGAGGAATGGATACAAAAAATGTGGTACATTTACACAATGGAATATTACTCAGCTATTAAAAACAATGAATTCTATAAATTCTTATATAAATGGATGGAACTAGAAAAGATCATCCTGAGTGAGGTAACCCAATCACAAAAGAACATACATGGTATTCATTCACTGATTATTGGACTTTAGCCCAGAAGCTTGAAACACCCAAGATTCAACTCACAGACTACATAAAGCTCATGAAGAATGAAGACCAAGGGGGGGGGGCTACAGTCCCTCTTAGAAGAAGTAACAAAATACTCAAGGGAGCAAATATGGATGCAAAGTGCAGGACAGAAACTGAAGGAGGAGCGGTCTGCAGACCATTCCACCTGGGTATCCATCCCATGTGCAGTCACCAAAGGTAGATGCTGACGTGGGTGTCAGGAGGTGCATGCTGACAGGAGCCTAACATAACTGTCTCCTTAGAGGTCTGCAAGAGTCTGACATATTCAGAGGCGGATGCTCACAGCTAACCATTAAACTGATCATGGAGTTCCCAACAGAGAAGATAGAGTGAAGACTGAAGGAGTAGAAAGGGTACGGGACCCCATGAGGAGAGGAACAATACCAACCAACCAGAGCCCCCAGGGTCTAAACCACCAGCCTGGGAGTGCTTAGGGAGGGACCCATGGCTCCACCTATATATGCAAGGGAGCTATATATAAGTGGGAGAAGAGATTCTTGGTCCCATGAAGGCTGGACATCGTGGGGGGGTATTCGAGGGTGGGGAGATGAGGTTCTGGGGAGGGTGAGTGTGGGTACACCATCATAGAGGCAGGAGGAGGAGGAAAGAGATAGGGAGTTCCTGGGAGGGAGGGGGGAAAGGGGGTAAGGGGAAAACACCTGAAATGTAAATAAAAGTTCGAATTAAAAAAAATGCATTCTCTTTTAAAACCCAACGTTTCTGTAAAACTCTAAAATCTTTTCTTCTAAAAAATTTACTGTGGCATCTGTAAAAATGAAATGTTAAATATTTTCACTTCAAGATGGAAGAACCAGAGCACAGTCACAATCCACTCAAAATGAAACCCAACTCCAGTAGTGGATAATATTTTATACAGTGTCTGGGATCCATGCATGGTCCTCTGAGCTCTTCCAAAGGCTTAGGTTAAATATTTAACTCTACCCTCTGCAGCACACATCGTTTTCCTTTTAAGCTTAGGCAGATTCCATTCCACCACTGCAGATTTCTTGCTGGTCATCCTAAGATACTGGCATCTTCAAACACTGGGTTTTTCTGCTGCACCTGGGCTGTATTTTCAACAATAGTACCTCCTGACCTTTCTTCATTGTGTTAAATCTCATCTTTTCTGCATGACTCCTTTAATCATGAAATCTTAAATGCTACTGAGGCTGTGTCATTCTGGCCTCTCACTGTGTTAATCTTCAGCTGTTCTGCATGACCTCTTATATTCCTCTCAAATACAACATGGCCAGTTCTGTCACAGAAAGATCTCACTTCCTGTAAAAATTTGTCTTAGTTAGGGTTACTAATGATGTGATGAAGAACTTGTGGTCAAGTTGACCAAAAGCAACTTGAGGTGGAAAGAGTTATCTCATTCACAGTTCCATATAGCAAGATATTATCAAAATTAGTGAGACTAGTTATTCAAGTTGAATAGAAACTTGGATGCAGAACCTGATGCAGAGATCATGAACGGAGATGCTTACTAGTTGGCTCCCCATGGCTAGTTAAGCTTGCTTTTTTATAAAACACAAAGTACTTGCCCAGTGATGGTACTATATATATTTGGGTGGCCTTCCCTCATCAATTACATGTTAAGAAACTGCACTACAATCTTATGGAGACATTCTCTCAATTTATACTTCCTCCTCTCTGATGACTGTAGCTTCTGTTAAGTTGACATATAACTGGCCAAAGCAGATAACTGAAGGTATTAAGAAACAGTACATTTCTATTTCTACCCCTTAACTCCTGAATCCAAAATGAATGAAAATGTACAGACTAAATTATAATCTCAAAAATATGTAAATATATAAAAATAAGCAGGAAATAAACATACCAAAAGTAAAAACTGAGAATAAATGTGGTTAAACACCATGGGATTTGTATGTATGTGCACAAAAGTAAACATATACGGGGAAACATTTATTTACCATGTGGATCTAGTTCCATGATCAGAAAAACTCAGAAATCCAAGATTTGATGTCAGCTAGCAGAGAACAGAAAATAGTAAATAGAGCACCAGTCAGAGTCACAATCTTGAGAAATGGGATAGACAGAACAGGGGGGTTGTCACAAGCAAAAGTAGAAGATTTATGTCACAAAAATAAGCTGAGAGAAAGCATCTATTCTTCCTCTGCCTCTTGTTTATTCAGTCTTCAACAGTTTTGTATGAACTCCATTTACATTACGATGAGTAGTTTATTTTATTCAATTCATTGATTCAAATGTCAATCTCACCCAGAAAACCTCTCACAGGCATACTCAGAAAAAATGTTTAACCAATTGTCGGAGTACCCAATGGCCTCCTTAAATTGATACATAAAGCTAAGCATTACAGTGCTTCGTTGTATAGTACCATGGCTTAGATTAAGGTGATAACTGAAGAAAATGCATTAAGGCCCCTTGACGAGTTTTTAAAAACAGAATTTGTTCTTATGCCTTGTAATCCAGCAGCTTTAATAGACCATAATTTATTTGTATAACTAAAGCATATGGAGTGCAATGTGATTTTGTTACTTACAAAGTTTACGTGTTCAGTGAATTCTCTCTCCTATGAGGTAGTTGCTTTCAAAGTTCACTGGAGCCACCCTAGTTTCTCCCATTTCACTCACTCTAATATGGAAAAATCAAGTATGGTACTCAACTTTCAGAGCTGTAGGCATCTCAAAACACTTCTTTCTGTTATTTTTTTTAAAATAATCATCATCTAGAAAAACTATTCTAATATATTAATATATTAAAATTTTACATTAATAATGTGCAATTGAACTATTCTTCAAGGCAGCTTGACAACATTAAGGATCCTTGACACACTGAAACTCTATTCTTTCCATTTTATAAGCAGAAAAATTTAAGTTCACAGATATTAAGTGTTTCCCAGAAGGTCCTATGACAAAGTAATAAGTAGCAAAGCAGAATGTGTTAGTAAATGCAAATTTATTTAGTATATTTACACTTAAGCAAATATGTCATTAATTTAAAAATAGATAAACTGAATGTCATGTACCAGTTAAAGATTTAAACTACAAATGTTAAAAAACAAAGTCTAATTTTCTTGGGTTTACATCCTATAAGCTTAATCTAAAGTTTTAGAGATAAAGAAAATAAAATTTAGTTTGTTCATTTTGATAGTTGGGCTTATTGAATGATTAGTAATGGAATTAAACTAGTCAATTATTTAATGTAAAAGTAGTGATGCATCAAATCTGAAATTTAGAATTCATAAATATTTATTTTCAAGGGACCAAACCAACTTTGCAATACAATGATATTTCTTTTATTGTTAGATATAAAAAACTCTAGCCTACTTTGAGTTACTAAAATAAGAAGATTGGATGATAGTTCCATATCACTTTCATATGTCCTTTCATCTTAAAACCTCCAAAATACTTTGAATTTTTTAACTTAATAGAGTCAAAAGTACTTTCAATCAGACAAGAGAGACAAAACTATCAGTTCTACAAACATTTTAACTAGATTCAGGTTGCTGATGGAGATCTATTAACCTGCTCTCTATATTTTACAAATAGTATCTGGAGTCTAAAAAATGTCTGTCACTTTATAAGTTGTACATAAAAATAGCTGAGAGACTCAACTCACGTATTTCACATGAAACTCCAGGTACATCTCACTCCTAAGTTATTTTATAACTAGTCATTGCAGAAATCTGTATTCCAGCTATAAGCTGTATTCCACTTTCCTCCAAGCTGAACATTGCTGCTGTTCTTACAGAAATAGATGATCTTCAACCTATTCTCTGCTATTGGAGTCAGCACTCAACAACTTCTGTATTTGCAAATGTTTTTACAAGAATGCTTGATGACATTCTCCCTTTCCTGTCCCTGTTTCTAATACGGAATACTCCTGCTGAGTAACCCTATTACCAAAGGATGACCCATCATCTCATTTACTGTTAATTCCATTGACATTGTGTATGAGTTTATATAAACAATAAGTATAGTTTTGAAGAAATGAAAATAAGAGTTGAAGAGATGGATCCATTGCTCAACTCAAAGAACTGAGTTTGCATTCCCAGCTCACATGGTAAAGCATTGAGCTTGGCTACTTTTACTTGAAACTCTAGCATTGAAGTGCAGAATTAGGTGGATCCTGGAGCTCCCTTAAGAGGAAGGCTAGCTAATAATGATGAGCTTCTGATTCATGGAGAGATCACCAATTTTTTTGTTGTTTTGTTTGGTTGGTTTTTTTGTTTTGTTTTGTTTTTTTATATTTTTTTTGGATATTTTATTTATTTACAGTTTAGATGTTATCCCCTTTCCCCATTCCCCTGCCCAAAAACCCCTTAGCCCATTCCCCCTCCTGCTACTTCTATGAGGACGTGCCCCCACCCATTCCCCAGTCCCCGCTCCCTGCCCTCGAATTTCCCCACACTGGGGCATCTAGAAGGACCTCCTCTCCTACCAATACCTGATAAGGCCATCCTCCACTACATATACAGCTGGAGCCGTGGGTCCCTCCAAGCATGTTCCCAGGCTAGCGATTTAGACCCTGGGAGCACTGGTTGGTTGGTATTGTCCCTTTTTTAATGGGGCCCCTTCAGCCCTTCAGTCTTCTCTCTACCTCCTCCATTGGGAATTCCATGATCACTTCAATGGTTAGCTGTGAGCATCTGCCTCTGGCAAAGCCTCTAAGGAGACAGGCGTATCAATTTCCAGTCAGTATGCACTTCCTGCACCCACAACCATGCCTGTGTATGGTAACTGCACATGGTCTGGATCCCCAGGGAGAGATTACCTCTTAAGGGAATCAGGCGAGAGCAAAAGAGGAAGATACTTATTGTTCTCTTCTGGTCTCTGTTTGCATGCACCAGGGTATCTGCATTAGGTGTCATGATGTGGGCACTGAATCGGGGCAGATTCTGTACTGTAAGAATTCTATAAAGAATTCTTTGTGTGTTTTACAAAGAGTGTCCCCTCAGAAATTTATCCATGTGGAAAGCAAGAGGAAAGATGATTGACTATCCTTAAGAACATTGTATTAGCCATGGCAAAGTAAGTTACCCATTGTCAAATATTTTTATTTTAGAAATAAACTAAATATAGTTGATGCTTGCTCATTTGCTACTAGGTCATACTAAGTTTTTCTCCCCCAGTTTAATTAACTTAGAGAGGGATAAATGAGGATCAGGAAAAAAGTCGCTATGGAGATTATCTTAATTATACATGTATATAGGCAAAAAAATCACATAACATACAAATATTGAAGGTGACTTATAGACTACACAGAAAAGATCGTCTCCTAAGCAATGCAAGCTAAACTAAGGACTTTGTTTGCCAATGCATACTCATAAAACACTAGAAATATACTCTGCTTTTATTTATCAAAAAAGTACTCAATAGGTCTCAGATACAAATACCCTTGCAAAGAAAGTTGCACAGTGACCCTGGACTGACACTACTTGAATAACTTCAGATAATAAAGAAAACACCATGGCAACTGCCCCACATGTGTGCATCATTATAACTGCTTGTAAATGATATAGAGCATGAATACCATTTAAATAGGAATGGAATGGGAACAGGCCACTTTTTTTTTTTTTTGTATTATCAAACCAAAGCATTTAGGAGGAACTGGGTATTTCCTTTGGCTAGAATGTCAAATAGTTCACGTGATTTAGAATGAGAGTTTATGTGCATAATTTTAGATTGATTATCATAGATATGTTATTTTTTATGTCTGGCCTAGGCTTCCTTTGGCTCAGATGTTTTAAGTGCTTTCTATTCATGACTTCTGCCTTAATAGTGTTCTGTGTCTATTTTGTGATCTGTTATTAGTATTATCAATTGTAACTCAGGCAAACTTTTATATGAAATAGAGGCATGAGCTGAAAATCGACAATATCTTTTAACTGTTAACCCGAGCCTGAGGAAGTCTGCATAAGCATCCTTTCTGCATTTCTAGAGGTAGCTGTTTTTCTACCTTGGCTCCCTAATTACACCTTCTGGGAGACAGAAATTTGTACCATTTTGCCCTTCATTTGCATCATCACAGCAGCTGTAGCCTTCATGTCCCTTTGCCTGATAAGTTGCAGGGTTTTCGGGTTCTGCACACTGATTATGCAGCCACGCTTGCCTCTCCTTGGACAGTTCCAAGGACATTGCAATTCTTCCTTCAGGCTTACAGCACACACTTGAAAAGACCATCTTGCCTTCCATCCTACTCAGACAGTGGTGCATGACAGCTCCTTAGCCCATTCTCGCCTTTTTGGAGACTGGAGTGTGCTTGCATAAGAGCTAAATGCAGACTTCTTGGGTCACTGAATATATCTTTGCATTCACTTGAGAATTAACCCTTGAGAAGGATGCCTCACAGCCTACCTGTGGGTCTAGATTATAGAACTAATTTGTTATTTTCCTTAATTGACTGGCATTATAAGATACTGAAGCACTCTACGTGTTCTTCATCACTAAATATACATATAGGGCAATCGATGAACTACCTTTCTAAAGCATTGCATTAATCAGAAAAAGATACTTAAACTAGAATATTTATTTTTAGCATATATATTTCTGTGTGGTAGTTAGGTAGTTAGGTGAGACTTCCTTGAAATCTATAAAATAATTGACAGTCATCTGAAGAAATCAAACTGATACAGTGTAAAATGATGTCTTCAGTGAATACTGGTTATCTGAAACTTTATGTAATATGAAATGATGTTTGCTGTATGTTCATGATTGGCAGAACTCAAGGCAAAAGGTTCAAGAAAGTCACAAAAAAATCTCATTCACAATGAGATTTTGTCAGATCGGGCAGTTTTTAAATTTGGTTTATGGTGCTTGTTAACCTGCAGGATTATCTAAATAAGTTCTACTTGATCAAAATAACTTCTTTTCTTTTAATGACTACAATGGATATGAACTCATTTGACCTAGTTAAGTCAACAATGAAATTTTTGTTTGAGAAATTGTCTTACAGTTGATCAGAATCATAGATACTTGAACAGTAAGGATTTAATTTTTTCTCTAAGAATCAAAATATAAATATTCAAGTGTATTAAAGTGTAATTATATTTCATGCTACTTACATTCATTTTTATATGTTCTATACTTACAAGCCAAAAGTAGAAAAAAATCTAAAATTCAGTGCATTGTAATGGCCTTGATCAGAATTTGACATATATACAAATAATATACTAATGGTCTAATGGTTTAAATAATATATAATGTTCTGAATGTTTGCATCAGCTCAGAAGACACATGTTGCAATTCTAGTACTTTACAGAGAAAGTATTTGCAATTGATACTTGAAGAGGAAGGGAACATTGCAAGGTCATTAGATCATGAGGATGGAAGCATCATAAATAGTATAAGTGCCCTTATAAGTCCAAGAGACTTCTTTTCTTCTATCACATGAGCACAAAGCCGTGCATGAAACAGGAAGCACAATATCAACATACATCAGTCTTCTAATACCTTGATCTTGAATTTCCTAACCTACATACTGTACATAATAGATTTAGGCCTCTATAAATTACCCAGTTTGTTTTACTTTAGCAGCACAAACAGACATATCATCATCATTCAGTGCCAATTCTCTTAGAGTATCCACTGAGATTAAATAAGCAAAATTCAAGCACTTCGCAAAACCACACAAGCTTTCATGAAATTTCAGACACTTGAAGCGAGTTAGTAAGGCTCCACCTAAGCCTTTCTTTTGTACACCAAAACCACCAAAACCCACCTTTCCTTAAATGATTATACTTTGAGAACTGTCTGGAATATCCAGAATTCAAAATTACTCCCTTTCTTTCATCAAGAGTCTAAATTTATTCCTGGTACTGTAACCTGGTAAAGTATTTAAAGGAGCAGCTACTACTGACATTTCCCCAAACCAGCATAACTACCTGAATTCTAAATACTTATACCCGCAGAGAGTGTGTCTCTCACTTCTCACCAGAGTAGCTTTTCAAGTAGCTGATGGAGATCATAAAAGGCAAAACAATTTTTTTTTTTAATTCAGAGAACAACTCACAGGTACCCAGCCATAAATGATATTTCTATAATAGAGTCTTTACCTTTGCTTTAGTTAGAGTTTCTAATGATGAGACAAAAATAACAAACAAAAAAAAAGTTGGGGAAGAAAGGATTTATTTGGCTTACACTTCTATATCACTGTTCACTAGTGAAGGAACTCACGACAGGAACTCATAGAGGACAAGAGTTTGAAGGCTCATGCAGAGGGCACAAAGGAATGCTGCTTACTGGTTTAGTTCCCTGGCTTGCTCAGCCTGCTTTCTTGTAAAACCTAGGACCACCAGCCCAGGGATGAAACCACCAAAATGGTTTGCATTCTTCTTCATCAATCACCAATTGAGAAAATGCCTTACAGTCATATTTTATGGAAGCATTTTTTCAATTGATGTTTCCTCCTTTCAAACAAGTGTAGTTTGTGTGTCGACTTGACATACATAAGTCTAACCATGACAATATCCAAGATCAATGAATATTACAAAAGATAGAAAGAGTATATAGTCAGAGGACTGAGCTATCTGCATAGTGACTCTGATTTTTATGTAGGATAAAGAAGCTTGGCTAACAGAAACTTAACAATATGTTAGCCACAACAATAACTGAGCAATTATTGTACCAGTTTGCAGGTTAAGCCAGAGAATGTCTCAAGTTTCCACTACTAGATGAAGAGTTACATGTAATAATGACTAATGAGAGATGGATAGGAGAAATCCCTAATTAGTCAATGCAGAGTAGACAGCCCTTAGAAAACCACACACACACACACACACACACACACACACACACACACACACACACACACAATTTTGCATATATATGAAAAAATAATGAATGACTAAATAGACCAGTAGAAATTGATTGTTTGATTAATGAAGGCTAATACCAGATTTAAGGAAATACTAATGGCTACAATTGAGACCAATCATATATGTTAAATTTGAGACTTCATGTGACCTTTAAGAAATTTAAGCATGTTAGCACAAATACATCTACATTCATAGTATGATAAGATGTAATCAAAATTGGATGATACTTAAGAAAATGAGGTTATTGTATAAACATGGGTATGAAAAGATGCCAACTAAGTATTGTGTGTTGCTAAATGAAAAACAAACTATTATTTATACAATTTATTATCTCATTTTGTTGAAAACACATGTAAAATTATTATCCTATGATAAGTACAAGGTCACACAAGGAGACCAATAATCAAACACGATGCTGATCTTCATTTTTTCTTTTTTTATTAACTTTGATAGTGTGCCATAGCAAGGTGCACTACAGTCAAGATGTCAGAAAAATGGATAGATGTTAAACTGATGTAAGTTCAAAGAAAGAATATTTCAGCAAAAGAGAGAAGCTATGAGTATTTGCGAAGTCAAATGCAGTTGATAAATAGAGTCTACAGACTATATGCAGAAAGCATAAGACAGCAGCCTGGAGTCTTGCAGAACCAGGCTGTGAAACACAGCATTAGCTTTATTAATGAGCTAGGTTCTTATTCTAAGAGCCTCTGAAAGAACTTTAGCAGAAGAATGGCATAATCAGACAAAAGACAGAAATATTATTATTTCTGCACCCAAGAACCACTTTGAAATAAAAGTACAAAAATAGAGACCATTTTAAAGAAATTTGTTGTAATCTAGGTAACTGACTATTTTGGTCTAAATTAAACTGTTACTGGTGATGTTAGAGAAACTTGCTCCTATTCATGCACCATCTAGAAGACAGACTTACAAGATGTTCAGTGAGATATGGAACTTGGATAGAGAAGAGGTGTACGGGAGAGCTGAGGAATCCAATCAGATGCATGGTCAACATGGCCATGTGAAGGTAAATATCCAACAGTATGCCAACATCAATGAGTGTGAAATTCATGATGGGAATCTATGCTAATCAACTCTTTTAACGACATAAGAATATGGAGATATATATATATTATATATATATATATATATATCTTCCTTGAAGCTTGGAGGGCCAGATGATGGGAAAGGGAGTCATGAAATCCTATTTTAGGAACATGCTCTGCATGTGACACTAGAATTAACAGTAGCTGGCTTTACCTGCTTACCGTCTGTTCCAGACTAAGCTGCTAAACATATATCATAGACAGGCTAGTGACTCAAGGAACTCTACCCAGATCAGCAGAACTAATTCCAGACCCTGCTTGGGGAGAGGAAGTTATAGAGTTCAGTGATATAACCTCTGGTGTGCTACTCAAGCCCTCCTGAATAGCATGGCACCTAGTACTTAACAAGATGTACCTGTATGGGTGCTTGGCATGAGGCAGGCACTGATAGGGAATGAATGTGTCCAGAATATAGTACATATATGTATAGAACTGTAGAATAATAAATTAATAAAAGCAAAAACAAGAAGAGTCTCAATGCAATACTGGAGAACAACAATACTCAAAGGCCTACAGAAAATCTATGACCCCTCTGAAGGAAGGACAAAGGAAAACTGGGAGACTATATGAACCAAATCAAATTAGAATTTCCCAGTATTTAATAATTATTGTCAACCACCAAAGATGGACCAACATGCTTCATGAGGTAGTTGCCAATTCATCAGACTCATGCTTAGTTTTCTGTAACATCATACAAATTCCCATATTTAGTAGACATTCAGGCATAATGCTCTCAAAGAATAGTTTTCTTCATGTGATTTTTATTGAAACCCTAAAAAACCCTAAAATAGTAAATCCTATGTATATTGTATATAAGTGGCATACCCAGACTTTCCCTTTCTGATACGCTCTCTGTGTCTTTTTCTTCCTTCCTTTCTTGTTTCTTTCTTTCTTTCTTTCTTTCTTTCTTTCTTTCTTTCTTTCTTTCTTTCTTTTTTTTATGTGTGTATGGGAAGTTTCTTTTTGTTTGTTTGTTTTCTTTTGTCTAATGAACTTTATTTAAAAGTTAACAAGAGTCAGATCTCAGAGGTCATTCTAGTCTGGTCCTTTTCCATTAACTTGGATTATTCACATTACCATCATTTTTATGGTGAACTTAAAAGTTCATCTGCCATCATTCCCTTCTTTTAAATTTTCATTGCATTTATTTCTTTTAATTAAATTTTTTCCCTGCAATATATTCAGAGCACGTTCCACCCCCCACTTCTACCACAATCTTTTTCACCTTCCGTCCTTCAAAATCCATATCTTCTTTCTCTTTCTTTAGAAAACAAACAGATAGATTCTATGTGCAAACACTAAACCCCAACGCTATTGTTGATGCTATGATATGCTTGCAGCTAGAAGCCTAGAATGGCTGTCCTCTGAAAGGAAAGGCCTACCAGCACCTAACTGAGACAGATGCAGATATTCACAGCTAACTGTAATTGAAGATATTTAGAAAAGCTGTGGGCCAGCTATCTAAAGGGGGTGGGGGGCAGCTCTACTTAGCTCCAGCCACCATGTTCTGCACTAGAAGTGTCCAGAAGCCAAGCGGGCCACAGGTAGAAGCAGCCAGAGGCCTAGCATGCCACAACTAGAACCATGAGACTGCCAGCAAGGTGGCTGGCCTGCCAGTCCACCACACTGTCCCTGACAATGCTCAGCTGAGCCCAGACTATTTCCACTATGCCCGCGGTACCCAGTAGAAATGAGACTCTTAAAGCTTAATGATTATCTAATGTTTTAAATATTTGAAAATGCTCAAATAACAAGATGTGCTCATAATTAGAATAGTTACCCAATTTCTAACGTTAATATAAGTTGCTACCCAGGACTGCTCTCGACCCATCCGTCTTCCTCCATGATCACTCGCCTCCTTTTTTCTCCTCTTTCTTTCCTTTCCTTCCTCTTTCCTTCTCCCAGCTCCACCTCCTCCTCTACCTCTCAATCACAGAACTTTATTGCAAATGTAGCAGTGGCAGGAAATTATCCTGTGACAGCCAACCATTGGACTGAACCTAGGATTCCTATGGAATAGTTAGGGGAAGGACTGAAGGAGCTGAAACTGATTGCAACCCCATAGAAAGGACAACACTATCAACTAACCAGACACCTCAGAGCTCCAAGGAACTGAGTCACCAACCAAAGAGCATACATGGGCTGGACTGTGTCCCCCAACTTCATATATAGCAGAGGACTGCCTTGCCTGACCTAGGAGGGAAGGGATGCCCTTGGTCCTCTGATCACTTGATCAAGTGGAGGCTTGATGGCCCAGAGAAGGGAAAACTAAAGAGGTGAAGTGGGAGTGGGTGGGTGGGTGGGTGGGGGAGCACCCTCTTAGATGGAAAGAGGAGGGGTATGTGGTAGGGGATAAGTGAGGGGGGAACAGGAATGGGAATAACAATTGAAATGTAAAAATAAAGAAAATAATTAATAACAATACAAAAATAAATAAGCAAATTAAAATAAAAAAGAATAATAAACAAAAAAGCACAAACACACACACGAATCATTAAAAACACAAAGTCAGATTCCACAATATATATGTAAAAAGACCAGTAAGACAGCAAATGTCCAAAGAAGTCAAAAAGAATCTATAAAACTATAATGAATTTGAGCTGGCAGTCTACTCATGCAGTACATAATGTCTACATTTAAGTGGGATTGATATACCCAATGAGACTCCATTGGAAACAACTAATTTTTTCTTTGCAAGTATTTATCAGTTGGATATAACTACTGTGATGGTAGCTCAAGTACACTTTCCTCTCTCAGGGCTGGGACTGTATCTGGCTGAAACCTATACAGGCCCTGTGCATGCTGCCAGTCTCTGTGAGTTCTATGAGCATCAGTCCTGTAGCATTAGGAAGACACTGTTTTCTTGATGTCATCTATTCCCTATGAATCTTAGAATATTTCTCCTTTCCTCCACGTAGCTTCTTCTTGACCTATAAGGAGAGGGGGTTGATAAAGACATCATATTTAGAACTAGGTGATCCAAATTCTTCCACTCTCTGAGCATTCTCCAGTATAAGTTCCTGTATTTGTTCTCATGTACTACAGGAAGAAGCTTCTGTAGTGATGGCTGAGCAAGACATTAATCTATGGGTATAGAAGAACATATTTAGAAGTAATTTTATTGCTAACTTCATTGATTAGAACAATGATAATCTGATGTGAGTACAATCTAGTTTGAGATTCTTCTAATATGCAGTTGTACGTTATTCTCACCATCCCTGAATCACTCATCTTTTAACTTTTGTTATTTAGACCCTAACATTCTCTCTCATTGCTCCTCTAGATTTGACTGCTGTCATGGTTTGATTTGGTTCTTCAACATATTATTTATTGTGTCTTATTTGTAGATGCAATTGTAGCCACTATAAGAATTAGATCCTCACAGCTCAGGACACAGCTTAGTTAGTAAAAATCTTGCTTCAGGAGCATAAAGAACTAAGTTCATTCCCCATATCCACATTTAAAAGTTGGACAAGATGATGCTTACTTTAAATTAGGGCAGTAAAGAAACATAGAAAAGTATATCCCTGGGCTTGCTGTTCAGCCATAGTTACCTTTTTGGTAAGTTCCAAATATGTGGAAAACCCTTACACCCTGTGTTGTAAAAAATGATGGAGAGTAGAGAAACTCAGAGGAAAGACCCTAAGATTGATCTCTGGACTACACCCTCTACACACAACACACACACACACACACACACACACACACACACACACATACACACACATGCACACACATGTGCTTGCATATATGAAGTCTCTCCAAACACAAATGTTCATTCACACAGAGTATTCTCCCAAGACTTTAGAGGCCTAACCTAAGTAAATATGTCATTTTTGACTCTCAGTCAAGCATGAATATTTCTCTTGCTTTTGTGGTTTATAAATCTCAAGTTTGTAATAGCCTCAGAGTCTTTATCTAACCTACTTCAGAGAAAAAGGAAGTAGTAATTACACTGTAGAAGCAGGAACATGAGATTTACTCCACAGCCTAGTGGACCTTGTACAGGCAAAATCCACCAGAAAATTTATACAGATTAGTAGACCAGTCCTTGCTATCCATTAGTTATGATCTGCAGACAAGTTAGCACCCTTATACTTCTGACTCCAGTCCTTTGAGCAAAATAAGCTTTATGTTCATGCAGAGACTTAGGTGTTTTTAGCCATAAGCTGGAGAAGGATGTTTTAAAATAGTTTGATTTAATATAGTATAAACAGAGTACTGAATATCTAAGCCCGCAGATTTCATTCCTTCCAGTAGCAAGTTCTGTAAGCACTAGGTAATAGCTGGAATATGGAATACCAAGGGCCCAACACAAAGAACTGTATCCACAAACATGAATCATTTAGTGCTTCTGTGTGGTAGACAGTTTTTGTCCAGTCATTGGTTTCAGGGAGTAATATCATTTAGTGATTTGTGTGACAACTCTTTTGTGGTAGTTTCAAACCTTTGCACCCCAACAATACAAAAGAAAATCATGGGGAGAGAAAGAAAACCCACTTTATTCAGATGGACTCACATCATTTTTCTCAAATCTTGTTCATAAGCATTATTTCCATATCCCATGTAAAACCAACAACCTACTGTGGAACTTAGTATTAACTGCGCAGTTTCTTTGCAGTAGCAATCCAAAACAAGTGAAGTTCAGTTATTTTTGTCAACTTTGTGTTTATTCTTTGTTGATTTCATACTATTTACCCCAATTTCACTCATCTACCTGACCCATCATATCTGCCCTCTGCCCTGGCAAATTTCTCCCACAAAAATTTAAAAACAAAAATAATAAAACACTACAACCAAACATAAAAAAAAAAAAATCTTGTGGGAGCTATAGTGTGTCACAGATGTGACTCACAGTACACCATTTTGTCCACACATCTTTACTTGCAAATGTTCATTGCAATGAGTCACTGCTCTGCTTTGAGGCCTCTGGCTTCACTCTATCAATACTGGATCGTCACTGGGACTCCCCGTGGATATCCTGTTGTTGTCCTCGTCATGGAGATCCTGCAGTTTTGGATCTTCAGAACAGGCCCTTTTACGCACTCCAATAATTTGTAGATGTTGACATGTGCCAATTAAAGCCCTGGCTCTGGGCCTGGGCTGTAGCTGAGTTGGTCAGCCTGCCATCTCTCCTGCACCCATACCACCACGATGAGTTCTCCAGCACTGACAAGACTAGCTCACTCAATGGTGCTGCGGTCAAGAGGCAGGGTCAGCTCTCCTGCTCTAGTGTACCTGGTCGAGGTGTTGGCTCGCCAGCTCTACACAGCCCTTGGATTTGAATATGGTCCCAGGCAGCTGCCCAGACATCTGCACGGTTTCTAGTAGTAATATGAACCATGGACACCAAACTCTCAGCAGGGCAGAGCTCTCAGAAGCTTCATGCACTGGGACTTCACCATGGCCTCAGGTGGCAGGGCAGGCTACTCAAAATAGCTATTCCTTTCTACACTCTGGTCTCCAGTTCCACCTCTCTTCAACGTGCTCAAAAAAGACTGTTCCTTACTAGGCGTGGTGGCACACGTCTTAAATCCCAGCACTTGGGAGGCAGAGGCAGGTGGATTTCTGAGTTCGAGGCCAGCCTGGTCTACAGAGTGAGTTCCAGGACAGCCCGGGCTATACAGAGAAATCTTGTCTCGAAAAACCAAAAAAAAAAAAAAAAAAAAGACCTTTCACGTCTCATTCTCTCCCATCTGTCTACCATATTCTTGCACACCACAGTGGTTTCCACTGTGTGTGGGCCTTTTGCTGGTGAGTATCTGGGTGGCTTTTGCCCATCTGTGCCACATGATGGGTGTAGTTTGACCTCTGGGTATCTACAGCCACTTGTCAGTATTAAAGCTGAATACTTAAAATCACTCATAAGACACACTTGTGCTTCCACTCTGATAAATTATCATTGGAAACCTCCACATAGAACCGAACTACAATTTTAGCTGTGTATTGATTGTATTTAACACTATAAAGCAGCATTTAGTGGGCTGAGTCTGAGGATAGTCAGGAGTTCAAGGCCAGCCTGTGCTTTATAATGCATTCTGGAATAGCCTGTGCTATACATTGAATACTTTTCTCAAAAACGTGCAGTTAGGAGTTTTCTACTAAAGAAACTGAAATAGCTAAGCACACACATTTTTTTAAAGTTATGTGAAGAAACGTTGCTATGAATACTTGTTCCAAACCTAGAAGTAGAATATTATACACATAAATGAATTTCCATATGTGGAAACTGTAAAATTGCTATTTGTAAGTCATGTTCACTTGTATACTAGAAACTTGCAGCAATGTACCCAAAATTTATTTGTAGCTGCTGTTTATAGCAATATCAGCACTCAAGTCTTTATGTATAAATAGCAAAGTAGAGCTACTGGCACCACAGCAGCTAACATGCTTACTCATTCACACATGAAAGATTATTTGCTCTTTGTAGAAAATATTAGGAGCTATCTTTAACATTAGATGAGGGAACATAGTAATGAGGCTTAAAAGTTAAAGCTAAAGCCATATATTTATGTGAAAACTAGAGAGACATACTAAACAATATTTGGTTATTTTCCAGATATTCACATATTTGAAATTATATTAATAAGAGAGACTATATATTCAGACCAGCTTTCCCTTCTAACCATAAACATTACCAAACAATAACTATAAGCATAACCATAACAGTAAAGGGAACCAATATCTACCTAGAAAATTTTCTTGAAATATATGGGGGTGAATATACAGTTGAGTTTGTAACGGCAAACTCAACTTTGTAAGGGCCAGCAAGTCTTAACTAAGAAGGAAAGACACCTTCCCTAAAGATAGGCAGAACCATGCTTCACAATTGGGGTTCTAACTGAATAAAAGTATAGAATAAATAAATGAGAGAGCCTAATTAATATCACCCTTCAATGCTTACTCTCTGCTTGAATATAATAAGTTATTTTATACTAATACCTAAGCTGGTACATAGTTGATAAATAACTCTGATTTCAGATTCAACAGTAGAAAATTTGAAACTGGCCATTCTTATTATTCCAATTGAATCAAAAGTCTAAATGCTGTGGAAATAAATAAATTTTGTGAAATCAAACAGATATTTAAAGTGGGAGAGGAAATTGCAACTTCAAGAATCAAAACATATATTCAAGAGAGAACTAAGAGCAGCTTCTCTAAGACATCATTGCTGGAACTTAGTCCACATTAGAAGTTTCATAACTTCCAGCTGGATGAGCAAGCATTAACACAATTCTAAAAACATTTTAACACTTATTTATTTGTTTTGAATTTGTGTTGGAGTTGGAGAGGAAAGATAAGGTCACATATCACATGGCTGTAGAAACTGGGACATCTTCGGAGAACTTGTTTTCCCTTACCGCCGTGTGGGTCCTTGGCATCTAACTCAGGTTGGCAGCAAGCACCTGTAGTTGTTGAACCACCTCACTGGCTCTCATCACACAACTTTGAAACATTAACCCAGTTGAGGAAGAGCAACCCCCAACTCTAACACATTCCAGGTCACTTTTTCCATGTTAAAAGGGAAAATCATAGTAAACAGGAAGTAAGGCTTCTAGGAAAAGAAAATGAATGAGAACATAGCACAGAAAAAGAGGAAGGAGGAAAGAAGGTAAAAGAAAATGGACAAAACCAATTTCCTATGAAAAGATAGGCAGAAGCTTCTCTGTTGATGGAAGTTTTCAGGCACAGAACTACTTGAAGACAGAACTTAACTCAGACAGGATTTTTCACATTACCAAGAATGTCAATACCTGCTATACACTGATTTAACAGAAGTAAAACATAAAACAAGAACTTTAAGGCTGAGTATCTTTTCTAGAACAGCACAAGAAAACTCAAACAGCTTAAAATAGAATGACAAAAGTCTAATGAAACTTGAAGACTCTGGTATTCATAATTACAAAATTATTAAACCCAGCTCAATTTCTAAACATATTATTGAATCATCATACTACACTACTCACTCAGTTTCTTACTGATTAGAGTAATATAATCAACTTCAACAACAAAAACAAACAAGCACAAACAACAACAACAGTAAAACAATTTGTGACTTAAACTAAAATCCAAAAAGCAATATAATCGGATGGGACAAAGACATCAGAAACAGAATCAAATATGACATTTTAAAAGGCTATCCACTCATAAGTACTACCATTCCATTTTGTCTGGAAGAAATGTTGGCTTGTATACATTCATTGCTTCTCATACCTAAAGTCTTCCAAAATCCTTTTTCTAAATGATCCATGAACTATGGGACGAAGAGTTGTAATATAGATGTTCTATTTAAGGTTGTAATCTCTCATTTATTATACCTTGGCCAGTTGTGGGTATCTGACTTAAACACCATCTACTCCAATTTCTGCTGAGGGTTGAGAAATTCACTGACCCATTAATATAATAATAAATTATTAGTCATCAGTTTAATTCTATAACATTATAGAAAAAAATTGTAATCAATTCCCCTCTGAGACCTATTATCTGTCTAATCACAGGTCCTTGAAATAATGATGATACCCAGTATGTGTTTCATTTTATGAAATAGGACTTAAGTCCAATCATAAAAAGGTTGGTTACTTCCATGATGTCCTTGCAACTCTTGTGTCTGTGGGCATGTCTTGCCAGTCTGACCATTGATGTCCCTTGCAAGAGTCAAAGCTAGGTAAGACTGTTGACTGCATTTATCCTTTTATAATATACACAGCATTTTCCAGCATTAAGAAACTATTCAGTAGAGATGAAGATTCTAAGTCAGTTCCAGCTTAACACTAAACAAGTATATGTTGTCTTCATCAATAGATCCTACTTTGAAGCTGTGGAGAGTAAGCAGCTTCTAATACAGGACTTCACCAGCTAATAAACACAAATAGGCAACCAATTACTGGTTTTAAGCTTTTGTGTTACCCTATGGCTAGTAATTGGGATATTGTTGTCCCATTATAATACCCAGGATAATATGTCTCCACTAGAAAACAGCAACTTACTACAGACTTAAAAATTCAGTACAGCTCAAGCGCAAAACAAGAACTTCAAAAATAGCTCTAAGAAATATTTTCAGTGATTTCGAACTGGATGTGACTTATGCTGTAAATGAAACCATAGAAAGTATAAACAGTGGAACAAATGAAGAAATGTTCAAAACATAAAGGTGAAAATAGAATTAATAAAGAAAACTCTGAGAGAAAACTTAAAATGAAAAATTTAAGAACTCAAATATGAAATTCAGAGGCAAGCCTTACCATCAGAAAACAAGAAAAGAAAAAGATATTCTAGGGCATTGAGACAAAATAGAGTAAATTGAACCTTGACCAAAGAAAACATTAATTCTAAAATATTCAAAGCTGAAACATCAGGAAATTTGGAACGCTATGAAAAGACATCATCTAAGAAAAAGATGTGTAGAGGGATGAAAAGAAACACTTTCAAAGGCAAAGAAAATATTCTAAAAGTTATAGAAGAAAATTTTCATAACCTAAATAAGGAGGTACCTATAAGGCACAAGAATATAGAACACCAAATAGACTGAGTCATAAAAGAAATTTCCCTATGATACGTAATAATCAAAGCATTCAAAGTACAGAATATTTCATAGAATTACAGTCTAAACAAAAACCATATATTAAAATCTGGGAAGGAAAAAGACCAATTACTATATAAAAACAGACTTTGTAGAATAAGACTTAAAGGTTCATTGAAAACATCAAAAGCCAGAAGGGTCTTGATAGATGTTCAATAAATACTAAGCGACCAAATATGCTAGCAAATTATACCAAGCAAAACTTTCAATTATGAATGGATATTCTATTTCATTTCTAATATTGTCTGTAAGACAAAACTATTAATGCAATGATCTATTAAAATAAACTAGAAATCTGAGAAAATTGCTTCAAAAAAAAAAAAAGAAAAACCTACAATTAATATCATATTACATGAAGCAGAGACAATCCTTTACTATTCAAACTTTATGGAATTACTCCTAAAATGGAAGGAAAGAGCACACCATAGAGACCAACGCACAAAATTGGAAGAACTGCAACAACAAAAATTTAGCAATGTCATCCAAATCTTCAGATGAATATGCAACATGGAGTGATCATAGAAATCAGGAAAGTATAAATAAACCAGAAAATCATTATGTGGGAAATAGCAAGATATAGGGTGATATGAAATAGAAAGTAGAAAATGGTGAGGGGTTATCTGATTGGAGAAAGAGACTTCAATAGAGAAAGAGAAGGGAGGAACAGAACAAATAACATGAAGATGGTTTGTAAAGCTTTAAGGAATCTGTGTGTGTGTGTGTGTGTGTGTGTGTTTGTGTGTGTGTGTCTGTCTGTCTGTCTGTCTCTCTTTCCCTGCCAAAGACACACAGACACACAGACACACAGACACATTGCTGCTTAAATTGTCAATGTTCACCACAAGAACAAAGTAAGAAAAAACTCAATACCTCTCATTAGAAACCTCACTCATATAGTTGGCGAGGGAGGTACAAATGAATCAGAAACAATATAGACTCTTGATATACATAGCTCTTGGTTGCCTCTAAGAGGTAGAAGAAAATCGCCTTATAGAAATAGAAAAACTTTATCTTAAAAATCCTCAAGTTATTCCATATAATAGAAACAGAAGGAACACTACCTAATTCATTCTATAAAGCCACAGTTACTCTGATATCTGAACTACACAAAGACCCAACAAGAAAAGAGAACTTCAGACCAGTGTCCCTTATAAATACTGATGCAAAAATACTTAATAAAATGATAGGAAACTGAATCCAAGAACACATCAAAACTATCATTCACCACAATCAAGAAGTCTTCATCCCAGGGATGCAGGGATAGTTTTATATGTGGAAATCCATCAATGTAATTCACTATATAAACAAACTCAAAGAAAAAAAATCATATGATTATCTCATTAGATGCTGAAAAAGCATTTGACAAAATACAACACCTCTTCATGTTAAAAGCATTGGAGAGATCAGGAATTCAAGGCCCCTACCTAACCATAATAAAAGAAATATGTAACAAAACAACAGCCAATGTCAAATAAATGGATAAATAATTGAGCAATCCCACTAAAAACAGGGACAAGACAAGGCTACCCACTCTCTCCTTTTTTAATAAATACAGTGCTTGAAGTTATAGCTAGTGCAATAAGATGACAAAAGAAGATCAAGAGGATACAAATTGGAAAGGAAGAAGTCAAGGTATTTGCGGATGATATGGTAGTATACATAAATGACTCCAAAAAATTCTACCATTACAACTTTAGCAAAGTGGCCTGATATAAAATTAATTCAAACAAATCAGTAGCTTTCCGTTATACATATGATAAATGGGCTGTGAAAGAAATAAAGGAAACAACACCCTTCACAATAGTCACAAATAGTATAAAACATCTCGGTGTAACTCTGACCAAGCAAGTGAAAGATCTGTATGACAAGAACTTCAAATCCCTGAAAAAAAGAACTGAAGAAGACCTCAGGAGATGGAAAGATGCCCCATGCTCATGAATTGGTAGGATTAACATAGAAAAAAATTGGCCATCCTATCAAAAGCTACAGATTCAGAGCAATCCCCAACAAAATTCCAACACAGATCTTCACAGACATGAAAGAGCAATTCTCAATTTCATATGGAAAAAAACAAAAAGCCCAGGACATTGAAAATTCTTAAAAATAAAAGAACTTTTAGAGTAATCAGCACTTCTGAACTCAAGCTGTACTACAAAGCAATAGTGACAAAAACTGCATGCTATTGATACAGAGACAAACAAAACAATCAATGTAATAGAGCCTAAGACCCAAAAATAGGTCAACATAATTACAGACAATTGATCTTTGACAAAGAAGTCAAAAACATAATAATGGAAAAAAGAAATCATCTGCAATAAGTGGTGCTGCTTTAACTGGCAGTTTATATGTAGACAAATGAAAATAGATCCATATTTATCACCTTGGACAAAGCTCAAGTTCAAGTGGATCAACTACCTCAACATAAAATCAGATACACTAATCTAAGAGAAAGTGAGAAAGAGCCTCTAACTCATTGGCTCAGGGGAAATTTTCCTGAATAGAACACCAATGGCATAAACTCTGTGATCAACAATTGATAAATGGGGTCTCAAGAAACTGCAAAGCTTCTGTAAAGCAAAAGACACAGTCAATAGGACAAACTGGCAATGCACAGAATGGGAAAAGTCTTCACTAACCCCACATCTGATAGGGGGCTAATATTCAAAATATATGAAGAACTCAAGAAGCTAACCTCCAAAAAAAAAAAAAAAAAAACCAAATAACCCAATTAAAAACTAGGGTGTAGAGCTAAACAGAAAATTCGCAACACAGGAATCTCGACTGGCTGAGCACTTAAAGAAGTATTGAAAGTCCTTAGTGATCAGAGAAATGCAAATCAAAATGACTCTGAGATTCCACCTTACATCAATCAGAATGACTGTGATCAAAACTCATGTAACGGCACATTCTAGCAAGGATGTGGAGAAAGAGCAACACTCCTCTATTTGTTGGTGGGATTGCAAACAGGTATAATCACTCTGGAATTTAATCTGGTGGCTCCTCAGAAAATTGGAAATTGACCTATCTGAAGACCCAGCCATACCACTCTTGAGCATATACCCAAAAGATGACCCACTATGCCAGCAGGACACATGCTCTAAGATGTTCATAGCAGCCTTATTTTTTAATAGCCAGAAGCTGGAAACATCCCACATGTACCATAATGGAAGGATGGATAACGAAAATGCGATTCATTCACACAATGGAATACTATTCAGCTATTAAAAATGATGACATCACAAATTCTGCAGGCAAATGGATAGAACAAGAAAGTATCATCCTGAGTGAGGTAACCCAGACCCAAAAAAGACACACATGGTAAGTACTTGCTAATAAGTGTATATTAGTCAAAAGTACAGGATACCTAGGATACAAGCTACATAAATAAAGAACTTTAACAAGCAGAAAGGCTAAATGAGGATGCTTCAATCCCATTTAGTAAGGGGAAGAAAATGATCATGGTAGACAGAGGGATGGGGATCTTTGGGCAGGAGAGAGGAGGGAAGGGGAAAGAGGGAACAGGTAAGGGGTGAGGGGACAGGAGTAAAGCCCAGGGGGACAGCAGAATGAATGGAAATAGGCAGCCTCAGAAGTTGGGAAGTAGCAAAAATCCTCTAGAAAGTACCAGAGACCTGTAAGGTGACTCTCAGGACTTAATGGGAGTGACCTTAGATAAAGTACCCAACAGTAGGGAGAGGTAACTTTAAGAATCCATCTCCAGTAGATAGACAGGGACTCAAAAGGAGGCATGGTCTTAACAACCAACAGTCAAAATTTCTGACCCAGAAGTATTCCTGTCTAAAAGAACTACAGGGACAAAAATGGAGAATAAATTGAGGGAAAGGTGATCTAGTGACCAGCCCAACTGAGGATTCACCTTATGGGGAGACTCCAAGGCCTGACACTATCACTGATTCTGTGATATACAGACAGGAGCCTAGCATGGCTGCCCTCTGAAAGACCCAACTAGCAGCTGACTGAGACAGATGCAGATACTTAACACCCAACCATTGAACTGAAGCCAGGGACCCCTGTGATTGAATTAGGGGAAGGATAGAAGCAGATGAGAGGGTAGACTCCATAGGAATACCAGCAGTCTCAACTCACATGGACCCCTGGGAGCTCCCAGACATAGAGCCAGCAACCAGGCTGCATACATGAGCTGGTCTGAGGCCCTCAATACATATACAGCAGAAGACAGCCTGGTCTGACCTCAGTGGGAGAAGATGCACTGAGTCCTTGGGGCTTGAGGCCCCAGGGAGGGGGGAGGCCAAGTGGTGGGGAAGAATCCTCTAGGGGATGGGGCAGGGAGGAGCAATGTGGTGAGGAATTGTGGGAAGAAGGACTGGAAGGGGAAAACAGCTGGATTGCAATTAAATAAACAAATAATCATTTGGAATCACACACACACCCATCAGATAGATAAAAACTAACCAGAACAATGCTGGAAGATTTACCTTTCCAGGTTTTAAGATAAACTACAGAAATATAGTAATGAAAACAATATTGTTTTGGCAAACAAAATAGACATGTACACTAATGAAACAAAATTGAAAACCCAGACATGAGTTCCTAATAGGTGTAGAAAGGTCTTTCTGAATAAGATTATTTATCCAAGAATTATGGAGTAGTATAAACTCACAAAACTAAAAAGGTTTCTGTACAACTATGGCATAATCAATCTGTTGAATATGAAGCCTCTAGAATAGGAGAGACTTTCTCATCTGTACACCTTTGGAATATCAATATCAAGAATATATAAACAAATATAATGAGTCAACAGTTTACCAATTCAAAATGAATTTGGAGTCTTAACAGAAAGTTCTCAAAATAAAAAACAAAATAGCCAATAAATATCTCAAAATATTCTTAAAATACCTAGCAATTAGGGAAATGAGAATCAACATGTCTATGACATTTCATTTCAGTTCAGTCCAATTGGCAAAGATCAACAAAACCCCCACAACAAACGTTGGAGATCATGTCGGGGAAAGGGACCCTTCATTCACTATTGGTAGAAGTGTAAATTAATCTAGCTGTTCTGGAAATCAATGTAGAGGATCCTCAAAATTCTAAAATTAAATTCATCTTATGACCAGTTAAACAACTCCTTAACATATTCCAAAATTACTCAAAACCTTATATGAAAGACACTTGACAGGTGGTGTTCATTCACAACAGCTAGCGAAAGGAAATAACTTAAATGTTATTCAGTTGAGGAATGGATGGTGAAAAATGATGCACATATGATAGTATCATTCATATTTGAAGATAAAGGAAATCATGAAAATTTCAATTAAGTGCATAGAATTAGAAAGTAAATTTAATTATATAACTCTGACTCAGAAAGACAAATGTCCCAAGCTCTTTTTCATGTGAAGTTTCTATTTGTAAATATTCAAACACAATGAATATAAAACTTAATAAACCCTGAGTGTAAAGGGGGGCTCCATGGCCAGGGAGTATGAGAGAAGTGAGTAACAGAAGGCTGGTAACTTGAAGTGGGAATGATAATATCTACAGGGAACTTTTATTTGGAGTGGGAGGGAGACAAACACAGAAGGAGAAGAGGGCCAAATAACAGCAAGCATGCCTGCAAGTCATAAGAAAGCATATTCTTACCTATCTAATAAAATATCTATAATAAATGTAAGTATGAATATTCATATACATATAGTTCAAATCTGGTATGAAAAGACTTCTCTAAGGGCCATAGACTATCTAAAAAAATCTCTAAATACCAGACATGAGAAGTCTTGTTTGAATTGATGATCAGGGTTGTCCCTGAAACACAGACATGAAGAGGCAACATGTTATTTACCATTGTTATTGTGCTTCTTGGCCACCCAAATGTGGGAGGAAAAACTCCTATTGCTGAAGACATGATATACTTTGGACACCGAATCCAGAGGATCTGATCTAGATCTGACTTAAAGCCTTTCTCCTAACCACTACTTTCCATTGTACCATTAAGTGACCTGAAAGCTTCATAGAGATGGAAGTAACAATTGTCCTACAAGCTATAATATCTAGCAACCAAAAGAACCATCAGCATGGTACAATAGCCTTAAGCAGGCAACAGTGGCACACATATCTTGACAGTAACCAACAATTCTCTAATTAGACTTAAGGACTCTTTAATAATGGATAGATCACTGCAGGTATTAGAAACCTAGCTAACTACTCAGGAGTAGTAAAGTCACAGGTCTTGGAAGAGAACCTACAACTACCCATTTATTAAACTAGCACAATACCTAGCTGTATTCCAATACTTATTATTATTGACACCAACAGATAAAAGTAGCACACTCTTCACATTAAGGAAATTTCTTTTTGCAAAAGTGCAAGACCATTACAAAAATACCATAATGAATAAAATTGCATAGTTGTAGAACCCAGTAAAAAATGATGCATATATAACTCAACCCCTTAGGAATCATTGAGCAAGAGGGAGCAGAAGATTGTTAGAGTCAGAGTAACTAAATGTTTGCTGTGACTGTTTTCTAGAAATGTCAAAGAAGTTATGTCAAAGTTATCTTACTATCATGGCTTCATCAGCACTATATAAACAAGGACAACATCAATAGACTTGATAACATGGAAGTGGGGAAGTTCAGGAAGCCTCACCAATAAACAAAATTTGTAGGAAACTAAGGAATACTGAAAGTGGAAGAAGTAATCTTCTCCAGAGAAGAGCACACCGATTAGTTATCCAAGACCAAATTATAACCCTTGGAAACATATAAGTGTGTATTTATATATACATAGATATACATGTGACAATAATTAGAGAAAAGGGTCATGGTTTTGTAAGACTTAAAAGTCAGAAGGGTGCACATGAGGTTTGTATAGAGAAAAAGAATGGGAAAATAGGAGCCATGTTTAATTGTTAGATGGTATTTTCCTCCTCATTCTTCTTGTACTTGTCATTATGTGTTTCAAATAACTGTTCAATAACAGTAAATGTGTACCTGATTTTAATAGCAAATTTGAGTTTCATTAACTAATATTCTGTTGGGAAAATATTTTTTAAAGAGTTTTACTTCAATTATACCTCTTCAACCATTATCTTTCTCCTTTAAATGGAATTATGAATATTTTTACTTTTTTCTGCATTTACTTTAATTTAGAGTAACCCCACTGTTTTCAGATTTATTAGCTATAACTAGTATGTAGCTTTTCCATGAAGGAGATAAAGTTGGTACTTTTGGTCTATTTCCCATTCTTCTTGGAGGGTGGTATTCTTGCCTTAGTGATTTGTAGTGCTAACATATACACTCAACTCAAACTAGAATTTAGTCTACGTTATTTTGTTCAGGATTATTTAAACAATATTAATACAATAGTATTAAGGATAAAGATATGGATTGGTGATTATGAGTACTTACTGCTCTTTAATTAGGTTCACCTTCAACTATCAATCTTGAACAGCATGCCACTGCCAGTAACACCATACCCAAAGGATCCATTAGCCTCTTCTGGCCTCTACAGTGTACCTGAACACATGTGGCATATAGTAAGACAAACACACACACACACACACACACACACACACATATGTGTGTATATATACATATATATATATACACATTATTCATGTATATATTCATATATAATCAGTTTTAAAAGCTAGTGTTTATATTTTAAAGAATTATTTCAATATTTCTCACTTTGTACCCAAAATAGTGTGCTCTGGAAACTATTTCTTTCTTGTCAAACTATTTTTTGCTTGTGGTTTTCAGCATTCTTTTTTGTGCCTCTCATAGTTTAAATTTACCTTTTCCTTGAATTGTTAAGTGTGTTGACAACAACACTTCTCAAAACCTTGCTCCACATCCACTTTAGCTTGAGGTGTCATTTGAGTTTTTGATCTTATCTGTCCTGATAAGTGCAAAATTGGAATTCCAGGATTGTTTTGATTTTCATTTAACTGATAGCTAAGGATGTTGAACATTCTTTAAGTGTTTCTCAGCTGTTTGAGATTCCTCTGTTGAGAATTCTGATCAAATTTTCACCCTATTTTTAAATTGGGGTATTTGATTTGTTGGTGTCTAATTTCTTGGGTTCTTTATATATTTCGGATATCAGATCCCTGGTGAATAGAGTGTTGATAAAAGTCCTTTCCCAACCTGTGGCCTACATTTTGTCTGACAGCATACTTTACATAATCCTTTCAGTGTCATGGGCTTCCATATATTATTTGTTAATCTTCATGCATGATTTGTTGCTGTTGTATTCAGAAAGTTGTCTCCTATGCCAATGTATTCAAGAATTTTCCCCACTTTCCCATATACTAGATTTAGTGTATGCAGTTTCATATGAAGGTCTTTGATTCATTTGGATGTGAATTTTATGAAGGGTAATATATATGGATCTATTTGCATTCTTCTACATTCATACATCCAGGTAAATCAGCAAGCTCTTGAGTAAGCTTTATTTTTTCCATTGTATACTTTTGGATTCTTTGTCAAAAAACAAATATCCATAGGTGTGTGAATTTGTTTTTGGGTCTTCAGTTTAATTCCATTGATCAACTTGTTAGGTTTTGTGCCAATACCATGAGGTTTTTATTATAATTGCTCTGTAATGTCTTGAAATGAAGGATGGTGATACTTCCAGAAGTTCTTTTTTATTGTACAGGATTATTTTTTTTTACTATCCTGAGTGTTTTGTTTTTCCATATGAAGTTGAGAATTGCACTTCCAAGTTCTCTAAAGAATTGTGTTGCAAATTTGACGGGAATTGAATTGAATCTCCAGATTGCCTTTGATAAGTCTGTTATTTTTACTATGGTAATTCTAACAATGGAGGGTAATGAGATACCTTTCCATCTTCTGATATCTTCTTCAATTTTTTTTTTGTTCAAATACTTGAAGTTATTGTCATTCAAGTCTTTCACTTGCTTGCTTAGAATTAAATCAAGATATTTTATATTATTTGTGTTTATTGTGAATGGTGTTGTTTCCCTAATTTGTTTATCAGCCTGTTTATCATTTGTATAACAGAGAGCTACTGATTTTTTAAGTTAATTTTCTTTCCAGCCACTTTGGTGAAGGTGTTTATCAGTCGTAGGTAGAATTTTTGGAGTCACTAATGCGTACTATCAAATCATCAGTGCACAGCTTTACATAGACTTCTTCCTTTCGAAGCTGTATCCCCTGGATCTCCTCTAGTTATCTTACTGCTCTAGCTAAAACATCAATAACTACATTGAATAGATACAAAGAGAGTGGCAGGCTTGTCTTGTCCAGGATTTTAGTGTAATTGATTTATGTTTCTATCCATTTAATTTGATGGTGGATGTTGGCTTGCTGTATAGTGTCTTCATTGTGTTT
The DNA here is from genome assembly GCA_021653895.1 of Mastomys natalensis. NCBI lineage: Eukaryota > Metazoa > Chordata > Mammalia > Rodentia > Muridae > Mastomys > Mastomys natalensis. The sequence continues at coordinate 403,805 of JAJTUV010002108.1, read as the reverse complement.
CATTATTCACCTTGCATCCCTTATCTCTTAAAGACCTTTATCATAAAGGGTTGTTGGATTTCATCAAACTTTTTTTCAACATCTGCTGAAATGATCATGTGGTGGTTTTTTTCTCAGTTTGTTTATATAGTGAATTAAATTGATGGATTTCTGTATGTTGAAGTTGCTCTATATCTTTGGGATGAAGCCTACTTAATCATGGTGATTAATGTCTTTGATCTGTTCCTGGATTCAGTTTGTGGGTATATTTGTGAGTATTTCTGCAACAATATCCATAAGGGAAATTGGTCAAGGACTTCTTCACCTAGATCTGAAATTCTCTTTGTTGGGGTGGTTTATTTTTCAGGGTAACTGTGACCTCATAGAATGACTTTGGAAATGTTCCTTCTGTTTCTATTTTGTAGAATAGTAGATTAGTTTTGGTATTAACTCTTCTTTGAAAATCTGATAAAATTCTTCACTAAAGCCATTGGCTCTGGGCATTTTCTGGTAGGGAGATTTTAATGACTGCTTCTATTTCCTTAGGGAGTTATAAGATTATTTAAAATGTATACCTGATCTTGATTTAACATTGTTAAGGGATATATCAAGAAAATCATCCATTTCCTATAGGTTTAACAATTTTATGGACAGGCTTTTGAAGTAAGATTTCATAATTCTTTGGATTTCCTCAGTGTCTGTTGTTATTTCCCCTTTTCCTATCTGATTTTTGTTAATTTGGATATTGTCTTTCTGCCTTTAAATTAGTTTGGCTAAGGGTTTGTCTATTCTGTTGATTTACTCAAAGAACCAGTTCTTGATATCATTAATTCTTTGTATTGTTCCCCTTGTATCTAAGTAATTGATTTCACCCGGAAGTTTAATTGTTTCCTGCCATCTTCTCCTCTTGAGTAAATTTTCTTCTTTTTATTCTACAGGTTTCAGGAGTGCTGTTAAGTTGCTAGTATGAATCTCTCCAATTTCTTTGTGAAGGCAGGTTGGAGCTCTGAACCTAACTCAGCACTGTTTCATTGTATCCCAAAAGTTTGGGTACATTGTGCCTTCATTTTCACTGAACTCTAGAAAATATTTAGCTTTTTTAAAAAATTTTTTCTTTCTTGATTAGTGCTCAATGAGTAGAGAGTTGTTCAGTTTCCATAATTTTATAGGTTTTCTGTTGTTTCTGTTCTTGTTGAAGTCCAGCATTAATCCATGGTGGTATGATAATATGCAAGGGGCTATTTTGATTTTCTTATATCTCTTGAGGCTTGCTTTGTGACTGAGTATATGGACGATTATATCTATATATCTATATCTATATCCATTTTCATACGCATATACATTATACATAAACATACACATATACATACTTATGTTTGGGTGAAATGTTCTGTAGATATCTACTAGGTTGATTTGATTCATAACCTCTGTTTCATTATTTCTCTGTTTAGTTTCAGTCTTAATGCTCTGTGCATTTGTAAAAGTAGGGTTTTGAAATGTTGGATTTTCATGTCTTTTAAGCCTTAGTAAAGTTTCTTTTACAAATGAGCATGCCCTTGTATTTGGAGCATACCTACTCAAGTGTTCATACTTCGTCTTGTTGGATTGTTCTATTCTATGAGTATGAAGTATCCATCATCTCTTGATTAATTTTGGTTGAAAGTCTATCTTATTCACAATTAAAATGGCTACTACAGCTTGCTTCTTTGTCCCATTTTCTTAGAAAACTTTTTTCCAGGCCTTTATTTTGTAATAATGTCTATTTATGTTGCTGAGATGTATTTTAATGTTCAGCAAGATGACAGATCCTATTTTTACAACCATTCTGTTACTCTGTGTATTTTTATTGGGGAATAAAAATTTATTCCTCAGTTTATTGATTTTGAATGATATTTATTAATGTTGAAAGATATTAAAACAAATAATTGTTCATTCATGTTATTTTTTTTTCATTTTTTATTTTTATTGGATATTTTATTTACATTTCAGATGTTATCCCTTTTCCCCATTTCTCCCCACACAGAAATCCCCTATCCTATCCCCCACCTCCTGCTTCTATGATAATGTGCCCCACCCACCCACCCACCCACCCACTCCCACCTCCCTGCCCACGAATTCCCCCACACTGGAGCATCCAACCTTCACAGTACCAAGGACTTCCTCTCCCACCTTTGCCCAAGAAGGCCATCCTCCCCTATATATACAGCTGGAGCTATGAGTCCCTCCCTATGTGCTCTCAGGCATGTTATTTTGATGTTTAAAGGTTGTGGTAATTGTGTGCGTGTTTGTGTTTGTGTGTATGTGTGTGTATTCATGCTTCTCTTTTTTATTCTGCTGGTGTGGAATTATTTATTTTCTATGTTTCCTTGGATGTAGTTCATCTCCTTCAGTCTGATTTTTCTTTCTTATATCTTCTGTAGAGTTGTATTTGTGGATTGATATTGTTTAAATTTAGTTTTGTCATAGAATATATTGTTTTCTCCATCAATGATGATTTAAGATCTTTCTGATAAAAAATTCTAGGTATAGTAGTTTGGGCTGACATCTGTTGTCTTTTAGAGTTTGCTATATCTCAGGCCCTTCTGTATTTGAGAGTCTTTATTAAGAATTCAGGTGTAATTCTGATAGGTTTGCATTTATATATTACTTGTCATTTTTTCTTCCAGCTTTTAATATTCTTTCGTTGATCTGCACTCTTAAAGTTTTGATTATTAGATGATGAGGATATTTTCTTTTATGGTCCAATCTATTTGGAATTTGGTAAGCTACTTGTATGATTATAAGCAACTCTTTCTTTAGGTTGGGGAAATTTTCTTCTACGATTTTGTTGAAAATATTTTCTGGGCCTTGTAGTTTGGAGTCTTCTTCCTTTTCTATTCCTATTATTTTTAAATTTTAATTTTGGGGCACTTGTTATAGTGCCCCAGATTTTACATGTGTTTTGTGTCAAGAACTTTTTACATTTAATATTTTCTTTTTCCAATGCATCGATTTTTTTCTATCATATCTTCTAAGTCTGAGAATAAATCATCTATTTCTTGTATTCTGTTGGTGATGCTTGCCTCTGTGTTTTCTATTCTCTCTCCTAGGCTTTCCATCTCTTGGAAACCCTTAAATTGTGTTTTCTTATTGCTTCTATTTCCATTTTAAAGTCTTCAACAATCTTATTCATTTTCCTTACATGTTTGATTGTATTTTCCTGTATTTTTTAAAAGCTATTTACTCATTTCTTCTTTAAATGCTTATATCATCTTATAAGATAGGGTTTAAGGACATTTTCTTGTACTTCAGTTGTCTTATGATATCAAGCATTTTCCAGGATAGTGGTTCTTCTTGATCATGTTCCTTTGTAGGCCTTTACACATCTGTTGGCCCTTGTGCCAGCAGACTACCATGGATGCATGTAGAGTTATGGCCTAAAACATTTGAACGCAAGGTCGCTGATATAGTTTACTATTGGGTGTATCTTAGTGAGACTTAACAGGCAAGAGATTGGTGCGGAGGAGTCTATCTTGAGTGTTCCTAGTGTTCACACACCTCCAGAAGGCAGGCAGCACTGTGGACCAGATAATGGGGCTCAGAGGACAGTGCTTAGCTCGTTGCTGTTATTATTATTATTATATTAGTAGTAGTAGTAGTAGTAGTAGTAGCAGCAGCAGCAATAGTAGTAGTATTTATACCTTAGTCACCTCCTTATTTTCTCTAAGAGATAAGACGGGGTCTATATAAAAGAGGAAGTAAGGAGGAATTGAGAGAAATAGAGAGAGTCAAAATCATAATCAGAAAAGAACCCTCTTATAAATAAAAGAAAATAAATGTTGTGTGGTGGAGAGGGCATACTGGAGGTAAGTCGCAGAAGGAGAAGAAATTTTGCTTGGGGCCATTTTATCAATCAAGAGTTTTCAGAGCATGCCTAATCTTTATTCTTTTTTTTTTTTTTTTCCCCTGGGTGATACAAGTATCTGATTAGATTCTATATCTACTGCTTGTTGTATTCTTCAATTTTTACTTTCTATTTTTCTTATATTTTATGACTATATTTATTGTTCTTCTTTTTAAAGATTTATTTATTTATTTATTTTTATATGAGTACACTGTAGCCTTCCTCAGACACACCAGAAGAAGACATCGGATTCCATGTCTTCTCAATTCTTCTTACAATTATTCTCATGGTTGTGAGCTACCATGTGGTTGCTGGGAATTGAACTGAGGACCTCTGGAAGGCAGTCAGTGCTCTTAACCACTAAGCAATCTCTCCAGCCCATTGTATTCTTTTACTTGTACTGACTATACACTTAGAAATCCACACAGCCAATCATTTTCCATACAGTATAGGCATATGAGAATTTCTGAAATTTGGTTGATCTTATAGTGCTTCATGTTTTCCTAATTTCCATTTACTTGACTGTTATTCAAGAATGGTTTATGTTTTCCTATAGCATCATCAGTGTGTTTGTCTTTCTCTTGATTTAAAAGTCTTTCAAATAGCTTTTCAATATTTTCTGTTTTAGTAAAATCATTTGTCTATATTTATCATGAGAAGACTCTCTTTTACTTTTAATTATGACTGGTACTTTTTTTGTGTGAGTTAATCTGAATTTCTATTCTCTTTCTGAGACTGCAATATATTATTAAAAGACACCCTGCTTTGAGAAATATGCTGTTATCTTCTGCCTTTAACGTGACTTGGTATTTCTCTTACATTTTCAATATATTTACTTCGTTTATGCATATTTGGTGTGATATTATGTGGAGAGTTTCTTCTCTGGTTTTATCTGTTTTTGTGCCAAATGATTCCTAAACCAGGCTGGGTATGTATTTTCCCATGCTTGGGAAATTTGCTGATTTCATTAAAAATGTTTTTTATACTTTAAACATGAAATTCTACTGCTTATTTGTCCATTATTTGTACACTTATGTTACCACAACTTCCAATATGTCTTAAATGAATTACTCATGACTTCTTATTAAACATCTCATCATTGTCTGAATAATCCAGTTCCTGTGTTTTGTCTGCAAGTTCTAATAGACTATCTTTCCCTTAACTCATTATATTTGGGGGTGCTATCCACCAACTTTGATATATTAAAGTTTTAGTTTTCAAGAGTTCAGTTGCTTAATTTTTTAAGTTCCCTATTGAAGCCTACTATTGTGCCCTGTGTTCATTTCCTTATTTTAATCAGAAATTTAGCTATTGCATCTTAGAGTCACTTCTTTATTCATTTTGTATTTTTGTGAAATTCATTCAGGAATTTGTGTCTGATTGATGTCTTTAAGCATGCTTATAATCATCTTTTTTAAAAAAATTCTTTGCCAATTCACCTTATTTACTTTCATTTGAAACCATAATAATTATATTAATCATAAGATTAATAATTTTTATAGTACCTATATTGCCTTGAGTTTTCATATTTCTTGTGGCATTTTTGTATTGGGATTTAGATATCTGGAGTTATTTGCCTCCTTTTATTAATCATATTCTCAATTTATACAATAGTTTTGATGATTGTAAAAATGTGAACATTTCTCTTAGATTATTTAATTTATTGAATATGTTTTCTAAACCATATTCTATTATTGGGTTAAGATCCTGATAGGTCATCAGGCCATACTATGAACCATGTTGAAGACAGAAAGCACCCCCAAATCAGCATTGTAACAGACATTTTAAAAGAAAAATATAAAGGAAGAGAAACAGAAGTTGCACATGGAGATGCAAAATTCCTTGCCAGAAATTTATTCTATTAAATGCACACAGCTTTATAACAACTCCTAATGACTCATCATTATATTCACAAATTAATACTTCTCTCAACCATCAATAGAGAACCTTCTATTTGAAGTATATGATTATTAACACAGACCCACAGCTTGCTAAGGGACAGAGATTATGATACTTCAATATTACCATCTCTATACAAAACACATAAACTGCAATCCTGCTCCCATGGCTCAAAGAATCAAGGATCATCAGGGAAAGGGGGCAAAAGTAATATAGGAGACTGAGGAAGTAAGTGACTTTAAGGAAATATTCTCTTTTGGAAACAACAGGGAAGCTGCACATGTGAAATTAGAGCAGTTGAAAAAGCTTGCACAAAACTAATATAAGCCCAAGTCTGACAAAATTTCAGTGTGGATAGATGAGTTGGACAAATAATACTTATCCCTACCAATGTTGCTATGGAACTCTGTTAGCTGCTAGAAAAAAGAGAGATATTTTTCTATAAAAGTCTAGCCCCATGTAAGTCAATCACTCTCCGATGGAAGACCATGGAAGCAAGAATATTTTGGCAGCATAAAGTGGCCTTGAAGACTCTTTCTTAAAGGGCATAAATTTAGGTAAGAAAGGGGGTGTAGATAATGGAAGAGTTGGGAGTTGGCTAAATACAATCAAAATACATTGTGATAAACTCTCAATAACCTAACTGAAAATAGCAACAACTCCCCCAAAAGAATAGTACAACTTTTAGCCTTATTTCATAAAAACTAGTTAATATTTGCTAGTGTTTCAGCAGTGTGTATATATTATGTACTTAGTATGAGCGTATTTAGTTGTTTTGATTTTCTTCTGTAATGTTTTTTCTTGTTGCTCATCTCTTTATTGGATAAACATCTTAATTAATTGGATAGTATTTAATTAGTGCTGTGGAAAGTTGTTTGATAAAGTAATTTGATGGTATACTTCTCAGAAGTCTACTAAGACAATTTAAAGAACATTTTGATTAAACTTGAGAAGACATGAATGATTAAAACTAACATTGCTTATGTTTTGTTTTCTGAGTGCTGGGCCATGCATTTTATGCAATACACACACAAACACACACATGCATGCACACATACACACACGCTCACACATACACTCACACACAACACACACACACACACATCTCACAATTTCTTCTTATGTTCTTGAAATTTTCCTCTTAAACCTTGCAACACTCTTTCAGAATTGGTGTCATTATTCCCACTGTGCATATATGCAACTAAAATTAAATACTTTTTATTCTAGGTGGCAATGCCAATACAGATTTTATGATATTTCATTGTTGTTTTTGTTGTTTTGTTTTGAGACCAGGTTTTATCATATAATCCTAAGCTTCCCTGGAACTCATTATATAGACTAGCCATTCCTCAAACTCACAGAGATCAACCTGACTTTGCCTGAAGAGTATTAGGATTAAACACACCACCACCAAGCTGTCCTCTGAGAGGCTCTAACTAGCAGCTGGCTCAGACAGATACAGACATCCAGAGCCAAACAGTGGATGGAGCTTGAGGACTCTTATAGAAGATTAGGTGGAAGGATTGTGGGCCCTAAGGAGATAGGAACTGCACAGGAAGATCAACAGAGTAAACGAACCTGAACCCTTGGAGCTCTCAGAGACTGAATCACCAACCGTGGAGCATACCTAGTCTACACAGACCTACCTCCATGGGCTGAACCTAGGCCTCCCTGCCATATGTTGTAAATGTGCAGCTTGGTTTTCATGTAGGTCTCAAACATCTGGAGTGGGGGCTATCCTAAAACATGCAGCCTGTATATGGAGTATGGTCTTCTAAAAAAAAAAAAACAGTTATTCAGTTATTCATGGAATATTATTTTTTTATATCTCTTGTATTCAGTTTGCAACTACTTCATTGAGAATTTTTGTATGTATACTCATGAGGGATACTGGACTATAATTTATATTTTTTTGTTGGGTTTACACTTGATTTCACTATTTCAATATTATTTGCTTTGTGAAAGAGCTTATTGTGGTCCTGAATTTTTTTAAACATAACTCAAAAAGTATTGCTTGTTTGAAGGCTCTATAGAATTCTTGTATAAGTATATCTGACCCTTGGAGTTCAAGAGAATCACATGAGCAACAACCAACTCAGTATTTTCTTACTACGATGTGAGTATTTCTATTTATAAAAGACTTTAACTGACTTAGGGTTTTTATATGGAATGCTTTTAAATTTGATTGCTAAATTAAATAAAAAAAAAAAAAAAAAAAACCTCACTTCTCTGTGAGATTCTTTAAAGCTACTTAGTGGACCTAAGCTAGTGATCTTTTTTTTGATCATTTGCATATACCTGTATCACTTTGGATATTCTACAACTAAAATGTCTTAATGTACAAGTGATAGTCTGAATGTGTCAACCAAGTCCCTTAGCTCCTTCCCAACAAGATCACCATCTATTTGTCTTACCAGAAACAGAGAAAAATGAGCTGAGAACTAGTAATTTAATTTGAAAGAGTGATCTTTAACCTTTTTAGGTACCTAATCTACATCCAAGTCATACAAGGGAGTCAAACAAGGGTAGCAAAAGATGAACAAGAAAATACTTGAGATATATGCAATGCACTATATATTCTCATGAAGATAATCTTACAATGTAAAAAAAAACAACGAGGGAATATATTATTTATTTGAGAAAGAGGAGCCAAAACCTAAGAATAGATGGATTTAATCACTGCTATAACCTGTAAGAAAGACAGGTAGAATGCTCAATTTTTCGTATTGCACTTACACTGGAAATACATGGAGCACTGAGGTAAAGTTGGAGGACAAAAGAATGATTATTTTTTCTGAGTCAAAGGAGTAGGAGAGAGGGCAGGTGTAAGATCATTTAATTATTCTTTCTGAAGCTGAACTTAGCCCACTGATCTTACATTCTTGCTCTCCCTACTGTAGCATGTGCATACAACTAATTCGTTTTCTTTTATCTAAGATTTTAAAGTACCTCTGAGAAAGATGAGGGTATACAAATCAAATTATAATCACAATAGATTGGGAACTGATCCAAGAATTTTATATAAGCCCTAAATAATAGAAAGCAAAAATAGCAGAAAACTGAGGTAGTTTGCATTCCTATGTCTTATGAATAAATCTAAAATAATGACATCATCCCTTGTTCTTTAAGAGAGCTGGCACAGTGACTTGAAGAAATGAAGAAAAGCCTTTCAAAACAGAATGTCAATATGATCCACTGACCTTGAGTCTGATTTTCTGACCTCTGCCTATACTAAAACAAGGTTACTGACAATACACATGGGATAAAACTGCATGTTCGTGTACATCATGTACATATAACATACACACATGTTCTTATATTAGCTCTCAGCAGTAGAGTTTTGCTAATATGAAATAACCCATACATTTTTCTTCTATTTTCATTTTTTGTTAAGATACTTTGTATCTTGTGTAAGTTACTTCAATTAAAGTGAAAGATCAAGAGTTCTTTTTTGGGGGTTATTTGTATAATGCTTTAGATGTCAGGTATGACCTGATTGTAGTAAGAACTGCAGAATAATTGAGTACCTATGCATTCTAAAATTTCCTAATTTAAATGACATTCTTGATAAATACACCCCAAGTTGCCATAGGGTGAATAACAGTTTTAATGAATATGCAACAATATTTAGAATAAGGTACCTAAAGAAAAATAAAATACTAAAAATGTAAGAATCATTGACATAATTTCTAATGATGTTTTTTGCAAGACTCATAGATTGATGCCTTGTCCAGTTATCACCAGAAAGGTTTCCTCAAGCAAAAGATTGAACCAAGTGCAGAGATCCATATCCAAAAAGATTGTAGAAGTCTGAGGGGATAGTGAACCCCAAAAGAACATGGCCCACTGAATCAACTAAGCAGAGTTCATAGGGGCTCACAGAGACTAAAGTGACATGCAAAGCGCCTGAATGGGTCTGCACCAGGTCCTCTGTATTGTTATGGCTGTTAGATTAGTGGGACTCCTAACAGTGGGAGCAAGTGTGTCTCTGACTCTTTTACTGCTCTTGAAACTCGTTTTCTCCAACTAGGTTACCTCGATATGAGAGGCTTTGCCTTGTCTTGTTGTATCTTGTTTTGTGGAGTTTGGTTGCAGGCTTCTTGGAGGTCTGGTCTTATCTGAAGGGAAATGAAAGGGCAGTGAATCTGAAGGAGAGTGGTGATAGAAGATTAGGAGGAATTTGGGTAGAAGAAACTGTGAGAGGAACATCTCATATGAGTCTATTTTCAATAAAAAAAAAAATTGGTGTGTATGTGTATGTTTGTGTGTTAGAAACTTTGATTAAATCCACATAGCTTGTGAGAAGTAGATGAAGTTAGTTAATCAAACGCATTTATCTACTTAACAGTTCAATATGAAACAATAAATTTAAAAGATCTTTTGGACAGAATTGACAAGTTTTGAGCCATATTATTGATTGAGTTCTTGGCTAATGATCTGAGTGTTATATAGATAAGACCATGTTTATAGATACACTTTTCAAATTTCCCATCAACATTCATTCAAATTATATAAAAAAACATCAGCTTTTTAACACCCAGGCAAGAATTCCTTGAAGTCTAAATATTTTGGCTTTTATCCTTCCTAGAGTTGGTACTATGTTTGCTATAGACCGGACAACATAGAAAGCAGCTTTTGATCTCAAAAAGGCAAGGTTATCTGAATTCAATTATTTTAGCTGAGTTACATTGAAGGAGAATGGAATGGGGAGTTTCCAGAGGGGAAACAGGAAAGGGGATAACATTTGAAATGTAAATAAATAAAATATCAATAAAAAAGCAAATTCTAAATTTCAATTTGAAAACTCACTAAACTTATTTGGATAAAAGTTATAGCCATTTGATTTTTAAAGCAGTAAGAAGATATCATCTTAATGTTAACTCAAACTGTTAGATTTGAGTCATCTTAGTTCAGATATTTGATTTAAAGGATGTCATTTTTAGATTCTTACTCCTTTCTCTTCACGAGAGGAGTATGCCTTAGGAGTCAGGGCATAGCAAGTAAATGACATTATACAAAACAATATCCTTAATAGACTAATCTGATTGTCAATCAGTTTCTTCACCTACCTGAAGAAATATTTGACACTTTGATCTGGGGGTTAAAAATAGATTTAATTTAATAACATTAGTGTTTTAACTTGTCCAACATTTGGATCTTATTCCAGGGGGAACTATATTCGTTGCAATGGTAAAATTATGAAAGTTGTTTTATGTCACATTAGCTAACATATGCAAGCTTACTTAACATGTGGACAGCAAATACATGTAATTGCATTAAAACAAGGAGCTGCAGCACAGAGGCAATAAAATAGACTAGGTTGTGTTATTAATTCTTGTGTTAAGGGTTTTGAGCCATGTTGATTGGCCTGAATTTTTTGATTTTGTTATGGTACAAAGGGATTGTTTGAAGTAATTTGTCCCCGAGAGAGGCTCACAATCCCAAGCGGGTTTCAATTCAGCAAAGCAAATCTAATTTTGTTTGCTTTATGCAAACCAGAAGGGGCTGTGGTTCATTCTGTTTTCACTGGAGGGGAAAGGCGCACTAATGGGACTCGCTGAAATGCATGCATTGCAAACACCATACCCCTGCATATATTAAATTTAGCTATGTGATGCACTGTGTTCATCATCTCATTGTGTACACAGATATGCTTTAGAACAAAGCCTTTTAATAGTAAGGGAACCCTAGTACATTATGTCAATACTCGACTGTATTTATATTTAATGCTGCCACTAGAATACCTGCCCTTAACTAGAGTATGTTCAGATTTGTGATCATTTTACATTTCAGCTGCTTCTTATGTGAAAGCTATACACTGAGCCTATTATGCTGGATGATAAAGCTAACATCTGAAGATTAATCGTATGTAGATCAATAAAGCTTTCCCACTTTTCCATTCTCCACCTCCACACATAGACGCCTCACATACTTGAACTGAATTAGGTGGGGTGCATGGCACCTCATTGAAAAGATGGGACACATCACACTCTGAATATTCAGCCTGGAAGATATATGAAGGATAATAATATCTGCACAACAGGTAACAGTAAAGACAGTCTCCATCCCTGTGACAAATCACCATCCTCTTCCTTTTTCCCTCCCTCCAACATCCTGTGGTCTTTCCTTAACTTGCAAGCATCAGCTATGCTGCCAGATACATTTGATCAAATTCATCAAAATTACAGGATGCCTGAAATGGGAAGGGAAACTAGAAGATGATAGATGAAAAAGCAGACATTGGCTAGGAGAATTTACTCACATCAAAATAGTATTATTTGTCAATTAAAATTGCATAACGACTGTATTTCCTGTCATGCCACCACCATTTTCAGCATATCTTGTTTTGAAAACCCTTCTAGTGCTGAAAATAGACAGACACATCTCCAAATCCTTCAATTTGTCATTAGACATTTGGCTGCATGCCTACTTTGATGTCAATTTACTCCAAGATCATACTTATCATGTTTCAAAAAATGGCTATGAAAACTACAGGTTACTTATAAAAACATACCATATGAATCATTTTCAATTTTATGTTTTAAGTTCAAACATGAGTTAACCTTCTCATTCTCTTTCTCCTTCTCCTTCTCCTCCTTCTTCTTCTTGCTGGTGTTCTACTACTACTGCTACTACTACTATTTGTAAGACTACTATTCATCTTGTTATTCTATTTATTAATGTATATACCCTTAATTTGACTTCATTGGGCGCCCAAGGGGCACTTCAGGCAGTTGAAATTCAATGGTCCACCCAAAAGTAATAGCCTGATATTGTGAAAAAAAAAAAGGAATTCAGTCCTCAAAGTATCCTGTATCCATTAATTGTGAGAGTTAAACACTGCAAATAAACTTGTGCATAGAAAGAAACGAAAATCTTACAAAATTCTTAACAAAGCAATTTATTCAGGCAAAAGAGGGAATTTGATTGACATTACCAACAATTACTGGCTTCTGGTGTCATAAAATTATAAAACAGGCAGTATTAGAAGTACTGACTTCATTATATTAGCATATCCTTGATTTACAAAATGTTTACTCTAAGAACAATGCTGGCTTTGGCCTCGCATAAACATTGCTTTATGGCTGTTGACATATATTCCATGTCAGTTCCATTTGAAAATATATGGACACCTACAACCATACCACACTGAATGTTCCTGTTCTTATTTGAATATATATAGATACATTTTTAAGTATTTGCTACACATACACACAATGTATATATATATATACATATGTATGTATATATACACATACACACACACACACATACACACACACACATATGCATATACCCATCAAAAATACATGTGGGACTATAGTATACCTGAGTTGTGTACAACTATGGATAGGTTATGATTGTTTATTACACTTAGTTATGATTATTATTATACTATAATTGGCTATATGCAGCTATGTGAGCTCAAATAGGTAGGAAATAATTATATGGACCCTTAGTGAGTTCAATCCCTCAATAAGAAATCATCTCACCTGGCTTTCAAAGATCAGCACTAATATGATGCAACTTGTTGTGCTACTCTGGCGCTCAATTACTGCTAATTTTGGCACTTTTTTTAGTAAGTTTGTAAAATACCATGCAGAATGAGAATGAATATAAATACTTCCTATGAAACTAATTCCTGTTACTAATGAATGTTCTAGATAAAGTGCTGATATTCAAAAAGCAGTTAGAGATGTAAATTTGGAGACTTGATTCCGTAGAATGCTTTCAGGAAGTGGGAGATACAGAACACTTTGAGGATCTAATATCTTTTGCAATAATGATAAAAAAATTTCTATTGGAAACATCATAAAAACTCTTCCCATTACTTGATATTCTGAATAGATACATTTTAATCTTCAAGAATGCTGTTTCTGGTCAAATTTTTATTTAATTCATCAGTCTAATAACAAATGAGGAATTATATCTGCTCTCAGTGATATTTTATCTAAGCAGGACATTGATAAATGCTTAATTGTCATCTTTCTATAACATTGACTCTAAGAAGCCCTGAATTCCAGTAGGAACAGACAAGGAATCCCATATAGTTCTACAGCCTGTCATACCTTGTAAACACACTAAATGTGAATAACCTCAAGAATATAGGTAGAGGTAAAATGTGATCAGGTCAAAAGCAACCAATTTGGGGTAATATCAACCCTTTTCATTTCACAGTGGATTGGTTGCTGTTGTTTGATTAGTTTTTAATAGTGGCTGAAGTAGTAGTATCACATGGCTTGGAGAATTGGGAGAATGTAGCACCTGATCCTTACGAGATTATTTCAGGCAGTCCCATCACATACTTGCCTCCATCTCATCTCAGCACACATACATACCACAATTAGCTTCCTGGATCATTAACATCAATCTGGAGTTATGCCTCATCAAATGTGAAAATATTTGTTCTGGTTATAAGCAAAATAACAACTTGCCTACTCATTGCTATTAATATAATTGTGTAGTATTGCTTCAACCTGTACTTTGAAGGGTACACTCTTTTGTGTTGCCCAACTCCCCAGTCAGACTTTTATCTTTTCAGTGGCCTGGGGGACATAACCTCTGTCTGCTTTCTTTGTCTAAGCATAGTGATTCTACCCTCACATACAAAGAAAATAAACTGCTATTCAATGGTGTGAGGCACTGGGAACGATGGTGATATGGGTCTGGGCATACTACCAGATCTGTAGTTAACAATTCTATTATGTTGAATTTGGTATGTGCAAGCTTTTTATTGAAATGGAGTATAACAGTTTTTTCCCCTTGGGGTACAAGGGGAAGAACCACTTGCTATAGAAATGTTATTTCTCTATTTATCATTTGCGATAACAATTGTGTTCTGAAATAGCATAGGCTTTTCCTGGGTAGGGGATATGCAGCTGTGATAATCCATGTACCTGTGAGAAGAGCTGAAGCAACAGTTGAAAGAGAACTCATTGAAGGCTGTTTAGGAACAGTGCCCATTAGGACATTCTCAAATGAAGGTGCTTTTCAGTCATTCCAAATATTCACTACCCTCTTTATCATTCACTTTTGCACCTAATTGGGCATTTTAATATATTAATGCATACCACTTCAAAATACTAGATGCCAAAGTCAATTAATACCTACTGGACTAGGTATGATTCCAGCATGGCCAAAGGTTCAAGACCTTTCAGGGGTGAAAGCACAAGTGAACACTGAAAGGGCAGGCAATATTTTTATTTAACACTGCTCTAAAATGCATGTTGTTATACTATAGTAACAACCATTTCCTCATATTTATGTCCTAAATATATACAAAGTCAATTTTCATTCAAATTTAGCTCAAAATTGTTTCATTATAATCAGTCCCAAATTAAACTATACCGGTTATCACATAAGTACTGTTTTTTAGGCAAGGAGCATATCTCATACAATTCCAAAGCTCAAGACTTCCTATGATTACTTCATTCATACACAGAGAACATAACATTCACTTTTCTTCTTATTCAGTCAGTATTCACACTTATATGCTACTCACAGATAAAAATTGATGCAGTAGTGCAAGCATCAGTAACATCAGCTCACTCCTGTAGGACGGTGAGAAGCCGAGACATGAGACTCAGCAGATGTCCACTAGCTGGCTAGCCTGGCTAAAGCAGTGACCAAGAAACCTTATCTCAACCTAAAAAAAAAAAAAAAAAAAAAAAAAAAAAAAAAAAAAAGATGATGAATGCTTGTAGCTTGTACTCTAACTTCTACAAGCACTTCAACCATTTAATTGCTCACATCTACATCACCAAGAAACATGCAAATATGTAAACAGTTATGGATAGGTGTATGTACACGATTCTCAAACATCATGACTGTTGCTGCTCAGTGTGCTTTCAATATTTCATGTGTCAAAGACCTTGCACTTTCTTCCATGTATAAAAGTGTCTATATGACAATTTTCATACAAAAGCATTGGACATTTTTTAGATAATTGCAAGTACAGCTTTGTCCCATTCATAAATGTGTAATGAAGTCCTATATCCTCTCCATTTTATTTATATAACAGATGCTTTTATATCTTTAGGTACCACTAAGAGGATACCAAACTTCTCCTCTCTAAATGTTATGTAACTCTTCACAGGGAACAAGTCCATCAAAGTTCAATGCAGGGAATCTAGTTAAAACGATTCAGATTCCATGATCTTCATAAGGAAGAAAGAATAAAAACCTCTACATAGTTTACAGATAATATCAACAGAGGTATTGGAAGGAAGTCATAAGACAGTGAAGTATTCTGAAATACCACCATCCATAAATGTTATATCCTCTTTGTTTTGTAACATTGAACAATTAGAAACATTGTAAAAGTACACTTAGGTGAAGCTAAACCCTCAGTTTAGTTTCTCTCTGCACTAAAAGGCAGGGTCAGTGAAAGGAACTGATTAAAATGTTAACCCTTCTGATTGATTCAAGGGTTGATGACACTTTGTCTACATAAATGAGTTTGAAAGCATTTGACTAGTGCAATCCATATATTGGATGCTAGAGTCCTAAAAACTGTTTTGTAATGTAAGGGGAGTAACTGGCTATCCTGTTGCGTGAATTATCAGCATCATTACAATAATTGTGGCAAAACTTTTCATTATAATTTCCTCCATCTCCCCCTTTCTCTCTTTCTCCTTTTTGTCTGTTTTTCTTCCTTTTTGCTCTATCATTAACTCCCTCTCATTCTTTATAGCTTTTAGAAAAAAAAGAAGTATCTAGGAATAACATGAATCCCACCCCGTGTTTGCAGTGAGATTGTAGAGATTATTTTGTGTGAAGAAACAGTGCTCACTTCTATGTGTCCCCTTCTTACAGTAGACAGAACTATACCCACATTCCACTATTGCCACTGACTGGCAAGGGATCTCTGATATAATTTCCAGCCAATTTCCCATATATAATTTTCAAAACAAAGAGTTGTGAATATAAATATTGCCCTTGCTGAGCATATTTATTGTGTGCTGATGTTGATTGTTTAAAAGGGGGTTATGGTTCAATAAATTGAACACCTGAGCTGAGCGCTTGTATGATGAAATTGAGAGCCGAGCAGATCAATTTAGACTCACTTCTATTTTTCGATCTGTTTAATAGATTTTTAAAACGACACTTAGAGCCCCACAGAGGCGGCAGCAGCATTTTGCATCCTTCTACACATCTCCTTGCGACATCCTCATTCCTATGCTCCCAGGCTAGCTGCCCTTGCAACTGAGGGACATCCTGTGAAAACTTCAGAGCAACCTCTTCTCTTCTGCACTCTGCTGAAGGGGCCTCATTTACTTAGCTGGTGTTGAGATTCTAGGGGCATGAGAATACATCTGGCCCCGTTGGGGTAAAATTTGATCTAGCATTTTATTTCAAGGGCTAGGCCTCCAGTCTGTCAAATCTTTATTTTGCGGGTGCCCACTAGAAATGCTGACGCTTGTCTCTAACTCTCTCAGCTTTCATCTTTCACTGGCAATAAACATGTCACCCTGCTGGGGTGAAACACAATCTCGAATTAAATTTACTGCATATAAAATATAGTGCCCTCTTTATTGGTTCAAATACTTGTCACTCATAATTTATTTGCCCATGTATGGCCTTCACAAAGTGAGAAGAGAGTTGACAACTGGGAGGGGCCATGGATGTTCACTTTTGCTTCTATCTCTTTCGATTTTTATTTAGTTCTAAAAAAAAATCCCTTAGTTCTAAAATTCCAGTTATTCACTTGGGCTAGTCTGTTTTCCATGAAGCACTTCAAATAAAACTGGATGTGTTCTCCCAAAATATCACAAACATATCTCTGAAAACATAGGCATAGGACTTTTTGGCTAGCTGCTGCTTGTTTGTTTGTTTGTTTGTATGTTTGTTTTTTTTGCTAGGGTATTTTAAGAACATGGTCCCTGGCAATACTCTCCAGGGAGCAGATTCCAGTACCAATGGGGGAAGGAAGGACGGAGACTGGAACCTTCCTTAGCTGTCATCTCTCACTTGTCATGCCTAGCCCTTTGGCACTCAACTTCTTCTTGGTTTATTCCAAACACTGTCGACCAGCTTTAACTAATACAGTTCTTGTATGATGCACCTCTCTAATCTCTTCAAACACAGATGTGGAAGCACAGCTTAGAGCATGGAGGCCAACAAAGGCCCACTGCCTGTACCAGTGATTAGCTTTGATTGACACAGAGCCCTTCTGCTCTCGTAGGCATCCTCTTACACACACAATTTATTGTTTGAAAATGAGACACATAGGGTATGGTAGGCCGAGATTCCATGAATTTGCATTGCAACTAAATTAGGATATAACTAGCAAGCCACATACTCTGTGACTGATGCAGGGCTACCCCCTCTTATATTTTTGTTTTAAATCTCTTTAAGGTACTTCTCATTATAAAAATAATAATGAACATTAGTTTCTCATTCAGAATTATTGAAATAGACTGGGGTGTGTTTCATTTTAAGCTCTGTCTTCAGCATACTATGTCTCCAGATGTTAAAATATAGAATAAATGAAGTGTTAGAACTTTTATTGATAATCAATTTGCTTTTAAATGTGGGCTCAAATTTTGAATTTAAGGAGAGGGTGGTATAGATCACTGTCATGAGCAAATATAAGGAACACAAATACCTATTCTCTCAAGCACTTCAAATTACTTTAAACGTTATTAATTGCAGGGACAGATCTGCCATTTTATTTAATCAGTTTTATTAGTGCTGCTGTATTTTCTCCTTTGGGCATGTGGAGTTGGAGAAACTTCCAATGTTGCCTGGTTGTCTGGATCATCTCCACAGATGACAATGGACAGTCATCACTTTTCTTGGTAAAACAACTCCCTTCAGAGTGAAAAGCACTCTGCATTTTCCAAACTACTAGAGGCTGCCTTAAAGATTGTCTTCATGGTTTTTGTTAAATCTCCAGCAATGCCCTCAGACTGACATCTCACATGTCTGTCTGTAAAGTTTTCCAGAGTTTGAAGATGTTCTGTCTCCCCTCCCAGGAAAACAGTCATTTTTTGACTAACCATGGATGGGAACTGTTTCCGTCTGCTGTTTTCAGGCAGCAGTTTAAGTGAAGAAAAAGACTTAGAATAGAAATTCTTGCTTCAACCAGCTATGAAATGCTTGATTTTATTTGCATCTGCACAAGTTTGCAGTTGAATGATTTATTCATTACTTATACACTTACTTACAAAAGAAACTAATGAGGGGAAAGAAGAAAAAGCATACTGTCTTCTACTTTCATTTTAACACTTTTATGAGTCTTAACATTGTCTTTCTAAATGTTTACATTACAGTATCTTAAGTGAACTATATATGTAGGAGACGACTAAGTAGAAAGATAATGTCAATATTTTAGAAAACACCTCATCTCCTGAACAACTTTAGGGAAAATAACCTCTGTATACTTTCTACTTTCCTTCAAGAAAAGGACACTAGATATATAGTAAGTCCAACAATTTGCTAAAGATTCTGCAGTTAAGTCCAGTCTTGGAGCCACATTCATTTGCTAACCTGAGGTTGTCTCAGTACATCACAAGAAAGAGCTGCAGAAGTGAATTAAGACCAAGACTCTTAAGCCTTAAGAAACAGGAATCATGGGAACTAGGCCCAGCCAGGACAGTGTATCTAGTGCACAGATTCACCCAAATGATCCACTCCTCACCTAGAGAAAAGCAAAATATAAGAAAGATGAGGGAAAAAAAACACTACTACTTATGAAAACCTCAGAAAATATTACTCCTATGTTTATGCCCATTAATTCTTATTCCTGACACTAAATTATCCTGTTTCTTTCTAAGGAAAAACATTGACAGCCCTGGACATCACGTCAATAATGAAGTCAGAGCATCTGTTCTGCTTCAACCGTGAGTCGCTGCTTCCATATGCCCATTTCCACAGTTTTGTAGTATTACATCCTTCACAGAGAAAATAAAGTCCAGAGAAAGAGAGAAATTACCTAGAATTCACCAAAAATACAAACAGAACCTATTTCTCAAGATCCAAAGCTTGGAAATGGCTCAGTTGCCAAGGCACACCCATCTTAAAATGTTATCAATGTAAAGACTACAAAATACGGGGAGTCTGAGTTCATTAATCATTCATCAAATTAAAACCAATATTTCATTATTTCCTTGTCATTTTCTGCTTTGCTTTAAGCATTTTCTAAGTAAATGTCTTTTCATTATTTTAATTTTCTGATGCTCTTTGACATAATTGAGAGGACAGAAACAGACAGCAAAGCGGGGATGAAAGAACTAAAGATTTAGAAGAGAGATAGCTCTATTACTATGTGTAAATTTTCTCCAGCTTCTTCAAGATGATTCTCACTTGGTGTAAGATTATATGTAGCCAACAAAATAATCTGTTATCTGCAGCATGTATTATAATAATTTCATGTTCAAGTGATAGTGTAAAATGTGGGAACTTTTTTGTGTTCTTGCATCCTTGTAGTTTTATTTAAAGCTTTACTGAAATGTAAAATCTACCATATATACATCTGTAAGGTCACATATGAAAATATGAATATTTGACTGGGCAGCAGTGGTATATGCCTTTAATCCCATTACTCAAAGGCAAAGGCAGTAAGATCTTTGAATTCAAGGTCAGCCTTGTCTATAGAGGGAGTTCTTAGACAGCCAGGGCAACACAGGGAAACATTGTATCAAAGAAAGATAGAAAGAAAGAAAAAATTGAAGGAAGGAAAGAAGGAAGGAAGGAAGGAAGGAAGGAAGGAAGGAAGGAAGGAAGGGAGCAAAAAAAAATATGGGAGAGACTGATGAGTGAACCTAGAAACCATGAAAATAGAGACAGCATTTAAGGAGTGAGAGGAAGAAGGTTGGCCATTGTGGGGATAATTTGATCATCCTGATAAGCCCTTAGAAATAGTGATCACAGGACTGTTTATTGCTTTGCTTGTTCTTTGACTATCTGTGTTTACTGTCTTGCTTGTTCCTTGACTATTTGCATCTATTGTACTGCTAGTTCCTCAACCTAGAACTGACCTTAATACTTACATGTAATTAAAATGGTATAAGATCAAAAAGGAGGAGAGATGGGATAGGGAGCTTATGGGGGAAGGGAAATGGGGAAAGGGGATGACATCTGAAATGTAAATTAATAAAATGTCCATTAAAAAAAGAAAAAAACAAAGCTGTGAAAGAAAATGAGAGTGGTGATAATATGAGCAAGGGAGATACCTAATCTTAAATGTGACATGAATGTTCAAAATCATGAAGCTTCTAGTCCTTTCACTTGCCAATAATGGAGAAAAACTAGACTATATAAAGTCTTTCAGTGCACATGATTGAGTGGACCCAAAGAATAACAATTCTGAGGTGTGAATAGAGACTGAAGAAATGTAAGCCATTAACATTTGCTTGTCTATATAACATTAAATCAAAATAAAACTACAGTAGAGCACAACACCGAACATCTTATCATGCCATTGAAATGTTTTTAGACAAAACAAATCTTTTTGAAAAAAAAAAAAAACAGCATATGTGACTTGCAGAATCTTTGGGATAATAAAACAAAGGACAAAATCAAAGAATCTGAATCATATTATCCAGAGATTATTTCAGTCATATTTTGGTGTAATTCCTTTCAGACATTACTCTATGTAGTTATTTTCATAAAGCTACAAGTATGCCAGATGTACAGCTATGCCTTGTTTTTTTTTTCATGTTTCAATGTTTTATACAAATCACAGTGCATTTAGCATATTTGAATTTTGTGAATATTTTTAGCTGTATAAGAAACAAAACGTTAGATCATCAATGGTCATAGAAAAACAAATTACCATCTGGACATGTGTTCTGAAGTAGATAACAGGGAATTAAACAGGAGTAGAGCTGGAAGAGATGAGATGTGAATCATATGACTTAATTTTTGGAGAACAGAAATCACACACATTCCGAGCGAGAATGTACATTTATTAATGGTTCCATGTAGACACATCAGTATTTAACTGAGAATCTCAAACATGAGCAATTAAATGTAGTTCCAACATAGAGATAAGTTAAACAAGAAAGCCAGAAATCTGCAATGTCATCTGTCTACTTAGTATGGCATCTCTTCCAACTTCTTTGGAAAAGAGGCTGAAAATTGAAGAATTCAGAAGAAAAAGAATGAATAATTAGCAAGCTTTCTGGATATTTAGAGAACTGGGGAGGGGTAGGGAGAAAATGAAGGTCAGGGTAGAAGAGCCTTTGAGGTTAAGGAAACTGCCACACTTGTGAGAAATTAAAATGTAAATACATAAGGAATCATGAAAAGCACAGCACAGTGGAGTCAAGCCAGTGATAGGTTGAGCAGAGTATATTTCGAAAGGTGACCATAGAAATGAATACTAAGCTCAACAGTCACCATTCAAAGATATTGAAATGCAGCACCAAAAATGAACTCTTATGTAACGTAGGTGGTGGCAATAAGTCAAGGAGGCTTCATCAGTTGTAACAAGAGGATCACTGTGGGGAGAATACTAATAATAATAGAAGCTGTGCAAGACTGGGGTTGAAGGTATGTGACCAATCTCTATACTTTCTGTCCAATTTTATGAACCCAATATTGCTCTAAAAAAAGTCTACATTTAATAGATCCTAGAGAAGGAAATACAAACCTTAGTTTTGAAGAATTAAGATGTATGGCCTCTTGATTGCAATCACCTAAATGATTGATACATCACAGGAAATTGACAAAGCTGTAGATACAGTTATGGTGAGTATGTAGCAATTATATAGTAGTGATTAGTAGAAGTTATATAGTATCACTTCCAAGTGTATGGTAAAACAGTTAACCTCAATAAACCTCACCGAACCCAGATACTGCTGCAGCATCATTAGACCAGACCTCCGAATCCCAGAGGACGACTTTTCTTAAAAGGTAATATGGCAGGTCAAACTAAAGGTTAATTCAACAAAAATAAGAGAAGTTATCAACTGGAGAAATAAACGCTACAGGGGCATATGTTTTCAATGCAATAGAAACTCCAGAAAGAAACCCAAAATTAACAAGGGAGATTACAGGTAAAGACAACCAAGCCGGATGAGAAATATCAGATCCTTGTATCTATAGAAACTTAACTTTGATGATGACCAAAGACAGCTTGTACCTGAGTCCAAGAGGGCTCAGTGACCCCACATTCCCCAAATTTATTTCCGTAGAGTTTAAATTAAGATCCTTGTGCCTCCCTTGCTCATACTTATAGTAAGTTACTAATAAATATGAAGTGAATGATAGAATGAATGGGTTTAATTTTGGAGCATAAAAAGATAAAAATGCAAACCTAGATGAATATCGAACAATGTGTACCACTAAAAATGCATATTTTTATTTTTATTATATTTAATTTATCATTGAAATGTAGCTGCTTTCATTATGATAATTTAGTTCATTCAAACTTGTTTTTCCTCTACTCCTCTCTCCTCTCCACCTGCCCCTCCTATTAATTTCCCTTTCCCTTGTAGTGTTCCTTCTGTTTTTTAAGTCCCACATATATTGCCTTATCTTCACATCTCTCTCAAGACATCTACCTCCACCATCATGGTCTATTTCTAATTTTATGAAACATACACACCACTCATAAACTCAAATATACATTCTGAATAAGAGAGGAAATATGATGTTAGTGTTTCTGGGTATGATTTGTTTCATTTTACATGGTTTCAAATTTCATTCATGTATCTGCAAATGCTATGATCTCACCTTCTTTCCTCCAAACAGAATTCTACTGTGCATATGCTTCAGACTTTAACTTTTCATCTTTTGATAAATATCTAAGTTTCTTCTTCTTTTTTTACCTTTTATGCAACAATAAACCTGGGTGTGGAAATACCTCTATGATATGTTGACTAACAACAATATTCATTAACTTAGTTAAGAAGGTATGACAGAATAATGTGTTAGTTATGTCTTCAGAATTTTGAAAACCTTGTATGTAGATTTCTATAGTCATTGCACCTGTTCATAGTCCCTCTTGATGAGAGATTTTCTGTCCTACACTAACCTTTGAATTAGTTATGGTTTTTATCACTGTGAAGAGATACCATAACCACAGCAACTGCTATAAAGGAAAATATTTAATTGGTGCTGGCTTACAGTTTCAGAGGTCCAATCCATTATCAACATATGACGGAAGATAAGTGGCTGGAAATGTAGTTGAGAGTTCTACATCTTAATCTGCAAGCACCAGGAGACTCTGAACCACATCGGGCATAGCTTGAGTATATAAGCTATCAAAGCTTGTGTCCATAGTGATACACTTCCTCCAACAAAGCAAGGCATACTCCAATAGGGATATTCCTCCTAACAGTGCTATTATGTATGCCAAGGTATATAATAACATAGTAGTCTATGAGGGATGTTTTTACCCAAACCACCATACCTTTGTTGTCATTTTTTCTTGATATTTTGTTTCTCTAGTGGCTAAAGACATTGTTCACATTTTATATATTTACAAGCAACGTATATTTTTTCCTTGAGAACTTTGTATTCAGATAACTCATCTGTTTGGGGGGTGTGTTTTTTATATTTTACTTCAATACATTCTAGATATTAATATCTGGCTTGATTTGTGGTTGGCAATTTTTTTTTCTTATTTTGTGGCCATGTTTTCTCTTCAATGATTGTTTCAATTATTTTAAATTTCATTATATACTATTTGTGAAATCATTGTATTATTTCCTATGTCTTTTGCATAAGAACCTTTTTCTTACCTCTGTATTTCACCATTTATCAATGTTTGCAGTCAGCCTTATGAAAATTTCTGGCTTTATATTACAGTCTTTAAGCTACTTTGAGTGCATTTTTTACAAGGTGTGGAATTCCATTCCTTTACACATAGATATCCAGTCATCTAGAACTATTTCTTGAAAAGACTCTCTAATGTGTTTTTGACATCTTTGTCAATCTTATGTAGCTGTATCTGTGATAGCACATTTGTGGGTCTTCCAGTGCATTCATTGGTCTACATGTCTATTTTCTGCCAGTTTCACATTTTCCATTACGGTTCTGCAGTATAACTTGGGGATGGGAATTATAAAACTAAATATTGATTCAGATATTGAGATTCTTCATATTTTTATACAAATTTCAGAATATTTTTTAGTTCATATGGAGAATGAATTAAATTTTTAGAATATTTTTTGCAATATACCTATTTGTATAATATTAAATCTTCCAAACTACAAACACAAAAATTTTGACATTTCCTAATGTCTTCTTCACTATTTTCTCCAATATTTTAAAATATTTGCAATGGTTAGGTATATTGATAGGTACTTTATGTTTTTAACTGTATTGTAAAAAGGAGTGGTTCATTTACTCTTCTTTTGGAAAAATTCATTTTTAATGTGTAGAAATGTATTTATTGTTATATGTTAATATTCTATGTTTCAATTCTGCTGAGAGTATTTGTCATACCCTAGAATTTTATGGCAAAGGCTAGAATTCTATTCATAGAATATTAGTCAACTATTCTAATATTTATCATTTCTTGCCATTAACTGCATTTTTGGAGTTTGTTTTATTCTTTTTATTTTCCTAATTTCTGAAACTTTAATTAAGACATAATAATAGGGAGCTGGAGAAATGGTTCAGCGGTTAAGAGAACTGACTGCTCTTCCAGAGGTCCTGAGTTCAATTCCTGACAATCACATGGTGGCTCACAACCATCTGTAATGGGATCCGATACCTTCTTCTGGTGTGTCTCAAGACAACAGTATACTCACATGCATAAAACAAATAAATCTTTTAAAACAACAACAACAAAAGACATAATAACAAAGGAAGCAGGTAAGCTGTCAGATGATCTGCAGCTCTCCATAGGTTCCTTTCCATCCAATCCACCCAGTCTCATTCCCAGCCCTGTAGCAGAACACTGACCCCATCCCCAATGGATCACAAAGATTCTGAGTTCCAACATTCTTTCCCCTAACTCCTCCTATTATCCCAGCCTCCAACACCAGCAGACACTCCTTTGCAGCACATTAGTTGAGCAGGCCAGGAAAGTAGGTAAGCTAACAGAATAAATATCTTCACCTCTCTCTCTGTTCCCACAAATGCAATACTAAAATCTCAAATACGGCTCTGTAGCAGAATACCTGTTGTACTCTCCCTTGTACTCTGACCACATTTCCACTGATCACAAAGATCTTCTCCTCCAAACTTCTTTTCCACAATTCATCACATTATCCCAGTCTACAGCACCAGCATGCATCCCCTGGTAACACCCGAAGGCCAGGGAAATAGGTCCACATAAAATTTACTAGCAGAAAACATAAAACAATGATATTGTCCTAAAGTCTAGAGAGGAAATAGAAACTAAGGAGAACCACCTCCCAACTAAGAGAAAACCAGATATCAGCACCTATGACCTATAACCATCCTAATCTCAGAAGCCTCGACACTAGTATGGAAACACAATCAATAACAGTTAAGACAATGTGACTTTATTATAACCTGGCAACTCCACCCCAGCATGCCCTGAATATTCCAAAAATAGCTGAAGTCCGTGAAAAGACCTTAAAACAACCAATATCAATATGAAAGATGTTTTTAAATAGGAAATGAATAAATGCCTCAAAGATTTACAAGAAAAAATAAAAGTATAAGGAAATTAATAAAAGTATCAATTCCTAAAAATGGAAATAGAATCATACATACCACAAGCTAGGGGAATTCAGGAAATGTAAACTTTATGGCCTCAAGGAGAAACCACAGAAACAAGACTCACAAAAGAATATAAGAGGTGGAAGAGAGAATCTCAGATACTGAAGGCAGAATAAGATAAAAGATACATAACAAATGGTCAAAGAAAATATTAAATGTAAAAAAATAACAAATGGTCAAAGAAAACGTTAAATGTAAAAAAATAGTACAAAAAATCCAGGAACTCTGGAATATTATGAAAGACCAAACCTAAAAATCAGGAAAAAGAAAAACAGGTCATAGGCAAAGAAAACTTAGAAAAAAATCATAGAAGAAAAATTTTCTACACTAAAGAAGAAGATAGCTATAAAGGTATATGAAGTTTTCAGAACTCCAAATAGATTGGACCAGAAAGGAATGTTCCCTTGCCACATATCAATAAAAACAAAAATGAACTGAATAATAAAGGAATATAGTAAGCTTCAAGGAAAAAGTACCAAATTGCATATAAATTAAGATCTATTAGAATTACATCTAACTTATGAATGAAGATTCTAAAAGCCATAAATGCCTAGACAAACATAATACAGACCTTAAGAAACCACAGATGTCAGATAGATTAGTATGTGCAAATTTGTAATTATAATGGGTGAAAAAAGAAGCTATCACATGATAAAGGTAAATTTATGCAATATTTATCTACAAATCCAGCCTCACCAAAGGTACAAGAAGGAAACCTTCAACCTAATGAGGTTGAAAACACAGAAAATAAATAATCGCACACCAGAAAAAACAAAAGACAGGGATCAAGAGCACATGTGCACACCACTACCACCAATATCATCAAAACTACCACAGCAGCAGCAGCAGCAGCAGCAGCAGCAGCAGCAGCAGCAGCAGCAGCAATAGCACAAAACAAAATAATAAGGAATCAAGATTTGTTGGTATCTTAAAAGGACACAGACTAACAGAATGGATGCTAAAATAGAAAATGTCCTTCTGATACACCTAAGAAAGTCACCTCAATATCAAGGATAAACAGGACCTCAGGGTAAAGGGTTGAAAAGAGATAGTGTAGAGCAAGCAAATGGACCTAAGAAGCAGTATGATATAATCCAGTTAATAGGTAACAAAATAAACCAAACCAAAGCTAATCAAAAGAGACAAAGAGGGACACAACATACTTATTAAAGGAAAAATCTAATAAGAAGTCATTGCAATTCTTAACATCTGTGCTGCAAACAAAAGGGGACCCAAGTTTTTAATAGAAACACTACTATAGCTTAAATTACATACCAATCATCAGATACTTTTAATGGAAGACTTCAATACCCCACTCTCAACAATAAACAAGACAACCACAAAAATCTAAACAGAGAAATGCTGGAAATAATGGACATTATAAACCAAAGGAACCTAACAGATATATAGAAACATAGCACATATTTACAGAACAAAAGAATGTACCTTCCTCTCTGCACCTCATGGAACTATCTCAACAAGTGATCACATACTCATACATAAAGCAAGTGTCAGCAGATACAAGATAATCAAAATAACAATCTGTCTAACCAGCACAAATTAAAGCTAGATATTAATAAGATCAGAAATAACCAGTAAATTTACAAACTCATGTAAACTTGACAACTCTCTACTGAATAAAAAGGGGTCAAAACAGAGAAATAAAGAAAAAATTAAATACTTTGTACAACTGAATATACATCATACCCAAACTTACAGGACAGAGTGGAAATGGTCCTAAAAGGAAAGTTCACAGCTTTAAGTAGTTACATTAAAACAAAATAAAATAAAACAAAATCAGACAACAAACAAAACACTGGAGAGATATGTTTACTAGAAAACTAACAGCACACCTGGAAGCTCAAGAACAACAAATGAAAGAAGACATCTCAGCCAAAAGGAGGAGACAGCAAAAAGTAATCATAATCAGGTCTGACATGAATAATATGGAATCTAGAAAAAATACAAAGAATTAATTGGACAGAGTTGATTCTTTGAGAAAAATCAGTAAAATCATCAAAACTTTATCCAAATTAACTGAAAGGGAGAGAGAAAAATATTTGAATTAACAAAATTAGAAATAAAAAGGGGACATAACAACAGATACCAAAGAAATCGAAGAAATCATCAGGAAATACTTTAAAAACCTGTAATCCAAAACTGAAAACTGCAACAGAATGAATAACTTTCTCAATAATTACCACTTAATAAAGTTAAGTCAAGACCTTATAAGCAACTTAATTAAACCTATATGCCTTCAATTATATTCCATTGATCAATGTGTGTCCTTTCATACCATGTAGTTTTGTGGCTATAATTCTGTGTAATTCTGTATTACAAATTGAAATTAGGAAAAGTGATATCCATTCCCGGGGTCTTTTAGGCATTTATCTTACAAACATAAATAGGATAGTGTAAAATTTGACCAGAGATTGTTAAGTCAAATTTAAGTGTTCAATATTTGAATTTTTTACATCTGTCAAATATCCAAGATTAACACGATATGCATTACTCCCATAGTGTATGGTAGGTTATTCAACGGACAGACTGTAATCGTCCTTTTGCAGCCTTTATATCTGTTGCCAGGCACTTCTGAGAGACTTCTAATAGGGTCTTGGCAATGTGCCACAACCAAGCACTTTCACTATTGCTGTTCATAAATGCCTTTGGGGTTGCATTACAAATCCTGTAACCCCTGAGGTTTGGTAAGAAGGTCTGCCAAGGTTCAGCTGGGATTGCCTATTAGCCCAGTGAACTCCCCTGAGTCCCTAGGGACTCAAGAATGGGTATTCATTCAAACAATGTGGGGAAGAGAGACTTCTCATGATTGTCTCTGATAAGCAGGTAGATTACATACACTCCACCCTAGGAAGATGATTTAAGGAGAAAACTATCACAGCCACTGTTTATTCTTGTTGCAGAGAGAGAGAAAGCTGAACATTTTAGGTTAAGTAATAAGATGAGTAATTGAATGTAGCATTGTTTTTATAATATGTACTTACTCCTATCTTACATGTAGAAAGGGTATGTAAAAGCCAAAAAATTAGTTTTTCTTTTCTCCATCTATTCTCTGCATGTGTATAGTGTCTATTTCATTTATTGTTATATACTTGGAGAAAATGAAAGCATGAAGACAATGATATAAAATAATTGTTAAATGAGTCTTTGTTTTACCTAAGTACAGAAAATGGTTAAGCTCCCATCAGGTGCTCAGAATGGCTATGTGAAAGACAATACATCATTAAACTGATAAGAAGCAAACTTAATGACTAAGGTAAGTATGATGTCTCCTTCCAAAAACACATGACCAAAAAAAAGCAGAAGGTTATCAATAGAGCGCTTTGTTTATATGCAAGGAAATTTTGTGGGGTTAGAAATATAATGTAGTGTAAAAATAGAAATATACTGGTTAAGGATGGAATGACTGATTCCTTCTACCAGTAGTCCAAATTCAATATGCCCAATGTGTTGTTCATCAGTGTGATAAAAGGAGATCATATGAATGGTAAGAACTATTCTGCCCTTTATAATGACAGAGAAAACAAGGAGAAACTGTGAGATTTGTCTTCATGTAATGCAGGTTTTCCTCTGTTAGTTCTGCCTCTCAAATAAGATCAATAAACATTTTAAATTTTATTACCCTTTAAATCAAACTGTTCCTTACTCTATATAGAATACTTAGTTTTCTTACAAACTTCCTCTCTTCTTTCTCTTTGTAGTTGTCTTTGATTAACTGTTCTTTGACTTCAATTCACATAAAACAATCTACTAAAGACCTAGGAAAAACATACTTGACTCCTTTGGGCCTCCATTTCCTCACATGTATCTTTAGACTAACAACAGTCATTTTTCAATGTTGTCATAAGAATACAATGATGCAGAAAATTAACAAGAAGAGATAGAAGAAAGAGTGGAACACTAGCTTTCCTGTTCAGAATATACATAGAAACAATAATTTGATAACCATTTTCAGAGAAAAAAATCTGTCTCAGAATTATGAAATTCAGGAATGAAATTACACAAATATAGTGGGCCGTAAAACTAAAAACCACAATTCCCAAGGACTAGCCTCTTTACAAGTGGCTAGCTCAATAGCTGTAGTATTGCCTATGAAGCTAGAAACACCCAACTTCTGTGGACTTAGATTCATTTCTGTTTCTTCTTGCTTCTGGCATTAGCACCATCTGCAGAGGGCACAGCTATAATCTCCTTATTTTAGGTCTATTTCTACATGGGAACTAGCTTTAGTTCCTCTCAACTGTGAACTGATAGTTATTCTGACCACTTAATTGTTTAGCAAAGATGATGCTTGCTGTGTCCTCAAATAATGCCTACTAAATTCAGTACAACTCTGGATCCTGAAGTAAACCCATATTTCTGCTCTGCATATGAAAAGGCCAGGGATATTCTCACTATTCACGTTTGTCAAAACCTGACAAAAGATGTACTTTTGTGTTCCAATGAAGGAAGACCCACTAATGCTATGGCTAAAAATCTGGAAATCTATAACTTAGGTGCAGCTTCTCTCCACTACTATGCAAGGCCATTTCTGACCACCTGGTAGTGTGAGCACTAAACAACATAAGCCTTCCCAGGGACATATGAAAGTGACACTCATAAGTGTATCTGGTAAAAGGCCTACTGTACCTGGATTAAGAGTCTGCTCAAGTATGAGCTATACTGGCCAATAATTCCCCCCACACACACAACCCAAGGATAACTATGAATCTATTGGAAAATTCTAATTAATCATCTTAAATAAGTTTAATGAGAGGCACAGACTGACAACTACGTACATCAGACAATGAATGTGAATTTTAATAATGAAATGAAAAGATTGAGAATAGCTACACTGAAATCTTGAAGGTGAAAAATACCTTAACAGAACATAAAAATATCATAGTCTTCAATAACAAATTCTAACACAGAGAATGACATCATATTGCCTGATATATAGATAACTTTAATATAGATAACTAATTACATAGAAATAATAAATTAAATTAAGTTATGAAATTCAAACAAATACAAAGAATTTTATATATTTATAAATTTTTCAAAAATAAACTATAAAAATAATCCTTTTGCAAAGAATGACTTAAAATAAACCTTGCTCAAGGTGAGGAGTAATCATACTAGATAATCTAAACATGAATAAAAAGAGATGAAAATGAAAATAAAGGGAAATGCACTTTATTTTAATGATTTGAAAGTATTAATATAATGAAATTAATACTTTACCCAAAAGGTTCTAGAGACTCAATGCAATTTTTGTCAAAATTCCATTATGATTTTTATAGATGTTGAAAAAAATAATTAAATGGAGTTATGAATTGACAGGGAGAAATGTTCCCAAGTAGCAAAAATGATATTGAGTAAGCAAAACAAAGCTACATGCATATGTTCCTTGATTTCAGATTCTATTACAATGCTATAATAATCAGAATAGTTTCAGGTTGACATATAATTAACACATAGACCAATGGATCAAATATAGAGACCAGAAAGAACTGACACAAATACAATATTTAGTAATGGCACTAAAATTGTGTGGATAGATGCATGCAAAGGAATTCAATCAAATTCTTATTCGATTGAATGCTTATTTCATAAGCATCTAAATATAAATATGAGAATGAAATATACACACAAAATGACAAAAACAATAGGCAAAAGTTTTTAATTTTGGTTTTCAATATGATTTTGTTGATATCTTATCAAAAATGTGGGTAACAAAGGCAAAAGTTAAAAAATTAAAGCAAACTAAAGATTATCTGAATAGCAAAGAACATCATCAACAAAATTAAAATACATTCTGTGAAAATGGCTGAAAATGCTTGTAAACCATATATCAGATAAAACATTATTATTCAAAATACACAAGGAACTCATACCAAGTAGCAAGAATATTATAAAATAAAGATTAGCCAAGAAACTTTGGCCAAGAATTAAAATAAACCATATTCCAATGAAGACATTAAAATGAACAACAATGTTTCCAGCATTAATGAGAAAATGGCTATGAATCAAGGTTTTAGCTACAGTCACCGCTTCAAACTATTAGAATGTGACTACTGGACAGCTAATGTGTCGTGTAGTGGCTCTATCTCACAAGGATGTGTACTAGAACTTTGATAAAACAAAGATCACGCTTTCTTACCAAATACAATAGAGCAGTTATATAAGTAAATGGTTGTGTGAATTAGTTTTCTTGTTATAATAATTTCCCAAGGTCCGTACATAACAGATCTTTAAACTTTAAATACACACACAACTTTTATAGGTCAGTAATGCATTCAACAAAGCTATTGGAAGAAAAATAACACAAACCTGAATCCCTTCAGCTGACAAGTAAATGGTAGCCAGGGATTATGAAGAGGAAGTGAGGAGATAGGAGGAGAAAGACGAGAGA
The DNA here is from genome assembly GCA_021653895.1 of Mastomys natalensis. Classification (NCBI taxonomy): domain Eukaryota; kingdom Metazoa; phylum Chordata; class Mammalia; order Rodentia; family Muridae; genus Mastomys; species Mastomys natalensis. The sequence continues at coordinate 370,986 of JAJTUV010002108.1, read as the reverse complement.
ATGAGACCAGGAGATGGGGTTTTGTTAATGTGTCCATTTTGGCAGGCAGAAAGCTTAGAGGACAACTTTTCAGAAAGACAGGAAAGCTTATCTGTCAGCCCTGCCAAGGACCACATTGCCATCCATGAGACCTCGGGCATGCCAAAGCACCAAAAGGAACTATTGTTAAAACAGATGATTTTGGGGAAAAAAAATCTAATTTATTTGGTTGAAAAAAAAAGTTGATTTATTTTTAAAAAATTAAGAAAAACCATTGACTGGCTTTAAAATCATTACTGTGTATGTACTACTGTATTCTTTTCATGTGTGGCTAGAGGACATTGATCAGATTTTACAATTTCATTAAAAACATGCCATCAGTTCTTACAAAAAAAGAAATAAATCTTTAACAGAGATGATTGCTTAATTAATCATAGGATAAAGAGAGATTGATGCTTAGAGCTATTTCACAGATTAAGAAGAGTAGAGTACCGGCTGGCTCCAGAACCAGTTATTTATTTTCAAAGGAAGCATTTACTCACAGAGCTCACTGTACATTTGTGATACTCTCTTACATCTAGATGAACTGAGTTAAATTTACTATGGTTACTTATCATGGTGAGTTACCTTTATGTAAAGGCCCCACTAGTTTATTAATAATTCAACTTCCTTCTTGGATAATATTAGACATTCAATTTGAGCAATGCCCATGGGATTTGGTCAGTCCGTCTTTGTGTTACAGAACTTGGCGTTGGAGATTTTGTTCTCTTTGTAAAATAAAAAATTTGGTCTTAAAGAAATGTGGTACACATATTACCCAAAATAACACAATCATTTAGAGTAGCAAGGAAAAATACATTATAGCCTATGAGATCAATGGTCCTTAACCTAGTATCTATGGAGTTCTTTGGAGTATGTAGATATGACTATGGTAATTTGAAACTCAAACCAAAGAAACAGAATGGCTCTTTCTGTGGGAATTTTCAGAGAAAGTTCTGAGCTCTCAACAAATCTTTAACAATTTATGACATCTGAGAAGTTAACGACCAAAAGTAATCGGTCTAAGGGCCAGGCTATATGAAGAGTGTATCCACCTAATTTCAGGGAGATATATAATCTATGTGACCACAAATCAGAAATATATGCAGAGCTTCTGACAACAGTATTGACAAAAGAGACTGATTTTACTCTTAGTTCTTCAAGGCCATCTTTGTGGTTATAGTTAAGAAGATGTACACTGAGATATTTCTTCTTTACAGATTAACAACAAGATATAAGACTACTGGGACCCAAAGTCTGCATTTTGTCATAAAATACATACATTTGCAATCCTACGGCTTAGCAATGTTTTATGCTAATATAATAAATGATTTGAGTCTGGATTTCATACAATAGACTAAGCTGTACAAAATTAAAAATATTATGTATTGAAAATACATTTCTCCATTCCATCTATTGTACAACTCAGTCACAGAGACTCACATTAAAAGTTGAATGATAATATCCACTCTCTAAAACAGTGTGTAAAAAATAGTACAACAAATAAATTATTTGTACTCTACAAAATTTGGAAGGCAGGAGTAAATGTCAGTCTACTTATTTCTAAGACAAGTGTCTATAAGCCTTCCAATAAGAAATAGGCAAAGAAATATTGCATAAAAGAAGAAAAGCAATGAAAATATCTTTCAATTTTACAGAGTGGGATTGGGTGTTTGGTTGGTTGAACATCAATAAGAAACAATCGTATTTAAATTTTAACAAGAATAAAATAGTTGCTTTGGTAAGAATAGACCAGAAGACTATCAGAATACTAAGCTAGTTAAAGAAAAGCTGGCAAAAATAATGGTGTAACACTGGACAATGGACTCAGAAAAAAGAAAATTCAAGTTAGAACTAGAATGGAAGCCTCTTTCCCTGTGGACATTCTTGCCTCTGGATAGTATTCACAGCACAGGAAGATACTATGTAGAATATTGGGGTAAACAAAAGCAGTGAAGGCAGGAAAAAAAACAGGCCAGAAACCTGGAAAAGAGAGCTGACACAATGGCCGTAGAGGGTTGCTGCTCACTAGCTTGCCCCCATGGCTTTCTCAGCTTGTTTACTTACACAACCAAGGACCACTAGCTCAGCACAGGAATGAAACCACCCACCATGGGCTGGAACTTCTTCTATGACTAATCTGAATTTGTTTGATCTCATAAGGTCATTTTCTCTAAGTCAAGGTTCCCTCCTTCTGGTTCCTCTCTCTAGCTTGTGTTAAGTTGTCACATAAATAGCCAAGACACATCTTTCCCCATACCAAGGTATAATAATGTTGCTTTGGTTTAAACATTGAAAAACTGTGTAGTAGTTCTCAGGCATTGTTAGAAAAGTATTATATGGCTGTTGGCAGTGATCAAATTGAGGACTCAGAACTGTCAAGGGACTGAGAAGTCATAGCCACTGAGTGTTTTACCCTAAAGAGGACATCCATGTCAACCTGTACACGACTCGGAGACTTGGAGACAGCTGAAGAAAGCAGATGACTGTGGGACCCAGAAAATAGCAGTGATGCACCATCTTTAGGATATGACACGGGCAGTGTAATCATGAGCATATACAGCCATAATCACTCTCAAAAGGTGTGCCCAAAAATAGAGAGAAAAGAAACAATAAAAAGAAAGAAAAGAAAAATGAGATTAGGATGGGAGGCTACTTAGAAACAAGAGTAGTGTCAGTAGGAGTATGGGAAGCATTACAGAGAGTTTATATGAATGGATGTGACCACCGTGCATAGGAAACAAGTATAAAACTGTTAAAAATGAAGCTAAAAAAGCACCACTGTAAACAAATTAAGGCAACCATCAGCCATAAAAAAAAAAAAAAAAAGAAGAAAGGAAAGAAAAAGACATGCAAGAAGAAGCAAAAGTATTTGAGAAGGAAGGTGACCAATGGGAGAAGATAAAAAGTATAATGACAACATGAATAAAATAAATTATACACATATATGAAAAGGTGACAAGAAACCCATATTATATATAATTAATATATGCTAATAAAATCTATTTTAAAAGATGACAGAGAATGACCTGTGTTTGCAAGTTGTATCATGAATGTGGATGTGTGTTAATGATAAAGTTGGCAACATTTTCTTATTTATTCTTATGTGAAATAAAAGAGAAAGATGCATCAAGAATTATTCCAGTTTTTCACTGAAAAAAAAGAAACAAAGTCATTATATCTCGATCTAAGGGAGGAGGATATGAGAGGAAGTGTTTGAGATGATTATTTTAGAACATATTAAAGCTGAGATGTATGTTAGGTAAGCACATAAAGAATATAAATAGTAAAGCATATGTCTTGCTTTTATAAAATGAGAGGCAAGCTCTATAGAGATGTAATTTGAGTAATTATAAGCTTATAATTATATAAATCTTTTATAAAATATACAATTATAAAAAAATATAATCCAGACAACAAAATCACTAAGATTACACAAGAATTTAAAAGAAGATAGAGAAGGAATCATGGGAAACAAAAGAAGAAATTCTGAACAAACATAGTGGGAAATGATCATGAGACATTTGAGTGGCAATATCCAGTAAACTATCAAATATGTGGACCTGAAATTGAGAAGAAAGGTCTTAGCAAAGAAACAGCTAACCATCATGCAACAGGTCATAGGAACTTGATTCTGGAAGTGAAAGAACAGGTAACAAAGACATCTGAAGATGTCAAAAGAGAAGCAGTCAAAGGGGTAAAAGCAAAAGATGAGGTTGGGTAGGCTGAAACTGAGCAGAGTGTGAAGTCATTTGTTTCATAAAGACAAGTGGAGTGACATCTACTTAACTTTAAGATATTGGCTATCTCAGGCAGAGTGAGGGTTCAGCAAGAAAGAAACAGTATAAGGGACTGGAAATAAAAATCCTTAAAATGAAAAAGAAGAATGTAGCTGAGGGGCAGAACACTTGCCTAGTATTTATGGGACCTGGATTCTCTCTCCAGCAGGACAAAACAAATGAAGAAGCACAAGCAAAATGAGAAAATAAAAGGGAAAACAAAACACCTTTGTTTCAGTATCTACATGCTGTCCAAATGATAAGATTTTACTCCCACCAAGCATTGTCAAGTATACAAACCACACTCTCAAGCCACACTAAGAGGGCTAACAACAACACAGTGAGAATAATACTTCCAAAACTGCAAAAGAAAGATAACCTTGGCATTTGACTACAATCTCATTCATTTTCAAATTTCCATCAAGCTTACTTCTGTGTTCTTTTCTGTTGAGTACTACTTTCTATAACTACTCATAGTAGTAATATCGTAGTCTACTAGTATAGTAGTGGTGGTGGTAGCAGCAGCAGCAGCAGTAACAGCAGCAACGCAGCAGTAGCAGTAAAGTCATTATATTTTATTTGTCAGAAGTGCATTCATATGCCATGGTAGAGATACAGAAATTAGCAGACAACTTTTTGAAGTTGTCTCCGCCTTCCATCTTTACATGAGTTCCAGGGATTAGACTAACGTGTCCAGGCTTGTGTAGCAAACACCTTTACCCGCTATCCACCACACCTTCCCCTGAGTACCACTTCTTAAGCTTGCTACCAGGTACTAAGAGCTAAGAGCTTAAGATCTAAGTTCAAACAGTATCATTATTTCTGTTTGCCTGTATAATTGTAGTATTTGGGAGGGAGAAAAATGTACTACATTCTTTGAGTATCCATGAGCTCTGATATTGCTCAGACATGGTAACATATTTGTCTTTTTCAGTTCCTACTACTTTGATGAAAACCATGATAAAAAAAACAACTTGGGAGGAAAGGGCTTATTTGTCTTACCTATCCCATATACATATCCACTAAAGGATATATAATCCACTAAAGGAAGCCAAGAGCCAAGGCAGAAACTCAAGGGAGGAACATAGAGGTATGAATTGAAACTGACTCAATTGAGGAATGGTATTCTTCATGACTTGCTCAGTGTATGTGAGATTATTCTTGATGCTTGTCCAGTCTAGCTGGACAAACAAGTGGGACCCTTAGACCCTGTGGAGAGAACTGACATGCACGAGAAAAATAAAAAGGCACAGCAAGTCAAGAAGTATGATCAAGCTGGCAAAGATTTTATTGTTCACACAGGTTATATACTCTGAAAACAGGATATGTGGACAGGTAGGAAAGGAAAGAGGGCTTTGCAGGTGGAGGAAGCTAGCTGCAGCTGTGGAGTCTAAGTAAGTTATATCTGTTGTTCTCACAAAGCCTTGCCATTACCAGGGGTTCTAAAAATCATCTATCTAGCAGGATGTTGACTAAATCTAAAGATCAGGAGGAAGGGTTATAAGGTGGGTTGCTATGAGGCCTTGTTTGAAGTTCTGAGAACTGAAAATACAGCAAGTGAATCATGGAAGGTAAGCAGAAAGAAGAATAATAGATAGGAGAGCCAAGGATGAGTGTTTGCCAAGAGTAAGGCCTCGCCATGGCTTCCCACAGTTGCTGTTTTCTTTTGTTTTGTTTTGTACCACCCGGAATACCCACAGTGGGCTGGGACCTCCTACATTAATCATTAATCAAGAAAATGCCCTACAGACATGCCTATAGGCAATCTGACAAACATTTTTTTTCAACTTAGTCTAGCTTGTTTTGTGTTATCATAGAATCAACTAGTACAATGTATCAAGATGCCTTTCAAACAACTGTTGTGCTGTTTCTATCAAATGTATCTATTGAAAATCAGTCCCAGCTTCCTATCCAGGTCTAGGCTTTCCTGTGTTGTATAAAACGTTGATAGCCTAAATTGCACAGGGACAACAAAGTATGAAGAACAATCTATTTACTTAGCACTTTTGATGACGTGAGAACATGCTACTGGAGCTTAAAGTCACTACAGTTTCTAAGACCTTGCTGTCTTTATATGGCATTGTTTTGTTTCTGTGACACTTCTCTTTGGCTGTATTTATCAGTTTACTTCTCAAGTATAAATTTAAAGGTATGTATTTTCATCTGTGTATTAATTGCTCCTGTAAAGCTCTTATTCAAGGTGAATGTTTTCTTTCAGAAACTGTGTTAAAGCACCAGCAGCTCTATAGAAGAAAATAACTTCAGCATCACAATGGAATATTTAAAGACAACCATAATAATGTTTTAACCTCAGAACTTTCAACACATTTAAAAGATGCTTTTCTCATGAAAATAATAAAGGCATTGATGCATTTATTCTGTAAATTAGACCAAGTGTGGGTGGCATTGTTTTGGCACAGAAAGCCATGTAGCTTTCCTATTAGCTGGCATGAGAAATGAAGAAAAGATTTAAAAAAGGAAACAGGGGTAGAGGGCTGATTGCTCTCCTGTGCTGTTCCTTGGAACCTGCAAGTCGTTCTCATAACACATAGTTTTGAACTCATGCTTGACAGAAGCTGCCAAATTCTGCAAGACCTATACTATTCTGTGCCCTAATTAGTTTCAAAGCCTATAATTGTTTAAGTCAATGCCAGCATATCGAAGCCACCAACTCCTCTGAGAGGAACTGAACAGGAATGTTGAAGACATACATAGCTATACGTTATTACTTGCTCATTTATCTGTTCTTTTCTTTTGATCAAATCACGACCCTAGCAAAAATGATCCCTACATCACAGAACCTATTTTTTTTTAAATCACCAGACAGTGGCTTTATTTCTTTGTACTCAGGGTTTTCTGTCTGAGTAGTCCTGTTGCTGTTTAGTAATTGAACAGCAACTACCTGGCATGACCCTGTGAGGTCAATATACATTGGATAAAATTTGCAAGGTCGTTGATAAAAAACAATCAGCCACTATAGCGTGTTATTAATGGGAGCAGGCATATGAACAGCTATGATTATCATTTGGGGCACTTTTCTATGTGTTTAACAAAAACCTGCAAAGGAAGAAGTATGTGTGCCCTGCAACAGTGCAGCTCAGAATCTGTCACTGTGCAGGAGTTGATGAAGTAATAAGATCCTGCACACGTTTCCACTTGCAATATGAAAAATGTCCAGCCTGCTCACGTTTCATTAATTATCTGTGTTCATTCTCTATAGAATATGCCTGACTGTTGTTGCTCCAACTCTAATCAGCAGTTTTATTGTGAGTACAAAGATGCAGGATGTCTTCAAGATTCATGCATAATTGTTCAGGAAACTGTCTCTATTGGCTATAGTTACCATTCTTGAAGGGTGCTTTTGGCTGTGTTTTCCCTAGCCCTTCCTGAATGCAGGCACTGAGGGCTGCATGTGATATAAGGGCAACACTTTTTAACTTTGGAAAATGTAAGTGCAGATCCTTTTTTCCTCTGTCACAACAACCCTTCACATGGGGGCTTAAGGGAAGACAAAAAACTAAATTGCTACAGTTTTACTCTGTACTGAACAGAGAATGATCATGGACTTCTGGTAATTTATTATTTCAGTGGAAAGCATCAGCTGTAAATCTATGGACTATGTTTACCTATAAGAATTAGGTAGAGTGTAACTTTATTGGTTAATATCATCTGCTGTGTAGCAAAGACCAATGAGCGCATCCTTTTGAAATTGGGTATTGATCATATCCTGATCAGAGCATGCAAGGTATGGGCAAAAAAAGAGACAGACCTTGTATATAAGATAATATTTCCTGTCAAACATATGACATTCGTGTTTTAGAAGATATTTTGCTTCCTATCTAAAAGATTTATTTTGAAGAAAAAGCTCTTTCTTACTTCTCCTCATTCCCAGAAACTAATTCCATTCTCAACAAATTTGCCTCAACTTTTAGACTTACCACCCCATGACACCTGCTGTCACCAGCTCACCTCCTCAGGAGCTGATCCATCTTGCCTTGCTTGACACGAACTCTGTTTCTCTCTTTTAAAGAAGGAGCTCAAATTTTACTGTCACAGTTAAAGTAGGCTGCCAAAACTGAATCTTGATACTGTCTTTTCTCTTCCATTTCCTGGATTCTATGGCCCCCTCCACTGACCTGTTAATGACAAAAAAAAAAAAAAAAAAAAAAAATTACTCTGCAAAACCCTGAAAGCCTAGAAGGGATTCATATGAAGTCTCTGTCCCCTTTCTCAACACACTATGAATTTGAAGGCCATTACATTTGTGCCACTCTAGTTACATCCAAACAATCCCTCTTCCTGGCCTCCTAAGCAATCTTGCCTTCTCATCACTTCTCAAAATCATATGCACAAACCATGCTGAGAGTGGTCCTAGTCAGTTTCCCGCAGAAATTTCAGCGTGTGAAATCAATGAGCCTCTTTGCTACCCCAAATGCCCTTTGCCCCAGACTCTTTGCCTCCATGTCATTAAATACATGACAGAGCTCCCAGACCGCACCTGGCCACATCCCCCATCGCCACTCTCCAGATCACTCCAGACAAAAAGGGGCAGTGCTGTCTGCAGTAATACACACCCAAAGCTCTTTGAAATCCCCAAAGACAGATGCTTTATGAATACCAGACATTATTATTATCTACTCCACTGCTCCCTGTCATGACAAAGTCTGACAGGTCGAACATCTGCACTTCACCCTCACGAATGTATTTTTACTTTTGCAAGCTGTTGCCCATTAACTTCTTGCTAATATTTCTGGTTATTCTGGGACTCTTTTATTTAAACACTCGGTTAATATTGGCACTTGTCACCCTTCTGTCTTTGCAGATGTCACTTAGCATTCTTTCTAAATTAACAACACAATTAAGCAAAACCAAATGCATATTTTTCCTTTTGGCATACCACCTCACTTTCGATGTTAGAATTCACCCCATCACCTAGGCATCAACTTAAAAAAGTATTAGTTTAGTCTCAAACCTACCCAGCTCAAGTTGGAGGTGCTGAAGGATTTTAAGAGTTTACACAATCTAGTTTATCTATAATCTGCCCTGTACTTTTTCTTCATGATTATGTTTTTCTCAGTTTTATGCTTCATACAATGTTCTAAATTTACAATAAACATTATAGCCTCTGCATTAGCTACTTTCTTAGCTGAATTTTACATTAATGTTTTCTCATTCTCATTTTAAAGGCTGAAGAAATTTCTTCAAAAGAGAAAGCGAAAAGTAACATTAAAAACTAAAATCTTTAAGTGTATTGATACATTAACTTTTAAAATGTTGTTGTCTTTATTCTGGAAGGCTACAATTTTGAGAGCTCTTGTTTCCCGATGATTAAAAAGCAGGCTTCAGTATAGTGTTTTATTGCTGCTTCTGTATGTATCAAAGGCAGATTATACTCCAGGCAAAAAGTGGCAGTGCTGTCTGAGTAATACTACAGATTATAAACTTAGGTACAGGAAGCAGCACTTCAGTCTCATATCAGTCTGTTCAATTCTATAGGGGAGCTATAGTTTTCTGAAGCTTCCCTATAATTTGTACACAATCCCCTCTATGGAATTAATTCTCCCTTTTATCCAGCAATACTAAGAGTTAGTGGTTTAATATTACTTAATAACCAGGAGCCTTGCAATGAAATGCACTGTATCAAAATCAGCAATTATTTCAGAACACCTAAACCTTAACTTGAACCACTCTTAAAAGAGTCACCATCCTAAGAGCAGTTTCTTCTATTATTCAAATTCTTCCTCATAGTCAAATGCCTGAAGATTCCGTAGACTAATATTTTCATCTACTACAATAGAAATCTGTGTTTCCCATATGTTGCAGGAACCAGATGGTTTAGGTTGGTCTTTTATTTGTCAGCCTCAATATAAAACACTGCTTGCTCTCTCTCCTCTCTCAGCGTTTTAACAAAAGCTATCCAATCTACCAGCCTCCAACCCCCACTCCTGGTTTTCACAACAGGCTGAACCAAAAGATGAGCAACTTCTCAGCTGCTGGCCTCAGAAGGCACTCGCAGCATGGACAGCCCCCACTTCTGTTCCTGCTGGCTTTTTATGCAGGCCCCTTGATTGAGAACTAGTCCAGCTGGGCAGCCTGTTAACTACTTTAACCCACTCCTTTCCAGCTTACCTTTTGTTGAGCCTGCTCTTTATTTCCTGGTTAAATTTGTCACTGTAAAGTCTGAATTGCCCTTGCCCTGGCCTTGTCTCTACCAAAAGTTTAAAGTGACTTAGCAGCTGTGTACCTGCTATGAAGCAAAGATTGGGTTAGGCTATTTTAATAGCCATGATGTCACTGAAGATAGAGAACCTGAGAGGCAGTGTGATTATTCACATTATGTAGAGAGTAAATGGAGATCCAGAGCTAGCTATAACTAGTAAATGTGATGTAATGGGTTTCCACTCTTGTGGTTTGACTGCACTCCATGCGCATATATCCTTTAGAGAGATATACTCATGCATCTTAGCACAGGACTAGCAACAAAATCTGAGCATTCCTGAGCCCTGAATTTCCATTAAATCCCAAATCTCTAAGTTTTGGTGAGAGATCATGCATCGCTAAGCTGAGACCTTTGCATCTGAGAGAGGAAACAATAGCCAAGCAGGTAGCAAACAATGATAAGGTACAGAGACTCTGAATAGTCAGGAGGTATTAGTCAGGATCTTGTAATGAGTGGGTTTGTAGTGGTTTGTTGTTTTACTGTTGAAAATGAAAGAGACAGAAACTTTGATATATGTGGGCAGATTAGATCCCTGATCTCGTATTTATTTTAGCCAAATAATTGCCACTAAACTGAAAGGACTAAAATGGGGCAAGGATAGCCATAATCAGGCCTGGGGACACCACTGTAATGCAACAGAGGAGCACAGACCAGTCAGCAGATGATGTCAATCAATAGATGAGAGGAGCTAAGGGAGGGTATGGATGTGAGAGTAGGTTATTTCATGAGTAGTACATTTTTAAAATAGAAAAGGTAAGATTTTATACTACACCATCTTGCTTAGATTGCTTCCTATTACCCATTGTTACTTCTCAGGATCTTCCTGAATAATTCATCCATCAACCTTCCACACTCTCTCCTTCCATGTACAAGCTGACCCTTGGCCACAAAGAGGCTTTTGGTAAGAATTCAACATAAAAGTAACTGTTTCATTATTTGTGAGCATAGGTAGAAAAAATGCTCTCACTGAGCATCCTACATTAATTTTCTCATGAAGAGTATTCTTCCCCTACCTAATACTCTTGGGCTAAAGTCTATTGTTTCCATCATATAGCAGATACTGACAGATACGACCAGTTCTAGAAATTAGTATCAGGGCTTCAAATTTAAAGGACCGTTAGGGACACCAGGATGTAAACAAATATAGTTTTCAATTCTAAAGTTGTAAATTCTGTAAAAATAAGAAGACATATAAATTGCCATGGAAATGAATAAGGAATAATAACACTTTTCCTCAAGAAAAGACAAGGTAGTCTCTATAAGTCTGTATCAACCTCACCCAGTGTTTCTTAATAAGTAGCGTTCCTTCCTAGATATCAGGTAGTTGGTCTACATACTAAGTACTGAGAGTATATAAACACCTGAAAATACCCCAGGCAGCACAGGAACTTGACTGAGAATCATCAACTTTAAAGCTAGAGAAAATCCTGAAAAATACTTTGTCCCATATAATATTTTATATATTTATATATTTTATCTTCATGAAATCTACAAATGAACATTTAGAATTTTTCTATATTTTAGCTGCTATGAACACCTTAATGTATATACTTATATTTGCATATATGTGTGAGTCTGTGATAGTGAAGTTACATACCACTCACAAATGGATAGATGATATGAATGTATGAATGAATGGTGCCTTAGAATTTAAAGCCAGATTTCAGAATTTTACCTAGAATTCTCATGAGTCAAGTGCACTCCTTACATTGCTGTTGTTCATTATCTATTACCAAATACTCAGGATATGTTCTGTAGCCACAAAACTTCAAATAAGCAACAAATTATTATTTGATACAGTATAGGTCACATTCCTAGAGCCTGTTTATCTTACTGAAATTAATACCCATTAATTTTCTCCTTTAGCCCCAAGCAGCTACTGCTTCACTCTGGTTCTGTGAATTTGAGCATCTTAGATATTCCGTAGAGTATCTAGGAATATATATATATATATATATATATATATATATATATACACACACACACACACAAGTATGTGTATATATAATTTACTCATGGATTTGAAAGAGAGCAAGGAGGGATATTTTTCATGAAAAGGTTTGGACGGAAAAAGGGGAGGGGAAGTAATATGATTTTTATCATAATCTTAAAAAATAAAGTCATTTACAGTGATGGAAATGTTAAAGGAGAAATTTGTAATGATTTAGTGAAAGTGTAGCTATGATTCTGGACTACAGCCTGGCAGTATTTCCATGAACTCCGTCCTATTGAATTGATTTCCTCTTTTTCTTACATGAGCATCAAAACTTGATGTAATTTACAGTTTACTTGTTAATGCCACACACGAATATATACAACATCCTCCCCTCCCCCCCTAAAAAGACCTCTTCTAAATTAGAAAAAATAATTTATAAACAAAAGACTTGTATGGAAAAAAATTTAAACAAAGCAACGGGAGACCAAATAAAAACAAAAATCTCCAAAAATGTCCCTGAATTTGTTTTATGTTGGTTATCTACTGTAAAACATGGGGCCTGCCTGCAAAAGTATTTGGTATATCTCATGAGACAATTTTGGAGAAAATAATTTTTCCCGTGCAAGAAGTCTCTCATTAAAAATAGCTTCTTGTTTGGGAATGAGAGCTTGTGTCAGCCTCCCCATGTCAGCACTGAGATTCCACCTGGCTTATACCTATGCAGGACCTGTGCATGCTGCCACAGTCTCTGTGACTTTATATGCTGGGTTTGAATGACATTATCTCCTTAGTACAATCCATGCCTTCTGGCTTATTACCATCTTTTTGCTTCTTCTTCTGCCAGAGTTGACTGGGCCATAAGTGGAGGGATTTGAATAAGACATCAAATTTCAGACTGAGTGTTCCAAGATCTCTTGTTCTCTGTACATTTTTCAGTTGTTGATCTCTGTGTAAGATCCCACCTACTGCAGGAGAAAGCTAGGACGCTAGTCTATGGATATAGCAGATATCATCAGGAGTCATTTTAGTGCTTTAATGGAACAACAATATTTTGTTTTCCCCTGGGTCCCTGACCTATCTAACTTTAAAACTTTAACCACAAGAGCAGCATCAGGCAGTTCTATCACTTAAATCCAACCAGATATTGGTTGGTTACCCTCATTTATTGTGCAACTATTGTTCCGTCATGTCATGCAGGTAAGCCACCATTGTAGACCAAAGGGTTTGAAGCAGAGTTGGAGTTCCCTTTCTCCTCTGGTAGCATGCATAATTCCTTTCTGTACCATGAATATTAGTAAACAGGGTTGAAGGCTATAGGTAAACACCAGTTTGACTACTCTGTGCTCAGAAAGTTGTATAGATGTTGTCATTGTCAACAGAAGTAGTTTTACCTTCTGTTTGTAGAGAGAAACCAATAGTTTTGGCAATAACCTGGGTGGATCAGGAGTTTCCATGGAGTCCCTTTAGCCAACAAATCAATAAGATGTAGCTCTTTTTGTCATATAATCCAAGGTAAATGGGTATATATCTACAAATATTTCATGTGAATTAAATGCACATAAGTTAATTAGCTAATCTGAGAATAGCTTCTACTCTCTCAACATAGTGATCAGATTCATATAATTAAGTGCAAAAATTTCCCCAATGAATCTAAAAGAAACCACTTAAACTAATAAACAGCTTTAGTACATGACAGGATTCAAAATAAAGATTGAATTTAATTTTACAAATTAGCAACAAATAACTGAATATCAACATCAAATATACTATTTTAAACTGTAAATAATGAAAACATGCAGAATACATAAGCATCAGCTGCTAAAAACTATGGTAACATGTTTATTGAAATTATAGTATATGACCAGTGGATACTTATGGATTTCTTTGAGTATTTGCCCAAAAAAAATAGTGCAAACCACATATAGTTCCACTTCTTGTTTCTGAAGCACTTTCATAGTGATTTCTTCAGTGGATGGTCTAGTTTGCATTCCCACCAACATGGTAGAAGAATTCTCTTTGGTCTGCATTCTCTTAATGCCATCAGCTATTCATATTTCTTCTTTTAATTATTGAAAACAGATTCTTTCCTTACACAATATATACTGATTACAGTTTCCTCTTGCACTGCTACTCCCAGTTCCTCCATATATTCCCTCCCTTCCAGATCCTCTCTCTTTCTGTCTTTCATCAAAAAAGACTTGGCTTCTAAGAGATAATAAAATATAATAAGATAAAATAAACACTATTATATCAAAATTCGATAAGGCAAAGCAACACTAGTAAAAGAGTCGAAAGAAGGTACAGAATCAGAAACCCACTCATTCACATATTCAGGGGTCCTATAAAAACACTAAACTTGAAGCCATCACGTATGCTCTCTTAATTAGTGCTATTTTGATTGAGTTGGGATGGAGTCTCATATTTTAATTTGCATTTTCTAATTGTGAAATAGAACCCTTTTCAAGTGTTTACTGGTCATTTCTATTTCATTGTTTCAGAACTTTCCACTTTATTACCTCATTTATTGACTGGGTTATTTGATTTCTTGCATTTTTTTTATTAATTCTTTATTTATTCTAGATACTAACCCCCTTTTAAATGCATAGCTAGACAAGATTTCTTCCTGGTATGTAGGTTGTCTCTTCTCTTAATTGATTATTTCATTTGCTATGCCTAGGAAAAGAATTCTTACATAAAGCACAAAGACCACAATTGTTTCTTTTTAAAAAAATACATATGACATATATATGATATTCATCAACATTTAAATTTTGTATCCTGAAAGGCACAGTTATTAAACTTGAAGGGAACACTTGTAAACACTTTTCTGTTAAAGGACATGTACCCAGAAAATACAAACTTCTTTGTCCATGTACAAAATAGAGTGAAAAATCTTGAAGGCTCAATTTGATATTTTCCTACATTCTTAAAACCCAGATCTCTGATTATCCCCCTCAAAATGTGGCTCATATCTAAGGAAAGACTACAAAATGTAAGTCATCATGTAATATAAATTGAAACTATAATCGATAGTACTTTGCTTCAAATATATATATGTATATCTATATACATATGTATATCTATATACATATATATATAATTTAAAAATCTATAAGAAAGAAAATATACAAAAATATATGCAGCAATTGGAGCCCACTTACATTGACAGTGCAATTTTTCAGAGAACTAAACAAAAACTTACTGTGTACCCAAACATTTCTGTACAAAAGTTTTTATTTAAGTGAAAGTATATGTCCCTTCCAAATAAATATTTTTCATAATTATAACTTTATTCATAACAGCAACAGTTGAAGCAATTCACAATGAACTAGCAAATCAACACATAAATGATCACAGCTCATTATCATAGCAATGCATTTGTTAATAGAGCACTGACTGCTGCACCAATAAAATGTATACAGTCACATATGTAATAAGAGCACAAAGTAGAAGTAAACAAATTGAAACTTTAAGGTTTAATTCATAGAGTTATATTTTATGTCTATTTTATTCTATAGAATTAGAGTACATTACAATAATAAAAGGACCATGTGAAATTTTCCATATACTTTGGCAAGCCAACTAGGGTTATCTTTATGCTAATCTTGCTTAAGCAACCATATTATTGAAATTTTATGTGTACAGCTTGCTGATCATTTATAGAACACACTATTTCACAGTAGACACCCAATCTTCTGGCTCTCACAACTGAAAAATAGATATCAAGGAAACAAATAACCCAATTAAAAATGGGGTACAGATTTAAACAAGATTTCTCAAAACAGGAAACTTAAATGGCTGAGAAACCCTTTAAAAAAATTTTTAACATCCTAATCTTCTAGGAAATGCAAATCATTATTTGTGATGTTCTCTTACATCTATTAGAATGGGTAGGATCAATCAAACAAGTGACAACTCATGCTTGCAAAGAATTAGAGTAGAAGTAACACTTATCCATTACTGGTAGAATTGCAGAATTCTATAGCCACTAAGGAATCAGTGTGGTGAGACCTCAAGAATATGGGAATGGATCCGGCAATAGCCAGAAATTGAAAACAACCTCAAATGTAGATGTCCAAAAAAAAAAGTATGAATAAAGAAAATATGGCTCTAACAGAGACTCTCAGGGTACAGCTATACCAGGCTCCTGTCAGCAAGCACTTATTAGCATTTGCAATAGTGTCTGGGTTTGGTGTTTTCAGAAGGGATGGATCCCTACATGGGGCTGTCTCTGGCCTTTCCTTCAGTCTCTGCTCTACTCTTTGTCCCTGCATTTCCTTTAGATAGGAGAAATTCTGGGTTAATAGTTTTATAATGGGTGGGTGTCCCCATCTCTCAACCAGGAGCCATGCCTAATGACTGGATATGGTCTCTACAGATTCTATCTCCTCTTTGCTGGGTATTTCTATTAATGTCATCCCCACTGGGTCCTGAAAGTCTCTGCCAAAGCCTGAAAATACAGATGTGGATACTCACAGTCAACCATCAGACTGAGCAAGTGGACCCCAATGGAGGAGTTAGGGGAAGGACTGAAGGAGCTGAAGGGGTTTGTAACCCCACAGGAAGAACAACAATATCAACTAACCAGACTCCTCCCCAGAGCTCCAAGAGACTAAACCACCAACCTAAGCATACACATGGAGGCACCCATGGCTCCAACTGCATGTGTTGCAGAGGATTGGCTTATCTGGTATCAATGGGAGGGAAGGTCTTTGGTCCTTTGCAGGTTAGGGAAATTCCTAGGGGAATGCTAGGGATGTGAGGGGAGAGTGGGGTGGGTGGGTGGAGAGCACCATCATATAAGCATGGAGGAGGGGGATGGGATGGGAGTGGTCAAGGGGAAACCACGAAGAGACTAACATTTGAAATGTAATAAATAAAATAACCAATTTTTAAAATGAAAAAAGAAATAAAATTCATTCTGTTTTTAGTGACAAAAAAGAAAATGTGTCACATGTATTTACTATAGTATTACTCAGAATTTAAAAGAAGAAAATGATGAAACTCAATGGTAAATAGATGGAACTTTGAAATAATCATTATGAATGAGTTCATCCAGACCTAGAAAGACAAATATAGTTAGTATACATTTGCTTAAATGTGAATATTATCTGTCACATCAATCATAAGCAAGCTACAACCATAGAGGTTGTATAAAGGAGCATCTGTGGCCAGTGGGAGGACAAATAGATGTCCCTAGGAAAGAAAAATAGGATAGTTATAGACAGATGGCTTGGGAACTAGAACAGATGTATGAAGTGGAGAAAGGGAAGTGTGTGGGGCTTGATGGAGGGAAAATTAAGCACTATTTATGGGTTAGTATGGAAATCCAGTACAGTAGAAGTTTCTGTACAAATAAGTATGAGAGAGAAAGAGACAGAGACATATGTGTGTGTATGTGTGTGTGTGTGTGTGTGTGTGTGTGACTTAAATGAAATCATTAAATAATCGAGGAGACAAATCCCCAGCTGGCCAACTCTTGTCACTTAATGAAATTTCAAAACTGGGATTGGCTCAAATTTACTTCAGTTGTTGGCCAATGGGGTCCTATTGGAATCCCAAACAAGTCAGGCTGTTGCTAAGACTATAGTTTTGCTCTACCCTATCGCTGAAGACTTCTGTACACAATCATTCTACATGGAGAAGTTGAACTTCTGCATAGAAAAAGTTACATAGAGCTTCCATTCTACAGTTTTATGTGTATGATATATATTTTTCTAAATACATGCAGAAAGAATGGTAGATCTTCTATAATATGTTAATGGAGTATACAATAAAATATAAAATTATATATATTTTATTGGCATGCAATTTATTGCTATATACTATACATATAGATAATATATATCAATAAAAATGACTTCTGATATTATCCTATACTATAGGTACCCACCTTGCTTAGTCATTGTCAGAGAAACTCCTCTCGTAAAAGATGGGAATAAATCCAGAAACCACAGTCCATGTAAACTCAGAGAGTGAGTGGCAATGTTACATTCAGTCCTACATGGGATATCTCCACCAAATCCATACCTCAAAGCTCCAGGAAGCCTGTGTAAGAGGAGAAAGAACGAGAGGGTAAGAGTCAATGGGGATGAAGAAAACCAACACAACAATGTCCTCTAAATCAAACTGATTGACACAGATATGAACACATGAGACTGCAGTATCACTCACAGGGCCTGCATTGGTTTGCACAAGATGGGGTTCTAGAGCTAAAAGGAGAATTGGACACAAGCCTCCATTTCTAACTCAGTAGCAATCTCCAACTGCAAATGAAAATTTAGTTTTCTCCAAGGGGATCGACTGGGGAAAACAACCACTCTTGAGGATAGGCTGTATGCTCAGTAGTAGATGGTCAATAGTAAAGCATCTTGGAGGTTCCATCATTGTCTTATAGCATGTCAGGGTTTTTTTTTTTTTTAATTTTAGCCAATATTTTTGTGTTTATTTTATTTTTATTCTCTCTTTTTATACTACAGACTTTTGTATACATTATGGCTTCCAATTTAGGTTTTCATGGAATTCCTTAGTGGGCAAATGAATGCATTTCCATTTCTTGTGTCTTCTCATGGATTTTTTTCTTTGTGTTTGTTTTCTGTTTTCTAATTCCAATGTATTAGCTTTATTATATTATTGTTATTTATTATATATTATAATAATATATTATTATTTCAAAGAACCCTGTTTTTTCTAATAATAAAGAGTAAAGGGGTGGAATCTAATGGGAAGATGGTAGGAGGAGCTGGCAGAAGTACAGGGAGGAAAATGTATAGTCAGGAGAAAATAATCTATTTTCAATAAAGGCAAAACATGTAAGTAAATAAATGTACATATAAATACTAAATAAATAAATAATAAATAATTTCAAAAAGTATATTTATATCAGGAAATGCAAAATAAAAATGTCTACAAACCTACGTCAGTTCAGAGGAAAATATATAGAGATGAGTTCTGTAGTGGCATCTGATGTTTGAGGGAAGTGGTCTAGCTTTCAAATTGGAACCAATAAGGTCTGTGTGGGTGGCAAAGCTATAATCTGTATGACTTAAGCCAAAAGAAAATAAGTTTGTTCAGTCTCTGTGGAGAGAGTAGCCCTGATTTTATTAAACAGATGATTTTAAGTCTTCACAATATGTTTCTGCCTGGTCCGTTCGGGTCAGTCAACAGGTTCTCCTGCGTCAGGAGTGAGGATGCACGCTTCCAATTCCCTCGATGTTCTTCACTGTATCCCGCTTACTGGAGCTCTAACGTTGAGGCGCCACTTTGTAACAGCCCGTTCTGCCCACGTTTGGAGAGTTGCTGCTCTGGTCCGCGGTCAGGGTCTAGAAGAGAAAGAGTGGGGATGGAAGGGCGAGAGACCGAAGAATGGAGACAAGACAGAGTCTGATCAAGTCTCGTTTATTGAAAGAAAATCCTGGGTATTTATACCCTTTTCCATGTGCCTTGCCCTTGTGGACAAGCACAGCTGAAGGCACTAGTCATGAGCCTTGCGGAGTGGATACCAAGTGCCCTAGCTAGCTGTATGGAGACCACGTGCGCCTTCAGCTGGGGGAACCAAGTAGCAAAACAAGATATATGAGAAAAACAAGATGTTTATCAGAGTGTGCTCAGCTGTTGTGGGCTGTTGAAAACAAGTCTCTTGTCAGGGTATGTGGCTCAGATGGCTGTAAAGATGATAGCCCTTTCGTTAGAAGTCTGCTCCAACAACAATACAGATTTGTTTCCTAATTTCTTGCTCCAAACTTACTTCTGTTGGCTACCTTTCTGTCAACTGGAAACAAACTATAGAGTCATTTTCGAAAAAGGAACTTTGATTGAGAAAATTTTCCACTAGAATGGCCTGTGCACAAGTCTGTAGTAAATTTTCTGAATGATGATTGGTGTGGCATGGTCCAGCTAACTGTAAGTGATACAACCCTGGGATGGTGCTCCTGTGCACTATAAACAGGATTGAGAAAGCCACAAGAAGCAAGTCAGTAAGCAATACTCCGCCATGCACTGAATCAGCTCGTACCTCCAGGTTCCTGTCCTGTTTGATTCCTGTCTCAGCTTCTCTCCATAGACTGTGGCCAAATAAATGCAAGCCAAATAAACTCCTTCCTCCACTAGCTGCTTCATTGGTGCCTTCCATTCTAGCAACAGACCGAGTAAGACAACTCTCATGGGGCTGTAGAGATGGCTCAGTGGTTAAGAGCACTGGCTCCTCTTCCAGAGGTCCTAGTTCAATTCCCAGGAACCATATGGTAGCTCACAACCATCTGTAATGGGATCTGATGCCCTCTTCTGGTATGTCTGACAGCTATAGTATATTCATATAAAAAAAAAAATAAATTTAAAAAAGGCAACTCTCTTTTCTGTTTTTTCTTTACATTTTTTTTTATTTTTATTTTTTTATTGGATATTTTCCTTATTTATATTTCTTTTTTTGTTGTTGCTGTTTTTTGTTGTTGTTGTTGTTTTTTCAAGACAGGGTTTCTCTGTGTAGCCCTGGCTGTCCTGGAACTCACTCTGTAGACCAGGCTGGCCTCGAATTCAGAAATCTGCCTGCCTCTGCCTTCCAAGTGCTGGGATTAAAGCCTGCGCCACCACCCCCGGCCCTTATTTATATTTCAAATGTTATCCCCTTTCCTGGTTCTCCCCCTAAACCCCTATCTCATCCCCAGTCCCCTGCTTCTATGAGGGTGTTCCTCCTACCATCCACCCACTCCTGCCTCCCAGCCCTCAAATTCCCCTACACTGAAGCATGGAGCCTTCACAGGACCCAGGACCTCTCTTCTCATTGATGCCTGTCAATGCAGTACTACTTAGGCAAATGGACGGAACTAGAAAAATATCCTGAGTGAGGTAATCCAATTACAAAAGAACACACACGGTTATCCACTCACTGATAAGTGGATATTAGCCCAAAAGCTAGGAATACCCAAGATACAATTGACAGACCACATGAAGCTCAAAAGAAAGAAGACCAAAGTGTGGGTGCTTACGTCCTGCTTAGAAATGGGAGCAAAATTTGGACCATAAAAGAGAAATGAGCAAAGCTCACGGATCAAATACGTAGAAGTGTCAGCAGAGACTGAAGAAAGGCCATCCGGGTCTATTTCTTCATTTCTTTCTTCCTTATTTTTTCCATCTAGCTTACTAAGAATATACTGTATTCAAGAAATCATTCAGAAGTCTAATCAAAGCCAAAGAAACTTTCAAATTAGTATGTAACAGCACAAATATTTTCAACAGTTTGTAGGTAACTAGGTTAAATTTACATTTAAGTAATAAAATTAAAAAACTTAAAAAAAAACGATACTGCTTGTCTGATAACTTTGCTACTAGTCTAAGTATTCCCCAGTGGAAGAAAGTTATGTTATTCATGGTTAATTATTGGTAGCTTTTAATCTGTATATTCTAGTAAACTGATATAGTTTGGGTGAAAACTGAATTTCTTCTTTACATGTGTTCTGCTTTCCTTGTAACAAATTACTGGTTAGAGGACAAGGCCCTCTTAGTCTGTGGTAGTTAACTCTCACTCTTGTGAAGAATTTTTCAATCATCAATACTTGGTTCTTGTTTATGCTGACTCAGTAGAATAAAAGCACATTGTACCTATTATAGATCCTCTTTTTCTATTAAAAATTAGACGCATTAAAAAACCGACAGTGCATTGATTTAACATCAATTAATTCACAAATGCTTCTTACCCTGTGGTCCACACCTCAAATCAGAAAATCAGTGTTAAGATTTCAAGAAAGAAGTAAAATTTATGAAGCATGTTCATTCTACTGAGAAGCATGTGCTGGAGTGCACTGACGTATAACCCCAGTGGAAGCTCAGCACACTACACATTAATTTCTGCTATCACATAATACACCATGAATGATCTGGGAAAATAAAATGATAAAAATATCATGTTACTTCAAACAGATTGAAAAAATGTGTCAAGAGGAATTATACCTTAAAATCTTCTATTTTGTTTGCCATAATAAGGGCAAGAAAAAAGAAATATTGTGTGTTTGGCCATAAAATTATAATGAATATTTATTCAGCACGTTTCTCTTCTTGAAATTATATGCGAATTGCACGGATTGTACTAGCAAAATCTTTCATTTTCCCACATTACATTACATTATATTCCATAGTACTTGGGTTCTTCCTCTCTTTCTCTCTCTCGCTTTCTCTCTCTCCCTCCCTCCTCTCTCTCTCTCCCCCTCCCTCTCTCTCTCTCTTTCTCTCTCTCTCTCTCTCTCTCTCTCTCTCTCCATCCATTTCCCTGAATCTCCTCCCTCTCCCCATATGTGTGATGTGTGTGTGTGTGTGTGTGTGTGTGTGGTGCGTGTGTGTGTGTGTGTGTGTGTGTTGTTGCTTTGCAAGCACTGTCATATCCTATCTGTCCAAGCATGAACTGTCTCCAAAGATTAAGTGCACCTATTTTGAACTGGAGGCTATATGCCATAATTTTTAGCTAACCCGTTTCCTTCTTAGTGAAAACAGAAATAAAAATATATTGTGCACACTTCATTGCTAGTGCCTTTGACCTCAGCTGCCTGTCTGGCTGGGACTGTGATGAATGCTTTGTGTCCCTTCATTTTTAATTGCTCATAAATTGTTATCCCACGAAACACAAAACTAGCCTTGTCCTCATTTTAGTTGGGGTTGGAGGTCAACCTAACAGTAATACAATTAAGGAGTGTCTTTGTGTGGGGTGTGGGAGTGAGGAGGGCACCAGGGTTGCAGAAGAAGGGTAAAGAAATGGAGTAGTCCTTTCTGAGGAAAGTACAAAGGATATTCCTACTTTTGAGAGGGGAAAAAAAAAACTCGCACAGAAAAAAAAAAAAATCATGTTTGCTTGATGAATGTCTTCAAAGGGTTTTAATGGGCATTCCTGGACAGCAACAAAGAAAGGGAATTTTATTTCAAGCCTGGTTTTTTTTTTTTTTTTTTTTTTTTTTTTTTTCTTTTTTTTTTTTTTTTTTTTTTAGCAAACATGCATTTTTGTGACTTGTGATGTTCAGTATAATTTTGTGAAAAAAAAAATAGGTTGTTTTCGGGAGACTCATCTAGGTGCAGGTTGTTTACAGAAGGGGCTATTTAAGGTTAAAAATAGGAGTACACCTTCTACCTCGACAACTCTGTCATAAGAGGACACTTACATCTGATTGCAGTGAGAACTGGATCTTTTCTGTGGGCTTTCCAAAGTCAATTCCTGTTCTTATGTATTCTTCTATTGCTCTGTGAATAAACTATGACATTAAACACCCTGTTTTAAGTATCAATGGGCAAAATGCTTTGAATTTATTCTCATTTGTGAAAACTGTCAAAGACAGAAATGATTATGCACTTTCTTTACTCTGGTTAAAGCTCAGCTAGTGGTCTATTGAGTAGTTTTATTATTTTGATTAAACTAAGCCAGAAGCAACATGATCTAAATAGAAACGGATTGTACTTCCATTGAAACCACGTCTCTTTCCTTTCTCTCCCTTTCTTTTCATATCTTTAATTTGACAAAGTGGTTTGACGTCCCTGGATTTTAGACATTTGTTTTATAAACAAAAAATACACTTTGGCTCTTACCTTATGAAAACATTCTGTAGACCATAGAAGTTTATATATCTGCTATAGCTCTCAAAATCCTTTTAATTACTATTCTTTTTAATTAGATTTCCTACTAGATTTTTGACATTTTTTAACATTAGCCACATTTTGAATAACCAATTGGTTTTCGAACATTAGCTGTTCCTCTCATTACTTATTAAATTTGAGTTCATTTATTTTTCCCAGTACAATTTATATGCCTTTATGGCTCACCTTTGGCAAAATAGAGAGTGTTATCTGTATTCCATACTAATGCATAATGTGGGCCAGCTCAATGTTTCTATATATGTTTCTACAGTCTTTATATCTAGACAGTATATTGACAACTACAGATAAAACGAAAAACAAACAAGAAGAGCAAGGTAAGTCTATCCTTAACAGAAATGATATTCAATTATATCTATTTTAGTCAATCATAATATCTCATAAATATATGAAAATATATTTTGAAAGTAGAGGTATCAAGGATAGCCTAATGAAAAATAAAAGTTTTGTAAGTACAGAGCATCTCTGCTGTTGTTTATCCCTCGGATCAAGACAGAGCCATAACATTCATATTTGTAAGATGAACACATTCAGTGTTATTTCTCCAATTCTAAAATAATAAGAATGTCTATAAGGAAGAAAATAATCCCTCACCTGCAACATGGAAGGAATGAGGGGGAGGAAGTGAGGAGAGAGGAGGAGGAGTCTGCATTTTGGTTGTAGCAATCATTTTAGTTTTCATTTTTCAGGATTTTATTTTTATGAGTTTATTTCTCTAAAAGTAAGCTCATTGCAGTAGCAAATGATTCTGGTACTTTGTTTCTTAGACATTGACAATTCTGGCACTTTGTCATAAGAAAGAAGGCAGAATGAATTGCTTCATAAGGTTCCCAGTGGTCCGAATAACAGACAAATCTGCTAGACTCCTGAGGAGGGAATTGTTGGCTGAATTTAGCAGCTCTCCAGTCCAAAACTGGTCATCTGTGTCCTCACTACTGACGGCTACTTGACTGTAAGTATCAAAGCTTTCTGTGCCTCCAAAAATGATGGGAATTATCAAACAGTGGCAAAGAAGCAAATTTTATTTATTTTTACATCATTTTATAAAATACTTCAAAGTGAAGGAAAGCAAAATAGATTAAAAGATTAAACACCAAATATGAGAATTAGAGGCTTATCAAAAATTTGCCTAACTCATTATGAGGATAATTAAAGCTGTAATTTGTACTTGAATATTTTTATTATATTAGGCACAAGTTAGAGAGTATATTCTGTATGACATTACATTCTGAGACAGAAGGAGCTGTGTAATATTTGAAACAACATGAAAATATTTTTTAATTGTTCCTGGAATGTAACTTTGAGAGTGTACTGTTTTCCTTTTAAAAATGTCTTACAACTGTAATAAGTCTTTCTGATTTACAATTTTCCTGAGGAGCTTAAGAATTAGATTTGCCCACTAACATTGTGCAGTGAATTGAAATGATTAGTGGAATCAAAATAAAAAGAGCATACATCATGCTGTGGTAAGTGAGTGCTTTCTGTTTCACTTTATTTACTGCTATCTCTCAGTGTAAGTTACAATTTCTCAGTGCAAGGGTTTCATCAGCTGTTCTGTTCCCACTGCATCAAACAGAGCCTTCACAAGAGACTAAACCATATTAGACAGATTCTTGACATCTTGGAGGTGAGTGAGTAAATGAATGAATGAATATTTTTATTACTTGCTGGGCCTATTCAATGACAGTTGGCTTCTGTAGGTCAATGTTCTGAGCTGATGAGTTCTAATCCAACTTTCTCAACTTCCTTCTTCAACAAATACATGCCTTGAGAACCATGTTTGCTTTGATATTTTATCTCAGAATAGTTTGTTATTGCCTCATTGAGTATTGCAATGATCACAGCTCAAATTTAATGTCTCAGTTATTATTATAACCAATTCCCTCTCCACAAGTTATGGTTAGTGTTTGACCTATTCTATACAGTGGTGTGCAAGATCCAAAATCACAAAAATCCTCATTATATTAAATAAATAAAATTTATTTAATGTTATATATCAAAATAGTGTAGTACATTGGGCCTAAAAAATACATGCAATCTTGTGACTTGCCAGATTTTTACTATAATTATTTAAATTCACCATAAAACTTCTTTTAAAATTTCAGCTTACAGATTTTGTCATAAGGTTGTTTTAGAGGATTTTCATTCCAGCAAAATCCTGTACCATTCAGAAGAATCCATATATATGTAACTAGTCAGAACAGAAGATTTGAAATTGTACATTAAGCTGGATATTCATACAAGGACAACTAACCAATATTGCATAAAAGTGATTTTTGAAAATTTATTTCAGCAACATACTTTGTACTTGCATTCTGAAACTCAAATACAGCTACCTATATTTAACATTAAGCAAACTCTGATGTTTATTCAAAATTTATAGCACCCTAACCTAGGCATAGCATCAGGAGGATCATGAGTGTAAAGCCAACCAGATCTACCAAATCAGTTCAATGCTACCTCAACTACATCATGGATAGATCCTGTCTCATAGAGAAAAGAAAGAGGAAGAAAGGGTGAGAGATGGGTGGAAGGAAGAAAAACGAGAGGGAGTGGAATGCAAAGGCTAAAAGTAAAAGGAAAATATAGTATTCCAGTTGTTCCTTTGAGCATATTACTCATATTTGACAACAAATCAAAAGTACTGTTGGCAGCTATGGTTAGAGTCCTACATAGTTCATCAATCCTGTTTCTATCTGGATGGCTAACAAAAGCAGAACAGATTTATTGGTATATACTAAACAATTATTTCAAATATGTCAACATAATATTACCACATCACTAAATTCTTACTAAAATCGTAATAAAGATCATAGTATTAATTTAACCCTAAGAGAAGATTGTAAAACCACAGATTTTTAAATGTGTTTAGTAGTAGATTTTTAGTATGATTAGTAGATAGTACTTTCTTTTTTTTTTTTTCTATCCAACTGTTTTTAATAGAGTTTTTAATTTTTATTTTGAGATTCTTTTTTTTGGAAATTTTATTTACATTTCAGATGTTTTCCCCTTACCCCATTTCCCCCCTCCTTCCCAGGAACTCCCTATCCCTTCCCCCTCCTCTTGCCTCTATGATGGTGTACCCCCACCCACCCTCCCCCATACCTCTTCTCCCCACCCTCGAATACCCCTCCACACGACGTCCAGCCTTCATGGGACCAAGAATCTCTTCTCCCACTTATATATAGCGCCCTTGCTATATAGCTGGAGCCATGGGTCCCTCCCTAAGTGCTCCCAGGCTGGTTTTTTAGACCCTGGGGGCTCTGGTTGGTTGGTATTGTTGCTTTCCTCGTGGTGTTGCAAATCCTCTCAACTCCTTCAGTCTTCACTCTATCTTCTCTGTTGGAACCCCATGATCAGTTTAATGGTTAGTTGTGAACATCTGCCTCTGAATATGTCAGACTTTCACAGACCTCTAAGGAGACGATATATCAGGCTCCTGTCAGTATGTACATCCTGACATCCACATCAACATCTACCTTTGGTGACTGCACATGGGATGGATACCCCGTGGAATGGTCTGCATACGGCCCCTCTTTCAGTTTATGTCCTGTACTTTATCTCCATATTTGTTCCCTTGAGTATAGTACTTTCAATAACTTGGTTGCTAAGAACATTTTTTTCTCCTAAATGCAGGGATAGCTGCACAAACTCTGGTTCCTCTCTCAGTCTTAGGGCTTGCTATTTTACATTTTGTTGTTGTTGCTGTTGTTCTTGCTGCTGCTGCTGCTCTTGTTCTCCTTCTTGTTGTTGTTCTTGTTGTTGTTCTTGTTCCTATTCTTGTTGTCTTTGGTTGGTTTGGCTTGGTTTGGTTTTTTTTGTTTGTTTATTTTTTCACACACCTCTCTCACAGTAATGTCTACTGTCCTAAGCATCAGTCTACTCAAACTGTCCCAGCATGTATTCCTTTACTCCTAAGAGCAGGGGCTAAAATTGTTCATAAACTGTACAAGGGTTTGTGAGCAGAATATATAATCCACTCCACAGTCAGCACAGTTTTCAGAAATGAATCATTTTTTTAATGTAGATGTGACTGCATTCTATATCCCCAACATATGCATTTCTTTTTAATGATGGTTGCTTTTCCCTAAATATCAAATGATATCAATAGTTTCTTTTAGCTTTTTATATTCTCCAAAGGCTTGCCAGTTATCATCATAGACAAACTCTACCGTGTCTGAGGTAGTTTTGGTCAACACAATAATACAATAATAAGGAGCCAAGCTTTGTTTTGTGAAGGTCTCTCAAAACCCATGAGGCATTCCTTGTCCTTGTCATTTGAGAAATACACTGATAATAAAACAAATCAACTGAATGATGGATGTCTCACTATACCTCCTCTCCCTCCATTCTTCTTTCTGTTCCCCTTCTCTGTTTCTTTTTCAAGCAACTGAGAAGTCACCATGAAGGACTTGATCTACCCAGGAACTCACATAGGTATAAGAAAACAGGATTCTTTCTCATGGAAAAGACACTCCAGCTGAAATCTTTGGGATCCTATTGCTTTCTCTCTGTGTCTAGTTTATGCTCAGTTTCAATCACTTTACATGCACGAAGTTTGAAAATTGTCTACAAAAGAATGATAGGGATCCTGGTATTGTTCATTCTACGTTACAGAAGTGCAGAGGTTCAGTTTTTGGCTATTCTTTATTTCTCAGCTTTTATAGAATGGATGCCACCAATGTCACCTTTCAGTAAAATAGTCATGGACAGCAGAAGGCCTGGAAATGCCAATTGTAATTAACTTTCTTTTCAAATATGTTTGACAGTTTCATGCTGAGAAGTGCTTCTTACCTTTTGAACTTTCAGATTGCTTGGCTGGGCAAAATGTGTATCATTTTCTTTTAAAATTGCCTTACAAAGAGCTATGTACTATGCTATTCCTGCACACGTCAGCCATTTATAAGAGATTTAGATTTTTAAGCAGATTATCCTTGTTCCAAGTGAGAGACCTTGCTTTTGTCTGAAGCATAGGCTATGATCAGGTGTACATCAGAGTCCCAGGACAAGGACATTCAGATATTCATAAATGTCAAAGAGGATGACCCTTCCTCATGGCCTATCATCTCAGCTGCTCTACCAGACAGTATTCCACAAAGCTGCCAGAGCCAGAAAAGTGATTTTTGACAACAGCTAGAAATGGGGAGAAATGCTCCTGAGTTCAGCTTCCCACAGTATGGTTATTCATCATTTTTAAAATGACATCAAAAATCAATAAAAATGGAAGAACTCTATAAATGCATTTTTTCCTAATTGAGAAACTTAACTCGACTTTTTCAGAAAGAACAATATACCTTACCATGACCTACTTGAAAATGTAAAATGTCGCTTTCTGGCTGATGGTCTCAGGATCTTCATCTGGCCTTTCTACTGTTTTAATTTTTTTTCTTTCATAATAGTACTCTTTGTTTTTTCCTCTTTTTTTTTTCTTTTTTCTTTTCTTTTTTTTTTTTTCTTTTTTTTTTTTTTTTTTTTTTTGTTTAAGAAAAACAGGACTGAATTCTTAGCAGCATTTTGATCGAGGAAAAAATTTTGATACTTCAATAGTGCATGTAATGGAATTGGTCAGATTTGAAGCATGGGAGCACATTTTATCTTGGATCTTTAATTTCTTACAGTTCAGCTGACAGGAATTTAACTAAAATTCAGGTTATGTGACCAGTAAGTGTGCTTCTCAAATAATGTAGTATTCACCTTAATTTCGTAGTACATTTCTATAAAAGGGCAGGTGATACTCTTATTTACTAATTTTTACCTTTGTGTGTTTACATGTTTATCCTTTCATATATATATGTACTACACGCCTGGATGCCTGGTGACTTGGCAGTGAGGACAGTGTATCAGATACCCTAAAATGAAATTACTGATTACCTCAAAAGCAAAAGCTATAATTAATTTGTAATGTTATGGATTTCTTGTAATTTTATCATTATAATACCCTTTTGGTCCAAATACCGAAGAAAAAACATAGTTCAACTTTCTGAGAATACACTCCCTGATATTATGTCAACTCAGCTGCAAACATAAACTGTCAGAGTCAGGGTTGGGGCCTTTGTGCAATATTTTCTATTAATGTCCAAGGAAATTTAACATTTGTTGCTTCTATGTGAGAAAACAAATCAAGGCAACCGGATGCTCTGAAAAATCTCTGTCTGGATGTTCATTAACATTATGTCAAAAATGGTCTGCATTTCTGGAAGTTTAAACTGAAAGTTTCCTCTGAAGAAGTATGAAGATTCAGACTTCAAAAGTCTACACTAGTCCCATTCATAGAGAACTAACTTTCGACAGACTGTGTGGACAAGAAAGGATCCTTGCCTTTTTGGTCCTACCATTTAATGAATTTTTTTGAGAATTAATGTAAATAATATGAAACAAGAGAACATTCCCCAGTGTTTTTTTAAGAGGGAAAGTAATGTGAATAAAACATTAAATATGATTAATTATATTTAAATTCAGGAATTAATAATTATATATCGTGTTCCATTTTTGGTAAATTAACACAAGTGAGAGTCATCTAAGAAGAAACCTCAATTTAAAAGAATGTGTGTGGCATGAGGATGGGAGGAGTGGAGTGAGGGAAAACAGAGGACTGAGTGTAATCTATGAGAGAAAAACATGTTTTAAAAAAATGTCCCCATCAATCTGGCCTACAGAGGATTGAAATAAAAGAGCACAGTTCAACATGAGTAATGCAACCACTGAGGAGATGGGTGAAGGGTGTATAAGAAAACAAACTGAGCAAAAAGAAGTAAGCCAGTAAGCAGCATCTTCCATGAATTCTGTTTCAGTTTCTGCCTAGTTTCCTGCCTTAAATTTCTGCCTTACTTTTCATTCATGAACCTTTACCATGTATGCCAAGCAAATTTCTCCTTTTCCAAGTTGTTTTTGTCATGGTGTTTATGACAGCTATATAAATCCTAACAAGGACAGATATACCAACTACTAAAGTTTTCTTTAGCATCTCAAATTAAATGGTGGTTATGAGTTTAATACCCCAGTCAATTCATGGTAAGTATAACTTTTAAAGCTGTAAAGCAAAGTGTCCAAAAGCAGTTTCCATATTAGTTCCAACTTAAGAAGGCAGGTTGGCCAAGGGAGCCAGGAAACTTGAAGTGGAACACACATGCCTTGGTAACACAAAACATATTATTTTCTTTGCCCTGTCACTAAGTAAAGATGACAACACTTGAACGATGCAGTGTGGAAAGAACATATTTATTATTATAGTTGACATGTAGTCCACAGTTAACTTTTGCTTTCAAGAGATTCTAAGCATCGGTTACTTAATGATAGTTTCAGTTATGAATTAGTGGGCTATCTCCAAAACTGGAAATCTTCCTGTAAATTCACATGTTGCAAGAATCCAGAACATATATAACTTTACCACATGTGAGTAACTAATTTATCACAAATTCCCATCTACTTTAGAATCTACTTTAGCAAATCGGAATGTATAATAACATGTATGTACAAAAATCATACCTAGGGATATAGAAACTAACTCAAATTCTCTTTTGAATCAATTCCCACAGTCTATCCAGCACTTTTTTTCTTCAAATTTTTTCTTTTTTTTTTTTATGGAACAAAGTTATCAAATTGTTTCTAGCTATCCAAATCTCACAGTATGCTAAATCTCTTAGTCACATCTTCATCACCCCACTGACTACAGATTGGATTGTGGTCCATAGTCACCAGGTTTTCTTCTCGCCTCCATAATATTTTTTAAAATCCTCACTAAATACATCCTAACTTGGCTTAAGGTTACTTCAAATAATTCTTTAGTACTGTACTTGAATGCAATGAAAAAATATATAATAAATGTTTTGGGACACAACTCTGGTAGAGAGAAGAGGAATGAAGTTAATTAAGATTTCCTGGGTTATAGAGAAGACATCCCAGAAATTACAGTACTAACTGCCGTATCTTTCTATGGGAAAAACCTGGCACCATTCTGTTTCTCCCCTCTTCATGAACTCATTATGCCCCCAGGCAACCATCTTCACATTAGTTCTAGACCTAGAAACAATGCTATCTTCTGGAATTAATCCATAAGCCTTAGATACATACTATAGTGAGCACTTACAGGTATTGGTAGCCATGTTTTATGAAATTAAAATGTGCATATATTAGTATTCACAGACTCCAGAATAAAATCCAACAAACAGTTCTATAGAGAGGAACTCAAGATCAAAGTGCTTGCCATATCAATTCTGCTGAGGCCTCTTCCATCTTCTGTGGATGGCCATCGTCATGCTGTCTTCATATGGTCTTTTCTCTATGCAAGATTCTTCAAGTCTTTGCTTCTTCTTATAAAAGACAACAGCTCTATTTGTTAACATTCCACTTTAATGACCTCACTTAATCTTAATTTTTTTCTTTAAAACCAGAAAAAACTAGAGCACCATCTCTAGTCAAATTTTGGGATAGGCCTTCAATGTATAATCTTTACATAGGACAGAAGCCAGTCTAGGATAGATAAACTTAACTTGATTTTCTTTTATTTAACCCAATATTTCAAATGTAACTTTTAATAAGTATTCAGATGATATCTCATTTCATACTGAAACTTCAAATTTTAATGTTCTATCCTTTCCACCTCATGTTAGTTTGAACTAATCATCTTTCAAATACTCAATATGTGATAGGGGCTGCCATATGAGAGCATGCAGATCAAACTATTAGTTATGTTATTCCCAGGTCTAATGCAGAGAACAAAAGCAAAAGGAGCATGCACATGATTTCATGACTTTTAAAAACTTTGTCTAGGAAATACAGTTGTCTTTAATGTCTTTGTTCTAAGACTTCTTTTAGCTATGACCTCCAAACAAAAAGTCCCCTAACCCACTTTACCTAAGGAAAAGTTTATACAGAAAAGACTCCAAATACACAATTTACCTACAAAAACAATTTGAGTTATACATATTTTGGTACCTAGAAGGCAATTCTTCCAGGTTTGTCACAAATTAAAACTTCCTTCCTGAAATTAAAATAAATCTCATCATTGCCATGTCAAACCTTAGTTACTTTTAGCTTCTCAGTTCTTCTTGACACGTCCTTCATTTTTTTCAATTTTCTACACTTTGTTACTCAAATGAGATTTTTTTTCTGAATGTCTGACAACAAAAACTCAGTCCTCTCTCTCTCTCTCTCTCTCTCTCTCTCTCTCTCTCTCTCTCTGTCTCTCTCTCTCTCTCATTTCTCTCTTTCTCTCTCTGTTTCTCCTTTCTTCCTTCCTCACTCCCTGTCTATACTTCTTAGACCATGAATATGGACCCACTACTCTTTCTCTTTTTTTTCATATTTTTTTCTTTTTTGGATATTTTATTTACATTTCAGATGTTACCCCTTTACCCATTAACCCACACCCAGGAACCACCTATCCCATTCCCCTCCTCCTGCTTCTATGAGAATGTGACCCCACTCACCCACACACTCCTATCTCCCCACCCTCAAATTCCCCCACACTAGGGCGTCCAGCCTTCAAGGGACCACAGGCCTCCTCTCCCACCTATGCTCAACAAGGCCATCCTCCCCTACATATAGAGATGGAGCCATGGGTCTCTCCCTATGTGCTCCCAGGCTGAAGGTTTAAATCCTGGGAGCTCTGGTTGGTTGGTATTGTTGCTCTCCCAATGGGAGAGCTCCTTCAGTCTTCTCTCTAACTCCTCCATTGGAAATCCCAAGATCAGTTCAATGGTTAGCTGTGAGCATCCACCTCTGTATATGTCAGGCTCTGGCATACCCCTAAGGAGACAGCTATATCAGGCTCCTGTCAGCATGCACTTCCTGGCATCCACATCAGGGAAATGCAAATCAAAACAACCCTGAGAATCCACCTCATACCAATCAGAATGGCTAAGATCAAAAACTCAGGTGACAGCAGATGTTGGTGAGGATGTAGAGAAAGAGGAACATTCCTCCATTGTTAGTGGGATTGTAAGCTGGTACAATCACTATGGAAAGCAGTCTGGAGGTTTCTCAAAAAATTGAACATATTATTACCTGAGTTCCCAGCTATACCACTCCTGGGCCTACACCCAAAAACTGTTTCAACATACAACAGGGATACATGTTCCACTATGTTCATAGCAGCCTTATTTATAATAGCCAGAAACTGGAAAGAACCCAGATGTCCTTCAACAGAGGAATGAATATAGAAAATGTAGTACATTTAACAATGGAGTACTACTCAGCTATTAAAAACAATGAGTTCATGAAATTCTTAGCTCATGAAATGGATGAAACTGGAAAATATCATCCTGAGTGAGGTAACCCAATCACAAAAGAACACACATGATATGCACTCACTGATAAGTGGATATTAACACAAAAGCTCACAATACCTAAGATATAGTGCAGTAGACCACATGAAACTCAAGAAGAAGAAGGAGAAAGATCAAAGTGTGAGTGCTTTGGTCCTTCTTAGAAGGAGTATCAAAATACTCAACTATAGCTTCCAGGATCTAAACCTCCATCCTGGGAACACAAAGGGAGGGACTCATGGCTCCACATGTATAAGTAATTGAGGATGGCCTTGTCAGGCATCAGTGGAAGAGGAGTGTCATGGTCCCTGAAAGTTTGGATTCCCTAGTGTTGGGGAATGCAAGAGCAGGGAGGCAAGAATGAGTAGATTGTGGGGAACACACCCTCATAGAAATACTGGCCTGAGGTCAGTATTTCCATTTGGTCAAACCTCAGGAATGGCATATATAGCTTGATCAGGCTAGCCCTTCTTGTCCTGGGAGTACTTTTATTTCTGCCCATCATGTTAAAGCTTGTCTCTAACTACATCAACAGGCTGGCAGCCAAAGTATATGACTTTAAAGTGATAATGGACCCTCAGACAGAGTTATTAATTTAACAGGCTGGCAAGCCAAGGATGAGTAATATTTTGCACAGAGCCTTACCAACCTAAGACATAAGTGCATTGCTTTTGATAATGCATATTCCATTATAGGTAAGGAAGATATTCTTGTCAGAATGACCTAAGACAGGCTCAGTCTTGTTAATGAAATAAAACAGGGGGAGAGGTGGAGAGCCTTTGTGGCTGCTTGACAAGATGCTGACATGGGTCAAGGACAAGGAAATGGGCTGCTTGGCAGGAATATGACATTGGTCAAGAACAAGGAAGTAGGCTTCAGGCAGGAATCTGAAGTTAGGCTAGAACAAAGAATTAATCTCAGGTAGGAATCTAAATCTAGGCTACAACAAAGAAGTAATCTCAGGCAGGAATCTAAATATTAGGTTAGAACAAAGAAGTAATTCCAGACAAGAATCTAAATTTTAAGCTTGAACAAGGAAGTGGGCTTCAGACATGAAATGACCTTGGCCTAGGACAGGGAAGTAGGCTCAGATACTTTGGTCATCCTGATAAGCCTTTAGAAACAGTGATCACAGGAGTGTTCATGTAACTGGATTTAATGCCTTGCTTTTTATTATATTTCTTGTTCCTTGACTATTTGCATATTGCTATACCCCTAACCTAGAACTCACCTTAATACATGCATGTAATCAAAATGGTATAAAAGCATAAAGGAAGAGGGGGAACAGGATAGGGGATCTAGGGATGGGAAATGGGGAAAGGGGATGACATCTCTATTGTGAATAAATAAAATATACAATAAAAAAGAAATCTATTAAATCACTTTATTTCAAACTTTCACATAATGTACATTGCCTGAAATTTTATTTTTGTTGTTTCTCTCTCAGCTTTAGCATAAATGCATTTTTCATAGAACTTTTCAAAATCATTACTACAAGAAATTTTATTTCTAAATGTGTGTATTTTGTTTGGATCACCATTTTATTCTTTATACTTGTAAATCAAAGAAGCAACAACTAGAGTACCTAATGCTAGAGTTATGAATGCATAGCCACCACCAACCATTTGTTATTTAATGGTATCTGTGAACCTTCTATTATATGCTAGACACTG
The DNA here is from genome assembly GCA_021653895.1 of Mastomys natalensis. Classification (NCBI taxonomy): domain Eukaryota; kingdom Metazoa; phylum Chordata; class Mammalia; order Rodentia; family Muridae; genus Mastomys; species Mastomys natalensis. Next base: position 335,467 of record JAJTUV010002108.1, on the reverse strand, counting down.
CTCTAGCCTCTGAGAAAACAACGGTAAATAGTATAAATGTTTATCAAACACCTTACATTCTGCCCAGGAAGACAGATACCATTCAAAATATATCAGGAAAAAAATCACAAAGACTCATCAGTTTTATGACAATAATTGTAATAGGATAATGTGATAGAAAGCAACTTTTTATCTAATATGCAGAAAAGAGAGAATGATTTTAAATGGGGGATAGATTGAAGGATGATATTGAAGACATATTGAAGGGGACTAATTTGAGGGAAAGACTATTATTGTAGGCAGAAGGAATAGTTTTCACAAAGACTATAAGGGCCTGAGGGATAACTTGGCAGAAGAGAAAATTGTGTTCAGGACAGATGACCTGAGTTCAGGACCTAGATCCCACCAGGTGGCAGGAGAGAACTTACACTATACAGTTGTCATCTGCCCTTCACAAGCAAAGATAAACATACAGATGTCTGCATATGCTTTGCTCTCTCCCTCCCTCTTTCCCTCTTCATTTCCCTCTTCCTTGCTCCCTCTCTCCCTCTTTCTCCACCTCTCTCTTTCAAACAAATAAATGGAAAAATAGGCAAATAATAATATTTTAAAGTCCACAAAATAGAACTTGTTTGACACATTTAGTAGACAAACAAATTAATATCAGAAACATAGAGATTGCTAAGAATAGAGTAGATTATAATGAACCAAGAATGGAATTCAAGGTATTAAATAAAAAGTTTTTGTACTAATAGGCAAAAGTTGATTGAGTCTTATAAAAGATGCTCAAAGAAACATGAGCAGTTTCAAAATAAAGTTGGAGTTAGTGACAAAATTTTCTGATGAAGTGGGAATATATATATATATATATAAATATATATATATATATATATGTCCATATATATATGGACAATTATTTGTGAATGGTAATTTAATAGAAGCAAATGTGTACAAAATCTTGACAGGGATAAATCAGTTCAAGTATCTGTGTTGGGGTCAGTCATGGACTTGAAACTCCATTGTGATTCCCATTTATTATTCTCAGACTATCTGTAATTTTTCACATAAAATATATTCTTAATGAGAGAAAAATCTCATATTCTCTCTCCTTTCTCCAAAACATTTTGAATAATGATTAATGCTTGGTGGTAAGCTATATTGCTCTGAATGGATACATAATAAAAAGTCATATATAATTTGAAGCTGATTTCACTGACAGGAAAAATAACAGCAGAAAGAACTAAGTCAGAGGAAACAGAATGAGGTTCATAAAGAATTCTGATTCAGATGTAAAGGTGAAACACTAAAGTCAAAATGTTGAGCTGTTATAGCGAACTCTATTCAAGGGGTAGTATTGAAACACAGGACCACAGTTGTTGACCTTACAGCTCAGTGATTTGGGGCAGATTGTGGTGTTCAAAAATCAGTCATGTATTATGAATTTTAATAGAGGTCTAGATTATAATAACATCTCTTTCCCTTGAGAGATATAAACAAACATCTACACTCTCCTTTTCAGGCTCTAAAGATAGATAGATAGATAGATAGATAGATAGATAGATAGATAGGCAGACAGACAGACAGACAGACAGACAGACAGATAGATAGATAGATGATAGATAGATAGTAGATAGATAGATAGATAGATAGATAGATAGATAGATAGATAGATAGACACATTTCAACCAGAGTCAAATGTAGAATCAATGAGTTTATTGGGCATATTTATGGAATATGGGTGAGGTATTACTAACAGGCATGAAGATGAACCTAAAGAGCTGCATTGCAAGCAAGATTTGCCCCTGAATGGTTAAAAACTTACCCATAACTTCACAGATGGAGTCCCTCCTTCTGTTCAGCTTTCATCCTCGGTGTACTTTAACTTCTCAGAAGACCCTGTGCAATTGGGACATAATTGCATACAATGCTGGCAAGTACAAGGAATAGAGGTCTGTATATCACATGAAAAATGCAAAACCGCTCACCACCAACCACCCTGTTCTTACTTGAGGGAATGTCAACAATCAACAGTCCCTTTTCCAAGCTTTTGATGGTCTTTTGCAAGTGGGAACAGCTGATCTAATAAATTGAAACTCTTATGCACCATGGGCAGTATTCTACACCTTTTACACTAAACGTGTTAAACAGGAGCTTCATGGGTATTTCTACTATTCTGCAATATTCTATGTGACAGCTATTTGTAACACCAATTTATAAATAAGTATGTGCTCTGATGAGACTTGAACTTTCCTATGTCATAGCTGAAGGTTACAACACTGAAATCCAATCTTGGCTAAACCATTGCTTAACTTTGCTGTCAAAATATCCAGGGTGTTCCTCAAATCCATTTCCACCCAACCTAAAAGAGGGGACTTCCGCCCCTAGACCAAGCAGAGAGAGGCTAACCAGAACCCTCTCTGACTGGTGATCTGAATTCTTGCTTAGGCAGCGAGGCTAAGCACTGCAAGGGAATATAAATAAAAGTTAAAAATATCTATCTGGGTTCCCTGAGGAACAAGCCTGACTGCATAGGGGTTGATGTCAAAAATATCCCCTCTCCAGGAAAAAGACATCGGGATGGGTATGGCCCTCATGCCTCACTGGACAATCAGAGGAGGACTGGAGCCATTACAAGGTCCCCTTCAATTATTGGAGGTCAGGCCTCTACCCCCACCTTCACAAGAATAGAATTGCCAAGGCCCTTCTATACTTAAAGAAGGGAGGAGATGTCAGGAGCAGCCCTGCATATACACTAAAGGCCTAAAATCAGCCATAGGCCTAAAGTCAGCAATAAGCCTGACATACATACATGCTAACACAAAGTCTTGGGTCTCTGTGGAAAAACACTGAAAACAGAAGGCTATAAGCTATTGTAAACAGGCAGCTTCTGTGGAAATTTACCAGACCTAGTAGTCATAGGTCTTATAAATACGCAGCCTCAGTGGACAGTACCAACTTAGATAAGGACAAGTGAATCATAGGCAGAGCCATAGTGACCTGTCCCCTGAACCTACACCCAGCTGATACCCTGTTCTGAAAGGTATCTGTACTCCCCCTGAACACCTATGCCCTGGTGCCATTTCCTTCCCCACGTCCTGCCTTTTTGTGTTTAAAGCCACTGTGTAAATAAGTAAATTATGATGTGATTTAAATAACTAAATAAAAAAAGAAAAAAAAAACAAACAAAACAAAACAAAAAAGCACAATGCATGCCAATAAGCTCCTTGTGTTTCTACTTTTTTATTTACAAGTTTATTTACAAATAAATTCATTCATTTTAACACTAAAAATTTGAAATATAAACTATAATTCCCTACCAAATATCTCAAATTTTTCTTAAATTTAAATTCACCTAAATTCTATTGTTAATTATATATATTTAACTACACTACCAGTAAACAAACTCACTCGACAATTCAGATCTATGTAATGAACACTGATCACTCTATTTAGTAGTACCCAATTTGTTATAGGAAGTTTATTCCTTTGCCTCACCTCAACACAGTGAAATAGCCTTTAAGGATGAGAATGAGGGATACGTTTTTTAAGTACCATGCAAAATGCAGAAAGAAAAAACCCTTCTAATACATAGAAGCTACATTGAAAATAAAAGTAACTACACACAATTGATTTTTAAGCACTGTGGCTTTTAACTACCTTTGCATATTTTTGAATGTTAATATGTTTTAAAACAAAAGAATTTTGATGTCACTTCATAAAAGTAGGAAAACCTAGTGATTAGGATGGAAAGAGACCTATCATTGTATCTTGGCAACACTGATCAACAATGTAAGAAAAGGCTAAATAGGCAGGAAGCTTAGGATGGTTTCACTACTGTAGAATTCAACTCAGCTTATGAGAAAAACAAGACCAAATTCCCTTTGCATGCAACTGTGGCAAAGCTATCTACACCCTCTTGTTTTTCAAAATGGGGGATTTTTTTTAAAATGAGGTCTTTGGTCTTGATGGAAATCAAATAATTGAGACAATTGCTTAGAGTGGGCTTTGAAAAGCATCTTGGGAAAGAGTGTCCCTAAATCCTTGTGGATAAAAAGCTGCTCTATTTCTAAATGCCAGGTGTAAAAGTGATTGGCAACCTCCCTTTCAGACATGTAGCCTTGCACTTGTTATTCGGCTTTGGAAAGAAATAAGAGGCATGTCTGGGCTTCTGGGTTGGTGAAAACTTTGTCAGATGTGTTCATTAGTATCTTTTTAAATTTTTCCCCATTAAACTTAATCTGTATGCCCAAGTGTCCTGACTCCCTTTTGTGGCTCATAGCCAGGAAAGCAGAATGTCTGGAAGAACATGGTATTTGGATGCTGATACGACTTGCAGAGCTTGATTGCTCTGTGGAGTGACTGCAGTTTTGACTGGTGTGAATTTCCTCATCAAAGAGGAATTCTGATGCTTTACATGGTAATTTGTATAATTAATCTTCTGAGCTTTTTGAAATTGCATTTTCCTTGTTGCTGCTGTTAATAAATGCCACAGGACCATCAATCCACATTTGGTCTCAGTGAAAATAACGAAACACAGGAAAGTACTGATGCAAAACTAGATCCAACCATGCTTCCTAAGGAATGATGGGTAAGACACTGCCACCTTTTGGTTATTGACAAGAGTGAGGTTGGAGGAGGTGTACTGGGGTAGAGACTAAAGTTTGTTGTTTCAGATGTAAATTGACCAAGCTTTTAAGACCTTATAGGTAAGTGCAGAGAATAACATTTCAGAATTCCCAAGATCTTCTGCTTTCCTTCACACAACTTTCTACTGCCTTACAGAAACAATTGTTCCTTTAGCTTCGAGGACTACTTTGCTGAAACCAGACTCTAGAAGGGTGTTGTAATAAAACAGTTGAGGACAAGTTGACTGTGGAAGGGAACAAGTGGTGTCAGTTTGATGTAAACAGTCACATCACCGAGGCTGTGGTGCACTCTCCTGTCTTGGAAATACTTGAGAGCACCTCACACTATGAGGCTTTGAAATCTTGTTTCCCAGGATAATGAATTATGTAGCATTTATACCCCAGCCTCTTTTGTGCACTCAGCTCAAAATGTTTGCATCAGTGCCAGTGAATGTAAGGTGATCTCACTCAGGCAGGGAGGTGGAGTGCACATTAGTAGACACAGTATAATTCCCTAGTAGCTTAATGTCAATCTATGATTAAAATTCAACCCCAGTGCCATTTCTTGGTTTAAAAAAAAAAATTAAGGAGCTGCAATTTCATCACACAGATTGAAAAGGAAAATCCCAAGTTCAACCAGATTTGAGTTAAGGTCTTGCTACTGAAAGGCACAAAGTACTAAAACCCTTAGCTGTGAGAATTCTGCTCTTATTGGTGTCTTTGAGTTGAGGAGACATTTCATTCCCCTTTAGTGGATAGTTCTAAGGAACCAACAGTTCATAACTGTCATCTCCACAAGTAGCCATTTTTTAATTCAATGCTCTCTACTTGGAAGTAACACTTTGAATATTATTTTCATGCCTTCTTCATTTCTTTCATTCAGTTCACCTAAGGAATTTAGGTGAGTTCGAAATTTAGGTGATTCAGGATAGGACTGTAGTGAGATCAGTCTGGCTCCAAGAATTCAACATAGAGGACTAGCTTTATATGTGATTGGATTACATACGCATATTTAATTGAATGCATAACATTATAATTTTTCTATTTCATATGTACAAATTGTTTGGATACTATTATGTTTGGATACTAAGCATGGAGAGATGGTTCAACAGTTAAAAGCACTTGCTACTCATGCAAAGAAACTAAGTTGATTTAACCCATATGATAGCTCACAAGCATCTATAAGTATAGTTTCAGGAGAACTGATGCCTCTTCTGTCATGGTGTCATGTATACACATGTTGCACATACATACAAGCAGACAATTACACATGAAATTAATAAATGTTTTTAAAGGAGCAGATGTCTTTAAGTCAGCATAAGTTGTTGTAGGAGTACCAGAAGCATCAGTTTATATCTCTCCAACTATAAAAGTTTCGTGTCTATCTGAAGCATGTATTATATGACATAAGGAAGAAGTATTTTATTTTGAATGATAGGGTTTTGTAATGTATATGTATGTATACTTGTATGCATGCATAAATGTATGCATGTATTATATACATATGTATGTATGCATGTATGTTTGTGTTTGTTGCATTGTCAAGTAAATTATATATATACATATATATATATATATATATATATATATATATATATATTTGAGTATGTATGTATAGTGGTGTTTTAATCTAATAGTGGTAAAACTTAGTATTTGTTAACTTAAAGCAAATATGGTTTGAGCAGCTTTAACAAAATGTTGTCTTTGAATGTGGACATTTTTCTTGGGTGATATTAGAACAAAGTATTTGCTACTTTGCTCCTTAATTTATTGCCTTGTAAAATACGTAACTGGCAGCAGCAAATTTTATAAGCATTCCAAACTTCTTATTTTTGACCCTTTTGCTTAAATTGTAAACTAAAAAGGTAGCAAAGAAAAGTCCTACTGGTCCCTTGCCCCCCAAAACCAAAAGATTTCCAGATAGAGGTTCTCAAATAAAAGACAATCATCATGAGAAAGTACCATGCCAAGGTAGCTCATTTCAGGGCCGTCTCCTGTCTCCCTGTTCTCTATTTAATCCCATGCATCTGCTCATTCATTTGCTCCCCGTACACCCTTACTATGATATGGCTCCTTTAAGTTGCTTGGCAACCATTATAATGCTGCTGTACATGTGTGCTACATAATAAATCCTATCTTGCTTTATTTTTCTCCTTCTTTAAAAGAAGGAATTACAAAGTAAGATATTTCCTCCACCCTTTTCTAGTGGCCAAAAAACATTTAGGGGTATTTCCAAAGCACATAAAATGTCTGCAAGTATGCTGATAAGTATATAAAATTCTTGACAAAGTATAACTGGTCATTTCCTAATGTGTATTCTTTCAGTTATTATTTGCAATGGCCTTCTCTTTTAAATATGTGCACCTTAATGTACATATGTCGATATATGTTTGTGTAGGATTATAAAAAGAAGATAAAATGCCAGCTGCTCTGTCTCTAACAAAGAAAACGAAGGGAATTCCTTGAAATAATCTTGTTTTATATTTTCTTTAACAGTGGGTGCAGTAGTTTTGAGAGAGGACCTGGACTAAATCCATCTACTATTTTCTGTAAGAAATCAGACAAAGCTATGGCCTTCTCTTCCCCTCCTTGGCAAATCCTAGAGTCCTGCTGCTTTCATTTGTTTTTGATCTGCCTCATTAAAAGACTATTGATGGCTTTAACCATTGTCCTTGTTTGGGTGCTGATTTACAAGCACTAATATCTGACTGTGCGAGATTAATGGGAGTCCAGGCAGTTTACGATTATCCTGAGGTCCCTGACCACACATGTAGGGGTTTGGGTAGGGGTCATGCACTCCTATGAAAAACTCCAAAGCAGGCTTAAACCTGGGAACGTTTTAATAGGATTGAATCTGTAATAGGATTTGGCAGCTTGGCTGAAACTGGATGGTGTGGTTTGTTTGGGGTTTCTTTCTTTTCTCTCTTTATATGTGTATCTATTATCATACAGTCATTATTATCATGGAATAAAAAGATATTATTTTATTCTAAAGTCCAAATATTATTGTCGTTCTTTAAAGGATTCTTCAAAAGAAAAAACACTATTCAGTATAGAATATATATTTTAGTGTTAAGACAAGAAATGCTATTTCTATTATGTAGTAAATTAGAAGGTAAAATAAAAAAGATGTGAAAAAAATAAAATATCTGTTGTGAATGATGTGTGTTTCTTAGTTAAAACTGCTTTTAAAAATCTCAAAGGCGCTTGAAGTATAGGACCATTTAAATTTCTTCTTCCAGATAGGTTAAAAGCTGGCCTCTCTGGCACCTCCTTCTGCTGAACAGCTTTGGACCCTGAAGCTGAAGTCTCTCTTCATCAAACAAACATGTTTCTGGAGACGCACAAGCACTCAGGTGCATTCAATCTTTTGAATACTACTGAAAATGAATATTATTCAAAGTATGACACAACATTTTGATAATATCCCAAATGGAATCCAATCAGTATTCTAGTTCTATTTAAAGTCCAACACATAGGACAACAAGTTTTACTAACACTCTCTTTGATGTCAGTCCACTTGATTATAATGTCTAAATTAGAGAAACAGAGGTACAATTATTCAAGCTTCTGTATTCAAGTCATTGGATATTAAAGGACACTGTCCTTTAAATATGCCTTCATTAATTTTTCCAGGCAAGAAATACAAAGACGAGCTGCACAGTGCTGGCCTAGAGGGTCACACGAGTGCTCTTTTACAGGACCTAACCTGTAAATCTCAAAGCACAGAAGGAATTACAGTGGCTGTAAGACCTCATAAAAAGGTAATGAGAAAATAAATTACAGATTTTGTTTTGGTGACTTTAAAAGTCTAGTTATAGGTCAACTTTTAGGAAACCAGAACTTTAAAAATTGAGAATATACTTACAAAATCAAGAAGAGCCAGTTGCACACACAAATGTTCAGTGCAACAGATCAGTGCACTGTGTTATTTGCTGCCACCGTCTCAGAAAGTTGCAAACACTTTTCAGACAGAACTCTACAAATGAACACATTATTTCAAAGAGCATTGTTGCACAGAGACATTTTATTCTTTGCTTTTCTTTCCAGACATTGTGATCATGAATCCATCTTTTATAGGGTAATGCCAAAGATCTCTCAGCACACAAATTTGAAGATTTTCTAATTATTCTTTCTAAGTATATAATACTCACTTCCACACATACTATAAAAATTAAACTCATAATGTACATGCAACTATCTTGAAACTATATAGATGGTAGGGAGTACAGTATCCCTTCAATGAACAAAGCAATTCATAAAGCTGGCTTTAGGTCCATACAGAATAGACATCATAAGAGTCATGCAAGTGTCAGTGTTAGGATTCTCAGACACAACACCCTGGCTACTGGACAGAGTTGAAGGGATATGGCATCCCCTGAGGACAAAGCCACAAGAGAGCTGACAGCTACTATAAATTGGAACTTAATAATGCTTTGTTCCCAGGGCCCTTCACAACACTCCCCATACATACTTCTAGTAAAGATATGATCTCTGAGTTTTGCTGTCTAGTAACTAATTCTGACTACACTTCCATCTGTTCATATTTTAGATAAGAAACATCTATTACTTAATCCAATCCCCTGGCATTTTCTTTTGTGGATGAAAAACTAATTCTAGTAAGACTGCATGTATATGCAAAAACAAAACAAAATAACCCCAACAGGAATTGCCATCCTGCCTATTACTTCTTAGATAAGTGGTTTGGCAAGGAACTGATCAATGGCACTTGAGAATTTTACCTGAGTTGAACTCAGAACTGATTTAAACTTAACTTTGAAATGTCCAGAAATGAATCACAAAAGTGATCCTTAGACACTAATGTATGAATGAGTTGTTTCTCTAACGTTTGAAAAAAACATTAAAGAATAACTTAGAAACAAATATTCGATTGCCTACAAATTTGTTTATTAATTTCCTTGTCTTGAAATTATACATATAACTTTACATACAGAAGAAAAAATTCTTTAATAAAGCACCTGTTTTTCTGATTGTCAGAACAATTAAAGTTGAATGATACTCTGGAAAATTTTTTTCAAAGCATTTATCATTTGGAAGGCAGATGTGATACAGAGATGGCACATGCTGTACACGCAAACACAGAAAGAGAAGGGAAGAAAAGATTTCATTTGTTCAATTATAACAAGGCTAAAATTACAACACTGTGGGTAATCATCTTATTTGCAAAGCCTCTGAAAAGTTAAACTAAATCTCTATGAAGCTACTTAATTTTCTATATTTTTCTATAACATTTCTTCTTGACACTTAACATGCCAAACACTACAATTTCCAATCGACATTTTTTTTTTTTTTCAAAGAAAGCCCAACATATCTATTTAGGGAGAAAGTGTTTGGTTTGGTTTGGTTTATTTTGTTAGATAAAGATATATCATTATATTTTACTGTATAATTTGTGGATACAAATTATACTCAGTACTGTGATCAGAATTATTTCTGTTTATGTTTAATTACAGTGTTCACGATGGTATTAGATAAAGGTAAACACTCATCAGCATGTATGGAAACTGCTGAAGGCTGCCTGTGTATGCTGTCTACTCTTCTGATCACAGTAGAGAATGAGTCTTAGCAAAAATGGAAGCTGTCTCTTTGTTTTGTTTCCCATTCAAAATGTTATAACACTGGTAATGTACATGCTCAGTCTTATGAAACAATTCATATGGCTACTAGAGAAATTGGGACTAATTGATTATTTCATTTAAAATGTCCATTTTTAAACCTTATTCTTTGCTCCTTTTTGACATATCAAAGGAAAACTTCAATAAGGAGTAGAGTTTGAATAATGGTAGATCCACTCAATGTCTCCCACAAACTCAGAAATTTTGTTCAGATGGGCTGGCAAAGCCTTTTTTGTCAAATATATTTGTGAAATGTTTGACTAAAATAGTTCCTTGAGGGCATGTCTAGACCCTTTCTAGCACCCCTTTTACAAAAGTTCCTTTTCTGAGTTCACTAGGTATAGCTATACAGCAATCATGACAAACTGTTTTAGAACTTACCAAAGCTCCACTGACGCTGGGAGTAGATAGGAATATGAAGGTGTCTAGGAAGGGACCTCGGGTGAGGAAGTACGTACCTAGATATCAGTTCTTTGTGCTATTTCCAGTGTTTACTTAGACCATTGCTTAGAATAACCCAGTTGTTGAGGGAAGTCTCAACTGCTATTACCAGTTCCCTAATTGCTGTGCCTCAAGGGAATCTAAAGCAACTGTGAAAAGCTGAAAGCAAATCTTACCATAGATGTCACCATCTTGCAGACACCGGCAGGGGCTGATGGAAGTCATGATCCTGTTATTTGTTTTCCTGTACCCTTTAGGATGATGACTTTATATCTTAAAACATAACTGCATTGAGTTCTGCTACTAGGATTGATAATGGCCATTTCTGAAAACTTGCAAAACCCTGTGAACCCTGAGAACTAGAAGCTCAGTGAAAAATCACAGAGAATATCAAATCAGTGGATAATGCAAAAATAGTTCACAGTTCTGCCTTCAAAGTGTGTAGAGTTATCTTTTCTGTTACCCAGCCTGTATTTATGCCTTGTATATCTGACTCAGTTACAGCACAGCACAAAGAGGCATGAAGTAACCCCCTGACTTTTCATAACTAAGCTATCTTCTGCCAAAGAATTAACCAAAATAAATCCTGTTGGAGGCAATAATCTAACATATCATTTGAGATTAATAATAAGTGTAAAACAATTTTGAGACTTCTTCCTTTCAAATGGACAGTACATTTGCGGTATGTTTACTAAGGAAGAAGAGATGAAGAAACAAAGAAATGCAGAACTACTGAAATTTGAGTGTACAAATTAATATGCACATATTAGATAGGCAGTAATTTAAAATGCAATCAGGTCCTAAGTTATCAGGCTTTATATTTAGAAAATGGCATTTAATGAAATCTATGGCATTGCTGTAATACAACCTGTACTAAGTACAGCCTAACCTTAACAAGAAATCCCTATAGTCACTTCCGTATGAGAGCAAATCTGTGTAATATATCAATATTCCCCCTTCCCATGCAAGGTACCATGACCTGAAATTCTCACTAGCATCATATGCAGTGACCAGCACTAATCTGAGTAATAATTGTCCAGCATCATAGAGCTCGTTACTAATGACCCATGTGCCATTGCATAGCTCTAGTCATCCAATATTCTTAGGTTATCCACACAGAGAGAACTGATTCTCCAGAACAAATGACTGAAAGGCTCTTCAGTTGGTAATTTTCATTAGCCAAATATGAACTAATTTCTTGGAAAATAAGAGGGTTAAATAACATGATTACTCTAACTGAAATAATTGTGATAAATCTGTAGTAGGGCAGGATTCCTACAACAGAAAACCATAACCTTATTTTGAATATTTGGATAGAGTCTTCTGCTTTAGTTTAATCTCTACAAGAAAGTCTCCTTGGTAAGAATGATAAAGTAAATCCAACTTCCCTGTAGAATTTTGTTCTCAAGAATTCTGCTGCTGTATAACTTTGCATATATAATATAAAAGGAAATATTTAAAATATCTGGATCCCATGTGGTCATCCAAACACAGAAGTGCACCTATGTCTCCCTTTGGGGGTACCGGGATGTTGTAAGATAACATTGTAGGACTTCACCAAGTTTTGCATTTGAATCTCAATGTCATGCAAGGAGCAGAAGATCCCACAATTTAGCTATCCATCACAGGATCATTACAGGGATCAGTTTATATTAAAAACCTGTTTCCAGAGATTCCTTCCAGCTGCGAACCTGAAGCCTTCACTACCTCCACTCTCACCATGTACTCAGCTCTCAGATCCATGATACTGATGAAAAACCAAGTTTGTAGCCTCTCTCCATCATTTCAGTTCAGTTACAAGAAGCAAGATTAGGATTTTTCACCAGCCTGGTGACAAAGGTTGGGCCCCAAAGATCATAGCAGGCACCTGGATACCACAAAGATTGATCCAGCTATGTGACATGTAAGTTGTTTATTTTCCAAATCACAGTTGCTGTGGCCCATGACAAACCTTGTCAAGACTGCAGGGCGCAATGAGACAATGGAGTTTGGCTGGATACTATAATGGCTGCCTTTGTGTTGTGCTAATTGCTTGGCCTCAGAGCAGACTTGTCTCAGCAGTCAAATGAGAGGGCATGCTTTTCCTCTCTCCTGTCTCTGCAATCTTAGATAAACATACAGGACTCTCTTTTTCTTACAATGAACACCTATAAACAAAACACTTCATACTTAAATATAAGAAAGTTGTACAGAGAAAACACTGCAAGGTTTAAAATGATTTCTGCTTTCTTGAACAAATTAGTTATTCACGAAATAAAATAAGACCAACCATGTAACTGTGTGTATAAGATTTTACATTTGCTTCTATAACCTATTCTGAGATTTTAGTTGTCCTTAAGATTTAGAACTGCAGTCCAAAATAAACTTCATAAGCTATCATATATACTTTCAGAGGTATGTACACTACTCAACCACTCTTTCAGGAACAGAGTAACCAAAAGGACATTATTTCTGACAGCCACATACAAAATCTGGCCTCGTGACTTCCCTCTGTTCACATATATAGTAAACACAGGAGTCTGGCACTGCCAAGATTCAACCTGGATAATGGCTTCTGATCCAATAAACTGTTGAGTGATTTCTCCTGCCAAGTGGCAGGGCTCTCAGCAGACACTCTAAGCTTTCCTTACAACCCTGCAGGGACAGCTCTGACTTCTTCATTAATACTACAAGTTTAGCAGTAGTGATTCAGTTACCTATAAAAATACACTCTATTGACAGGGATTATTTAAGAGAAAGGAAAAGGTTTAAACACAGGATTGTGAAAAACATCTGCGAACTTGTCAGAAACTAAAATTTGCTGCTTCCCCAGAAAAATCAGGATATCAGCGTAGGATAGCTTGGCACTTCTGGACAGCATTTTCACACAGAGATTGTATAAATTTTGACCACAGAGGAGAGTTTTCATATGTGGCTGTAATGACTTATAAACCCAAAGATCTAGACCATTCTATGTAATTCCCAGAAATGCTAGCACACATTCTAAAGTATGTCGAAGTTTTGAGTCCATTCTCCCTTCATTTCATCAGGATCTACTTTCAAGTATGGAAGACCCTGAGGGAGGGGAATTTCAACATGGATATATACAAGTTCATATACAGAAGTTCTGATAAAAGAAATATGTGCTCCAAGCTGCATTTCGACCACTCTATTAGTTCTTGATCATGAGCTTAGTCATTACAAAAATTTCCATTTACCTTTGTATTAACACATCTATGTACAGTGTAATTGAGGTTTTAGTCCTGAAAAGACTGAAATAAACATGTTGGTCATTACTGTAGCCTTCTGTAATGACTCTTCCTTGCAGTTAAAAGACAGCAGTCTCTGTTCCCTTGCTAGTCATTGTCAAAGGGACATCCCTTTTCTTTTTTCTTTTTTTCTTTTCAAAGACAGTAACAAAGAACTTTCTTTATATTCAATCCCTCACACATTTTGTGAGAAAAAATCCTATACCTTTCATGAAGTCATGCAATTAAGTAAGGCCTACCCAGAGTAATCTTCCTTCCTTAAAGTCAAGGAACTTTAATTTGAGATATTCCATTTGTAAAATCTACTCTAGAACTCACCAAAGGTCTGGCTGAATACTTGGTGTGATTGCATGAGGGCAAGCTGTCTCCAGGAAGATCAAGTTTAAGCATATGGTTCCAGTGGACTTGTTTGGAGAAGTCTAGTATTGTGACCTTGCCATAGATGATTTCACTGGGGCCAAAATTTGAGAATATGTAGCTCTGAACTACTCCCATTGTTTTCTTTGTGCTTCTCAGAAAGATTTGGTCTCTCAGCTTCCTCTTCTGGCTGCCAGGCCTGTATCTCACTGCCCTGCTCCCTAAAACCAGAACCAAAATCAGTCTTCTTAGTGGCCCTTGGTGTTTTATAACAGTAACAGAAAAGTCACTCATAGACTAAAATAGAGGACAAATCAGAAACTAAGGAACTTGGGGTCATCTTTGAACTCTGCTTATCACAGTACCCAAAAGGACAGGTTGCTAGGAATATAATTGTCTGAACATGAGTGCTGATTTCACATCAACTTCCAGAATTTTTCTCTCCACTGAATAGTAATCGGTTGCCATCACACCCTCTTAGTCTTACAGAGAAACAAAAAAGCAGAGTCACTGTAGTTCCAGGGTCTTCTAGTTGCAAAGTAAATGTTCCTCTCCGATGTTACTGAACTGTGACAGAATCTGAGCCCCCACCTCCCTAATGAGTAAGATACATTAAAACAATAGGGAACAATATTTGCTTACCTGTGTTTCTTTCAGGCGACACTGACCCCTGTATTCCAGAAGTATGAATGTGTTCTGTCGACCCATGTACTGACTGCATAAGCTATCTACCAGCACTGAAGACTGTTCCTTTGCCCTCCAGATCTGTGTGTGGTAACGTTGGTGGCTCACACACACACCACGGGAAGAACCATACTTCTTAAAGACAACACAGGGCTCATTCTCCGTAAAGACTGACAAAATTATATAAAATAATTAATAAATGAATAAATGAAATGAATAATAAATGAATGAATGAATAAATAAATCTTTTCATGACTCAGGAGTGAACACAAAAGCAAAAATAAAAATGAATGCCTGTCTTGTATGATGGTAAGATTCTTTCCCCTGGTTCCCTTTGTCGTTTAAGTAAAGCATGCTTATTGGGGCTTGGACACCCTAGAGTTTTCTGAGTTCTTGTGAATCTAACGAGAGCTTCAGTTGGATTTGCTCCTAACATTCTCTCTGGGATAACTAATTTCTCTTCATTATGAATTTCAAAGTGGAAATCTAGCAGGTTAGCACTTCTTTCCCAAGCAAGAGAACATTAATATGTAAAGAGCTATGCAGGGAAAAAGATCTTCCTGCTTCATCTCCTACCCACTGCCATGGTAACAGACATGCCCATGGCTTCACTCAGTTCCAGAGGATTCAGCTTATTGCCAGAGAATAGGGAAGTGAGAAGCCCAGAAAGCACCATGCCAAAATCGGGTGACAAGAAGGCATGTGAGAAGAAATAGAAGGGAAAGAGGAAGATCAAGGATAAGGTCCAGGAATATGAGGCTCGTGGCCACTAACTGCACACATTCTGTCAGAGCAGAGCAAAGCAATCATGGGATATTTAAAAGGAAATTAATAGTGTAAGCAGAAAAAGGAAAATAACAAATTATATTAAATGATGGAAAACAGGAAACTACAAGAGAATTTCTCTTGACTTTCAAATAAGAATAAATAATGAAAACAATTATATTGTATGTTTTTTTTTTTTTTTTTTTTTTTATGGCTCAACAAGATGCCTAGAGTGTGGTGACATACCATTTCTGTGAGACTGTTTCCAGCACAGATTAGCATTTGAATCAATAAACTAAATAGAAGTGGTCCATCTACACAGATGTGGGTGGGCAAATTCAATCTGTCAAAAGCTCATCAGAACCAAAAGGAAGAGCAAGGTGAATTTGTCCTCTCCTAGGCCAGAACATCATTTCTCCTTCCCTCGTACATCAGCACATCTGGTTTGAGTTTGGGGCATTCAGAGTTAGACTAGGACCTAAACTATTGTCCTCTTTGAGTCACAGAGCTTTGGGATTAGATAGAACTAAACTGCTGAGCTTGCCAGCCTCCTATCTTTTAAATCACAGCAGTCCTCAGCACTCGTGATCATGAGAGTCATTTCTCGTAATAAATCACATGTTCCTTAGAGACCCTAACACAAATTGAAAAGTCTTTGGCAACTCTGCCTGTATCAAACATTCTTCTTAAATGATTTATGTGAACTCACTTAATCTTCCCAATAACAATATAAACCAGGTGATGTTATTACTACCATTTTCCATTAGAAGAAATTGAGTCTTAGTAACTTGATTGACAATAGTCAGCTAATAATGTACATAGCATTGTGGAGAAGTCAAAGGAATTTCAAGTGCACTGTACACCAAGAAAATATGCTGTGAGCACACAACAGTGTCCTGTACAACACAGTGTCTCACTCTGTAACTGATCAGTATTTTAGTAGAGATTGTAAGCTATAGAGGAGAATGCTTTAAATACTAGAGCCAAGCAGAAACCTTACCCTTAGGACAAGTGTACCAGAAACACAACTACTAAACTGATTAGCATCATTTTGCTTAAGAAATGTTTTTTTTAATTATTTGATTCAATTCATTTTAGATAGAAATCTGAATAGCCACAAAATGGGGAGTTTTACCAGATAAGTTCTCTTAGCTATGAGGAGATATGAATGCTAATTCTACAGTCTAGCCAGAAAAACACTAGTAAGTTCATTATTGCTTTGACCAGCTGCTATTTTAATACAATGGAAATAAGGCTTAGGAAGCTGATGTAAAAGATATATGTTTTGAAAAAATAACAGATTCTCTAGAATAATAGTTTCTGGGAAAAAAATATCAAGGATAAAAGGGTTTGCAAAATTGCTTACATTTATAAAGATAAAAAGAGAAAAGCTTGTGTTAGAAATAGGCCCAGAAGCTGGGGTCATAGAGATCCAGCCGGACATGCAGGATACCCACCTGCAGACGAACTGTCACAGGCAAAGTGCATATTGCAGAAAGCTGAGAGAGTCATTAAGCTCACATCTGTGAAACACGATGAAATCTCAGACAGACTTCATCTGAGCCATCAAGAAATTGAATGAAAAGAGAAATACTAATGCTGGCTTGTGAAGCATTTGCTAGTCATTCATGTAGAAAGTTTCCTGGCATGTATATACTCTAAAGTGCTACATCTTTCTAGAATCAACAGCAGAACAGATACTTAATCACTCTCAATGATAAAATATTTCCATTGGCTTACTATCTTTGCTTGTATAATGTTTCTTTCTAGCAAGGGCCATTTATTTATAAACCAAAATACCTGTTTTGTAATTCTACCTGAGTTTCCAGTCTGTCAAACAGAAGAAGACACATAAAACTCCCTGCCCATTCCAAGGACTTATTAGTACAGGGAAAAAACAAAATATGTTCTGGGCAACAATTTCTTCTCAAATAATTGATTTTCATTAGTGTCCAATATGCTTAGTCAGAGAGTATGTGTCTAATCCCCAACAGACACAGTCTAAGAAGGGTATCAAATAGGTACAAAAATAAAAATGATATAAGATAAGGTTATATATAGTATAAGAGTATTAGGAAAGACCACTTTGGAGTGAAGAAGACACTTGAGCTGAGCCTTTAAGTAAACTTCAGGAAGTCATTAGCAAGATATGAGAGTTGGATGGGTGAGATTAAATAGAGAAGCCAAGAGAATAAGATGATGTATGCAAAAATGAAAACATTAATATACAGATGCAATTTATGAAGATTTTACAAACAGACTAACAATTTTGACAAGAGATTTCAACCTATCCAGGAAAGAATTTGACTGTGAATGCAGCTGTGCATGAATAAGATGATCTGGTACTACTGGGTATTCAGACTGGACAGAGAAATGATCTTGCATGACTGAGAGCTCCAAAGAAACAAGGAGATAAATTCAGGTGAATGGGAATTCAAGTTGAACTGGGAGAACCTCAAGCTGGTTAATCATTAGAAACTACTGCACTACTCAGGACACAAGGAAATGCAGATGAAGACAGAAATACAACAAAATTATTACAGAGAATAGACTGAACCCACGTATGGTGGAGCATACAAGTGATTCCCAACACTGGGAAGGAAGAGGCAGCTTGAACTCCAGGACGTTTGAGGCCAGTCTGGGCTATCTGAAACACTGTCTCACAAGTCAAAAACAAAAAACAAAAACAGAGTTTTGTGTTGCAAATAAGTGTCTATGAGGTCACATGTGATGCTCATTTTCTTTCATTTTAGATCTAAACATAACTCATAGAAAATTATCTGTTATAAGTGAGGACAACTACATTATTGACTTTCACTTTGTCAAAATTGCTGCCAGTGATGAAGATGGAGCTCCGTGAAGGCAACGAGACATCTATGGCTACTACTGGCCTTTTCTCTCAACACCATGGACAAGAAATTTGTCCTGTGTGGTAAAGACAAGAGAGTGACCAAAGCCTTGGAGTCAGCCAGTGATGTAAGTGAAGTTAGTGAGAGTCTTAGGAAAATGGGGAAACGAGAGTTGGTAAGCGAGATACGATCCTCCCATGGAGACCCACAAATCATATCTGAAGTTGATAATTGACAAATAAAGGCATAAACCTATTGTCCATGGAGGCTCACAAATAATATGTGAAGTTTATAGTTGAGAGAATGATGGCATAAACCTATTGTTTAGAACTGTGGCTGTTGTCATTGCAAGTAGGGGAGAGAAAAATATTTAGTGAGGTCGGAAAGGCAAAAGGAATGGCCCCATTTTCTCAAGGAAACTTCCATAACCATTAGTACTCTTAATCATATTCATGCATGATTTTGATTAAAACATAAATTAAAAATCAGAGAGTAATTGACAGGTTTAGCAGCAGTATCAACAGAAGGGCAGAGAGGTGAGAGATTGCCTGCCTAGTTTTCCACGGCTAACTGACTGAGAATTTGGGAGTGAAGCCTTCATTTATACTAATGAAATCAGCAACAGCAAATATTTACGACTGATGAGATATAGAGTTTAGCTCCATACATTGATTCAAAAGCTTACTGTCTTAGCAAGGTGTGGCATAAGCTACATACACAGCAATGTGATCCACCATTAGGACTAAGCCAAAGAATACTCCTTTGTTCACCTGAAAGTGGAGTGGCAAAACCATCAGTGTTTACTTAGTGTTTCAGACCATCATAACCCAGTGTCACATGGAAAGAGATGCTAAAGGACCCCGAATAGCCCAATAATAGAGAACTTAGACATCTCTCCACATTCTGTGTTTTGTACCCTGTTTAGCAACCTTAGCCTATGTTGAACTTATAGATAAACTAGCAAAGAAAATAAAAAAGAGAAGAATATTGAAATATTAAATATTTAAAATTATAGCTCATTCTGGTAATGGACACTTTTAGATGGGGTCATTTTAAAATAATGTCAAATACAAATATAAAAATGGTTAATATGTAAAAAGCCTGTGGCAGAAACCTCACTCAATATTAGGCAGATTGCCCAAAATTATTAAAAACTATATTTATAATGGGATATTTAAGCAACTCGAATTACCAAAAGCTAAATTTTTATATATACTGGCACAATCCAGCTAATAAAATGTTCTGTGTTGTCAACACAGATCTAGATTGACCAAAATGCTATTCCCCTTCTTGGAACACTAGGGTGGTAGGATAATCTTATTGCTTTTGTGAGTGAACCTCTTCTTCTTCTTCTTCTTCTTCTTCTTCTTCTTATTCTTCTTCTTCTTCTTCTTCTTCTTCTTCTTCTTCTTCTCTCTTCTTCTTCTTCTTCTTCCTTCTCTCTCTCCTCTCTCTCTCTCTCTCTCTTTTCTCTCTCTCTCTCTCTCTCTCTCTCTCCTCATCTAGACAAGTTGATAACAAAGCTCAAGCATCCTTCCCAAGTGCTCATGGAGAAAGTGAACTGCACACTCTGTCCTGCTAGGTGTCAAACCTCACCTCAGCCTGATCTTCTAACTATAAGTAAAGCCATACCCTTCACCATCAAGTCAGGGGTGGTTGGGCATGTTCATTGCCCTCCCTAGAAAGCCTCATGCATTCCCAATCAGTTATCTGAAGTTCCTTAGATTGTCTGGTGAATGGCATTAGAAGTGAGAGCCAAATAAATTTGAAGTGAGAGATTAACCCTGCCCTGCTCTGAACACCTATAAAACAAG
The DNA here is from genome assembly GCA_021653895.1 of Mastomys natalensis. NCBI lineage: Eukaryota > Metazoa > Chordata > Mammalia > Rodentia > Muridae > Mastomys > Mastomys natalensis. Next base: position 315,069 of record JAJTUV010002108.1, on the reverse strand, counting down.
ATCCTATCTTCCTTAAGAAGAAAGAAAAAATAATAAATGTAGATAACATATAGCAGTTCTGTATGTCTTAGACCATCCCAGACTCTTGAGGAGTATTATTCTCAATCCTTTCACCTAACTAAAGGTACAAAGATTTCAGAAAGCGGGAGGGATGTGCCCAGTGTCCTATAGCTGGGAAGAAACACAGAAAGTGGAATTCCTGCCTTTAGAAGCAATACTGTCACCCACTTTCCTGTTATGAAGACTAGAATATCTGAGCACATATATTTATATATATATAAATATTATATAATATATATATATATATATATGCCTGGTACTTACCCCACTCCCACAACATGCCCTTGCTTCTGCTCTTTCCTTTTCCCTTTGTCAAGCTGATGTTACTCATTTCAGGTCTTCAAGAGCTGCTGAACCCCCATCCCCTTCCACATTATGAGTGGTTCAGACCTTATTTCACACATCACAATGTTTCTCACATGTGCTTTTAGGGTTTAGGTTTGCCTTTATTGGTGTCATCATTTGACTGCTCTTTCCAATAGTGAACCATAAGTTGAGTGACAGTAGGACCTGTGTTTTCTAATTGTTACATTTTTGTAATGCCTGTGCTGGAATAGGCCTCCTATAAATGTGATATTTGTTTAGTAAGTAACCAAGTGTTATCCAGACATTTGTATCTCACAAAATTATATACATTGCTTGTATCCCTTCTAAGAATGACAACTTCTACAGAAATTTATGAGCAAATAGACTTTGTTGATTGATCTAGTTCTCTTACTTTAGAATTAAAATCCTTAAAATTACTTTGAGGTTTTCTAGCGAAATAGAAGCAACATGCTTCTCTTATTAGGTCTTATTTATCTCCTTTTAAGTAGCTGCACACTGCAGTACTTCCCACTATAAACTATTACAGTAGTAGATAAGGAAAGAGATAGACTAACCTCTGGACGACCCACAAAGTGTCCATACAAAAACAAACTAGTGTATGTTCAGAAGGATGCCATTCTAATATTCTCAGATCTCTTCACGTAGCATTTTCATAACCCAATTGAGAAGCTTCCCAAGTAAGATAAAGAATAAATTCAATGGAAACCTCACTATCTTTCATGCATTGTCCACAACTTTTTTGTGCAATGCTTAATCTTTAAGGATGAAAGACTGTAAAACTAGGTTCTGTGCCTTGCAAATCTCACAAGTTATAGTAGATTTTATCTCAGAGCTGAGGCTACAAGCCTCTGTTCTCTCTGTTACAGAATGATGACTTCACCTTGTCCCCTGAATACAAAATGTAACACACTAATATTATAAGAGGTCAGATGTAGAAAAACAGTTAACAGTTCAAGAGGCAATTTTCAGACTTCACTAAAGAATACATTTCAAGGTGTCACTTTAAAATTCTGGAAGAGATATTTTTACCTATTTAAAAACAAATTTTGCAGTTAACTCAAAAAATTTCAAATTTAAGTTTGTTAAATAAGATGACAGATGGCCTAATTACTCAAACTCCTTTTTGCAGATGAATTGGAAAATATATAAATAAATAAGCAAGCAACTCTCTCTTTAAATATAATGATGCTAAGAAGCCCATAGTTAACTCCTTGTTGACGGGGAGAAGAGAAACATACAAATATACAAGGCAAAAATGGAAATAAAAGTCTATTATGTTCAATCATAGACATTTGATAATAACTTGACAGAGGACATTCCAAAACAAATGCTATAGAGAAATGAAGAACTGAACCTAAAGATCACAGTGAGTTAAATCTCTAAATTATGAAAGCAATGCCTAGATTGAAAAGAGTTCTAACATGTGCGAAGTCGACAGTAATCAGAATATATTTTAACAGATAGGCAAGTGGGAGGTCACTCAAATATTCTCAGTGGGAGGCCTGCCTGTGTAGATCTCTGATGGTCTTTGGGCCAGAGATGGCTTGGCAGGGAAAGGGCACTTGCCATTAAGTCTAATGTCCTGAGTTCCATTCCCCATCATTGAAGGAAAGAACTGATTTCTGCTAATTGTCCTTTGACTTCATACATACAAACACACATGATAGATATAAAGATATGTTAATAGATGATAGATAGTAGATAGATGATAGATAGATAGATAGATAGATAGATAGATAGATAGATAGATGATAGACAGACGGTATACCTACACCATGCATACTTGCATACATATATAGATACATAGATAGTAAAAGAAATTAAAGTAACCAGTCTTTGAGAGACTGGTGTCCTATTATAATAGCATCAAGGAGGCAGGGAAGAAATGAGAAGCGGCATCATTGTCAACACTCTTCATTGCTCAATGGTACAGGAACCCTAAGAGACACAACCTGCTAATTGTGTCTACATGGCAGATGCTGACATGTTCTCTAAATAAATCTCAAATTATTTTCCTTCTCAACATATGAAAGCAAATTAGAAAAAGATAGAAGCTAAGCCCAGCACATCTCAGCATTCTGCCCTTGGAATGACAGAGATATTTAACATTTGACAAATGATACTGTGCTGTTTGTTAGAAGAGTAATGCTCATTTCAGTAACTCAGGCCAAGCAGATATCAGGTCTAAGCATATAATTAGCCCAAGACCATGCACACGGGGTCCAAAGCTCTGTTTCTCTTTAAATCTTCTGTTTCCCCTGCACTCATTTTTTCTATTTACTCACCCAAAGGAAAAGTAATATTTATCTCTGCATCTAGGAAAATACTTGTCCACAATAGATACCTAGATATCAATGTTAAGTAAAACAGAAACATGCATTGTGTTCATGAAACAAAGTTCATAATCAGCTGCAAACACTTTACAGCTACAAAGAGTGAAAAGCAATCCAAGTTCGATTTCGAATAACACATGTAACTTTTCACACTCCAACATAACAGCCTCAAGGAAATCAAACACTTTAGCTCTATAGCAGCATCTAGAGATCATGCCAGAGTTCCAGGAAAGTTTCTTGCTTTTATATCCTGCAAGTCTATGAGTAGGGACATCTAGACTATCTATTAGTGATGATCATAGCCATGGACAAACAGTCAGATGTGAACTAGAAGACTGAAGAGACTAATACTGAGACATGAGCTTTATTTGCTCAGTAGCCTGGAGAGAATGTCCCAGGTGGAATCAGAGGAGATACATATTGGTCCTCTTTCACACCACTGACATTTTAATGAATGCCTACAAGGAAATAACTCTGATAATGAAACTAGCTTGTCAGAGCCCTCAGCTGCCCTTTTCACCTGACTCTGGCCTTCTTCATTCAGTGGCATTGTCTTTCTTGGCTCTCACTATGGATTTGTGCTATTTATGTTTTCTCCTTGGAGATGTGGTGTGGGAAAGGAGGGCAAAAAATAGCAGACACCATAGGAAAGTCTAAAGGGAAAGTTTACCTTTAAATTAGCATAATACTAGATGATGATAAATGAGTTTATGTAAAAAGTTGCCTACTCTAGTAACTGACATTTGTGTCTGGTACAATTAGTATGTGGGGTGTATGCATGTGATCTCCAGCACCTCCAAAGTACAAGGGTGGTATTTTCATAAATGTCAGTTGCCTCTCTGCTATGAACTCCTGGGGCTTTGGGATCTGATAGAAGTTTGCAGAGAAATAAACTGAACAGATACAAATGAGGTCACTTAGCACATACAAGGCTTCAGAACTATCTCCAAGCATAGGACAATTTTGATTACATATGAATTGAAAGGATCCATAGTTCTACCTTAATGGTCTCTTAGGTGTGACAATTGCAGTCATGTCTGATGCATTCTCATGTGTATGACTCTGACCATTCCTACATCCAGTTTTGGAGTTTTGGACTAACTCAGTCTGCACATTTTCTTTGGCTGGGCTTTTTAGATAGCACATGCCCTCAAATTAAGACTAAGCCTAAAATTTTTAAGGCAGAGAAGTTACACAAGACACGAAATAATTTTCCTTAAAAGTGCTAGTAAGACGGAAGTGCTAGTAAAATAAGGTCTATATTATGTCAAGAGATGTATGAGCTGAGTAAGAAATGTTATAAGAATGGATAAAAGGAAACACAAAGATGCCCCATCCTCAAATGTATAGTCATCGTTATAACAAATTGTTATCTTTGGTACAGAAGTAGTCTGTGAACCTGCATGTTTTCTTTCCTCAGGTGCCCATGCTGATAACAAAAGCAGAACAGACATATGTTACCAGAAATGATCTGCTATGGAAGTGGGGGTCCCTGATGAGCTGCCGATTATGCAATAAAATAAGTAAATAAATAAATTTGAAAAGTTTTGGCCAAAAAGCACAGAACTTTACCAGGACAACTCTACTTTTTAACTTAACTGTGTCCTTTTGTAACATATAAACTTTTAATTGTTATGAATTTTAACTGTTTTCTAGGCTACAGATTTCCATTTAACATATCGTGGAAAGATTCCTAAGGGAAACTGTTACTGTTCTAATTATTTTGTTATTATTATTATTATTATTATTTAATCATTTTATCACCCTCCTAGTCTACCCTCTGACTGTTCCACATTCCATATCTTCTACCCTCACCCACTCTCCAAAAGGCTGTCCCCACCCCAAACCCCCATTCCACCAGACCTCTCCACTCCCTGAGGCCTCAAGTCTCTTGAGGGTTAGGTGCATCTTCTCTGACTCAGTCCAGACCCTGTAGGTCTCTGCTCTGTATATTCTTATGTGAGTAAGGCATGCTGTTCCCTATCTCCCAGAAAGCTGATATTCTGATAGTACAGACTTAAGGGCTAATTATACTAAAGAGCAGGACATGAGTCAAAAGAGAAGGTACATCTAATTATGTAGAATTCCCTACAAAAAACATTAGAAATTTTGTGTGTATTGATTGCTAGTTGGCATTAGGAAGACATTCACGAGGTGACTCTACCAAAGCCACCACTGTTTGCATTAGCAAGAAGGGAACATAAGTTAACTGATAAGAACATAGTGGTATAATGCAATTAATACAGTTATGTCTGTTAATTAGTGTTTTCCAACTGTCAAAAGAAGATGTCGTTTAGAAGGCAAACTTATTTTACTGATTAAAAATTAGAATCCATCTTGTGAAACTGTGATGGGCCTTCCTTTGATCTAATTAAAGGGAGAGTTTGCATACTCAAAACTTGTGCCTCTCTGACATAAATTAACATATTCATAAGTGAAATAGATGGATCTTGTGCAATTAACATGGGACAAGGAGCATAAAGCTAATTAGTAAACATGCTTTCTTTATTAACTTGCAGGTCAAGCTCGGTTTTATTATAAACTAATAGTGATAGAACAGAGTAATTTTTTTCAAAGTTAAATCACTGGCTTTGAAATTATGTGGCACTCTATTGCTGAAATGAAGCTTATTCGTCCTTTCGAAACACCTGTTGGTGCACAAGCATAAGTTTGTCCAGCTCGAAACAGCAACCCTGAGCAGGTAAACGGGCTTCTTGAAAATGCTCGATTTTGTATTCACAACCTTAATGACAGTTTAGAGAAATCAACAGTTTTCTTAACTCTTCTGGTGAATATACTTCCTTCAGCTGTATTTTTCCACACCACTTGCTTCTGTTGCTTTTCATGAAAAAAATTAAAACAGCAGCTGAACTGTGCACCAAATATAACTATCTTCCTTCCAAACCTGTCTCCTGATTGGGTTCCTATTATGATTGCTTTAGTTAGTTAATCCAAGTAGTTCCTAAAGTGAAATCCCTGTGTGCAATTCGGGTGATCTCCTCCCTAAACCCACTGGCACTATGTTTGACCCTTTCCTGAGCTTTCTAGGTGTCAGAGGAAGCTGGAGAATCTCACAGAAAAAGTGCACAGAGGCATGTATGGATGCTTGCCACTCCAAGAACTTGTCACCTCCTGACATAGATGTCAGACCAGGTCATAAAAAGGGTTAGGAGAATTCCAGATTGGTATACATGACCCATTTATAGATAGTCTTAGGGAAAATTTTAGTGTCTAATTTACAAGATCAAACCAAGAATATATAGTCTTTTAAGGATGACATGGCTCACAAAAGACAAGTCCAACAATTGATTAGAAGTGTTTATTGCAACTTGATGTGCCAGAGCAGGTCTGTACCCATGGGTGCCCAAGGGCTTCCCCCTCCCCTTCTCTGAGGAGAAGCAGATAATGGGGGAGGGGCTTCTGAAGGTAGGACTGGGAGAAGAGGAAGGGAGGGGGCTGCCACCAGAGTATAAAGTGAATAAATAAGTAAATTAATGAAATTAAAAGTCTTAATTGAACAGATATTGTTACCTTTGGCTGCTCCGTGGCCCCAGAATGCTTTTTTTCTTCAAAATGTTTTGTTCAAAACACTACTCTTGTCTAAATTCTACAGAATGGTCCAAACTTCATAGTCATTTATCTGTTTTCCTTTTATATATGAAATCTCTACCACACAAATATCCTAATGTTCTCAGCTGCTTTCACTTGCTACCATTGTCTTCTCCACTTGATTATAGAAGTAAGACATTTGCATCACTGGTTTCAATCAGCTATCCACTGTATGATTCCAGGAATATCTGGGTATCTATGTGTCCCAGTTATATTGGTGAATTTAATGAAAATCCTAGCAGATATTAAGTGATAGCTATCAATATCATTATTAAACATGATTAGGTAACCTGATGTTCTTTTTCTTTTCATTTCTCAATAATTTATTGTTTGCTGTCTAAATTTCTGGTTTGATTAAACTCAGGTATCTTGGAAGAGAAAGGACAAACAGTGAGTTAAATTGACAGGTGCTCACTCTGTAGTTATTAATACTCTGTGCTAAAGTTTGGCAATCATATGTGTCTTATTGGTCTTCTGCTTGGGTTCTAGGCAGTTCAGTTTTCCTGAGAACAACTAGTCCTGCAGACCCCAAGAGAGATGATAGACTAGTGAAGATGCTTGAACCAGGAGGGGTTCAGCCTTATACTTCAAGAACATCAACATTTAGTTCAGTTCATCTAGGTAACAGCTTTAAGTATAAACATTTGTATTATAATTTAATTATCCCACTAAGTTAAAAACCTTCCCTGGCTGAAGTCATCCAATGCTCATCAGAACGTTCTTCTAAAAACTATTGTGAGACAAGTGTCAGGGTAATGTCACATCAAGTTTCCAACCCTTAACCAACATGAAATATTCATGGATTTCTATTCAGTTATGCTTCATCCGTGTCTCCAATCCTTCTCTTTACACTCCTAATTCAACATGCAAGTTTATCTTTCTATAGCCAACCTTTATTCAGGAGTAAAAGGTCAATTATGACTGTACTTTGCTAACAGTTATCACTATTACCCAGGATGCACTCAGTGCTCCAGTGATATTACACTATGAATAAATGTGGCAAAAAAAAAAAAAAAAAAAAAAACCCTTGCTGCTAAAATTTAAAGGCAAAATGATAAGAAAGAATCAACATTTTCCTCTTGTTACCTTTATTATTTGTTTGAACAATTGTCATAGAGAAAAGAATCATAGACTTAATCTCCCTCAATCAATGTCAGTTACATTACAACTTAATACAAGTTTATACTGCATAATATTATTTTCTTTTTATGAGCCATTTTCTGACACCCTACATTTAGTTAAATGATTTTTCTACATATATGTTGTGGTAATTAGTTAAAAATGGTCACTGGTCAAGCGGACTATCTAAGCTGCGGCAGCTCTGCTTAGCTCAGCTGCCATGTTTCTCAGCCAGAGGCCATGTGTGCGCCACAACTAGAAATGGCCAGCCAGAAACACCAGCCCTGCCATCCATGAGATGTCAGTATGGGAGATGGCTCTGCCAATCTTCCATGCTGTCTCCGCAAGGCTGGGCATTGCCCAGACCATCCTGTCATCCACGCAGGCCCAGTAGGAAAGTGAAACTCTAATGCTTAAATTATCCAAAAGCTTATGTGTGTGGTAATGATCAGTAACAAGATGCTCATAAAATAAGAAGTGTAACCCAATACCCAACATAGATACAGCAACTACCTTTGACTGCTACAGACAAGTGAACACCTGCCTCCATGTTCCCCTCTCTCTTGTTCCTCTCTCCTAGCTCCTCCTCATCCTTCTCCTCTTCCTCTCCTTACTCCTTCTACCTTAGCTCCCCCTACACATATATTTTACATGAAGATAAATATTAGAAATTATTTCTACTTATATTTAGTGTGATATGGAAGTACTATAAAATACAAAGTCTGACTAAGCCACTAGGCTCTGGCACTGACAGAAATAACATGTGCACACACTAAAACCATGAATAACAATAGTGACAGGAGGGAGAACACACATCTGTATTTTGTCTATCTTGTAAGAACTGAGAAGGATCTAGCCTCTGAATGGTCTTCTTATCAAAAAGGTCTTGCTTTAGACAGTTGACATACCACAATAGGATAGTTACCCCTGCCCTCTTTGCAGGCAAGAAACTCTGGTGAAAGTACAGTTGTGGTGGGGAATTTAGTTGAGGAAGGGGATTTCAATCAGTAAAATATAGAATAAGAGTTATTTTCCGTAAAAGCAATCTTTTCATGTCATGTTCTTATATTTTCTAAATATCATGTTGTAATGTTTTTCTTGGGATGGAGTGGGGTGTTTAAATGAAAAATTATTAAATTCAAGTTCAGAACTGTAAAATTGGTGGCTACCAAGAAACAATAAATGTGTGGAATGTAATAAATATTGTGATTGATGTTTTATTACTTATAGAGAATTATTGAGAGAGAGAACGAGAGATTAAGAACAATAAAGGTATTCATTTGAAGAAAAAGTAGCAATTTACAAAACTTCTGTAACTGAATCTTCTGTGTGCTGTAAAGAGAGATCACAATCCAGCCACCATCACCCATTATTGAGCTAACTGCAATACCATCAATACCATCAACTTGAGGACATTTCCTCCTCCTCTGTCTTCTTTCCTCTTTTTTCTTCTCCTTATCTTCTTCTTCCTCCCCCTTGGTGTTTTTTATTTTTGACCCTTAATACTCCATCATTTTTGTTACACTATCAGCTGAAACAAGGGAAGATACAGTAAGAACTAACTGACCAAGCCAAAGTATATTTGTTTAGAACAAAAAATGCATCTTTACTTTTAACATTTCTTTATTGAAAGTGCCTGAATAGACACTGTAGAGTCCCACATACATGCCAAGTTCTCTGCAAAGTCTTTTGCTCTCAGTCAAGGTAAAATTAGTGGCTTCTGCATCAAGATTATCACAACACAGTTCTTATACATCTAGTTGGCACTAGGTCACTCTTGTACAAATGCATGGTTCTTATCCTAAATCATGTACCCTATGTGAGCAGATTCTATTATGTCAATAGGTATTTATCTTCCACTGTGCTTCTGGTGCAGTGGGTACCACCCCAAAAAGGCCTTTTCTTTTGTTATTCACCTTTTCTGTCTCCTTACAGACAACAGTTAATGAGGTCAGGGTGTTTGTTTCTTATGTTTTGGTTCCTGGCTTGAAATAATTCAAAGAATATCATAAATGCTTTCTGAATGAATAAATAACCAAATATTTTTTGCTATGTGCAAAACTTTAAGGAATAACTTCCCACTATAAATGTCATATACCCATTTCCCATGCCTAAAATATATGCAAGCAACAGAAGAGAAAAATCCCAGACTTTCATAAGATAAAACCTATTGTTTAGTGAATTCCCCATTGCATTAAAGGTTTCATCTGGACTTGGTTCCTATGACATATGGAGGATTTGACTCACTCATGGACACCACTGGCCCCTCCCCATTCCCTGATAAAACTCCTTTAGGTTAGTGTTTATTTGTTTTCTGTCTCTGAAATTCTCTAACAGCTTTTACCTGGATTGAGCATCAGCCCTTTCATGTAACTCTGACTCCTGAGCAGGACTCTGATTCTTCTATAGACCCTCCAAGTTAACCAACTGCATATGTAAGGCACAGCTTCCCATCTCCTCTACAGGCAGAAATTGCTCCCCCTCTTCCTCATATCCTACTCCTCTCAGCAGCAGTAACAATTACTACCAATAGAATCATCTGAGTTATTCTACTGTAAGAAATGCAAGAACCATATTTTCAAGGATTCAGAAGAAAAAAAAAAGAAGGACAGAATGTATGTGACTGAGTCTACAATGCCATGCTCATTTCATGGTGCAGAAGCATTTCACAGTAAGCCACACTGTCTATGTAGCCTCCCAGCTGAAGAAACCAGGTAGCAGAGAGTTAAAGCACTTGCTCATTGGTTTTTTCCCAGATCCTATTTTAATTTGCTCCCTCTTTTTGGACAGCTCTGTGAAGGCAGTCTGGTTCGCTGCCTCGCCATACTAATGAGACTCATCCATCTGCCTCTGTCATTGCCAGCCTCTCCTTTCTGCTGGAAGTCAGAGATGAACGCTCAGGACAGGTCCTTTCTAGGCTGCAGTACTTAATCATTTCTAAACACGCTAGATGGCCTCAGGCAGTGAAGGCAACAAGCATTTAACCTAGGCTTGGCAGCTCCGGCTTGCCCACACTCTGCCTGGGAGCTCTGATAATGAAAAGTTGCTGCGTTTTTCCTCTCCACTTAACCAGATGCTCTTTGCTTCTTGGGGCAAAAGGTTAAATAGATATAAGAACCCATGCTAGTTTTGAAGGCTTTTATTAGCAGTACTTCTAGGAAAGAGCAAAGAGGATGCTGTTGTCCCTGATCCATTTGTCCCTTGGGATTCATATTTAGGCTGTGTCCTTGTCTTTTACAAAAGGGATGCTGCCTTTGTCCATGGTGCTTTGTTGTGGCTTTACAGCATAGGAGTTAACACAGGCAGGTTGGCTGCCTATCCTTTAATGGTTTAACATTCAATTCTTATGAAAATAATGAACCAAGAGAACAGATACCTTTATTAACAATGTAGAGAAAACAGTTTTTTCCAGAGTAGCTAGAGTCTCAGATTTATATTTCCACTCCACCTACTCCTCCATATGTCTATAGAATCCACCTTTTTCCCAGAGCTCATGTTAGTATAAAGCAATTGTCTGGGATGTGTAAGAATTAAGTATCCCATCATTCAGGCTAGACATGCAATTAGAAGAGTTGCACTAATTTCCACTGCTGAGACCTTGTCACTTTAATTTATCCTTACTTTGCTGCTTTTAGGCCTTTTCTGGTGGAAGGCCAAAGATATTATACAGTTTTAGTCAATGAAGTTTGATGTAGGAACTTGAGTATGCATAATGTTTGGAAGAAAGAATTGGAAGGTTTTTACCTAGAACTGGATAAAAGAAACAAAAGCCTGCGTGAAGACATACACATCTCCATGATTTTTCCATGCTAGCAAAATAGCTGAAGGTTTATGTCCAGAAGAGTTGTGTAAACTGATTCTGTGTGAATCTCATTCTAATATTATTATTTTCAAATTTCGCTGTCTGATTTCCTAATTCCACATGTTACAAGATGATTATCTGATAATTTAAACCATGCTGAAAGAAGTACTAAAATTTTACCTCAGTCATAACAATATAATCCCAAAACCAGTGGAAAGGCAAGGAGACAGAGGCAGAAGGATCTTAGGTTGGAGATGACACCTGAGTTACACAAGCAAGATCCAGAGGGGAGGGGGGAGCTGAAATTAATTACTGTTGTTTAATGATCTGTAAGATCAATAACCAGATTGATCAGTGTCTTTATGGACATTGTCAAAAACTCTCTAAATAACTTGCAGGCAAAAAAGTATAACTCAAAAAAACTCATGAAATGTTACCTCAACAATTTGAGAATTCCCCTTTCCTAAATATTCCTCCATGGGGCCATGATAAATCCTATGTGGGCCAATTACTGAGCATTCTGGTACCTGTTGTGCTTTGAGCCAGTCCATGAATCAGGAAAATTTCCCACAGTCTATTCTAATTTCACCTTGAGGTGATGTAGAAATCTGTCTCTCTAAAGTTCTAAAATCAAGTTTGCCAGGGGAGTAAAACCATAACCATTTTGAAATAAAGATATGAAAACACTCCTTTTTACAGCAATTTTATATCCAAAGAAAAATTGCCAGTAATTGTTTTTTATCAACTGAATTTTAAATAATGAAAGATTGTTCATATTTGCCTTGATTCTTTAGCATAAATCCCTAGATGGACTGGAAGCTTGGTGTGCATGTCCCTTGATCACATGAAGAGGTACCACCACTTTCCATTAAATTCCAGCTCTGAGACTCTAATGTTCACTTTTCCTCAATCCCAAGATTCACTTCTTCTCCTTAAAAGACTCAGTATTGAAACTTTTTCTATACGTGTTGATCTAAATGAGCCCATATTTATTTGCCTTGTGTTTTATTAGAAGAATTCTGGACACTTCATGAGTCAGAAAGTAACGTTAACAAATGAGTCTTCAGACATTCACAAAAATAATCCAAGAAAAAAATGTTTAACCTTAATAAGAACTCAAGGAATTCAGAACAGGACCATATGTATTGAATAGCAAACCTTACTTTTGATTCTTCCCCTAAAGGACCAAGAGTTCATTGCTATTGACATATAGGATTCATCTAGGATTTAGTTAACAGTTTATCTGAAAGATCATGTCAAATTTTTAGGGCACTTACAAGAAACTTTCATAATACGTTAATAGTGTCTCTATAATCTGTTATTAAAGGTGACGATTCAACACACACGTACATACAAACATACATTTAAGAATATGCTATTTGTGTCATTATGTGTGTCTCTCATAAATCTAATAAATATGCTACTTATTTGTAAACATATTCCTATTTTAAAAACTGTAGGGTGAAGGAGATGGTGCAGCGGGTAAGGACACTTCCTACACAAGCATGATAATCCGAGTTTGGTGTTGCCAGCTACTGTGTGTGTAAAAGCTAGGTGTGTTACATGTACCTGCAACTCCAGCACTAGAGCAGGCAAAGACTCTGAGGCTCGCTCACCGCAGCTTAGCTTTATTAAGATGCCCCAACAGAAGTGATAAGTCAGAAAGTCAAAAACAGGCATGTGATTTCTTCTTCTAACCTTTAAATGTTCTCAGATGTGCACACCAATACACACAGACACACACAGACACACACACACACACACACAGACACACACACACACACACATATATATATATATATATATATATATATATATATATATATATATATATATATATTCACCACACAAACATATACTATGCATATATGTCACATACAAATATATAATAAATAAAATCTAAAATTGTACAACACATGTGAAAAAATATTTATTGACATTTTACTGACTCATAATTGTTTATAAAACATCTATAATTTGATGATCATATTTTAAGAATGAGCAGAAGCATAAAGACCTTTTTTCCTGTATCATCAGAGATATCTCTCTGATAACAGAGAAATTCTCTGCAGTAAAATATACACTGTATAAAAAATAATTTACCGGTGATTTCTTAAAGGGAATCACATCCTTTTGGTTAGGAACACCTCTCATCAAATATAAAACAGGCAGTGAAAACTCTAGAAGTTATTATTGGGTGTGGCTCCTTATGTAAATTGATTTAGAAATTAAAAGTGAGAACAAAGGACATTAATGGTGCACACAAGTAAATGATTCAAGGAAAGTTGACATTGAATGTTTTCCTATTCGGTTACATTCATTTGAAATCAATGGACTGATTAAAACTGAAAAAATGTGGAAACAAAAATAACTAAAAATACTAAATTTTGTAATAGTATGTATTCCTAAACAGTCTCACAATCAAGAAAAATGGTCAAAATAAAAAAAATAAAAGAAAGAGAAGAAAAATAATATATGTTGCAGTGTGTTGCCCAGGAGCTCAAAGATTGGTTCCACTTGGGGAGAGCAAAGGTACATGTATCTCATGGAATGACTTTTTCTCAAAATGCCTTTGATTAGGCTTAGATATTAGAACATTGGATAGACCCAATTTATATACTTGGACATAACACTACTGTTCTCAACTCTGTCACCAAAAGCTTCATAATCAAGACCATTATTTTATAACAGAGATCTTCAGGCATTTCCAACAATCACAGAAAAAAGGAGGTACTAGGTTTTACACAATTTTATTTCATAATTTGTGGAGAGTGAATTCCCTTATACATTCACAGTCACTTAAACATTTGTATATAGAATTTTTATTCAGATTCTCAAAGATATGAACTCACCATAGATGGGTGTCAGCTAAGCTACTAAAAATGGTGAAAAGCCATTTAGTCAGTCAATTAGCTAGTATTTGTAAAGTACCTCAGGGTACACACAGCTTAATACAAGCAAGAATCTATCTTCTTGCTTTAAGGTAACACTATGCATCTACCTTAGCAAGCACATAAAGTTCAATTGGCAGCATCTTCTTGTTTTACTGATTTAATAACTTGTTAATGTCCAATGAACTAAACAAATATCAAAATATTGTCTAATACAATTTTATATGATACACATACACACATATAGATATATGTGTGTATGTATAGATAGATATATAAACTTGGCATCTTTTCCAGGAGATACGCCAGGATATATTCACAGCTTTATATACACATGTAATTCATGTATTTCTGTGCATATGGCAGTCAGGGGAATATAGCTAATCGACTGAACATGTTTTATTCCAGATGTTTTTATCATATTTTCTCACTATCACTAATAAAATATCCCCATAGTTGTTCCACTTGGACAGTTTGATTGGTCTTTAATCCCAAACCTCATTGAAAGAGGGAACACAAAGCATTTTATGTCCTCTGGAATGAGACAACAATGGTGGCAAGTCAGCTCCTCCCAAGGCTCTGCAGACAGAGTCCATCTTGACACAAAGCAAGCTATAAACCAATATGAGATGCTTTATTTTGGATCCCTAGCACTTCTGTCTTTTAGATTTACTTTCTAAGCTTCACCTGCACCTACCTGCTCAGGGCTACATCTTCTGTCTTCCACATGGAGGCTAAGATCCCCCTCCCACCAGGGCTGCTCTCAGGCTGAAGTCTACCTTTCTCACAATCGTGGTTTTGCACTCCGTGTTGGACTCATTGCCACTCTGCTCTCATCGGTCTTTTTGTCAGGTAGTGAGGTGGACCTCAAAATCTGCTTTCTTATCCAAGTGTTTCCAAAAGTCATACTTATTTCTAATAAAAGCTCATTTCCTAATGAAAATCCCCAATTCACTGCTGACTATGTATCCTCTTTCATCTAAGTTTAAATTTAGATAACTACAAAAATTGTTTCTGACAAGCTCTGTCTTTAGACTCATTTTTTTTTCTTTTAAAAATCAGTCTGCTCTTTTCTAATTTCCAAAGCTCTCATATAAGTTAGGCCAGTCTTCCTATACTTCAGGCCATGTACTTACAAAACTGGGTTGTGCTGGTCTCATCTTTATGCCCACTTATCTAATAAGTACAATGGCTGATATGTCCTTCCTATCTAATATAACCTCACCAACCCGATGGTAAACATGAACATTTTCACCTTTCCTGACTAGGTTTATGTTAACTTGACACAAGCGAGAGTCATCAGAAAGGATGTTGCTTCAGATTCATCTTTAGGGCAGGTTTATTAATTAGTGATTTATAAACTAGGTTCCAGTCCATCAAGGATGGTGCCATCTTTGGGTTTGTGGTTCTCAACTCCATAATAAAGTTTGCTGAGAAAGCTATGATGAACAAACCAATAAACAGCATCTAAACACACACACACACACACACACACAAACACACACACACAAACACACACACACACACACAAACACACACACACACACACACACACAACACACACACACACACACACACACACACTCCAGGTTTCAGCACTGTTTGAGTTGCTGTTTGAATTTCCTTTGATGAGGAACAATGATGTGATACTGTAAGCTGAATAAACCCCTCCCTCCTTAAGTTGGTTTGTCATGACGTTGTTTCAAAACAGTAGTAGTTATCCTAACTAAGACATGCTTGCTCCAAATCCTCATGCCAAATGCTTTCCACTGGCATTCACTTTGTCTTTAAAATTTTTCTTCTAAGGCAAGCAAAAATGAAAGGACTTCTCATGAGGTTGACACTAGTAATGAGGAAGAAGATGCTACCACACTGTATGCATGTGCCTAAAACACTGTAAAGACAGATACTGTGATATAGGAACTAGTTTTATTATCCAGTTTGAAACCCGACAGGACAACAAACATTAAGCTACTACAACTATATTTAAGTGCATGTTATGATTAAGAAAGTTGCTATTTGAGGGTCACTATGAAGTTGCTATACCTGTCAGGAAACACTATTTTCTGATTCCCCTCAAATAAGCTTTGCTATTTAATCTGTATTGACAGAGTGATGACATAACATCAACTGTCACTGAGGCAGCCATCTGAGGAACCTGCAATGAGATCATCTTTGCTAACACCAGAAGTAGTTTGTGCTCCAGAGGAGGGAGACCCTAGTTTAAATTGTGTTCCTCTCCAATTTACTACTTATACAATGTTGGTTGGACAAGTTACTTCATCTCTGCCTTCCTAATCCAAAGTTTGTAACATAAAAAGTGACATAATAACTGAATGATAAATGTTAATGTATTTAAAGCCTGCAGCAGAGTGCCTGACCCGGAAAAGGTGCTAAGTAAGTAGTGGCTCTTAACAGAAAACGATAATGTTAGCAAATTTAAGATGAATGAGGTAGTTTATTTCTCACAAGGCTCAGAAGTCAGACTACAGGCTTTCAATGAAAACAAAGAAAAAATTTTAAAATATATATTTTTTAAAATACATCAAGAACATACTCAATTATGTGTTCTAAAGGGGCAAAATACCATTGGTCTCATGGAAAATGAGGGCAAAGGACTTGAGAAATAACAGAAAATGTGCCTCTAGAAGCCAGAAAGGTCCAGCCTGGCATTTGAAGACTCTAGGAGACAACTGATCCAAGCCAAGACCAGTATATGCAGAAATATTTTTAATTACCATAGATGGGGAAAGAAGATACCTCATGATAAAACCAAAAAAAAAAAAAAAAAAAAAAAAAAAAAGAATGTTAGTTGATTTATAGTGTCATACTAAAATTTAGGAAATTGATCAGGAACAAATTTAGATGGAAGTTTTACCATCAGAAAACCAAAAATGGATGAGAAAAAAGCTCAAGCACTGAAGACAAGATAGAAGAAATGGATAGATCAGATAAAGAAAATGTAAGCCTAAAAAAAATCCTGACACAAAAGATCCAGAAAATCTAAAACACTGTGGAAAAACAAAGAATGATAGGAATAAAGGAGAAGAATCCCACTCCAAAGGCCCAGATAATATTTTAAACAAAATCATAGAAGACATTTTCCTTAACCAACAGAAGGAGGATGCCTATAAAACCACAAGAAGCAAAGGTATAACAAATAAACTGAACTAGAAAGAAAGTAACTTGGAACACAATAATCAAAACACCAAAATGTACACAAAAGGGCAAGAATATTAAAGGTAGCAAGGAACAAGATCAAAAACATATAAAGACAGATTTACTAGAATTATACTTGACTACTCAAGGGATCCTCTAGAAGTCAGAAGGGTCTGGCCCAGAAATCTGAAGACTCCCAGAGACAACTTATCCAAGACAAGATTACTATATGCAGAAAAATTTTCAGTTATCATAGATATGGAAAGAAGATACTCCATGATAAAACTATAATAAGCAATATCTATCCACAAACATATTCTTAGAAAGTACTAGAAGGAAAATTCCAACCTAAAGAAATTAAGCAAATCCAAGAAAACACGGGGAATAATTTCAGACCAGCAAAGTCAGAAATCATGGAAAACACACACACACACACACACACACACACACACACAGAGAGAGAGAGAGAGAGAGAGAGAGAGAGAGAAGAAACACAACAATAAAATAACAAGACTAAACCAGAAAGTATTGGTTATTGATATCTCCCAACACCAATGGTTTCAATTCCCCAGGAAAAAGACACAGACTAACAAAATGAATGCAAAAACAAGCAAACAAACAAAAAACGATTAATCTACTGAGTATAAGAAGCACACATTCTCATAATGTTTATGTCTGAAGTCACATGTCTGTAAAAACAAGAGTGATTCTTTGTTGAACCGCTCTGTTAACTAGCAATAAATTAGGCAAATTCACGGTGAGTGAGAAATTTAAAAGATAAAAAAAAAAGTGAGTTGAAACACTGTTGAGGGCTGTGCACCAGCTGCAGTCACTGTTGAGGGTAACATATCACCCAGGAAAAGTATCTCCATTTTTTTATGCAAGTCTGTGTGTGCTCTTGCATGCACTCTATTATGCTATTTTTCATTAATAACCTATTGACTATTAATTAACTTTAATTAATTAATTAACATTATTTTTGTTATTTTTTTCATTAATCATTTTATTTATTCACTTTACATCCCAATTGCATCCACCCTCCTCCAAGTAGCCCCACACACAATCCCTTTCCCCATCCCTCCTTCGCCTTCTCCTCTGAGAAGGGGGTGCCTCCCCCAGTATCACTTCACTCTGGCACATCAAGTCACACTGCAGGACTAGGCACATTCTCTCCTATTGAAGACAGATGTAAGGGAATGAGATCCATAAGCAGACAACAGATTCAGGGACAGTCTCTGCTCCAGTGTTTGAGAACACTCAGAATGACCAAGCTACACAGCTGGTACATGTGCATGGGCACCTAGGTATATCCCATGTTTGACTCCTGACTTAAACATTGTGAGAAATTTCTGTGTCAATGCAGAATAATTTCTAAGCTACATTAATGAGAGGAGAAGAAATGTCCCGTGTTTGGTGTTGAACTGCTTCTTTTTGTGTAGGAAAAGATAAAGAACAACAATAATGTGTGATCATATCTGCTTATATATTTTTATAAAGATAAACCCATGTGAATCTTCAAACAAGTGGTAACCAGAGTTGGAGTACAGATCAGGAAGGTGATAAAAGTCAGACTTTGTAGCATCCTCAACTCAGGTTGGAACTTTCTGGACACTGAAACACTATGAAGTGAGATGTTCAGAGTGTAGTGAGGTCACAAGAGTTTTGCTAGCATGAATGAATCAGTGGCTGCTGTGACTGTGGGAGTGACTTACTGTATAGTGTACTCATGATAAAGGAGAGGGAGAGATCTTGATTCCTCTGCATCTGTGAATATTGTTTCTTCCTTCTACAAATGTCATGACAAAGAACAGAAACTCTTCAGATGGTGATAATATGTCCTTGATCTTCCCAGCAGCAGAAGTATGAGCCAGATAAATTATTATTCTTTCGATATTCTAGGCTTTCTTTTTCACTTTTGTACTTGTAATGTAGTATCAACCTTCAACACAGGCTACTTTGGAACTTGCTATGGAACCAAAGTTGTCTTATAACTTACAACAATCCTTCTGTCTCTCAGCCTTTTGAGTAGTGAGGTTATTTCCATGCTACTCTATAACCACAGAAAAGGGACTAAGATAGATAAATGTACTTTATGAATGCCTGAGACCTTCTTAGAAGGGGGAAATAAAATACTCATAGGAAGAAATACGGAGACAAAGTATGGAGCAAAGACTGAAGCCACCCAGAGACTGTCCCACCTGGGATCCATCCCATATACAGATACCAAACACAGACACTATTTCTGATGCCAAGAAGTGCTTGCTGACAGGAACCTGATATAACTGTCTCCTGAGAGGCTCTGCTATTGCCTGACAAATACAGAGGCGGATGCTCACAGCCAACTATTGGACTGAACATGAAGTCCCCAGTGAAAGAATCAGAGAAAAGACTGAAGGAGCTGAAGGGGTTTGCACCCCCATAGGAAGAACAGCAATATCAACCAAACAGACCCCCCCCCAGAGCTCCTAGGAACTAAACCACCAACCAAAGAGTACACAATGAGGGACCCATGACTCCAGCCGCATATTTATCAGAGGATGGCCTTGTGTGGCATCAATGGGAGGTGAGGCCCTTGGTCCTGTGAAGGCTCAATTTTCCAGTGTAGGGGAATGCCAGGGCAGGGAGGCAGGAGTGGGTGGATGGGGGTCCACCCTTATAGAAGCAGGGGGGAGGGAGGATGAGATAGGGGGTTTCCAGTGGGGAAACTTAGAAAGGGGATAACATTTGAAATGTAAATAAATAAAATATCCAATAAAAATATTTTAAAAAAAAGAATTTTATCTTGTAAATATATGTACATATTAGCTTTTTTTAAGAAAGAAAACATACATTGGCATCAAGGATAAACATAAGCTCAGGGTTAAAGTTTCGGGAACTTTAACCCTGATGGAAATCCCATCTAGACCGTTACACCTAACTGTCCCCAATGGACAGGTCATCAAGTCAGAAACTAAAGAGAGAAATATTGGATTAAACTATATTATAAACCAAAAAGAACAAAAATATATTTAAACAACATTTTTTTGGTTTTTTTGTTTGTTTGTTTGTTTGTTTTGGTTTTTCAAGACAGCGTTTCTCTGTATAGCCCTGGCTGTCCTAGAACTCACTCTGTAGACCAGGCTGGTCTCGAACTCAGAAATCCGTCTGCCTCTGCCTCCCAAGTGCTGGGATTAAAGACATGCTTCAACCACCACCCGGCTTTAAACAATATTTTAACCCAAACAAAAATAATGTATCATTTTCTCAGTATCTAGTCTACCTTACTCCAAAACTCATCAATACTTAGAAACAAAGCAAGTTTCAACAGATACAAGAAAATGAAAATTAGACACTTCATCCTATCTGACCATCATTAATTAAGGCTGGATATCAACAACAATAGAAACAACAGTAAGTTTAAAAGCTTGTGGTAACTGTAAAATTCTCTACTGCATGAACAAAAGAGATCAAAGACTTTCTAGAATTGAATAAAAAAATAGATACAACATACCCAAATTTTTGGACACATGGTTGTTGTAAGAGACAAACTCAAAGAACTATGTTCATATATATAAAATTGGAGAGATTTCATACTAGTATCTTAACAGCATAACTAAAAGCTCTAGAACAGAAAGAAGAAATAACATGCAAAAGGTGTAGACAGATACATTCAAACTCAAGACTAAAATCAATAAAATAGAAACAAAAAAAATCAGTAAAAGGAATCAATGAAACAAATAGTTGGTTAAGACAATCAATGAGATTAACAAAACCTTATCCAAATTAAGTAAAACTTAGAGAGAGAATACACAAATTAACAAAATCAGAAAAGAAAGGAGGAACATAAGAATATACACAGAGGAAATTGAGAGAAGAATAAGTACGTACTTTAAAATTTTGACTCTGGAAAAATAAAAGAAGTAGATAACTTCCTCAGTAGGTACCATTTACCAAAGTTAAATCAAGATCAATTAAGTAATTTAGACTATACTATATAACCCCCAGTGAAATAGTAGAAATCATTTAATGTCTCCCAACCAAAAACAGTCCAAGGGTAAGAAGGTTTTAGGGCAGAATTATACCAGAATTTTAAAGAAGAGTTAATGCTGATACTCTTCAAATTATTCCACTAAATAGAACTAGAATGTACATTGCACAATTCATTTTACAAAGCCACAGCTACTCTGATAACCAAACTATATAAAGACTCAATAAAGAAAGAATTACAGAACAAAACCCTTATGAAAATATTGGTAAAAATTCTCAGTAAAATACTTTGCAATCCAAACACAAGAATGTATCAAAAAGATCATCTACCATGATCAAGTAGGCTTCATGCCAGAGACTCATGGATAACTCAACATACATAAATCAGTACATGTAGTTCATTCAATAAACCAAATAAAATATAAAACCAACATGATCATCTCAGTGGATGCAGAAAAGACCATTGACATACCCAGCACCCCTTCATTATAAAACTTCTGGGGAGATTTGATATACAAGGAACATACCTCAGCATAATAAAGACAATTTACAATAAGTCCATAGCCAACATCAATTTAATACAGAGAAACTCAAAGCAATTCCACTAATATCAGGAATAGGACAAGGTTGTTCACTCTATATAACTATTTAATATAGTACTGTAGTCTTAGCTAGAGCAATAAATCAGTTAAAGGAGATTAAGTGGATACAAATTGGAGTGGAAAAAGTAAAATACCTTCATTTGTACAATATGATAGTGACTCAAAAATTTTACCAGGAAACTTCTAACACAAATAAACATTTTGAAATATCTCAATACAAAAGTGAATCACAAAAATTATTAGTTCTTCTAAGTACAACTTGGAAAATGAGTCAAGAAAGAAATCAGGAAACAACAATACCATCAAATAATATAAAATATATTTATATATTGATATATTTATATCAAGAAATGAGAAATATTTGGATGATAAAAACTTCACATCATTGGAAAAGGAAATTGAAGAATGTATCAGAAGATGGAAAAATGTGACATGCTCATGGTTCAGTAGGAATTAACATAAGAAAAATGGTCATTCTACCAAAAATGATCTACATATTCAATGCATTCCTCTTCAAAATTCCAATATAGTTCATCATATAATTCTTCAAAGATCTTAAGCAGACAATACTGAGAGTCATATGACAAAAAAGAGTAAAACTGAATAGCTTAAAACACTCCTGAACAATAAAAGAACTGTAAGAGTAACCCTCCCTAATTTCAAGGTGTATTATAGAGCTATAGTAGTTTATACAGCACGATGTTGGCACTAAAACAGAAACACTGATCAGCGGAATTAAATTGAAGACTCAACCGTAAATCCACATACCTATAGATTTTTGATAAATAGTCCAGAAATATGCACTAGAAAATAGACATGTTCAAAACTGGATGGCTGCTTATAGTAGACTGCAAGTAGATCTATACTTAACCTCATTCACAAATCCCAACTCCAAATAGATCAAAGATCTACATATTCAGGAAGGTACACTGAATCTAATAGTAAAGAAAGTATAGAATAACCTTCAACTTATTGGCACAAGAGTAGTTTCTAAACAAAACACTATCATCACAGGCAGTAACATAAATGATTAATAAATGGGATCTGATGGAATTGAGGAGCTACTGTAAGGTAAAGGACATATTCAGACCAAGTAGCAGCCTAAAGTATGTGAAAATACTTTCACCAATTCCACACCAGATACAGCGATACAGGACTAGTACTAGTATTCAAAATATATGACGAACTCCAGGAACTAGATTTCAAAAAAGTTTAAAATAGGATACAGTTCTAAACAGAGAATTCTCAAGAGAGAAAACTCAAATGGATGAAAAAACACTTATAGAAATGTTCAACATTCTTAGGAATCAGATAAAAGCAAATCAAAACTACTCTGAGCTTTTATTGTACACCTGTCAGGAATGGCTAAGATCGACACCTCCTGCTAGCCAGTATGGGAAGTAAGATGAACCCTCTTCCATTCTAAACTGAGTCTAGAAGTTTGTTTTCAGTCAAGCTTTACCTAAGTGTTGTTCAACTAGATCTTAAGCCAATGTTCATTCTTCACTCTCCTTCCGGATGTTTAACAGCCAACCTGGAGGTCAAAGCCAGGAAGATAAGAGGCTAAGGGCACAGCCACCATTTTGGTCACCTTCCTCAAGTCACATGGCTCTCAGTGAATAAAGAGTCCTACTCTTATTTCTGTTTGCAGCACCCACACGATGGCTCATTTAAATCCTCTTCTGACTTCTAAGGCCACCAGGCACAGACATGTTACACATACATACATACATATATATATATATATATATATATATATATATATAAAAATATATATATATATATATATATTCTTGTAAACCTTCTTATCAGAAAGGCTGTGGAAGCTGAACTTTTTTTTTTCTTTCTTTTTTTTATTTTGTTTTTTGTTTTTTGGGGTTTTTTTTATTGGATATTTTATTTACATTTCAGATGTTATCCCCTTACCCCATTCCACCTCCCCCCGTCCCCGGAAACTCCTATCCCATTTCCTCTCCTCCTGCTTCTATGAGAATGTGCCCCACCTCTCCCCACTCCCACCTCCCCATCCTCAAATTCCCCCACATGGGAGTCCAGCCTTCATGGGACCAAGGATCTCCTCTCCCACCTATGCCCAGGAAGGCCATCATCCCTTACATATACAGCTGGAACCATGGGTAGCTCCCTAAGTGGTCCCAGGCTGGTGGTTTAGACCCTGGGAGCTCTGGTTGGTTGTTATTATTGCTTTAAATTGTGGATGTTTTGCAGAGGAGTATCCACATAGGGGCATGCCTTCATTGCTTCCAAGGAAGCCATATGGTCAGCAAGGCCCTGCCAAATTTTTCAAGGCAGCATTGGAGAAGAAAAGTTAATGGAGGCCCAGGCCTCCCTCAAGACCCCAGCAATAATTAAAAAAAAAAAAAAAACGTCCTCAACTCACCTTGACAGTAAACATAAATATTTGTTCACCTATATGTTCTTAAATAACACACAACAGGAAATTAGATCCAAAGGGAAAAATAATCAACAACACTAAAGAACAAAAAGAACTAAATTCAAGGTTTGAAAAGTCCTACAATACACAGACCATATTAAGCTCAAGAAGAAAGATCAAAGTGTGGATGCTTCAGTCCTTCTTAGAAGGGGGAACAAAATACTCAAAGGAGGGAGAAGGTAAAAGGGACTTGAGAGGAAGAGGGGGGAAGGGAAAAAAAAGGGTACAGGATCAGGTATGGGAGGAGACTGGGATGACTTACAGAGGGTCAGGAATTTGAACAGAGGTGTGTAACAATGAGGGATAGGGAATTGTGGGTAGCTACCAGCAAGTCCAGAAGCCAGGAAAGCAAGAAGCTCCCAGGACCCAACAGGGATGAGATTAGCTGAATTGCCCAACAAAAGGAAGGGAGAACCTGTAGAGACTATATACAGAGGTTAGGCAAGGCCCCAGTTGGAGGATGGGGCTAACTCACTCATCTCCAAATTTTTAACCCAGAATTGCTCCTGTCTAAAGGAAATACAGGGACAAAGAGTGGAGCAGAGACAGAAGGAAAGGCCATGCAGAGACTGCCCCACCTGGGGATCCATCTCATATACAAACACCAAACCCAGACACTATTGCAGATGCTAAGAAGTGCTTGCTGACAGAAGCCTGATGTAGCTGTCTCCTGAAAGGCTTTTCCAGAGCCTGACAAATACAGAGGCAGACGCTCACAGCCAATCTTTGGACTGAGCATGAAGTCCCCAGTGGAAGAATTAGAGAAAAGACTGAAGGAGTTTAAGGGGTTTGCAATCCCATAAGAAGAACAGCAATATCAATCAACCAGACCCCCTAGTGCTCCCAGGAAACCAAACAGTACACATGAGGAACCCATGGCTCCAGCAGTTCCTAATGGTATCTGCTGAAAAGTTATGTCAAGGCACTCAGCTTACCTAGAGGGCGATATTACTAGTATTCCTCCTTAAAGTCCATGGCAGTTGGCATCAAGCTTCTGACCTAACCCTTTGAGAATGCTTTATAGACACTTTTTCTAAATTCAAATCTGTTCTGGATGACAGACTCAACATTTCTGCCAGTTTTCCTCTACAGTCAATGAATTCCAAAACCTTTTTTAAAAGATATGAGTTGAAGAAACTACCTGATTCGAGATGAAAGCCAGAGAAGCTTAGTTGTTATTACCAAAATGGATTAGCACAAGTTTTCTAAAATTTCCCTAGATATAAGTAAACAAGTAACAACTCTAGATTATCCCAGTAATTTACCTTGAACTAGCAATTTTTCATTAGTTTGATCAGACATTTAGCATTTAGCTTCAATTTCCATTCTGTTTCCATGACTAGAAGATATCACTTGACATATTTAAACTCTTGGTAAATATCTTTAGTCCAGGTTAGAGAGGTGGTTTAGGGATCAGGACTGAGTACTGCTCTTGGAGAGGAACTAGACTCTGTCCCCAGCACCTACATCCAGTGATTCACATCCACTGGTATTGCAAGGAGACTCTAACACTTCTGGTCTCTGTGGACACCTGCACCCACCCACACTACACCCCACATTAAAACACAAATATATGCACATAATTTTATAAGTAAATATATTCATAAAGTTTTTAGTGACAAACCCCATGAAATTGTCTTATATTTCTAAAGTCTGGATGATGATGATGATGATGATGATGATGATGATAAGGCACCTGTTTCATTATTAAGGTTACGTGATATATGTAAATTCCTTATAATTCCACTAATATATCATCTTTCTTATGTGATCTATAAAACCAGATTGAAACTGTAATATATACCACCACCTCTTTTGGCAAACATTTTGGGAAGGGTGTCTCCAACTTTTTATGATGGAAATGGCTTATATATATTATAATTTTAGTAGTGACTTCATTTGTCTTTGAAGCGTGTATACTCAATGCCTATGATAAGCTTTAATCTTCTCATTTATTATCTGTCTACCCACAGTTAGTTGTAAAGTTACCAAACTCCTTGGACTTGAATCGTCAATGACCTTAACAGGCCTGAAAGTCAGTGAGACTGAAGATTCTAGACCCTTCTAAATCCAATTTTACCCATAACTAACTATATTAACTCAATGCCTACCTGCTAAATGGTTTTAAGATCTCAACTCTTGGAAGGAGCTTGCTAAGTAGCTAGTTAAATTCTGTTGGATACGAACATATTTCTTTGTTATGGAATCCTGCTTGTGGAACTGCAGGATTCTGGAGATAAAACACAGAAATGGGGTCTGAGTCATAATTCTGACCCTAAGATATGGAATTCCAAACTGCTCAGAAGGTCATAAAATCAGTCTAGTTACAAGCTTTCTGGTAGCCTTGCTTCCTCTCTTAAAGGTGGTCTAGAAAATGTTCTTTAGAGCAAACTGTTAGTTCTATACATTAAAGAACATTATAAAGCCTTCCTAAAATGCAATTTGGCACAATATTTTCTTTAACTATCTTTTCATTCTAACCACCTGAGAATGCTTCAATTTAATGTGTAGTAAACTGTCTTCTATACATGTGCACATGAACACATACACATATATACAGACAGTTTGCAGAAAATTTATATTATTGCTCTATATTTGCTATTAATATCTCCCAAAGATAGGACAGCACTTAAGCATAACTACAATACATGTAGCACACTATAAAATATTTTAATAGATATTTTCTTATCCTTTTTACTGTTGCTGAAGTGGCAAGAAATAATCATAGCACATAGATGTTCAATCTGAGTCTAAAACTTATTTTGATTTTATTATTTTTCACTGTAGTAAATTTAATAAACTTTCCCTTTGTAGGAAGCAGTTCTCCCCACCATTAAAAGATGGCTTTTGACATGTAGCCAGCAAGCATGAGTAGGCACCACGGCTGTGGCTCATTAAAGAGAAAAGGTTTGCACTTCCAGGTGTGACTACCCGAACAGCCCACCTCGCATCATATGGAACAGCCAATTAACAGTGACAGCGTGGCAGCTGCTGATGGGATTAAGGCAATGTATATAAGGGGCTGCTGGGAATGAGGAGAGGGAGGAAGAAGGAGGATGGAGCAAGCTTGCTGTAACAAGGAAGCCTGAATAAACTGCTTGAAGAAGAACACGGTTGTAGTTTCCTTATTCTGCTGATTGGACGAGGGTAGCGACATCCCTTTATAATTTGTCTACCTTGTTGAGAATCTGTAAAATAATTAGTTCATTTATTCATCATAAGCTGTGATTAGGAACCAAGATCTATCAAATATATAAACGTATCCCTGTCAACTTACCAGTCCAGAGGACAAGAACCGACAGCTTGCTTCATGACATTAAGCATGTCTCCAGTTTAGTGTTTGTTCCACAAAATAAACACTATTTTTTTATTCATCCATCAAATATAGTAGTTTCAAGGTGGAAAATAATCAGTAAGCATAAGAAATGGATAGTTTGAGGAAGTAGTTCAACGTACCACTAGGTATAATGGGCTCTAAATCAAGCAAAAATAGTTTCACATATTAACCCTAACACTCACTGCCTGCATGGACTTGGTAGTGGCACATCGGCAGATGCATAATAACTGATTTGAACTATAGAATTTGCCCATATCCATGGTGGAAAAGTTCTCATGGTGGCTAAGTTATTGCCATGAAACAGGGGAGGTAAGAAACCAGGAGCACAGTTTGCCCTCTTTAGCTAATATTGGCCATCTGCAATTACCTCTGGATCTTGGAAAAAACTTAAACATTCTCCAATCCTTAGTTTCATAAATTATAAAACAGGAAAATAATAAAATATGTCTAATTAAATTAAATACTTTATGTAAAGTTGTAATCATAGTACCTGGAATGTATAACTCCTTAAAAGAAAGTAAGTTTTTCTATTATTGAACGATTGAAAGCCAAATATTGTTAAAGACATTTTAAAAGTAACGTGTTTAGACCCTTTGACTACTCTTATATGTTTTTACCAAGTAGAACTCCTGCATATTTATCTGTGATATTTCTAAACATTAAAGAAGGAATATGCAATGAAATTACACAAAGAAATAATGTATTTAATATATTGGCATTAAAAAAGAATTCAACCACAATAGTCATGGATAAAGGGGATTTACATCTCATGAAAGAATCCACATTTCATTCTGATTCCTTGTCATCAGGAATATTTCCATTGATGCTCTAAATTCCTTCCTTTCCCTTTCTTACTTTTGGACATAACCTGGATGCAACAGCATTGGAGGTAGCAGCGAGGACACACTGCACCACTGTGAATTGGAGAGGAGGCTGTATGTGCACTGTGACCGAAAGTAGAACTGCAGTAGATTCAAATGTATGCAAAGTGAATATTCCAGTAATGCAAACTGGACTTATTTGCAGACAATGAGGAAAGGAAGTTTGTGTTTGCTAATTACAGTAAATCAGCACCTTCCCAAACCAGCATTTTGATGGATGCCTATAATCCCAGGATAGAAGCAGCAAGATCAGGAATTCAAGTCCAGCTTAGGTTATACAAAGAGATTCTGTTTCAATATGGCTGACTAGCAAAGCAAGTGAAACAAAAACAGAGAATTAAGTATTACATAAAATAAAAATTTTTAAAGTTACTTCTTCAAAAGTGTTCATTTTAAGTCCTTACTGGGAATACCGTTTTTCCAACTCAAACTTGGAGTTCCAACCTCTTCCTTCTGCTGGATCCCCAGACCTTATTCCATTTCTTGCACCACAAAAAACTCCCCATCTCTAAAGTTCAGAGAATAACCTCTGAATAACAGAAGTTTGGGAGTAAAACTGATTTAAAAGCCACATCTTTAACAAGACAGGTAGGGTAGGAAATCACACAGGAAGTCTGCTTGTACCCTGTCTTTATCACAACTCGAACAGACACTACAATTGAAACAGCTTTCTTTTACTTACTGACAATACAACTGCAGTGACATAAGTCAATAGATAAAGACTGGAAACAGGAATGTGAACCCCTTAACTATAAGATGAAAGACTTTGAAAATGAGAATGTGACCTCTCCTCAAGGGCCCCAGCATGAAATTGAACTTATAAATGAAAACAAAAAACTAAACGTAGAACACCAGTATGACCGAGTCATATCATTGTGAACACCTATCCAACGGGCTCTATATCCATGTTACTTGGGAAACCGTTGGAATACTAACAAGAATATAAAAACTATATATTTCCATCAGGAATTGTTTTCAGACATGAGCAAAAAGTAAATTTAGGGAAAATATAAAATAAATAGTTAGATCTGAAAACTGTTACTTTAAAAATAGTATTCCAGATTCAGATTTCTATTTTGTTATTTTGGCAGTTCATACACACTTTATTTTGATTCAGCTTCCCCCCGTCCCTTGGTATATGGTACAAATACCACATATTCTCTCTCAAATGTAGATGCTATTTTCTAATTTATATATGTGTATTTATGTGATAATTAATGTATATATAGGTCAGGAACTAGAGAGGGACTGAAGACTAAGCCTACAGGGAACTTTAGAGAGGAAAAGAGGATGTAAGGAGAGGGATGGAAGTTAATACAGCACAGGTGGCATCAAAGTGCAAAGGGGACTACTGAAGATTTTGGGTACAAGTTAGAGGGTGGGAGAAAAGTATCAAAGGGGGAAAGGATGAATCAAAATAAAGTGTGTATGAACTGCCAAAAAATAACAAAATGGAAAGAAATGAAATTCTCTCACATAGTTCCTTCTCAAACACTTCAAATGATAAAATAATAATAATAATAATACCTGTAAGAAGGGATTTCCTTTGCTGTCCTCAAGCAAGGAAAATCCTTTCCAAACCATAGATAATATTATTTATGATGAATTAAACTATACAACAAGTTTCTCAAGCTATTCCAATAAAATAAAATTTACCAGCTATGGAACAGCAAGATGGGCAGCAGTACAAGTAGTGCTGACACACGGGGCCATAGCAAAGTGCCCTCACTGGACAGGACAGTACAAGACACACTTCTATAACACTCCATGGTCTTCCCAGGTCTCCACTAGACCTAGAAGTCACATGTACATGCTTTTTGTGATAGCCTAAATCATCATTTAAAGAAGCAAGTTTTTCCCCTTGCTTTAGCTAATTTAGTTTTCTCTTGCTAAGAAAGAAAAATGCATTGAACATTCTATTAACCACACAGAGACAGCCAAGTTTCTCTGGAGCCAAGTAACCATGCTAGTCTTCTGTCATTAGCACTTTGAAAGTCAGATCTGAAAATCTGGCATCTGAATATCAATATTTGAACATTCCCTCCTCTTCCACAATAGACATAAATCTTCCAGAGCCATGCTTAGCAATGAGCTAAGTCTTGGCCTACATTTTTGGCAAAGAGAGGGACATAAATGAGACACCTCACCCGACGTTAATTTTGCTTTATGCAGTGAGTGTTTGAAAGTACCTTGTGGGCCAGAAGTGTGCGCTGCGAGGATCACTGCTGAGATGTGCATTTCCATACAGAGAGACAAAGGAGTTGGTTTTTACTCCCAAGCCTTTTGCTACTTAAATAAAGTTATTGGCTGCCTAATGAATGTTAGCTGCAGTGCTCCCTGTGGTCAGCAGGGCTGTTGCTTAATGAATTGCTTAATGTGCTTGATTACTGTTACAATGTTGAATGAAGAAAAGGCAAGAGAGAGTTGAAAGATTCACTGGAGGATATGATGAAAATGAATTGGATCAATAGGAACTTTTTGCTCGTCTCTGAGCAGCACATTATGGGCTGTATTGTTAGAGTTGGAGGATAATGCAATTTTGTGGCCTGTTGTCTTTTTATAATTCACATATATAAATCTCCTTCGACAGTGAGTTTTAGGGCTAGCCTTCCCGGAGTTATAAATGATCCCCAGACTCTAGCCCTGGTTACTTACATGGACAGATAAATTAATTAGGAAAACTTTTATGCCAATTACTTTATGCCCTTGGCTTTCATATGTTTCTGAAGAGCAGCAGCTAATTAAAGATATGATTCATAATTACTAGTCGATCAAGTAGTTGAGTAATGGAATCAGGAACTCTTCCAAAGAAAATTATCCATCACATCCTCACTAATTGTTACATAATACAAAAAGAGTTGGAATTCAAATACAGAATCACTCACTTTGAAAGGTTTGTTTTCAATACTTTAAAAAAATATATAATTATAAACCTAATACAAATTCTTGTAATAATGAAGCATATAAGTAAAGCTTTTATCCTTTCTTTTTAAGTAAATAGTTCTACAAGTCTCAAATAACCTCAAGGCTTAAAAATGATCTTAAGGAAATATTTTTGCCTTTTGTTTGTCCTTTTCATATCACAGAGCCAAAACACATTGTCTCTCCTATAGTCATACCCTTTTAGCCACACTTAAGTAAGATTGTTGAAACCCAGTGTCCTGGAGTGGGAAGGAGGGACTACTAAGGACCACCCACTGGCATGTATTGGATTAGGAAAGTTCCCAGGCTCAGAAAAGCTCTGAATGTTAATACTTGAGGAATACTGAAAGCCCCCAGAACAGGCAGTTGTGAAAGATTATGTACATCCCACATGTATACTAGCTTAGAGTAATTATGGGCCTTTGTTTAAATGTAACACAGGACCAGAAGAGTAAAATAATCTTGTACGGAGAAAATGTTTTGACTTAGGAAGTCCTAGCCATGAGCTGTGACATGCTTCCTGGGGGCTGTCTCAGAAAACCTTCCTTCCCTTTCTCTCCTCCCTAGCATTGTCATGCCTTCTATTTTTTTTGTTTCTAATCTCTGACTTCATCCCTAGAGATGACTAGTGTAGCGTAAGTAAAAACACAAGGTGTTCAAGAGAAGACTAGACCAAGAGTTTCCATGTGTTGCAGGCCATTTCTCTAATCCAAAGGTTCAGTCTTGATGACTGGCCAGATCAGTTCCCTGCCTTCCCAAAGAGTGTGCCTAGACACACTGATTCAATAACTAAAGAGTAAAAAAAGAATATTCTATTGTTTTCATCTGCTTAAG
This sequence comes from Mastomys natalensis, assembly GCA_021653895.1. Classification (NCBI taxonomy): domain Eukaryota; kingdom Metazoa; phylum Chordata; class Mammalia; order Rodentia; family Muridae; genus Mastomys; species Mastomys natalensis. The sequence continues at coordinate 282,775 of JAJTUV010002108.1, read as the reverse complement.
AAGCATTCAATGCCAAGCATGTTCAATGCCAGACACTCTGCAGGATCGGAGAGAGAGACAAGAGTTTAATCACCATCCCAGAGAAGGAGAAGGAGATGCACTCCAGTAAGGAGCTGGCAGGGTTCAGATGAATAGCAGGAGGAGGCATTATTCTAACCTGTAGTGACTTCTACAAAACTCTGCTGGGTAAAATCTGAGGATATTCTGATTATTGAAAGTATCTTGAAAACAGATGGCTTTATTTTAATTTGCATGTTGTTGAAAAAGCAGGTCATTTCATCTTTAAGAGTTCAGTTGTACTGAGGCCTAGGATCAGACTAAGGAAGGGGTATAGATGGGGTCAGTCTAAGAGAGGATAAAGCAAGTTGCTCAATAGCAAAAGGCAAAGGTTCTTGCTAGAATGTATGAAGAACTGTAAGTTAGAAAAGCCAAACAGCCTTAATTAATTTGACGCCTCATACAACTAAAAGCTACTTGTGATGCCATTTGAAGCACATGCTAGGCACTGAAGATGACTGTAGGTTGGACCGTCACAAGGAAAGAAGATGCTGGCAGGAGTGTGAATGCATGCCGAATGTGGGGATGTGCAGATGTATTCTTTCTCAAAGAGGCCGTACACAATACATTTTCAGCCTTCATAAGAACATTCATGGTTTCATTCCAATTGGCCCTTGCTCTCCAAGTAAGTAAGAGTTCTTGTTAGACTTTCCCAATAGCAAACATATGGGATATCCAGAGAGACCAAATGAGTGGGACATTTAGTTTGGGATATTTTGAGTTGCCTTGGGTTTGTTTTTCAAATATCAGACCAACCCTTTCATTAGGTTTTACCTTCAAAGGCTATTCTGTTCCCAACAAGAAGGCCCAAGGAGTCACAGTCAACAATGCCAATGGTGTAGCATAAAGTGGGTACCCTCAGCTGTTGTACAACTTCTTAATAGTCCTTAAAGAAAGGGGATTCATGGCAACAGAAACATCAACAGTAGACCCAAGACACAAGAGTTTTTGGCATCCTGGCTAAAGTCTTTGGAAAAAAATTAAAGTGAATCAATTAAAAATTGTTGCCCAACTCTTCTACAAATCAAACAATTGAGCTGAAAGAGAAGAATATTGTTCAGTCTCCTGAATTAACACCCTTTACTTCTCCCTCCACACCTCTTGCTGGTAAAAGCAGACGTCTTGCCAACTAACAGACTGAATTCATGTTTCCTTCACTCTCCTTCATGTAAATAAGAAAAGTTCCTACCAGATTGTGATCTCACAGGAACAGATCCCCAGGTCTCCAGAGCTCGAAGACAGAAGTACGTGGTGAAAGCTTAGTGGGAAGGGTCAATCTGCCACCACCCCAGCCGAGGTCTCTTCTGCTCAGCACCATTAACAAAACTTCATATGGACGAGTACTAAAAAAAAAAATAGGAAAGAAAGCAAGCCATCATGTGGGCATCTATAGAAACCACATCTCTCTTCTCACCTTTCCCAAAGGAGTACCTATCATGCACATTTCAAGTTGCTGGCCTCCACCCAAACTAGATGCTGAAACAAACAAAAGTGGAATGTTTCTGCTTGTTAAGTGTCTATGAACAATAAAATGACCACAACAAGGAATACATATGCATGATTATTTTGGTGCTGTTTCTTCAAGAAAAATTAATGTTACATATGGACTGAAAAAAATCCTGTTTATACATTTATTATTAAAATTGGCATTCCCAGTTGTGGATACTGAAAACTCTAAAGCATTTGTAAGACTACTTGTAGTGACCACTCTCAAGAGTAATAATAATATATGACTCTGTTCCAGGAAGGTAAATCACAGAGGAAGTCATCCTGACAGTGTAAGAACTGGCGTCATTAACTGTCAACCTGAGTAGCCTGTGCATGGAGGATCCAACTGCAGAGCAGAACAGCAGAAGGTGGTGCCTTTTCTTACCCTGTGCTCATCTTGCCTGGGTTCTAAAGATAGTTCACCTTTCTTTTGTCAGACGTTCAGATGCATGTGTTTCCAGTATTCATTGGAATGGCTGCCTCACACTCTCTTCTCTAAATAGCTCTCTGACTCAGAAAGCCTTGTATACATAGCTATTTTGAGCCAGACTCTCACAGTGTGGAAACTCCTTGGGATTACATCAGGCTCTTTGGAGGAAGAACTCAATTCCAGGCCTGCAGAACAGTGTCAAATACCTACTTTTATACAATGAATAAGTGAGCGATAAGATCCAAATGCTTATTCTGCTCCAAAATTTTATCCCCATTTAACAGCCGTAATGGTTTTATGATGCAAAATCATATGATGTTCCTCTGTCAATTTTTTCCTGTGCATGGATGTTGCTAGGAACATTCTCTGCATTACCCAAAGACTGAGATGCCATTCTTGATATTCAATTTCTTTTTTATCTCTTCCTCCTTCTCTCCTCTCCTTCTTCCTTCCCTTCTTCTGGCCACACTCACCTTCTTCTGGTTGCTCAAACATCTACACATAGAGCTCTGATCCAGGACCTCTGCAATGGCAAAACCTTCTACTTGGAATGTCTTTCTTACATTTGCATATTGCTGGCTTCCTCACCTAAATTCAAGTCCGAGTTCAAGTAGGTTTTTAATGAAACTTACTCTCATTTAAGTTGCATCTCATACTCAGTCATCCTTGTTCACTTCTGTCTATTTTCCCCCAAATTTTCCTTTTCAAAAGTACTAACATGATTATTTACCTTTTATAAGCCTTGTCTCTACCTTTCCTTTCTTGGGGAAAATATCCTTTGATTTGGATCTATACTTTTACTGATGCAATCCAAGGATTTAAAACAACCCTTAGCACTCAATGCTTTCTCAGTATATACTCAGTGAACACACACACACAAAGATTCTCTTTAAAAAGTGAGGTGACTGTCTCAAGGCTCTCTCTGAGAAGTGGAAATAGACTTTGGATAGGTGGGAATAAACAAGAAGCATCAGGTTGAGGAGGGGGTAGGGATGGAAAGAAAGAGTACTGGGAGAAAGAAGTGGAACTGAGGGATATCAGGGTTATATAGAAACCTAATGCAAAGAGAACTCACTGGAATCTGTGAGGGTGTCTCTGTTGAAGACTCCTAGGAATGGGGGATATGGACCCTGATCTATAGTAACAAGGCTCCCAGTGGTGGGCCGGCCTGGGATACCAACTCAGCCAAATAACCTTCAACCTACAATTTATCTTGCCTGCAAGATGTGCTGGTGTAAAGATGGCACAGAACTTGTGGGAATTGCAAACAAATGACTGGTCCAATTTAAAACCCATGCCATGAGACAAGCCCTTGGATGGGCCTACCCTGCCACTTCCTGGATGGACATAAAACAGATTGGGTAGCCCAGAGACTTATGATTGATTCACAAACAACCAGAAAAGTAAGCAAAGAGACTAACAAAATCAATGAAATAACGCCTAATGAGATTCTGCTATACTGGTGGACAAGAGCCTAACATAGTTATTCTCAGAAAGTCTTCATCCAGCAAATAAGGGGAGTGAATGCAGAGACCCATTAGGCAGACCTTTGGAATCCCCAAGAAGAGAAGAGGAAGAACTATAGGATCCAGAAGGGTCAAAGACATTACAAGAACACAAGAACACAGCCGAGAGAATCCATCGACCAGGACTCATAGTGGCTCACAGAGATAAAAGTGATAAGCAGAGAGCCTGACCTAGGAATTGTATGTGTGTGTGTGTGTGTGTGTGTGTGTGTGTGTGTGTGTGTGTTGTGTGTGAAACTAATATTTAAATCTAATTATTTACTTAGGAACAAAGAGTTTGAAAGGCTCGTAATTAGTCAGAAGTCCAGGCATATCTGTACCACAAAATCTGGTTTCTCTAGGGAATATTAATTTTTAGAGTAATTACTTAACATTAATATCTTGATTAATAATAACATTAGCATACAGTAATTGTTCCACTATTATTCATTAAAGATCACACATCTCCCAATTGATATCTTCTGAAAGAGGACGAAGAAAGTAAGATTAAGAGGTATATTACGGTTTTAAATCATATTTAAAGCTAGAACTTTCTAACAAGTAGATTATTTAAGTGGTTATCTTATTTAGCTTCTTTTGTAAGCTAAAGGTACATTACTGTGGAAGGAATACTGGGACAATTTGTCCTCAAAACCCTCTTATAAATGTTTATTATGCATTTGCTAATTATTTTTTGGAAGCTCAAATAGTCTATGAAGGTGAATAATAAAAACAGAATCATTAAGTTGAACATCAGCAACTTAGAGTGGTAAACAGCCTAAGATACCTGTTAACAGAGCTCTACGCCATCTAAAAGAAGAATATCAGATTTGGGCAAAGAAAGAGCTTGAGTATTGGTTAAAAGAAAAACTGGCAGAATATGGTCTAACCATGACCAAATTAGGATAGCTGTCTAATCACAATATAGTAGAGAGGACATCACTACTGTAGACCTTGGGACAATTCACTGAAGAAAGAGCTTGGGTCAATCAAACAATTGTGGTTTAGAAAGCTAACCATGAGGATTGCAACCCCATGGAAGAACAACAATATCAACTAACTTGACCACCCAGAGCTCCCGAAGACTAAACCACCAACCAAAATGTACACATGGAGAGACCCATGGCTCCAGCTATATATGTAGCAGAGGATGACTTTGTCAGGCATCAATGGGAAGGGAGGCCCTTGATCCCGGGGAGGCTTGATACCCCAATGTATCAATGATTGACGGTGGGGAAGCACCCTCATAGAGGCAAAGCGGAGGGGATAGGATCGAAGGGGAGGGGTTGTGGTAGGGAAACCTGGAAAGGGGACAACATTTACAATGTAAATAAATGAAATAACCAATAAAATAGATAAAATAAAAATAAAAGAAAGAAAATCAACCTTAATGTAGAACTGCGGAGCATCTGCATGCTCTCCCTCATACCATCCCTTGCCCTGTCCCCACTGGGAGGAACAGGGGCTTAAACTTGCAAAGCCATGCAGAAGTTAGAATTGGACTTAACCAAAGTGTACTGCTTTTGAGTTACAAGCAGAACAGTCAAGCCGGAGCCAGGGGATTTGAAAGAGAAAAGAAGGAAAGTGCAAATCCCACTAACTCAGATCTGTCTCTCAAACTCACAGATCAAATGAAGCATCTCCCCTAGCCTGCTTAGAAAACTGAAAAACAAAGCATAGGAAGTTCTCTCCTTAGATACCTGGAATTGCTGTGGGTTTTTTTTTTCTATACCTTAATCCATTTTATTTTATTGCTTTATTGATATTTAGCACAAACTGAAATCTGTTGAATTAAGTAGACTAATAGATCATAGCCTTATGTACATTTCAGCTGATCCTTGAAAATATGAACCATTTCTTTCTTTTTCTTTCTTTCTTCCTTTCTTTCTCCCTCGTTTTTTTTTTTTTTTTTTTTTTTTTTTTTTTTGAAAAATTTACACTTACCTTCAAGTGGTGAAATACAGAAATGGACAGAAAGTATACTTTTATATTGTTTATTATTTAGTTTTTTAATATTTATTTTAAACTCCAAATTTTATTCACTTGCCGATCCACCCTCTGACTGTCCCACATCCCATACCTCCCCGCCTCCCCCAATCTCCACGAGGATGTCCCCATCCCTTACTCCCCACCCCACCAGATCTCCAAAGTCCCTGGGGCCTCCAGGCTCTTGAGAGTTAAGTGCATCTTCTCTGACTAAACCCAGACCCAGCAGTCCTCTGCTGTATATGTGTTTGGGGGCATTATACCAGCTGGTGTATGCTGCCTTTTTGGTGGTCCAGTGTTTGAGAGATCTCAGGGATCCAGGTTAATTAGACTGCTGGTCCTCCTATAGGGTCACTCTCCTCCTCAGCTTCTTCCAGCTTCTCCCCAATTCAACCACAGGGTGAACAACTTCTGTTCATTGGTTGGGTGCACATATCTGCATCTGACTCTTCCAGTTGCTTGTTGGGTCTTTTGGAGGGCAGTCATGACAGGTCCCTTTTTGTGAGTGCTCCATAGCCTCAGTAATAGTGTCAGACCTTGGGACCTCCCAATGACCTGGATCCTACTTTGGGCTTGTCGCTGAAACTTCTTTTCCTCAAGCTCCTCTTCATTTCCATGCCTGTAATTCTTTCAGACAGAAACAATTATGGGTTAGAATTTTGACTGTGAGATGGCAACTCCCTCCCTCACCTGATGCCCTCCCTGTCCCCCTGTTGGAGGCAGGCTCTATAACTTCACTCTCCTTACTACTGGGCGCTTCATCTAAGGTTCCTCCCTTTGAGTCTTGACAGTCTCTCACCTCTTAGGTCTCTGGTGCATTGTGGAGGGTCCCCCCCCCCCAACCTCCTACCTCCAGAGGTTGCCTGTTTCCATTTTTTTTTGCTGGCCCTCAGGACTTCAGTCCTTTTCCCTCACCCAATACTAGATCAGGTTCCCCTCTCCCCAACCTGCCCCATCTACTTTTCCTCCCTGGTCCCTCCCTCTCTCCTCACTTGTGACTGCTTTCTTCTTCCTCCCAAGTGGGACTGAGTTATCCTCACTTGGGCCCTTCAGCTTGTTGACATTTTTGAGTTCTGTGTACTGTATCTTGAGTATTCTGTACTTTTTTATTGGCTGATATCTACTTATTAGTGTGTACAAACCATGTATATCCTTTTGGGTCTGAGTTACCTCAATCAGGATGATATTTTCTAGTTACATCCACTTGCCTCAAAACTCAGGATGTCCTCATTCTTAATAACTGAATAGTATTCCATTGTGTGAATGAACCACATTTTCTGCATCCATTCTTCTATCTTGGGACATTTAGGTTGTTTCCAGCTTCTGGCTATAACAAACAAGGCTGCTATAAACATAGCAGAACATGTGCCCCTGTGACATGGTGGAGCATCTTTTGGATATATTCCTAAGAGTGGTATTGCTGGGTCTTCAGGTAAATCTATTTTTAATTTTCTGAGGTACCTCTAGATTGATTTCCAGAGTGGTTGTACCACTTTGCAATCCCACCAGCAATGGAGGAGTGTTCCTCTTTCTCCACATCCTTGCCAACATGTGCTGTTGCCTGAGGTTTTGAACTTAGCCATTATGATTGGTGTAAGGTGGAATTTCAGGTTTATTTTGATCTGCATTTCTTTGATCACTAGGGACTTAGAACATTTGTTTAGGTGCTTCCAGCCATTAGAGATTTCTCTGTTGAGAATTCTCAGTTTAGTTCTATACCCCATTTTTGATTGGGTAGTTTGGTTTTTTTTGGTGGTTAGTTTCTTAAGTTCTTTATATATTTTGGAGATTAGCCCTCTATCAAATGTGGGGTTAGTGAAGACTTTTTCCCAATCTGTAGGTTGCTGATTTCTCTTATTAGCTGTGTCTTTTGCCTTACAGAAGCTTTCCAGTTTCATGAGGTCCCATTTACCAATTCTTGATCTTAGAGAGTGAACCATTGAAGTCAATGGGATACAAATTGTCAAACAAGAAATAAAGGTATCACTATTTTCAGATGATATGATAGTATGCATAAGCGACTGAAAAAAATCTACCAGAGAACATCTCCAGCTGATAAATCACTTCAGCAAAATGGCCAGATATAAAACTAACTCAAATAAATAGGTAGTCTTTATTTATACAAATGATATACAGACTGAGAAAGAAATTATGGAAACAACTCCCTTCACAATAGCCACAAATAATATAAAATATTCTGGACTAATGCTAACCAAACAAGTGAAAGATATGTATGACAATAACTTCAAGTCTCTCAAGAAAGAAATTGAAGAAGATCTCAGAAAATGGAGAAATCTCCCATGCTCATGGATTAGCAAATTAACATAGTAAAAATGGCCATCCTACCAAAGGCAATCTATAGTCAATGCAATGCCCATCAAAATACCAACGCAATCTCAAAGACATGGAAAGAGCAATTCTCAAATTCATCTGGAAAGGCAAAAATCCAGAATAGCGAAAACAATACTTAACAATAAAAGAATGGCTGGGGAATCACCATCCCTAACCTCAAGCTTTACTACAGAGCAATAGCTTTAAAAATTGCATGGTATTGGTACAGAGACAGACACGTTGATCAATGGAATAGAATTGAAGATTCAGAATAAAATCACATACTTACAAGCACTTGATCTTTGACAAAGAAGCAAAACATAAAAAATGGAAAAAAGAAAGCATCTTCAAACAAATGGTGCTGGTCTAACTGGCTGTCAATATGTAGAAAAATAAAAATATACCCATATTTGTCACCTTGCACAAAGCTCAGGTCCAAGTGGATCAAGGACCTCAACATAAAACCTGATATACTGGATCTAACAGAAGAGAAAGTGGGAAAGAGCCTTGAACTCATTGGCACAGGGGAAATTTCCTAAACAAATACCTGGAATTGTTAACAAAAACAAGAAGTTGGTTTGCCTAGCATTGAGAGATACAGCACAAAGGGGAAAAAAGAAAAAAGAACAAAAGAACTACAGCAGTAGCATGTAGACTCATTTTCTTGTCTCTTTCGAATCAGAGGACACTAGTACTAGTCTGGCTGTTGAATTTGACTTAAAATAACTAAATCCAAATAAGATGCTTTCTACCACCTTGCTGATACATACATGCAGCACTGTCCTCCTCCAGATTTTGAGTAACATATGTTTTCATCGCATGTCTACTAACAAACCAATGCTCCTGAGCCATCCTTCTGCCTCTCCTTGCCTGCCTCAACAAGCCGTTCATTCTGTGAGTTTCAAATGAAATATCTCATTTGTTGTCATTGTACGAGATCGTTTAATATTCTGTGGGCACATGCCATATGGTTTGAAGGAAGATGATAAGTCCTGTTTTGTCACTTCTTGTTGGCAAAATGCAAAAGGAAGGGAAACAGAGACACTTTCCATACATGAAGCTTTAAGAAAATATTGGGGAAAATATTGCAAACTGAATTATAATGTGCTAAATATGAATTTTATTGATGGAGGAAGAAGTTCACAGTTGTCTTCTACTGCTTTACAATAGATAGTGCTGTGCACAGAATGTTGGCAAGCATGGCTATGTCATACAATAATAAATTGAAGTTCTGCTCGCCTTGTGAATGGCAGCCTTTTCTTTGCCCATGTATTATAAGGTCAGCATTCAGTTATTTTCTTAAACAAAACAAAGTTAAACAGAGTGAATTGTAACATGATTCATAGGTAAGTTCTCTGCTGTGAGATTAAGGAACTAAATGTTTTAAAATAGTGGAGTTAATATTTGGGGAAGAATAAAGAACAAAACTAAGTCATATACAATAACAGTATCATAGTGGTAGGAAATTAGTGGAAAACGCTAAGTTGCCCACTACAGTAGATTATATTACATTGTGTCAAAAAGTACATACAACTCTCATGTATACAGACTTTAAATTTTAAATATCTGATTTATGTATTACAGACAAAACACTAATATGTGGTTGTAAACAGGTCAGTGTATAATAGAGATGTTTTGGAAATAGAGAAGATAGTGTACTACAAATGTCCCACATATCTAAGCAATGCTTCAACCATATAGGTCAATGCTAGGATGACAGTAAGTGCAAGTATTACCACTCCAAGGACAACACAGTCCTGCACTTAGAAGCCTAAGACCATCCTGAGTCAGGTATTTAATAATTTATAACATATTCAGTGGGCTACAAAATGTATTCTTCAAACAATTATACTATAAACAAATAGAATAAAATAAAGGTTTTTACTCTGGAGGAAGCCCTCATCTTTAGTTACTATTACATTGTATCAGTGATGCTCAACCCCAGAACTGCACTTGCTACGATTATAGTTTTCTCCATAAAGTGGCACACTGCTTGACTTAATGGACATGAAATATTGTCCTCACTTTTGTAGTTTTGAAATGGATCCAACTAAACTTCCATCTTATTATGAAGTTGGCCTTAATTCATACGAGAACATTCCTCAATTAAGATTATGTATCCTCAGCAAAGAGTTGGAGATGAGAGAAGGTTCTGTGTATTTTGTTGACTGAGCCTACTAGTTGCCCTGAAAGCACACACCTCTCTCTCTAGGACGTTTACATGACAGACTTTCAAGGGAGAAATGCTTACTCTCTTAAGTCAATCAGTTAGGAGCCTTGACCCTGTAGCTCCTTGAGATAAATTCCATCTCTCTAAAAACATATCTAGACAAAATTGTGATGGCAAAAAAAAAAAAAAAAGAGAAAGAAAATTTACTTCAATAATACAAAAATATAATCATTTCCTTTAAATTTTCCAAAAGTTAATCTGATAATGACAAATACAAGAGATCACAAGGCACTGCTATTTTATTTATAACAATTTAAGAAAACCTTAATAGCATACTTGGAAAAGAACCTAGCTAAGCTAAACAGACATTGTTTCTTAGTACACGTGTTCAAATGGCTATGCACAAAGCAACTGTATGCTGTATCACACAGAGATACAAGAAGATCAGTACTACACAAAGTACAGGCAATGTGTGTGTGTGTGTGTGTGTGTGTGTGTGTGTGTGTGTGTGTGTGTAAAACTAACCTGACAATATATATATTGTCCTATCCTGAGTTGAGAAAGCCAGGGAAGAAAGTTAGTGAGCAGCACCCCTCTCTGGTTTCTGCATCAGGAGGTTCCTGCCCTGTTTGAGTTTTGGTCCTAACTTTCCTCAAAGGTGAATAGATATGTAGAATTGGAAGTCAAAGAAAAAAAGAAAAAAACAGAAAACCACCTTTCTTCCCCATGTTGCACTTTGCACTGGCCATGGTGTTCCATCACAGCAATAGTAATGCGAATTAACAGGTAACAGTGGATTTGTGACCTGATCCACGGGAATGAATTTAGTTGCTGCTACTAGAGTCCTGCTCAAAACCCATGGCTGGGAATGTCCTAAGCCTTTACTGATTTAATTTTTAAATTGGTAATAATTCTATCAGGAAAAAAATAGACTTAATCAAATTGGCTAAGAGACATGCTGGACATATTAAACTAAGTAAATATTAATGGTAATAGTTTATAAGAAAATTTGATTTACTGGGCTGGAGAAATAGCCTTAGAGTTTAAGACCAAATGTTGCTCTTGCAGAGGACCTGATTTCAATTCCCAGCACCGACATGGTGGCTCACAACCTTTTACAACTCCAACTAAAGAGGATCTGACACACTTTTCTGACCTCCATGGGCACTAAACAAACATGTGATACACATACATACATCCAGGAAATGTACCTATACATATAAAATATAAAATAAATGAATCTTTTAACTATTAAGTTGATTTATGTAGTAAAATATTTTAATATTTTATTTAGTTATAAAACAAATTGAGAAAGTTATTAGGCATTATCCCTTTCTTGAAGTATACTTCATTCCAGATACCTTAGATTCCAGAAAGATGATCTCATGGGTAAAAACACTTGCCACATAATCTGGCAAACTAATTTGATTCTCAGAACTTATATACATATGGAAATAAAACAAGGAGAGGTAGGAGTAATTGTGGTAAAAGCTTGTTTATGTATCAAATTCTCTAATATTTTTAAATAGGAGGAAACTGTCTCTACAAAGTTATCCTCTAATATCCATACCTGTGGCTTAGACTCCCATCACACACACACACACATATGAACACACACACATCAGCTTCATCATTGTAATAATGATAATAATAATATATTAATAAGCTTATATTCAATAGCTTAGAAATTATGGTTCAAAATTATATATTCATTTCATAGAAGAATTTGCAGGGTAATTGAAATAGAAAAGCTTGGGGAATCCATTCAGAAATTTGAAAACTTTTAATATGTTATCCTTCTAACAATTGCTTGAAATCAAAACAATAAATTTTATTAAGATACAGGAAAAGTTTTGAGTATATTAGAAACAAACTTGAAACCCTACCATCAAGACCTTTTTCACCATTGCTTAGGAAGAAGAAGGTTTAACCATGCAGGTTAACTTGGAAAAGATGAAATCATTAATCAAATATCTCATAATTTAGTTGGAAGCCTAGTGAAATAATGTGCTTCTTGTATTAAATAATTTCTTTTCTTTTATGTACAAGTTAAATATCTGTTGATTGTTTTATAAAGATATTAATGATACAGATAAAACATGCTGATCTGTGGGTCTCAGATGTCAGTTCCCTGTGTCCACTATAATATCCAGGAGCAATTTCTGCACAATAAGTTCATCTCAGCCACGGAAAGTCACTGTCAGCTCTTCAAGAAAGACAAGCCATATACAAGCTCTTCAGGAAGGACAAGCCATACCCATGTCACTTGTTCAATGCCCTGAAGGTCAAGGTAAAATACACTATTGTGGACAGGAGCTGAGAAAGGAAACACACTGCTGAAGTTTGAAACCAGAAGTCAAAAGCAGGACTCATGCTTCAGGCCCGCAACACGTGAGCTCCTCCACACTGCATAAAACATAGACATCCGTGGATCTAGGTTTCCTCTGTAACTGTTTATTTGAATCTCCTCTCCACTCTCCCCATGGAAAATGTAACAATACAAAGTCAGCAAACCTTCCAGTAAGGAGTCCCACAATAAACAGTGCAGGTTTTGCAGATTATAAGTGACTTTTGATATGTACACTTTTATTACTCAAAATTATTGAAACTCATTCTTAGTTTATAGGTCAAACAAAAGTAGGTGACTGGTTAATTTGGAGCTGCATTTTATGTTGACCCATGCTTATTGAGGACAGGAAAAAATATTTATCATAGTGAAAACATTTCAGAATGCTATGATTAGTGATAAACACAAATCATTCTCTGTAGAATACTTAAAAATATTATCAGTGAATCCTGACAACAGCGAAAGGAGGATGTGATCAAAATGAATTTTTTAAAAAAGACTTCAACTCTCAAATTGCTACAATTAACCAAACATTTGTCAGGCCTTACATTTACCGTAACTGTGTCAAGGATCAATGTGTATGGTACTGCCTGACCACCTGTTTCTGATCCCTGAGAAACTATGGTGGAAAAAGAGAACTGAGTCCTGCAAATTGTCCTCTGACCTCCATACACATACCATGTCTGTGAGAGGGAAGATAACCAATGAGACGAACAAGGAAATGGGATAGAACAGTGAAGAGTGGCATAAATATAAAGAAACTATGTACAAGGGAGAATAATAAAACCAACATGTTAACTTTTTTAAATTTTTTTTTATTTAGTTATTTAAATCACATCGTAAGTTACTTATTTACACAGAGGTTATAAACACAAAAAGGCAGGATGTGGGGAAGGGAATGGCACCGGCACCAGAGCATAGGTGTTCAGGAGGAGTACAGATACCTTTCAGAACAGGGTATCAGCTGAGTGTAGGTTAAAATCATTTCAGCATTGCTTTATTTTAGGAAGCTTAAGGTTCGATTTTCCTAAGTTTAAAAAATAAAACTGTTGCAAAAACAAGAAATGCTACAGAAAGAAGAAAAACTTGGGAACTATTTAGCTAGGAATTTTGCCAAACTCTGCTGAAAGCTGCATACACACTTAGACATCACTAGGTGTACTGGAAAGCTTTCTCTCTGTCTTCGTAGCCATCACTGCAATGACCTCCACCAACTGTCAATCCACATTTAAATATATGAGCCTTTAGGGCCGTTTCATCAGAACAACCACAATCTTTTTCTCTTTCCTGTTGTTTTTGCAAGTGTCCATATATCAGGTTGGCATAAGTGACTTTGGCTGTAAGTGGAGGTCAGACGCTCACATTAAGCATCATCTTCCTCATATGTTAAGGCAGAGTCTCTCGGAAACTTCAACTTTCCATTTCTGATAACTAGCTAGTCATCCAGGAATTCCCTTTGGGACATCATACTCCTTGGGCATTTTCATGAGTATTAGATATACTAATGCCAGTCACTATGTTTGCACAGGGCAAGCATTTTACCTGCTGAGCTAACTCTACACTCCCCGGCTTTTGTTCCCCCGTCTCTCTCATTGTTTTAAAACTGTATGTCTCTTTTTATTTACGTGTGTCTGCCTGTGTTTGTTGGCTATGTTATGTATGTGCCAATGGACATACAGGACAAGGAAGGGCATCAGATCCCTTGAAACTGGAATTAATTATAGAGCATTGTAAAAGTTGCAGGGGAGTTGCTATAAGCTTCTTGACATGGGTATCAGGAACTAAACTCCAGACCCTTGAAACAGCATCAGGCACTCTTAAAACTCTGAGCCAACTTCTTCTATCCTAGAAAGCAAAACACACACAAAAGATAGAAAGAAAATGTTAAAAATATGCTTAAAGTGTCTACCCCTTAAAACCAAATACCATGTTTTTTTATTATTATTTATTATTATTAAAAACAATTTTTAAATTTAAATAATGTCTTGATCATATTTCCCCTCCCCCAAGTCCTTCCAGATCTTCTTCCCCTCCATACTCACCATATTTAAGTTCTTTCTCAAAATAAACAAAAACTCTTTAAAACTGAGAAAAAAAAAGAATAAAACAATAGGTCCTCCACAAAAACAAAACAAAACAAGCAGACAACAAACAAACAAAATTAAAAAAACCACCCAACTCTTAACAAAAGAGAAACACACAAAAAACTGTGAAGTTTATTTATTGTATGTATATATGTATATGTGTGTGTGTGTGTGTATATATATATATATATATATATATATATATATATATATATATGTCACTGAACATGAGGCCTGACCTGGAGTGGGTGGTATAAAAATGGAGGAACTGATTTTCCCTCTCCCAGCTGGGATAAATGACAGTTTAGTTGCTAACCCTTGCTGTAGAAGCTACCTTTTCATTCATTCATTTTTTTCTTAAAATATAACACTGTTATAAATAAAGTAGCAATAAAATGCCATATAGATCAATGCCTTGCTCAGCCATCATCAGAGAAGCTTCCACTTGCAGAGAATGAAAGAAACCCACATCTAGACATTACACTGAGAATGAAAGATCTGGAAAACCTCAACCTTTAATGGGATGTCTTCATCAAACTTCTCTCTTTTAGGTTCAGGGAACCCTGAAAGAGGATACAGAAAGAATGTATGATCCAGAGGCAATGAAGGATAGCAAGGAAACGAGGCTCTCTGAGTTAAAGTGAGCAAAGCTCACATGAACTCACAGAGAAAGAAGCAGTATGCACAGGACCTCTGTGCTTAATTAAGACTTCCACTTCGGTGTTTTTATGGACTTCTGAGTGTACAAACAAGTAGGTCTATGATTCTTGTGCCTTCTCTTGGGGTGGGGAAGCATAGTGGGGAAGCATGGTTCCCAGGGCATATAGAAGGAATGGATTGTAAATAAGGTAGAAAGTATTTATCTGGAGAGCATACTATTTGAGAATAATAGTAAAATGTTCAGGATTATCAGTTATGAAATGTAATTACAGAAAGTATCTGCTTATATTGAACCTGAGGGTGGAAGTATCCTAGGTGACTGGCTGTTCCCAGTACAAACCCCTTCTTCTTTACATTGTCTCACTGATCCTCTGTAAAACATGTTAGATGCTCTCAACAGACAGATTTGTTGCAGGCACTGCTTACCTTGATGTCTGGCTTACTAGAAACTCAAAGCTAAATTATACAGTTCAATCTAAATTCAATCCATTTTCAACTAGTGTATTTTTACTACAGTTTTCTGTTTGTCCTTTCATTTTTCTTTATTCTTTGGGACATGTATAAGTTGCCGGAAATTTGCTAGTACAATACAGAGAACATGAAGAAGAGGGAAGAGGACAAAGAGAGGAGGAACATTTTCCTGTAAGCCATTTCCAAGTTTTGCAATGTGATTCCCCAACACCTCTGAAGATTTTAGAGTAGTTTTTTTCAAAGACATTCCCCTGTATAACCTCAATAAAGCCATCAAAACCAGGAAGTTATGTTGATACATTAGCATCATAAAACCCACACACTTCCCTCAAGTTTTACCATGTCTTCCTGTAATGTCATTAATGACAGAAAGATATTCTGAATCAGTGTTAACTGGGGTGTTATCTCTCTTGTCTTCTACATCCTCAGATGCTCAGGTTTCTCTTGTCTGGTGTGACCTTGGCACTAACAACATGTTTCTTTATGATTAAAGTCAGGATTTCATGTATTTATTTGGAAGGTGTTATAGTCAGTATGTTATTTCTTTCTTTTGCTTATTACCTCATACTTGATTTTAAGCTATCTCATTATTTATATTATTTTTTTATCATTTGTATAAGATCGGATTAACCAGGTTCTGCATTGTAAAGCTATTTCTTTTCTCATAATAATTAGTCGTTGTTTTAGGAGGAGATACTGGCAGACCACATGAATTGTCCATTCCTTTACCAAACTTTTACAAAATGAGGTTTGCCACCCATTCTGTTTATCAAATGGTAACTTCTTTATTTTTTTTTTTTTTTTATTATAGTGTTTATTTTTTTTTTTTTGTCTTTCATTTTTTATTGGAAATTTTTTACGTTTCAGATATTCTCTCCTTACCCATTTCCCCCCTCCCTCCAGGAACTAACTATCCCTTCCCCATCCTCCTGCTCCACGTTGGTGTACCCCACCCACCCTCATTCTTCCTACACTGTTAGGTAGGGAAACTGTTTTCTTTCACCACTGACTTGTATATGTTTCGGGACTGACTGTCATTTTGAGAGTTGATTATCCCACATTTGGACAGAAATCTGGGAGCTAGCTTCTGCTGTTCTGTTTTGTCTACAGTGTCTACCATATTTTTCGATCAGTCTGGTTTCTGGAATAAGAACTTCAAAGATTATCATTTACTTATACTTTTTTTTAAACATCGTTGTTTTTTATTGGATATTTTATTTACATTTCAGATATTATTCCCTTACCCCATTTCACCCCTCCCCAGGAACCCCCTATTCCATTCCCCCTCCTTCTGCTTCTATGAGGATGTGCCCCCACCCACCCAACAAATCCCACCTCCCCATCCTCAAATTGCCCCACACTGGGAGTCCAGCCTTCATGGGCCCAGGATCTCCTCTCCCACCTATGCCCAACAAGGCCATCCTCCCCTACATATACAGCTGAAGCTATGGGTCTCTTCTTATGTGCTCCCAGGCTGGTGGTTTAGACCCTGGAGCTCTGGTTGGTTAATATTGTTGCTCTCCCCATGGGGCCAGCAAACTCTTTCAGTTCTTTCAGTCTTCTCTCTAACTTCTCCACTGGGAACCCCTTGATCAGTTCAATGGTTAGCTGTGAGTATCTGCCTCTGAATATGTCAGACTCTGGCAGACTTCTAAAGAGACAGCTATATCAGGCTCCTGTCAGCATGCACTTCCTGACATCCACATCAGCTTTTATGTTTGGTGACTGCACATGGGATGGATACCCAGGTGGAATGGTCTCCAGATGGCCCCTCCTTCAGTTTCTGTCCCACACTTTGTCTCCATATTTGCTCTCATGAGTATTTTGTTACTGCTTCTAAGAAGGACCAAAGCACTTACACTTTGGTCTTTCTTCTTCATGAGCTTCATGTGTCTGTGAGTTGCATCTTGGGTATTGTGAGCTTCTGGGCTAATATCCAATTATCAATGAGTGAATACCATGTGTGTTCTATTGTAATTGGGATATCCTCACTCAGGATGATATTTTCTAGTTCCATCCATTTGCCTATGAATTTCTGGAATTCATTGTTTTTTAATAGCTGAGTAATATGCCATTGTGTAAATGTACCACATTTTCTGTATCTATTCCTCTGTTGAAGGACATCTGTGTTCTTTCCAGCTTCTGGCTATTATAAATAAGGCTGCTATGAACATAGTGGAGCATGTGTCACCATCCCTGACCTCAAGCTGTAATGCAGAGAAATAGTGATAAAAACTGCATGGTATTAGTATAGAGACAGGCAGGAGGATCAGTGGAATAAAATTGGAGATCCAGAAAGAACCCACACAACTATGATCACTTGATCTTTGACAAAGGAGCTAAAACCATCCAGTGAGAAAAGGGCAGCAGTTTCAACAAATGGTGCTGGTTCAACTGGAAGTCAGCATGTAGAAGAATACAAATAGATCCATTCTGATCTCCTTGTACAAAGCTCAAGTCAAGTAGATAAAGGACATTCACATAAAACCAGATACACTGAAACTAACAGAAAATAAGGTGGGAAGAACCTTGAATGCTTGGACACAGGGGAAAAGTTCCTGAACAGAACACCAATGGCTTATGCTCTAAGATCGAGAATTGACAAATAGGACCTCATAAAATTGCAAAGTTTCTGTAAGGCAAAGGACACTGTCAATAGGACAAAACAGCAACCAACAGACTGGGAAAAGATCTTTACTTATACTTTCTAAGGAGATCTCGTTCCCTCTAGAAAAGAATTATCTTCAAGAAACTAAGGACCTAGCATTGTAGACAGCTCAGCAGTTGTTTAAGTGTACTTGTTGATTTTTCAGAGACCTGATTTTGCTTCCCAGCACTCACAGCTGTCTGTCAGTGCAATTCTAAAGCATGTGATGCCCTCTTCTGGTCTTTGAGAATACCAGGGACACATGATAGACAGACAGACATGCAAGCAAATCACTTGTGTGATATTCATACACATGCATGCAGGCAAATGCTTATAAAATGAAATAAATAAGTCTAAGCAAGAAAAAAAGAGACTACAGATCTGGGAACTACATGAGTTGTTGAGGTATTATTCCTGCTAGACCTGAATATGTAAGTCCAACATCATCATAGAGTGTAGAATGGAGTGTTTATTTTTCTTATAATTATGATTAAATACCTGACAAAAGCAACTTGGAAAAGGTGGAGTCATGAGGTGTGAACACAGCACAGCATGGAGAGGAAGGGACAAGGCTACGGATTTTACTGTCTGCAATGAGGAAGATGAACAATGAATGCTACCATTCACCTCTCTTCTTCCTTTTACACAGAGACCTCATCCCATGCAATTGTGCCCCTCATATTTAGGGTAGGTCCTCACTCCTCAGTTAAGTCTCCTTGAAATCACCCCCACAGACATAAATGAAGATTTATTTCTCAGAGATTCTAAATCCAGGCAAGCTGTTAATGAAGATTAGCCATCAAATGATTTGTTCCTGCTTTCCTCTAAGAATACATAAAACTATCTTCTGTAACTAGAAGCTTTCTTTCTGTTATTGTCATTATATTAGATTGTACAGCATATTCTCTTTATTATGCTTGTCATCCAATGTTCCCCTCACCCTGCGCCACTACCATCATCTGCCCACAGTGACTTCCTTGGTGAATGCATGTAGATGCTAGCAAGATCCCACGGGATGCTTCCTGTGCCCTCTACCTCTCACTCATAGATGCTCATCTTGATCAACAGTAGTTAATAGTTCTGGTGTCAAATTCTCCAGGAATAAAGGTAGGATGCCAGAAATCTAGGAAAGAAAAATTCTCCTTGACCTGAGGATGTCTTCTCATTTTAATAATGATAATAATTATTTATCTCATTTTAATAATTTGAATAGTGGCATTATATATGGATCACTCATAATCTTCATTGTATGCCCATTCAAAGGACATCAACAATATAAAACAATGCAAACAAAATTTCAGTTGGAAGAATTCAAGAACACTTCAGATCAGTATGGAAGTAGAGTGTTCATCAAATCTGCAAGTTGATACCTCTCCGAACATAAAAGTGCTTACAGACATATGCTCTCCCGCACAAAACCCAAGGCAGATGAAAGGAATGGCCCCAGGAACATTAGTGACACTTTGATTCCGAATCTCTTCTTACTCACGTGCCAGTGTGTACTACTTGTATGATCTTGAGCATTTACCTAACATTTCTGTGAGGTGATTTCATCATCCATGAAAGGTAAAGTCTTGCTTCCTTGTAGACATCACAGGAATGTCATCTTGATTTTCATGAAGTATATACTCTTTTGAATTTCTTGTAATAGTATATTCTCCATCTAAGATCAGGAGAAAACACATCATCACAAACCCATGATAGGGGGCCCTCCTGTGGGGCTTTCTTTGGATTTAGTGTTAAAGAAAGAAACAATTTCTCCAGCTCCATAGCATGCTGCCACAGCTGGAGAGAACCTACCCGTGGGATCAAAAGGGAAAGCATGCAGGCTTTGAGTGGCCATAGAGCTGGCAGCTGATGAGTCCCAGGAAGAGAGAGAAAACCAGGCTCAGGAAGCAGCTGTGTCACCTAAGGCCTGGATCTCGGCAAGCAGAGTTGTCTACCAGATTAAAAACCATGAAAGCTTGGAGACAGAAGCCTGAGCCTGACTTTCTAATCCACAATTTAGTTCATATTTTCAAAAATGTACAAGGCTGCTTACTGACTTATTATTTATGATGGCAAAAAGGAAAAATCAGGAAAGTAGAAAAAACCCAAATACCCAAGAATAAGATAATGGTGGATTTAATTTTTTTAAAGTACAGACTAAAACAAACAAAACAACTACACAAATAAGCAAGTATAAAAATTCATTTATTTTCCATTAACCTATTAAACATAGTTACAAAACATTAAAAGCTCACTAAGGTTTTTCTTTATTTTATTTTGTTTTTTTTTGTTTGTTTGTTTTAAAATGCAGATATTTTTAATAATTAACACTGTGTTTACATGTATAGGTTTTGCCATTATATAAAAATACACAACTTAGTTAACATCTCTCACTGAATAAAAATGAAACAAAGGCTTTGGATTTTAGTAGTAAACACAGTGGGCTAAGCACAGAATATTAATTGCATTAAAAGATTTCTAAAACTGTTAGGAAGATAAAACACAGCTCTACTGTCAGATGGACTTTTCTGTAACTGATGTTATGCTTCAAGGAAATGAAACCTACCTTGAATCCAAAGGAAAAGGTCGGGGTTGGGTTTTCACCAGTGATGTATACCAGAGGGATATACTGGCTTGCCTGTCATTAAGCAGAAGAGCTAGACTTTAAACTCATTAAAAGAAAAGACGTTATCTAATAAGGAGGGTGTGCATGTTCATCAGAAGATGTTATGTCCATCCATAGCCTGTTGTTTGTTATTCAATTAGTTCACTTTCACGGGTGCTGTGAGAATCAAAGGAAGACATAATATAAACATGATGTACTAACTCAATAAATATGAAAAATATATCATTTGTGTTAAGAATTAATTTTACCCAAATATTCTGAGATCTGACATGAATACTTGAGGTTCCCAATATACTTCATCTCACCTACAGAATAAATATATTACAGATAAACTCGGGAACAGAGAGACTCATCCAGCAACCTGACTAACTGCGTGGTATGTGAGACCCTGCAGACAAGAAAGAAATGATTGTCTGATCTGAGGATACACAATAATATTCATAGCTATTCAACAGTATATATGGCACATCCTCTGAGGAACATAATCGGGCAGTGTTAAATTCAGAGCACAAACTTACAGGGAATAAGAAATTTCAGTAGAAAATAAATGATAACCACATCGGGGCATCTTTGACCATAACTTTGGAAGATGGAGGGTTAAAGTGCCTTCGTATGTCACTTGTACCCATATATTGTGACTGCCTAATTCATGGTTTTGAGAGCCACAGCTCGCAAACTTCCTAGCACCTGGGGATATTCTCTGTCGTTAATTTGGGTGTAGCAGTCCCTTTGCAATAAGTAGGAAATATAGGGGAAGAATAATGGCAGGGTATAGCCTTTACTCAGTAGACAATAGCAGCCTGTATGAGTCGGAGACAATTAATAGCAGCATTACTTTCTGCTCCTAAATTCCCAGGTCTAAGCACAGAAATACACATTCACTAGAGAGTCATCCAAAACAGTAAAAACAAGGTTCCAAAAATTCATTCCTAACTAAAACCCCTTTGCCACGAACCAAAATTTCTCCCTAAATGAGCATATGGATATCCAGATTCCTCAAACAGAGTAGAGTAACACTTTTATTCCCGTGCTCAGAACTAGCGACTTAATGTGATTCTGAACCTCTGATTTTTTTTCTTTTCAAGAAAGTATCACACTGCAGAGTATCTGTAGGTTTAGTAATTGAAAAGCATTAGACTGCATTACAAAAAAAAAAAAAAAAAAAAATCACTGTTCTCAAAGACAGATTTCAGAGACCCACATAAAGATTTCCCATTTGTTTATGTAATAAGAACTTCTGCTGCATGTGGCTGCTTTTATAAGGAGAAAGTCAGCTCATCTAGTCTCCTATTATTACCACATAGATTATACTGTGATACTGACTTACCGTGAAAGCTACACCTACCCTATGACCAAGTAAGAGATACTGGCTTGAGACATCTGAACCAGGAAATATGGGACAAATTAAAATGGAGTGTTTCTTTGTGTCTCTGCCACACTCGTATTCAAAGAGGAAATAGGATGCCTCTAATTTCACTGATTACCAGCTTCAGTATCAACATATCAAGAAAATGATAGTCCCTGTACAAATGTCTGCTAATGTTATTTTCCCAACAGAAGTAGAAGCTGACCTATACATCTCAGAGCAACTATACAAGAGCACATTGTATTTGTCTGCTAACTCTTTGAGCCTTGGTAGTTGGCTGCTTAATTTACTGTAATTGAGCCTTTACCCAAAGAACTCCAATGGGATGTTTAAAACTCATTTTTCCTGTGATCTCTTAGAATTTGATTTCATTTATATTCACCTTACCTAATTCTCTTGTTGGTAAAGTAGATCTACTGTTAAGAATAAACTCCCTCAACCAACTCAGGGCAGGGATATCTGCAAGTGACTTGGTAGAGGTTTTGAAAGTCACACTCTTTGAATGTGTATTCACCATCAAAGTGAATGAAAACATTGGAGCTTTTAAAGATGACTCAAAAACTATTTTATTTTTATTAGTAGACTGTGTCAAAAGTTTTCAAATAAGCTGTGTTCTCCTTTAACAGCACAATAGTCTACGTTCTAATGTCATATTGCAAGTACAGGGAAGATGTATTTAAAAAGAGACAACATAAATAAAACTATGGTTCTCAAAAGAGTAAGAAAAATATTCAGTTTGCAAACAACTTAGATTAGAATTTAAATTCATATTCTGTTATCTTATTGGCTCTATCTTAAGCTTCATTTCTGAAAATGTATGTGACTGAACCTACCTTTAAGAGTTATTATTTTTTTAGATAAACCACGCAAACTAATTTTGTAAATGGTTAGGTAATATACACATATGATGATTTTTGCTTCTATGAAATGTTAGTTCTACAAAAAATTAGAAATTAAAGCCAAAAATAAAAAAAAAATGGAAAAACTAGAGTTTTTCTTGGTTATTGTCTTATTTTATTCTAGCTCATTTTGTAAATGGGACAAAGTAATAGTTTATCAATCATTTATTGAGCTTTACTGTGAACCAGGATCTCTACTGAGGTTGGAGAAACTAAGTTGATTAGCAGGGATCCCTGTAGGAATTAGGATCCAGGTCAAGGAAGCATTTGCATAAGGATTTAGGGCTTGGGACTTAAAATCTAGAAAAAAAAAAAATGAGTAAATTCTTCATTTCCTGAGTCCCTGCTTAGGTCTCTGCTTTCATTGTCTCTGTGTTTAGGTTTTCTCACCTGCCTAAAATCACAGCAAGTTTTTATAAGATCTTTTTACACTTTAAAAATACCAGTGTTCTACAGCTCTAAACAAGATTTCTCCACCAAATCCCTCCCTCAGAGCTCAGGGAGAAGCAGAGGCAGAAGTAGAAGTGGAGGAAAAACAGAAGTAGAGGAAATTAGGGGAACAATGTCCTGTAAAACAATTGAGGAAAGCTCATTTGAACTCACAGAGACTGAAGTAGCCTGCACAGGTCCTACAGGGCCATGTTCTAGGTCCTTTGAACTTATACAATAGTTTTCAGTTTGGTACGTTTATGGAACTCCTGAATGTATGAACAAGGGAGTCTCTGATTCTTGTGCCTTCTCTTGGGGCTCTTGTATTTTCCTGTTTGGTTGTCATGTCCAACTTCACAATAATATTTTTATCTCATATTTTAATTCAATATGTTTTGTGGTTATCTCCTAGAAGCTTCTTCTTGCCTTGTGAGAGATAAGAATAATAGATACATAAGAGATATATAATTATATAGATGATAGAGATAGATGAGTTGTGTGTGTGTGTGTGTGTGTGTGTGTGTGTGTGTGAATACATGCAGACATGTATCAGGAGAGTTTCTCAGAAAAAGGCAGTAAGTTCTAGCTTGTATTTTATTCATTTAATAACACTGGCATTTGCAGTGGGGAAGGCTTCTAAAAGAATTAAAAATATTTTTTTTTTTTTTTTAAAAAAGCAGTGTTCCATTAGACAAATTCCACTTGTGCCTTGGATTAATCGATCCTAGTTCATACTAATGTCCCCACCGAGTGCTCATTTTTATCTGGGCTGCTCTTTTGGAACTCAAAGATGTAAAACACTGAACTTATACCCGTGGTGTCCTTTCCCTTTTCATGCACTAACATCCATCACTCTTTTCCAGACACGTTCTTATTTGGAATGCACTTGTATCCCTCTTTGCTTGCAATATGTAGGCTGTAGCTATTGCGTAGCCGTGGGTCCTGTTAGGCTGAGTTGTGGGTCCGTTTGTGTCTGCCATCCTAGGCAACTCAGGGAGGCAGAAGTGTGGGAATTTGACTGAGTTCAGTGAGGGAGAGAAGCTCCAGCAGCGGCCTGCGGGGTAGATGAAACTCTTTGTTGAGGCAACTTGCTGGGCTGGGCCATGGCTGGCTCGGCTAGCTTGCTTGGGTTAGTGGGCTCCATGGCTGGAATGCAGAGAGGTCCTCGGTAGGAGATTAGGTGGTGGCTCATTGGTTGATGGCCCCCTCTACAGTTCTTCATGGTGGGGCCCCAAAGATGTTGGGAGCCAAAAGCGGCTATCACCTTTACAGCCATCTCAAGCCATATACCTTGACAAGAAACTTGTTTTCAACAGCCTACAACAGCTGAACACACTCCGATAAACATCATGTTTTTCTCACATATCTTGTTTTGCTGCTTAGTGCCCCCAGCTGCTAGGCACACATGATCTCCACACAACTAGCTAGGTGCACGTGGTCTCCACACTACAAGGCACATGACGTAGTGCCTTCAGCTGTGTTTGTACACGTGAAAAAGACACGTGATAAAGGATATAAATACCCAAAATTTCCTTTCAATAAAAGAGACTTGATCAGACTATGTCTTGTCTCCATTCTTCGTGTCTCTTGCCCCTCCCCACTCTCTCTCTTGCTAGACCCTGACCACAGACCAGAACAGCAAACCCGGCCGTTTACAAAGTGGCCCCCAAACGTGGGGCAAAATGGGCTGTTACACAAAGACAAGAGGAAGTCCATGGTTTTAAAAGGTTTATCATCATGACAGAAAATGGATGAAGCTGTACCCTGTTTCCTCAGGGTGGGCCTGAGGTTAAATACATTTTGCAAGGAAGAGGGTCTGGGAAGGAATACTTAATTGGCTATGCCCTCTGGCCTTTAGGTATCTCATTAATATGAAGATGTCTTGAGGCTCTGCAGCCTGTAGTCATACCCTCTACCTGTGCTACATGACACAAACCTCTTTTGGGAGGGGCTGTAGAGGGCTGTACTGAGTGAAAGGAACCAGGGCCCTGGAGCAAGGCCAAATACCTACAGTCCCTTTAGGGTGTCCAAGGTTCAAGGCCTGCGCTCAACCAAGTACCCAGCTGCCTCTCACATCCCACCGCCCACACACATACATTTCACCATTGTTGATATGGTTTTTTTTTTTTTTATTTTTTTTGTTTCTATAGCATATTATTAATCTCTAGTAAAATGAATCCACAATACTTTACCAAACTTACCCAGGAAGGCTCCCTCTCAGCATCCAACATTGTCAATGCTGTTGCTACAGCATTCTACAAGCAATGTCATAATTGCTTTTGAGCATGACTAGGTTGCCTACTCAGTCACTCATTCACTTAACAATCATCTATTGATTTGTCATCTTTGTGTCAATCACTCAAATTGAGACCAGGAATAAGAATCAAAATTACAAATATTTTTTTGAAGACCAAAGCATCATAGATTAACAGAAAGACGCCAATACATGGGCATAGTCCTGATGAAGGGGGAACCAAAACAAACGAACCAAGTTTAAATAAATTCATAATTTTTAAAAAAAGGGAAGTAAATATTTACCTGTTGGGAAAAAAATTTCAAATGATATATTCCAAATCTCATTTTCAACTCCATACTGGATATTCGAGTGGTACTTCAAATTGTAGGTTCTATAGCTTCTGTTTTTTCTCCCCACATTTGTTATATACTGTGGGACCAAAAAGGGGGAATTTGGGGCCAAAAAAACTAAAGGTTATCCAGAATCTTTTCCCCCACTTAGTCTGAAATGTTGCAAAAAATGATTCTTTCCCAAAAATTACCCTGAAATGCTTAATTAAATGTGGTCCCCAAGCAAAATACTAAAAGAATTCCAAACAGCACAATATGATTATGCAATTAAAAGAAAATTCCTCCCCTTTTGTTTTGGTAATCTCTACCGTTCAACTCCATTTTTAATTGTGAAATATAATTATTATATATAATATATTAGATAAAAATGAATTTAAAAATGTATAAAGATTAGATGCAAATGCATTCTTTGATAAAATCCGAATGACAATAAAACCTTTTTTTTTGAATTTTATATACTTTTTTTTGGTTAAATATTTAAAGAGGACATCCTCCACGTTTGGAGAGGTAAAAGAGAGTTTTGGGAAATTTATTTTTCTCTTCCCACAGTTTTTTCCAGGGTTTATGTTGGTTCATGATTTTTTTTTTCCCCTTTTTAAAAAGGTTATCCTATTTTGTACATTCTTTACATGAGTTCAATATTTTAATTCAATTGTAATACCCCAAATGTTTCCGAATACATATTTGTAACAGTAGTTCCCCCTTATTTTTAAAATTTTTTCCCCTTTTTTTTTCATCCCCCCAATTTTCCCCTTTTAATGGGATTTTTTTTTTTATTTTTATAATTTTTATTTTTTCTTTTAAATATTTTAAGCACTCAAATTTTTTTTGTTCTTTAATACACTTTTCAAATTTTATTTTCTTTGTTTTTTTCTATTTTCCCAAAAATCAATTTGTAGTACCTGTTTTGAATTCCTTTTTCACAATATTGTTTTTTTTATTTTTTTACCTATTTTGGGGTTTTTTTTTGATTTTTTCTTTTGTAAGGATTATCTTTTTACAACTTATTCTAAATGGTTAAATGTTTAGTGCTTTACACCTTTTTCAGAATTTAATTATTAATAATTTTTTACAATTTTCTAACTTTTTTTATTTTCCCTATTTTGTAATTTTTTAAAGATTTTTCATTTAATAATTTTTTGTTTTCTCATTTTAACATTTTTTTCTTGTGAATTTCCTTTTTTTGTTGGTCATTTGATAAAAATAATTCAAAATGTTAGAGTTCCCTAAACAAGAGTTTGGGTTTCATTTTAGGTTTTTTTTGTTTAATATGTATTTTAAATTTCAAAAAATCTTTTTCCCTTAAAAAATTTTTAAAAAATTTTTTTATAATAGTGTTGAGTTTATTTTATTTTGTAATTTTTATTATAACTGTTTATTCACTATTTTCCCCTTTGGTGGGGAAATTTCATTTTTCTAGAGGGGATTTAATTGAAAAAATGGAACTTTTCAATATGGAACACCCACTTTCTTTAATTTTTTTAGGATATAATTACAAAATTTTGTTTTAATAGGCTCTGTTTTTTCCAAGGTTTTGTTATAGCGTATTATTTTTTTGGGAAGAAAATTTTTAACAAATTTTGTTTTAATTCAGGTTTTTCAGAATTATTTTTTGAGTGAAGAAACCCTTTTGGAAGTGGTTTTTTAATGTAGCTCCTTTGGGGGATAAGGGAATTTTCTAATAAACATTGGGTTTGAAGTAGACTTTAATGGGATTTTTTGGGGCTGTGTCATTTTTTTCATTTGGTAAGTAATTTTTTTTATTTTTTCCGGGTAAATTAATACACCATACTTTCGTTGTTAATTTCTTGTTTTTTTTTTATTTTTAAAAATTTTTTTTAGAACCCCGGTTTTCCCCCCCCTTTTTAAAACGTTCCCCTCCCGCCCCAAAATTTGTAAAATGTGTGAGAAATTTTTTGGGGGGTTACAGACCATTATTTAATTAAAACAATACCTAATATTGTGAAAAGTTTGATTATGAAATGTGTGTTGTTTTTAAATTTTTGATTTTTTTTTCAATTTGATTTTTTTTTTTATTTTAATTATATTTTTGTAAATTTGTGTTTTTTATTTTTTTTTAAACTAAACCTTTCGCACTTCTTTTTAAACCCCGTTTTTCAGTGTATTTATTTCAACAAGGTTTCCTTTTTTTATTTTTAATTTCAAAACAAATTTTTAACAATGGTAATCGCAATTTATACAGACCAGAGAAAAAAAAAAATTTATTTTTTCCCATTTTGAAATTTTTCAAAAATTGTGTTAAAAAAATTGCTTTGGAGATTTTATCATTCCACTTTTCCCTAAAACTTTTTAATAATCAATCAATACAATTCATTCTTTACCCAGAGAAATTTTCTTACCTTTGATATCAAAAACATTTAAAAAAGACCTCAATAAAATCTACCAAATTTCTGTTTTAATTTCTAGGTTTTTAATCATACACAAAGACTGTTAGATACCAGTAGTGTGTATTCAGCAAGCGAATGAAAGACCATGAATGAACTAATGCTACAGAAGTAGACAAATGTGTGAGTTAAAATTCTCTGCCAGTTAATTCTCACCTGTCTAATTGATTTAATTTCAGAAACAAACACTATCCCTAATTTCACTGTGAGGTAAAAGTAATTAGCAAATACAGTATAACTAGAACTCTAAAACAATTTAAAATGATAATAGATTTTTATCAAATATATAGAAAATTATCTCTTAACTCTTAGCTCATAAATAATCATTTTGTAGTAAGTGAATTTTATAATTTTATACCAGGACCGAGGAAACCTTTCTGCAAACAACCACATACTATGCTACCACATCGTTTTCTTTGTTTTTTTATATCAAGCTTATGAAAACGTAGAAATATTTTAAGTCAAAACAGAATATTTCCAAATAGGGATGGGGAAGTAACTCAGAAATTCCCACTCTCACAGTGGAACTATGTGAGGATTGTGGAGAATAGGTTAGAGGAGGAAGTCCAGAAGGGAACTCTAAAGACAATACAAAAAATTACAGTTTGAAACCTATTACTTTAGAAGTTCTGTGCAAACATGTTGGTCTGTATCTGTGTGAGTGTGTGCGTGTGTACACTAAAAGAACTAGAATATAGGCCACATTTGCCAGAAGACCAGGTAAGTTATTCTTATCAGAGTTGAAAAGTTCTCTCTGTTCCCTTAGACCCAATCCTCAGGTTTATCCCAAAAGCTACACCAGGATACCAACTGCAGCTTCTACTCCCCTGTCCTTACCTCCTGTGGACCCTACAGACCAGGTCCATTCCTGCTTTCCCTTGTTACTATTTCCTAGCTGCCAACTCAAGTGGACACCCATTTTTCAACCGCAGGCCAAAAAAGTCAAGAAGAGAAGTTAGGCTGCATGTGGATCTTCTCCATGGTCTGTTTCTTCAGATTCAATCATCAAGGTGGTCCCGAAAAATTAAACAGAACAGTAATTGCAGCCAATTACTTACCACCACCCCTTCCTCTAAGCCTCCAATATGAGCAAGTACTCCCCATGAACACACAAACTGAGCAGACCAGTGAAACAAACAACACACAGACAACATACTTTGTAAATCCAGATAGGTAATAGATATCAAGGAACAAAACATCCTCTCAACAAAGAGAAATCAACAGATTCCTAGATGTCAGTATAAGAACACAATCAATAGCAATTAAGGCATTATGGCTTCACTAGTGCACAGCTGACCTATCACAACAGGTCCTTAATACTGAAACATAGGTGAAGCACAAAGGAAAAGATCTTAACACTACTACATTATGATGACAGAGATCCTTTAAAAGGAAAGGAACAATTCCTCTAGAGAAATTAAGGAAAACAAGAACAGAAATTTAGAGGAAATAAATAAATCCCTCCAAAGAATGCCAGGAAAACACAAATAGTTGGAGGAAAACAAAACAAAAAAAAAATACCTTTTAAAATCCTAGTGAAAAACAAATAAACAATTGAAGTAAATAAATAAAATTGCTCAAGATCTGAATATCAGCAATAAAAAAAAGTACAAACTGAAGAAATTTTAGAAACAAAAATTATAGGAATGTGAACAGGAATCACAGAGGCAAGTTCACTAACAAAATAAAAGAGATGGAAGGTGGAATCTCAGGCATTGAATACACAATAGAGGGAATGGATAAGTCTGTCAAAGCAAAGGTTAACTTTAAAAAATTTCTAATACCAAACATCCAGGAAAGCTGGAACACTATGAAAAGACCAAACCCAAGAATAACAGGAGTAAGTAAGAATCCCAGCTCAAAAGCCTAGAAAATATTTCCAAGAAAATCTTCCTAGCCTAAAGAAAGAGATGCCTAAAAATGTACAGAAATTATACAGCACACCAAATAGATTAGACCAGAAAAGATGCTTCGCTGTAACATAATTAAAAAAAAATAACAACAACAAAAACACTAAGCATCTGGAACAAAGGGAGAATATTAAACCTTGCAAAGGAAACAGACCAAGTAACATATAAAGGTACATGTATTAGAATTACACCTGACTTTTCAATTGATACACTAAAACACAGAAGAGTTTAGACAGATGTGCTGCAGACTCAATGAGATCACAGATGCCAGCCTAGATTACTATAACAACAAAAAAAGTTAATCATCATAGATGGAGAAAACAAGGTATTCCATGATAAATTTAAATTTAAACAATATGCACCTACAAATATACTGTTACCTACAAATCTAGCACAGAAAGTGACAGGCTAACTACACCCATGAAAAGACAGGAAATAAATAATCTCACAACAGCAAAACCAAAAGTTCATACCACTAAGTGTCTACATTTAAAAATCAGAGAGATCTTATACTAGTACCTTAAAAAACAATCTGTAAGTGATAAAACAAAAAGGAGTAAATGGCAAATAATAATCAAACAGAACTTAAATCAATAAAATATAAACAAAGAAAATAATACAAAGAATGAATGAAACAAAGACTTGGTTCAGCAAGATAGATAAAACTTTATACACACTAACTAAGCATTGAGAAAGAATATCCAAATTATCAAAATCATAAGAGAAGCAGGTGACATAACAACAGTCACTTATGAAATTCAAACACTTATACTTTTAAAACTTATACTCCACAAAATGAGAAAAGATAAATGCAATGGATCATTCTCTATATAGTTACCACTTACCAAAGATAAGTTAAGTTCAAATAAACAATATAAATAGACATAAATCCATTAGTGATATAGAAGCAGTCATTAAATATCTCCTGAGCAACAAAATCCTTGGGCCAGAAGATTTTAGTACTGAACTCTACCAGATTTCATAGAAGAGTTAATGTCAACACTCATTAAATTATTTATAAAATATAAATAGAAGAAACATTACCAATTTCACTTAAAAGGCCATAGTCACCCTGATACACAAATCATTTGAATACTTAACAAAATAAAAAGAATTACAGATCAATTTCCCTTAGGAACATATATGAAAAATACTCAATAAAATACTTGACAACTGAATCCAAGAACACATCATAAAGATTGTCCCCCATGATCAAGTAGGCTTTATTCCAGAGACACAGGGATAGATCAACATATGAAAATCAATAAATGTAATATATCATATAAATAACGTGAAATAAAATAATCACATGAACATCTCATTAGATGTCTAAAAAGTCTTCAGTAACATCCAATACCACTTCACAATAAAATTCTTGGAGAGATTCAGGATACAAGAGACACATCTAAACATAATAAAAAGAACTTACCGCAAACTGGTAGCCTATATCAAATTAATTGAAGAGAAACTCAAAGCAGTTCCACTAAAACCAGAAATCAAATAATAATAATAATAATAATAACAATAATAATGCTGTCCACTGTTTCCATACTTATTCATTATAATACTTTATATTTTATCTAGATAAATAAGAAAACTGAATGAGAAAAAGAGCAAAACATTTGAAAAGGAAGAAATTGAAGTATTTTTATTTGCAGATGACATTATAACATATATAAGTGACCCTAAAATTTCACTGGAGAACACCTACAGATGATAAATACTTTTAACAAAGTGACTTGCTAAACTATTAACAACAACAACAACAACAAAACAAATATCAGTAGCTATCCTATAAAAAAAGTGGGAAATGAGGCCGCAATGTTAGAGTCCTGGAGGCTTCCAGGCGGTGGTTCCCACATACAGGAGAAAGCTTCCAGAGGCTGGAAGCTTTGGCCATGGCAGGCCCCAATGATACGAGGAAGTCCTTGGTTCCAAAAGGGTTTATTTTCATGACGGGTGGATGGATGGATCTGGATGTACCCCCCTGAAACTCAGGGCAGACCTGAGT
Source organism: Mastomys natalensis (assembly GCA_021653895.1). NCBI lineage: Eukaryota > Metazoa > Chordata > Mammalia > Rodentia > Muridae > Mastomys > Mastomys natalensis. Next base: position 250,379 of record JAJTUV010002108.1, on the reverse strand, counting down.
TAAATAGGGAGGGAGAAAGGGGAAGATTCTGGGGAAGGCTTAATTGGCTCTGCCCTCTGGCCTTCATTAGTATGTAAATTTCTCTAGAACCTGAGGCCTATACTCACACTCTCTACCTGTGCTGTTGGGAGGGGCTGTAATGGCCTACCTGACTGAACAATGTAGGTTCATGGAGATTAGACTGCTTGTCAGGACCCTAGGTTCTGGGGATGTGGCCGAACTCCTGCCATTTCTCTCTTGGAGTCTCTGGGTTCCAGGCCCATGCCCAGCCAAGAACCAAGATACCCTTACGCAGTCCCACAAAAAAAAAAACAAAACAAAACAAACAAACAAACAAACAAAAAAAAAAACCAATGCCCTTCACAATATCCACAAATAATATAAGAATATAAACTATTTTGGAGTAATTCTAATCAATAAAAGACCTATATTCAAAAGCTCCAAGTCTTTGAAGAAAGAAATAAAAGGATAAGGGGAGATCTCCCATAATCATGGATCAGTAGGATTATCATAGTAGAAATGGCCATCCTACCAAAAGCAATTTACAGTTTCAATGCAATCCCCATCAAAATCCCTACACAATTCTTTCAAACCTCAAAAGGACAATTCTCAGTTTCATATAGAATTACAAAATACACAGGATAGCTAAAAACAATCTCAAAAACTAAAGCAACCACAGGAGATATCACCATACTTGATTTCAAGTTGTACTACGGAGCTATAGTAATAAAAGTCAGTATGTTATTGGCATAAAAATACATACAATGTTCAATGGGATTGAACTGAAAACCAGACACAAATCCACACACAAAAGGAAGCCTGATTTTTTTATAAAGAAGTCAGAAATATATAACGGAAAAAAGAAAGTATCTTCAACAACTGGTGCTGGTCAAACTGGAGGGTTACATGTAGAAGAATCCAAATAGATCCATATTTACATCCCTGTATGAAATTCAAGTTTCAGTAAATCAAAGACCTCAGTTTAAAACCAGATATCTTGAACCTGATAGAAGAGAAATTGGGGAACACCCTTGAATGCATTAAGGACATAGCTTTCTGGTCAGATCACAGATAACACAGGTATTAAGACGGAGAATTAATAGATAGGGCTTTTAGAGTATATCAGAAATTGCCTCCAAGATATTTTATGCTTTGTCTTTGTTAAGCAAATGTGTGTGCACACATGCATGTATTCATCTATCTGTGCACATGTGAAATGCAGAAATTGATATTGCAAGTCATCCATTTCTATCCACCGTATTTAGGAACAGTATTTCTCACTAAACCTGGAATTCACTATTTTGTATAGAATGCTGGTCAGCAACTCCTCTAATTACGTGTCTCCACCCTCAACACATACACACAAAAAAGTGTCAAGATTATAAATATGTACTTTCATGCCTGACTATTATGTTGGTGTTGGTGAGGATGTCCAAATTCAACCAGCACTTTACAGAAGGAAACTGTATCCCAACTCCAGTGTTTCTTTCACAAGAATGCATTAGTGTGTGTGTGTGTGTGTGTGTGTGTGTGTGTGTGTGTGTGTTCATCTTTGGATGTTTTCTCATTGGTGTCATTATCTCTTGGTGTTTCTCATGAACTATATATATTATGATTTCTCTTTGTATTAATTAGAAGAACTTGGAGTTTTTACCATTAGAAGCACATGTTGATACTTTTCAACTCATCCTATGCCCATTTTCTTATTTGTTTATTTGTTAAGGACTAAAGGTCTATGACTTTCATGTTGTAGTAATTATTTTAAAAGGCCTCTGGCTCAGGCTGACTACCTAAGCTGCAGCGGCTCTGCCTAGCCCAGCCACCATGTTTCTCAGCCTGAGGCCAAGTGTACGCTACAGCTAGAACTGGCCGCCAGAAGCACCAGCCCTGCCACCCTCTAGATGCCAGCATGAGAGATGGCTCTGTCAATCTTCCACGCTGTCTCTGCAAGGCAGGGCATTGCCCAGACCATTCCGCCATCCATGCGGGCCCAATAAGAGAATGAGACTCTAATTCTTATAGATTAATCAAAGCTTATATATTTGGCACCGATCAGTAACAAGATACCCATACAATCAGAAGTGTAATCCAATACCCAGCCTAGGTATACCAACTACCTTTGAATGCTACAGACATGTGAACATCCATCTCCATCACTCCTACATCTCTTCCCTCTCTCATTCCTCCTCTTCCTTTTATCTCTTCCTCTCCTAACTCCTCCTCTTCCTTTTATCTCTTCCTCTCCTAACTCCTCCCACCTTAGCTTCTCCTATACTTTCATTTCTGAATGTGTACTTTGAATTCATTTCCAAATCTTGAGGATACATACCTAGCTGTTTTTGCCATGAAGGACCTACAATGTCATATCAAAAAGAAAGTACCAGAAACCTGGGATGTGAGACACTCTCAGGAATCAATGGGGGTGACCTTAGCCAAAATGCCTAACATTGGGAAAAGGGACCTCGAAGACTCCATATCCAGTAAATAGGCGAGACCTCAAGAGAGACAGGGTTACTAACCCACAGTCAAAATTCCTGACCCAGAATTGTTCCTGTCTAAAAGAACTGCATGGACAAAAATGGAGAAGAGACTGAAAGAAAGGAGGTCCAATGACCTGCTCAACTTGGGATCCATCTGATGGAGCCACACCAAGGCCTGATACTATTATGCTATGATGTGCTTACAGACTGGAGCCTGGCATAGTTGTCTGCTGAGAGGTCCAACCAGCATCTGACTGAGACAGAAGCAGATATTTACACTCAACCAATGAACTGAAGTCGGGGCCCCTATGGTTGAATTAGGGGAAGGATTGAAGAAGCTGAAAAGGAGAGGGACCCCATAGGAAGACCAACATCTCAACTAAACCAGATCCTAGGAAGCTCCTAGAGACTGAACCACCAACCAGGATCATACAGGGCTGGTCCTAGGCCCTGGCCATATGTAGCAGAAGTCTGCCTGCTCTGCCTCAGTGGGAGAAGATGTGCTTAACACTTTAAGAAGTCCAGGAAACAGGAAGGCCTGGTAGGAGGGAGCATCCTCTCAGAAACAAGGGAGAGGAGGAATGGGATGAGAAACTGTGGGAGGGAGCACTGACAGAGGCCAACAACTGAAATGTAAATAAATCAAACAATTTAAAAAAACATGTGGGCCAGTAGGGGACATTAGCTGTTCTTAAAACCACACAAATAAACTTGGCCTATGGCCTTTGTTAAAAGAACAGGAAGAGGAAGAAAGAAGAGGAGGAGGAGAAAGAGGAAAAGGAAGATGAAAGGAAGAGGGAGAGGGAGAAGGAGAGGGAGAAAGAGAGGGAGAAGGAGGAGAAGAAGGAAAAGGAAACAGAAGGAGAAGGAATGAAAAGGAGAAAGAGAAGAAGTTTCCAATCCTTTTCTTCCTAGTCTTGAGCCCCACTGAAGACAATTTCATTAAAGCATATGGATCTGACCATGAGGAAAAACTGATCCAAGGACCAGACTGAAAGTAACAAAGCAAAGTGGTTATGGCTGGAATGCTGAATGTAAGAATTTGGTTGTGGAGTAATTCTGGAAAGGTTAGAGTAAACAAGGAGATATGAATGAATGGCCTTTCAAGAAAACAGAGAAACAAAAATCAACTTAATGAATGAATAAAATCTAGCTTACCTCCCTGTCCAACAACAGGACAACCTTAAAAGTAGGGTCAGGGGTTAAATCAGGTTCCAAAGTTATCAGTGCACAAAAAGACACAGACAGGTGATTTGTAAGTATACGTGTGTGTGTGTGTGTGTGTGTGTGTGTGTGTGTGTGTGCGCATGCACACACACACACATATTGGAGAGACCTCACTGAGTTGGGTTGGTTTTGTTCCTATGCAGAGCAGTGGTAACATGGAAGCAATCCTGGAAAATGAAGAACATTCCACTATTTTTTCCAAGTGATGAATACTACCTCTGCTACAAGAAAAAGAAATGACCATTTAGGGAGAGCCATTTGTCCCAACTGATGAATGTCAGTGTCAAGGCTATAAGGACTGTGAGGCAGGAAGGGGTTACCAGGCCCACAGTTTCCAAGAATGAACTGAGCAAATGTGATGTCATGAAAAACTTGAGCCTCTGAAAAGAAATCAACAATGACTTGAATGAATTGGGACCCCAATTGTATTCTATCTGAGATGGAAACGCATTTGAGATGATCATCATATTCTAGGAATTATAGCAGTCCTCTTAGAAGACAAGCCTGTCTCAAGGGTCAAAAAGAGGAGTACCAAGTCTGAAGCAATTATGCCATCAATAAGGGACAGAGAAAAGGAGGGGATCTGTGATTCTGATTCCACCTTCAGGATGCTCAGGTGCCTCTGCATATGAGATACCACCAGGCAGGGAATGGTAGAGCAGAATCCAGAATGGAGGTGAGGGAGGTAATCCAAGGATTTTTGTGTTACAGCTCTATTAGAGGATATTCAGTACTCAAAGAAACAGATCTTGTAGATGACATTTAGTGAAACAGCTTGTGCTCTATATTTAAAAGTTCATCATTAGATGAGATGGACGATCAGGAACACATGGTCAGGTGAAGTGGATGCTGAGGACAGGCTAATGGAGCAGAAGCGGCCTGAGAGGCACCAGACTGACAAGTTATTTGTATTTGTGTGAGCTTTAACAGGTAAAAGCATTAGATAGTCAGTATCTGCCAAGTACAGTGCCTCCAACTTACTGATAAATTGTAGTGTTTCATGTTGTTTACATGGGAACATATGGGCAAGAAGTGATATAGAAACCACCGATAGATATTAAGGAATAAAAGGAGCCATAATGCCTCCCGCCAGAATAACAACATAGAAACATATCTTGCAGACTCTAAGAAACCACATGTTACAGCCCAGATTACTATACCCAGCAAAATTTTCAATAACAATAGTTGGAGAAAACAAGATATTTCCATAATGAAGTCAAATTTAAACAATATCTAGCTACAAGTCCAGCCCTACAGAATATACTGGAAAGAAAACTCTGATCCAAAATTGTCGGTTAACTACACCCATGAAAAGACAAGAAATACATAATCTAATACCCATAAAACAAACAGAAGAGAAACACACACATACATCATCAAACAAAACAAATAAAAGAAACTAGCAATCATTGGTCATTGATATCTTTTAATATTCATGGATTTAATTTCCAAATAAAAAGACAAAGATGAGAAGAATGGATGTAAAGAAAAAAAAAATGTGATTTGATCAAGCTCAAGGTCCAGTTATACCACTATCTGCCATATACCCAAAAGATACTCCATCCTACCACAATGACACTTCCTCAACTATTGTGGTTTTATTCATAATAGCCAGTAACTGGAAACAACCCAGATGTATCTCAGCTGAAGAAATAAATATATATTTATTTATAAAGAAAGAAAATTTACATAATGGAGCATTACTCAGCTGTTAGAAAAATTCACACCATGAAATTTTCAGGCAAATGAATGGAACTAGACAATTATCCTGAACAAGGCAACCCAGACACAGAAAGGCATACATGACATATTCTTATTTATGAGTGGATATTAGCTGTAAAGTAAAAAGTAATCATGATACAATCTATGGTTCCAGGTAAGCTAAGTAAGAAGGAGGAGTCTCAGGGGCAGAAAGGACATGGATCTCCCTGGAAAAGGGAAATAGAATATATTTTGTAGGTGGACTAGGGATGGGTGGGCATGGAAGCAGGGATCCAGTGGGGAAGGATTCATAGAGGAGAAAGTACTGAGATAATTTGCTAAAATAGGTGACATTTATGGGGCTATGTCATGGAAATTTCCTGAAATATATAAGAGTACCTTTAAGGAGGAGCCCTACTAAAGGAGAATTTATGAAACCTGGAGTAGCTATCTTCTGTAAACAAGCTAAGCTCCCAGTGGTGGAGTTCAGACATCAGCCCAGCCATAAAACATTTGACCCTCACCTATTCTGTCTACAAGATGTGCTGGGACAATGGTAGATCTGTTTGTGGGGATGACTAACCAATTTCAGATCTAATTTTAGACCCTAGAGAGGAAAAATTCTATGCTTGACAGTGCCTGGATGGCCAAGAACCAGAAGCTAGATGGCTCAAAGACCTCTGATAGAACCAAACATGACTGATCAAAAGAAAAAATTCAATGAAATGATTTCTAAAAATATTATACTATACTCATAGATCAATCTATCTCCATTGTTATCAGAGAGACCTCCTCTGACAGCTGATTGGAGCAGGTGCAGAGGTTCACACTCAAACATTAGGAGGAGCTCAGGGAACCCCATAAAAGAGGGGTTGAAGAATTATGGAAGTCAGAGAAGTCTTGAACACCACAAGAACATGATCACAGAATTGACTAAGCAGGGTCCATAGGACTCTCAGAGACTGAAGCAGCAAGCACGGAGTCTGCATGGGTCTCAACCTGGTCCTCTGCATACAAACTTTGGTTGTTGATCTTGAGATTTTATGGAATTCCTAGCAATGGGAGTGGGATTGTCTATGACTCTTTTGCCTACTGTTGGGATCCTTTACTTCCTACAGCGCTGCCTTGTCCATCCTGATTTGAGAGTTTGTGACTTGTCTTATTAAATCCTGTTATGTTGGTTTAGTCAATATCATTCACTGGGAGGCCTGATTATTTTTCTGAATAGAAAAGGAATGGCAGTGGATGAGGGCAGGGCACTGTAAGGAGTAGAAGGAGACTGAGTATGAGATACATTGTATGAGAGAAGAATACTTAAAAAGATAAAAAGAAAAAGCATCTTAAAAGCAAATAACATAAAAATTTACTTACTGTTATTTGCTGGTTTTTGTATATAGGCATATGTGCAAACCATGAAATGTGTGTGTAAAGATCCGGAACAACTTCTATATGTCTATTTTATCCTGTTACCTGCTTTTTAATACTTTCTTTCCATTATTTAGACACAAGATATTAAAATCAGTTTGTGGCTATTGTGGGTGTGTGTGAAAAAATAGAATGTTCTAAGGATAGGCTAAACATCCCATCATCCAGGGATACTTTTAAGTTCAGGAAAACAATTTAAAAGCTTCAGGATGTTACTAAACCTGATTAAGTTATACTAGGTCCCTCCATCCCCAAGGTTGTATAACCATTATATTAAGAGACATTCTCACACCAGCCCAGTTCCCTGGAAGAGACAGATAAGCCAAGCTGGCTGTAAGAATGAGAGACTAGTCTTTCTTTGGAAAATGTAGAGAGAACAGATGAGCTTCCTGGAAGAGGCTCAGACCAACTAAGTCCCCTGGAAAGAACATTTTCTAACCTATTGCACAATGTACTCCAGGTTTCCAGCTTTCAAGAGCTGCCACCTATGCCTGGATATACTTTGGCAACACAGTTGTCTTTGAGTCATTACTCTCTTGTAAGTAACCACTTATCCATATTTCCATAAGTAAACAATAAAATTCATTCATTGACCATGTTGTACTCCATACATTGGGTCTCCATCTAGGATTAGAAGACATTTATTCATGTCTCCCCAGGAATGATGGCATAAAACACCACCACATAGGTCCCAGAAACAGAACTCAAGTCATTGGACTTAGCAGTTAACACCTTTATCTATTAGAGCATTGTGTTAACCCACTAACAATATTTACATTCTATAGATGTCCTAGACTGTCTCTATTTCTACAAAAAAAAAAAAAAATGGATCTGGAGATGGAGGACATGTCTTCTTTAAGAATCACTGTCAGTATGAAAGTCATATGCAATTACAACTTTGATCACAATGAAAAATAAGTTGATACATATCAAGGTGTACTCAAGTGGAGACAGTTTCCAGAACTACATTTTGTGACCACCACCCCCCAAATATTGGATTTTATAAACATTGGGTGCTTAATATCATTGGAAATTGATAATCCCAATCTGTATTTTTAATGTTAGTATGTTTTAAGAAACATTCAAGATCTTTGTTCCCTGAAGAACAAGATGTTAAAGCACAAATTATGATAGAAACTGGCATACATGCTGAAAATAAGTACATACAAAAAACTAATATACCCCTCCACAAAGACTAGAAAGCAGGGCTACTTAACTCTTATATAAAAATTTTCATATTAAAAGAGTAAGAAATTGTAGTATATGAGCTTTACTACTATGAATGTTCAAAAGCAACTTTCAATTTTTCCTAAGTTCATTTTAATACATATATTTCCTCAAATTACCCAGGAGAGCTTCCTGTACTGCACATTCGGAACGTCCAAAGTTTAACTGCACACCTCACACATTTTGAGTCCAGTTTAGGGGGAGAGAAAGGGAAAAACTTTAATTGCTTTATTTTAACAGTAAAGCATGTACTTAAAAAAAAAAATCCCTAACCATGTGTTTTCCAAGCGACTGCCCATGGTGCCCCACAAAACCTAAGTCTGGGCCAATTACAACAACATCAATATGATTTCAGGCTAAGAGAGGATGGTGTTTTAATTCAAACTGAGGGAAATCCTGACCATTCTATACTGTCAGCTTAAAGATTCAGGCACTCCTTTGGTATTTCTAACTCTAGAGGACATCATTAACAGGGTTAGTTTATTCTATTTTGTTTCACTACTCTGTTCCACTTCTCTTCCCCCTATTCTCCACTCACCTCACCAGCTCTCCTTTCATTACCAGATATCGCTTGTAGAATCCACAGCACAACATGTAATAGAAAAGTAATAGACAATCTTCCAAGCAGCCATCAGTCCAGAATCTGTGTACACGTGTAATTACATGCATACATATGCAAAAACTCTAACATACATATCACAATTAAGTATTTTCTGATACATAAAAAAGAATCTGAATGACATAACGTTTGCTAATCAGGATTCTCTTTCTTTTCCTGAGGAATCAGCAGTAGTCAAGTTCTTGCATAGAGCAAGTACAGGAGACATAAAAAGTTTGACAAAGAACTGTTAAATCATACCAGTTATTAGAGATAGCATCTCCTCAGTACAACACAAATTGAAACACTAGGCAGACTGGCTAATGTAGTAACCTACCATCCTTTACCATACATTTAAAAATGTAACAAATAAGAAATGCAAAATATAGAAGTTTTGAGTTACTGATTCAGAGTGCAGTGGCACGTTCTTTTGATCTCAACACTCAAGAGAAAGAGGGAGGCAGATCTCTGAGTTTGAGGCCAGCCTGGTTTACATAATGAGTTCCAGACCAGCCAGAGCTTAACTAAGACCTTAACTAAAAGTATAGGAAGAAAAGAATGAAGAAGAAAAGAAAGAAAAAATATAAAAGGTACTTAGAAACACTTATGAGTGTAAGAGTGTGAATATCCCTTATAACTTTTAACAGCAACTATTTCATAAGCATTCCATAGGGCTATGAAAATGGAAATACCTTATGTTTGTGCTATGATAATATGTGAAGAAAAAGTCCAGAAAGTAAAAGGCAAATGAGTGTTTCAAAATTCACACCATAGATTTATGATAAATGAATGATATGAAGACATGTCCTGCTGGGGAACATATTTATACACACCACGGTTTCCAAAACACAGATTAGTCAATTGGTCTAAACTGTGTTAGTGTATGTGCAATATGAAAAAAAAAAGATTGTCAAACTTGCTCTATTTCCTTGTGGATTTAGTAACTTATGATATATAGTGTCTACTTAAGAAAAAGGAGTTATCAATGTATTAGAATGTATCAGTCAAGTAAAGGCCTAAATCAGGGGTTAAACCATGAAAATGACTTTATTGGTAAGGAAAGAGAACAAGGTAATACAGGCTGGTGTGTGATGCTAAGGACTAGTGAGGCAGGACAAACTAGAGAATAAAGAAAGACAGGAACTTCTGAGCCTGTACAAAGAGCAACCTCCATATAGAGAAGAGTCTGAGTCTATTAGACCTTCCAATTTTCAAAACTGTACAAAACATAAAAATTTATACTTTTCAAAATTAGATTTTTGATTTCAAAAAAATCTGTGAAACGTCTGAAATATATTTGGCCTAAAAAAGAAGTGACCTGGTCTTAGATATGGAATGTGTCTGAGACCCACAGTATATACAGGTATTTTGGAGCACAGGTGACCTGCTGACATAGAGCCTCAGAAAGATAACCTAAGAAATGACAATGGTTTTGTCACAGCAGATACGCATTTGATACTGCTAGAACTGTTTAGAAACGTGTGGTTTTTATTGAGAAATGTAGTGGCATTCTTCTAACTTTAGATTTTGAAGTGAAGATGAAGTGGGAGAATCACTGTCTGCCAGGAAATAGAAAGATCCATTTTGCTCTATGGGTCTTTTGAGAGCTAGCTGAGCAAACACCATGTCTATCTGTCATAAAAGGGTTGTGTAATTAACATATGCAAAACACTACCACCATCCTGCTGGAAGCTAACTTCTCTCCCTGGAAATCCAGCCTCTATTTATTTACAACAAAATAAAGTGGACCCTTCTGGAAAGAAACACGGCTCCATGGCGGCCCGAACACTGTCGCAGAGATGCTTTAAATCTTTTATATCTCCCATACCTCCAGGGGCTGGTGCTAGATGGTATTGAGCCAGGGCCCATAAATAATTTATGCTAAGTAGCAATTTAGTTGTTTGGCTTGAGGTAAAGAAATCCAAGAAATTCATAAATAAAGTTCCCATTTTTGCTTGTGTTCCAAAGTTAATTTACGTTATTCCGCAATTAACTAACATAAAGGTAAAAAAAATATGACAGGCCTAAGGTACAAATTCACACTCATAAATCTACTCTATCTTAACTAGTGGTAGTTTAGTGATAGTCACCTACTTCCCTCTGTCTTGTGGTACTGAACAGAAACCTTCCTTCATCCAGTTCCCGGTTACCTTGTGGATTTGTAAATGTATTACAATTGTTTTGAATAGACCCCTGGGTGTGAAGAAAAAAAGAGAGGGAGGTTTGATCTGGGATAGCTGTGAACTGAACAAAGTGTCTGCTACATCTGAAACGTTTTATTTTATAAAAGATACCTGAATCAAACATGACAAATACACATTACTGTTCAATCAAAATGGAGAATTAGAGAACCCGACAACTTGCATCAGACGGCCAGGCTTTACTGTTCCATGCTGGATGGATGTGTGGGGAGGCAGTGAGCAGAGGGCTCTGCAGCCCAGGCATTCCAGAGGAGGCAGGCACAATTGTGTTGATATGGGTAGTGTGGCCCTTATTCAAAACAGAAGCTGAGAGAACCCGGATTCTCACAGTAAAACATCAGCTGGCATCCTAGGCAGATGGCTCTGCTTTCAGCCAAGAATGTAAAATTTATTTCTTTTCAAGCTCTCTCTGGTAACCTCAGCCTGCAATTTTCTGCTATTTAGTTGTTCTCCAAAGTCTCTCTGAGATAGCTGATACCTGATATACTGTTTCTCTGTGTCCTGTAAACTCTTCACCCTGACCACCTTACACACTTTATTCACAAAGCAAGACTAGACAAAATAGAACTAAAGAGTTGGCTCAGTAATTAAGAGTGCCTACTGTCTTTATGAAATTCTGTTCATAGTGCTAACACAGGACAGCTCAGAACAACTTCCAATCTCCAGGAAGATTTCATGCCCCAAAGCACTTGCACACATGTGCACACATTTCCCTAATACATACACACAATTTAAAATAAAGGTAATCTCTTATAGAACACTGGAGGAAGCTTTATGGTTAGATTTTATTTATTATTCAGATATTCAGATATATGTACTAAATGCCTACTAGATACCAGGATGAAATGCAATAGATAGGATATATCCTGAGATGAACAGTGGGATGGAAAAAGAAAAAGCCAACAATGTCATTAATGTTGTGACATGGTATTCAGCATTGAGGTGGGGTAGGAAGGAGAAGTGCAGACTGCCCAGAGAAGCCTTCCAGGCCCTAGTGTATACACAGAAAGCATTTCTCAAAGGAGCTTCAGATGAGGCTAGGGACAGGTGCTAGAGAATATCCAGGTTGTTCATACCATTTCCCCTTCTGAAATGAAGATGATAGAATCCACACGTAAACTTTAAACAAAAGAATGTCATAACCAGATTTATAGCAATAAAGAAATATTAGTAGAATAATGAGAAAAAGAAAAAGAAAAAAAAAAACCTCAAAGCTCAGAACCAAAATGTTTTAAGTTGATCACAAAACACTCTTCTTTCCTTTGTACAATTCAGTTTAGAAAAATGGTGATGATATTTTACTTTTCAGGATGGTCAGCAACAGCCTGGAAGCCAGCTGTGTTGGGAAAGGGAATAGGGAGGGGAGGGGGAAAGGGAAGAGCCCAAAAGGGCAAGAGAGAAACAAGAGAGCAAGAGAGTCAGTTCAAGTGTAACTTATTTCTTAGGATGACTTTTTCTTACTACAGTAAATTTTTCCTTATTGTAATGGGTTTTCAATTATAATGCTTCTCAAATTTGGGGAAAGTAAGTAATACATTTACAGTATGTTAATACATATAGGTGCAGTTTGAAACCTTACTAATGAGAGAGAGAGGAAAAGAGACTAAACACGTGAGTGGGAAAATTGAAATGAAACAACACTGAACTTAGCTGTCAGTGAGTGTTTAAATATGGGGAGACAGTGAAAAAACAAAGAAAATATTTAGAGGACTAAAAAAAGCTAGATGACCTGGAGCTAAAAAGGAAAATATTTATGAGAAATAAGGCCAAACCTAGAAATCCCGAGGATGTAAAAGTTCCAGAGAGAATGAATGTAATGGGAAACACAGAGACTGTATGGAAAATAAACACATGGTCCAGGGTAGGGGAACAGAGTCAATTCTAGCCTGTGGGAAAATGGACATATGCTATCTGAAAACCTGCAAATGAGCTGGTCTGGATCAGAGATCCCAGGTACAGAGTGGAGCAAAATAGCACATCAAAAAGAACTGTAGAAAAGTAGATATCCCAAACGATGGTGGCTTCACTCCTGCTTTCTTCTACCCTTCTATCAGTGGGAGGCTTATGCATAACTGTCTACTCATGTACAAAAGGGACAGTGTCTGAGAAAACAAAAATCCAAAGGGGGAGATGTCTAAAAATTCAAACCTTCCATATAACTTTAAAATAAACTAATCACACAATTTTTAATTTAAAAAATGAGCTAACTAAGGCAGAGTCTCATAAGATTTGAGCCTTGCGTTTGAGTATCTAAGGAAGAATAATAAAACATTTGATAAATCCTCCAAATTAAAAAAAAAAAGACAGAACTCAAAAGCATCAGAAGAAACAATACGAGGAAACAAACATAAAATAGATGAGGTAAACAAAACTAACAAAATATAGAAGCAAGATTTGTTTACCAGCTCAACATATGAGCTAAATGATATAATGTGTTGTTTTCCTTACGCTGTGGATGATGTGGTTCACATAGATTAGGGGTAGGATTAATCACTGACCTTCCCTCAGTAGATTTTATCTGAAATCAATAAGTAATTTATCACTTTAAAACAAAATTTATGCTCAACATGTGTAATTAAAAACAATGAATATGCCTTTGTCAAATAGAAATCAAATATTATTTTAGAGGAAAATATGAAAGATTATAAAGATCTTGAATGTTTTAAAATGGAGTAAGAAATTAACAAGTCAGTTAAAGGCATGAAAGATGTAAGCTGTTAGTCTTTTATTGGAATATTAAGACGATTGATGTTAAAACATATCAATGAGCAGTGTTTATTGATGATTATTGTGCTTCTGGTTCATTTTCTCTTCTCTTCTCTCTCTCTCTCTCTCTTTCTCTCTCTCTTTCTCTCTTTCTCTCTCCTCACTCTGTGTGTGTGTGTGCGCACGTGTGCGTCTATGTATGTGTTTCCTGTCTTTTGATTTTCTGGTGTGGTATTTTTTATCATTAGTTTATGTATTTATTTACATCTCAAACATGGTGCCCCTCCCTCTTCTCTCCTAGTCTCACCCCCTACCACTCGCTTTTTGCATTCCCCAACTCCTAGTACCCCACTCCTGGATATCATCCTGCCTAAATCACAGCAGGACTAAGCTTATCATCTTCCACTGAGGCCAGAAAAGGTAGCCCAGCTAAAGGAAATGGGTCCAAAGACATGCAAGCAAGAGAATCAAAGACAGTCCCAATTCAGTAGTTAGGGGACCAACACAAAGACCAAGATGGACATCTGCTACATATGTGCATGCTCTTTGGTTGGTGGTTCAGTCTCTGTGAGCCCCATAGACACCAGGTTAGTTGGCGCTGCAAGTCTTTTTGTGGTGTCTTTGACCCCTCTGACTCCCTCAATCATTGCACAAAAGCTTCTACAAAACTTCCTGAGCTCTGCTACTGTTTGGTTATGAATCTCTTCATCTATTTCCATCAGCTTCTGGATGACAATTATGCTAGCTACCTATCTTCAAGCACATAAGAATATCATTAATAGTGTCAGGAGTTGACGCTCTTTCCTGGGGTGGGTCTCAAGTTGATCGAGTCATTGGTTGGTCATTCCTTCAACTCCTGATCCAACATTATTCATGCACAACTTGTACAACGGGCAAATTTGGGGTTGGAGGTTTTGTAGTTGGGTTGTTGTCCCTCTCCCTCCACTGGAAATCCTGCCTAACTACAAAAGGTGGCCACTTCAGGCTCCATATTCTGTATTGCTAGGAGTATTAGTTAGGATAACCACCATATCCCAAGAGCCTACCCAGTCCCGGGTCTATGGCAAGTCTCATAGATGTCCCTCCACTGATTTCCCTTCCCTCTTCCAGTCTCCCAACACCCCCAAACATTCTTTCCCCATAAAGCATCCTCAACTGACTGCACTCCCTACCCAACCTCCTCTTCCACCCAATTCCATCTCTCCATCTACTTCAATTGTCTATTTTATTTCTCCTCTGTGTGAGATTCAAGCATCTTTCCTTGGGCCACTCTTGTTACTTAGCTTTGGGTCTGTGGATTCTAGCATGGTTATCCTGTACTTTATGGCCAATACTTGCTTATAAGTGATTACATCATATATGTATTGTTGGGTCTGAATTACCTCACTCAGGATGATATTCTCTGTACCATCTATTTGCCTAAAAATTTCATGATATCCTTGTTTTTAGTAGCTGAATACTACTTCCACTGTGTAGGTGTACCACACTTTCTTTATCCATTCTTCAGTTGAGGGTTGTTTCCAGTTTTTGGTGAGTACAAATAAAGCTGCTATGAACATAGTTGCAGAAGTATCCTTGTAGTCTTATAGATCATCTTTTAGGGACATGCCCAGAAGTGGTATAACTGTGTCTTCAGGTAGAAATATTCCCAAATTTTCTGAGAAATCATCATATTGATTTCTAAAGTGGTTGTACAAGTTTGCACTCCCACCAGCAGTGGAGTAGTGTTCCCCTTGCTCACATCCCGGCCAGCATGTGCTGACCATTGTGTTTTTGACCTTAGTCATTCTGACTAATGCAAGATGGAATTTCAGAGTCATTTTAACTGCAATTCCTTGATGACTTAGTATGTTGAACATTAATTTAAGTGCTTCTCAATCACTGGAGATTTCTTTCTTGAAAATTCTCTATATAGCTCTGTACCACAGTTTTTAATTGGGTTCTTTGGTTTGTCCATGTCTAGTTTCTTGTATTCTTTACATCTTTCTGATATTAATCTTCTTTCTGATGTAGGGTTAGTGAAGATCTTGTCCCATTCTGTAGGCTATTTTGTCCTACTGATAGCATCTTTTGCCTTATGTAAGGTTTCATAAGGTCCTGTTTATTAATTGCTTGATTTAATGTTTGAGCTATTAGTATCGTTCAAGATGTTGTCTCCTGCAACAGTGCATTCAAGACTCTTCACCACTTTTTTTCTCTATTAGGTTTTGTTATTCAGTTTTATACTGAGGTCTTTGACCACTTGAACTTGTGTTTTGTGCAGGATGATAAATAGATAAATTGATAAAAATTTTGCATTTGTCTACATGCAGACATCCAGTTAGACCAGTACCATTTGTTTAAGATGCTTTCTTTTTTTTCCTTTGTATGGTTTTTGTTTCTTTGTCAAAAGTAAGTGCCCATAGGTGTGGGTGTTTATTTCTTCATCTTCAATTCCATTTCACTGATCAACCTGACTACATTCATACCAGTACCGTATGGTTTTTATTACTATTGCTCTGTAGTACAGCTTGAAATCAGGATGATGATACCTCCAGATAGAATTTCTTTTATTTTACAGAATTGTTTTAACTATTCTAGTCTCCTTTTCTCAATTAAAGTTTAGAATTGCTTTTCCAAGGTCTGTAAAGAACTGTGATGAAATTTATGGAAATAGTATTCGATTTGTAGACTTCTTTTCCTAATTGCTATTTTCATTATGTTAATTCTACCAATCTATGAGTATGGGAAATCTTTCTATCTTCTGATATCTTCTTTGATTTCATTTTTCAGAGACTTGACATTCTTGTCATACAGGTCTTTCTCTTGCTCAGTTAGAGTTACACCAAGATATTTTATATTGATTGTGGCTATTGGAAAGGGTGTTGTTTTCCTGATTTTTTGCTCAGAGCATTATCTTTTGTAGAAAGGAGAGCTACTGATTTTGTTGTTGTTGTGTTGTTGTTGTTGTTGTTAATTTAATTTTGTGTCCAGCCATTTTGATGAAGGACTTTTTCAGCTTTAGGACTCCGCTGGTAAAATTTTGGGGGTGATATATGTATAGAATTGTAGCATCTGTAAATAGAGATGCTTTTACTTCTTCCTTTCCAACTTGTATACCTTTGATCTCCTTTATCTTATTAAGGATAATTAATCTTATTGTTCTAGCTAGAACTTCAAGTACTATATTGAATAAATGCGGAGAAAGTGGACAGTCTAGTCTTTACTTGATTTTAGTGAAATTGATTTAAGTTTCTCTCCCTTTAATTTGATGTGGTTATGTGCTTTGTTGTACACTGTTTACTTGCTTTATTGTCTTCAGTATGTCATTTTTATCTCTGATCACTCCAAGACTTTTATAATGAAGGGATGTTGGATTTTGTCAAAGGGTTTTCAACATCTAAAGAGATGAACACATGTTTTTGTTTTCCAGTTTGTTTATATGGTGGATTGCATTGATGATTTTTCATATGCAGGTTGAACCATCCCTGCATCCCTGGGATGAATGGGATGAAGCTTACTTGATCATGATGGATGGTAACAGGTCCAGGCTGCTGCACTTCTCTACCCTCAAGGGCAGCAACCTTTAGGTTCATAGGGTTTGACCTTTGTGTTTGTACCTGCATGTAGCACCACTGTCCTAAACTCTCCATTGCCCATCAGAGCAAGCAATGCATGGATGCAGCAACAATAGTTTCATGTTGGGACTTGCTGCTGGGCCCAAGACTGACCCTATCCCACAGTGACATATGGTTCTGCAGAATATGAATGCTCCAGCAGCTCATAGATGGAGTACACATTGGCTAGACCAACTCAAAGCACTGGAACTGCACCTGTATGACAACCCAGTTGCCAAGCATTCTGCCTCATTCAGACCTTGAAACTATTTTTATTAAAGGAAAAATAATTCATTTCACCTGAAGGGACAAATAAAAGTTGTAGGTAGCAGTAAGGTCAGGCAGATTTAGAGATGAAGGTGTTCAAAGTTCCTTTCAAACCTAGGTTTGATTCATTAGTAAACTCAAATCACTTAAATAATAATAATAATAATAATAATAGGAAGGGTGAAGAAGTGGAGAAGGGTATGAAGATGTAGCAGTTTATACTGACAACTTCTACAGATTTTGAAGACAAAAGTCAATTAAGCTCTCATTTTGACTCTATGCACCTTCTATCTTCTATTGTTCAGCTTTCAGTAATATAACCAATGGCATCAATTCTGATTTTAACCATTATCCATCATGTCCTCAAATGACCTTTTCTGTACTATCCCTTGAGAGACAGAGTTTACATAGTACATGGACCACAGCTTATGAAGAGCTACATTCTTTTCTTCATGATGTCTTCGTGCTTGTTCCTACTAACATACTGAGATTCCCAGAATGAGGGGAAATAAAAGCAACTAAGCATCATAGCTATTATTCAATGGTTTAAGTAGAAGCATAGAACTCATGAAAGGTCAGTTATGGCCTCCCCTCTCAGTTTACTGGGCAATACTATCATGGGATATTCTCAACAGCTTCCAGTTTCTAAGGCGATATATGTTTGTGACTTCTAGCTATTACAATGGGAGCCCTCCATTATTGAATGCTCATACACAATGAAGTTCTGATTACACAATATATTTAAATATATCTTGAATTAACTTCTAATTCATTAACAAAAAATTAAGTCCTAATCATTATATTGTTTATTTTAGTGGATTAAAAACTAAGATAAAAGTGCTACTTCTCTGGCATTAATGATGCAGCCCAAGGCCAGTTTCAAACCACTTAATTAAATGTAACTCTTCTCCTAAGCATCAAACAGGTAATTTGGCATCCTGAAGCAGCCAATCCATCACCTTAAATGCAAATTTCAACAGACAATGTCTTACACATTTGACCCACTCTCTACAAGGGTCTTCATATGAGGCTGGAATGGCATCTGCTTACCACTGTCGTCATTTTCTAAAAGCTTTTGTGAAACAAAGAACTGATATGATGCTCGCTCAGATCCTGTACAAAGTGAAATAATGACCAATTTCCTGACCTCTAAGAGGCCTTCAGACCAAGCCCAAGAATTCTAAAGCAGACTGATGTAAAGGATGTTCAAGTAGCTGAATAAGCTTTAAATCATTGCATAAATTAAGTGGATGGTAAAAGCAGAGGTTTCTACATGAGCAGAGGAGAAATGGAAGAGAAGCAAGCAAGAGTTCTGTTGGTATCCTGTGCATTTGACCAAGTGGAAATGTCAGATGTGCAGAGTGAGCAAGCAAATAAAAAATAACCGGATTTTACTTTTCAACCCTTCTATGGGGCTCTGTATTAAGCAGGATGATGATAATTGGCAGATGGACAGGAAGCATGGCAGTTGTTTGTATTCTTTAAAAAAGGAAATAGAAATGTATTTTTGCATTTAGCTCAATGAAAAAAATACAACTTTATAAATTTCCCTAATTATACAGAAAAGTTCATGTAAACTAGTCTACAGTAAAAATGAAAAGATAAGAAAGAAAGAGAGAGAGAGAGAGAGACGAGAGAGAGAAGAAGAGAAGAGAGAAGAGAAGAAGAGAAAGAAAGAAAGAAAGAAAAGAAAGAAAGAAAGAAAGAAAGAAAGAAAGAAAGAAAGAAAGAAAGGGAAAGAAAAAGAGAAAGCCTTTAAAATAACGGAAAGACATATGAGCTACTGAATTTTACTAAGCAGCCAGTGTGAAAGGGACTTATTTAATGAAGCTTGTTTTAAATTGTCCATCTCTTGTAAGGATGTATGCACTTCTCAGAGTCCTTCTGTGACTGGGTTTTGTTTTTGTGAACATAGTGAATAGGATTTAAACTTCTTAGCTTTTTTTTTTCTTTCAAAAACTACAAACGCAATCAGTTGGAGTAGAATCCATTCATTTGGTCCCTGCTTTCTGAATGCAAGAAAGAAGCTACTTTTCCTCCCCGTCGTTTTATTCCAGCTGAGCACAGCGCAGCAAACATCTCATGCTGAAATCAGTGCCTTTTAAAACTTCAAGGGGCTTGAAAGCTCCGAAGCTGCTCAGAGGTGAAGTGGCTCCAAGAGATCAGCTTCCTTCGAGCCACCCTATTTGTACTTCCCTCTGCTGCAAAGGATCTCAGTCCTTTATCCATAGCATCATTACAAAAGTTCTCTCTTTGTGAATGCCAGGCCAGGGCAGCTCTCCTTTTGGGCACTACAGCGCGGCTCTCCATTGCACTCACTGAAAAGAAGCTTGGCCACTAGCTAAAATCTACTACTAGATCAAGAGAGACTAGTTCCTTACAGTTGGAGAGAGTTAATTGATCTCTCCTCTCCAAGTGTCCCTAACAGTCTCTCCTGCCTCCACTGATAGGGGCTTCTGCTTTTGTCCAAGGGTTATAACATGCCAAACGGAGGAAGCGTCTTACCACCACAGAACTGCCCAATTGAGTTCAGAATGTGTGAGAGGAGAGATCTTCCAGCCACACTTTTAAACTCTCATAATGAAAATCCAAATCCCCCAATTTATTCCTCCAAAAGGCCCGAGTTTTTCATGCCATTCTTTCCTTCTCTACAACTAGAGATGGATTTTTTAACAGCCTTTCAGAAGACAAATATAAAATAAAATTTATAGAGAGTACTTTACATTTATAATGGAAAGTAATTGTGAAACAGCTGACTAATTTCCTATGAGATGTGTTTGATCACATTCTGATCACAGTCTGATCAGACTGTCTTCTAAAATAAGCTCCAGTGCTGTACAATTTGGTCATGTTGTTGTGTTGTTGTTTAGTTTCCATGGCCATGATGAATCATTTCAGTTCTGTAGATGCTCATACGCTGTTGGGAATTCCTATAGAAAAGTCTGTGCCTTTTAAAGTTCATTTGGTTTTAGGATGCCAAATTCCTATGATTTTTCTGCTTGCTACTATAAGGAATCACATTAATTCTTATCACTGATTAAAGTATCATCAACTACTCATGGCTTCCTGATAAAGTAATTGCTTCCCCTTTTTTTTAATCCTTACAGTAGTCACATGTCCTGTGGGATTTATGTAGCTGAAATCTTCCACCTGGATTTCTGCATGCTGCTGAGATGCTCTCTCCATTGACCTATGAAGCACATATTAATATTGTTTTTAATAACTTTGGAAATATGAATTTCCAAATGCAATTGGTTTTGCTGGTTTAGCTCCAGACAGCATCAGTCCAAACCAGTTCTTTTAAGAGTCAACTCTGAAAAGAGTATCTTATGAAAAGCATCTATGCAATATCTCTTAAAAGAATATTAAGGGACTATCAACATTTCAGATATAAAATTATCACCTAAATGCTTTGCTCAAAATGAACATTTGTACATTTTAGAATTAGTGTTAAATATTTTATTTCAAACACCCACAACAATGAGGTGTATTTGATTTGGGGAGAAATCGGGCATTGCTAATGCTCAAATACTAAGCCTAAAACATTGAGAATGTACTAACAGGAGGCTCACATAATTTTTCTCAGTTGAATTAACATCAATTCTCTTCTATTAAATGATTTATCTTTCAGCTTGTCTCATACTTAATATTTCAATAGTAAGTATTTTTATGAAAGTAGATGGTTTTCACCGAAGTTAAATTCACTTATTAGTCAAATTGATAGTTTTTGAGGTAAAATGCATTTAAGGATTATATTCTGTCAAAAGTGAGGTGAACAACACAGAAGGAATAGCTGTGTGTTGAGTATCTGTGCAGTCCTTACCTTAAGTAAATTAAGCATAACTTACAAAGTTGGACATAAAAGGAAAACTTTTCAGTTTATCTTAGAGTCTTAAAGTGAGAAGCAATTGGCTGTGATGGAGCAGAGGATACATCATGTTGATAGACCAGAACCAAACACGGGCATAGCCCCACTCACTTTGGTGACTGTGGGATTAGTACAGTGTCAGACTGGAGCTTTTATACTTTTCAAACGCATGCCTAATTGAATTGCACAATGCATTTGTTCACCAAAGCAGCTCACACTGGCACTCTATGACAAAGAGGTTTGCATTTAAGTAAAAATTAAGAAGACATTTCCTTCATTTATTACTTCCAACACTCAAACCTCTTCATTTCTGGCTAAGAGGACTTGAGATTGTGTGTTCAAAAATATACGCAAAAGTTTTACATCTTTCTGATTTGGCATGCAGCAGGCCCAACCTTGACTTGGCACCTGGTGTCACACAAATGTTGGTCCTGAGCCCCCAGGAATCAGAAGGAAAGGAGGTCATCTTTCTCCTGAACTAAAGGACCCCTTGCTTAAGAATTAGAGAAATGAGAAAAGGGCTAGAGATTTCTCTCTTCTAGCTCTTCCAATGGACTTTCTTAAAGCAACGTCCATGGCTTGTATGGAGATAGCCGATTATGAATGCTGTTGCCCACTCAGTGCTTTAACAAAATGTATTAAGCTCCGGCACATACTTTCAAATCTTGAGCTAAATGTTGGAGAGATCTTTTAAACTGATTGGAGCAGATCAGCTCTTTTATAGTTTATAATCTAATAGATCATACACACACTAGAAAATATACAAATAAATGCCCCTATAATATCAAAGCCTGAGAAAATAATGGTGCTGAGAAAAAAGGAAGATGCTGAGAAATAAACCAGATTTTATCCATTCAGCTTGATGAATAATACACATTGCTAGGACTCTAGAATTAATGTCCTTCCCTGAGTATCCATTTTGTAACTGTGCTCAGGATGTAGTATGTAAGGTCTTGTCTTAGTTAGGGTTTCTATTACTCTGATAAAACATGTAAACAAAAGCAACTTGAAGAGGACACTGTTATTTTATTTACAGCTTGCAGTCTATCATTCGGGGAAGTAAGAACAAAGAACCCAGAGGTAGGAACTGATGCAGAGGCCCACGGAGGAGCACTGCTTATTAGGCTGTTATACATGGCCTCTTCAACTTGCATCCCAGAGACAGTACTCCCCTGTGAGCTGGGCCTACCCCATAAATCATAATCAAGAAAATGTTCCACAGGAGTGGTTGTCCATGGGCCAATCTGGTGCAAACACTTTCTTAAGAGATTCTCCTCATCCCAAATGACTCTGGCTACTAGCAAATATGGATTTAAACAGTCCCTCTTTGCTTACCTTTCTAGCATCATGTTTTAGCTCAACTTGTTTCATTCTGCTTTCCATGAGACACTGAATTTCTTCTATTTGCCCTCAGAATGCTATATCAATATCCTATACTTTAACATCTTCCAGAGCATCCATGTGTTTTTCCACTTCTTCCTGCAACTACAGACACTTTCTAGTCCTCCACAACTCACCTAAGATATTGGCATATTAGTATATG
Source organism: Mastomys natalensis (assembly GCA_021653895.1). Taxonomy (NCBI): domain Eukaryota; kingdom Metazoa; phylum Chordata; class Mammalia; order Rodentia; family Muridae; genus Mastomys; species Mastomys natalensis. The sequence continues at coordinate 227,540 of JAJTUV010002108.1, read as the reverse complement.
GTCACTAACATATGCAAATAAAAGAGACATGATAAGTTCTGAAGCTGTTTCCTAGAAATGAGTGATGTGAGTGACAGACACTGCCTGCCATGTGGACTCTAGCCAGTTGCATGAAGAATTTTTGTCCTCAGGTGGGGAGCTGACTAGGAAGTGTATTCAAGAAGTGTTACAGCCACTAATTGGAACTTGCCTATTGAATCTTAAACTCAGGCTACAGTTCGAAGAGTTAAGATGGAAAAATGTTGTAGGCATAATTATTTCCAGAAATTATAAATGATAAATAAGATTGAATAAATTATATGTAACCATAATATGAAGGATAGCTAAAGCATTCTGCTTTAGAGATGTTCAGACCCTTAAATTAATTCTCCTGCTGCTCCTACAAATCCTCCTGAGAAGCATAATGTAGTACTTGTTTGTTTCTTTTGTCTCTGTTTTCAGGGACCAGACCATCAAGACTATCTGATAGAATAAAAAATGTAAATTTAGGCAACAAGATTTCATGGATTTAGCTTCCATATCTTATGTAGAAGACACATCTCTTGGCACATTTTCTCGTCCTCAAGATTTAGGTGTAGAGTTGTTTGTAGGTGAATCAACGTGAGCTGGGCCCCTCACAGTCAGTTACTGTCTGCATTATTACCACTTACTATAATGGTCTCTACTAAAAAAAAAGCGTCTTTGATGAGGAGGGAGAGCTACATTTATCCATGCAATTTCATGCAATTTTGCACCAGTTAGCACCTCATTGTATATGTGGAAATACCATAGGTTCTCACCCCTAGATTAAGGAATTAATGACAGCTAAGAAAGGAAGAATTAGTCTTCCTCATGGAAGAAACCTTTATTTGATTATCCAATAGCAGTAGCCATCATTGTATTATGTATGTTTGTATGTAGGTATGTATGTATGTGTGTGTATGTGTGTGTATATATACACACACACACATATATAATGAATTCATCAAATTCTATTTATATATTTAATCTCTATGTGTGTAGCAATAATAATTTTTAAATGTCATGTATTTTAGAAGCAGTAGGTTGGGGAGAAACATAAGAAGTGTTGTAGGAAAGAAAGGAAGGGGAACTTATATAGTATTTCAATTAAAGAATAAAAATTTCAAAAATATAGAAGAAATTTAAGAAAACCAAATAAAGGCTCTCAAACAGAATCTGGTATCCAAAGAGACTTCAGTAATCATCTGTCCTAGATCCCTAAACAGCATCAGAACCCACTAAAAAGATTTGTGTCCATCCCTGACTGCTAAATATTTTTTCAGACTGGGTGAGCCGATGGATGGCTCAGTGAGTAAATTATTTGATATGCAGGAGTGAAGATCTGAATTCAGATGCTCAGAAGTCATATGAAAGCCAAGCACAGCAACACATCAGCAACCATAGTGTTAGGGAATTGGGACAGAAACAGCTTGATAGCCAGTCTAGACATGTTTGTGAGCTCGAAAATCAACAAGGGACTCTTGTCTTAAAGGTAAGGTCTACAGTGAGATTTACGACATATAATGTCACCTTGGCCTCCACAGTAAATGCATAGGTGAGTATACCTGCACACATGTACACTATATAACACAAACAATATATAAACCATATAAATATATACATACATACAAATGTATGAATAAAAATATTTCCTAAAACTGAGATTTTATTAGTACATCAACTCATACTATAAAATTTTCTCTTTATACAGAGACAAAATATGTCCTACCTGACATCAACAAATATGGCCAATTTTACCCTCAGAGCAGGATAATCCCTGCTCCATACAGCAGTTTACCTGTTTATGTTTCTTATATACTTTTTTCTTTAGGACATAAAGTCTATTTAATGTGGATTTTTTTTCTGAAATGTTTAGAGCCATCCTACAGAATCTGATTGAGGATTTAGATCTTGAGGAAGGAGAGTAGCTAGGCAGAGAGGAATGGGTCTCAAATGCTGCTCCACAAGGAACAGAAATTCAAATATTCATCAGTTACTATGGATGATGTCCTGTGGCACAGTTAATACATGCTCTATTCAACAGCAGTGAGCTAATGCAGTTACCTGGCAGCATCGCAGTTCCAAAAAGGCTGCCTTGCTTCTCATTGACTATTGATGACTGCAGCCCTGGGGGGAAGAAGAACATTCATAAACATCAATCAAGGCAGGAGGCGCCTTCTAGTCTCTTTTAAAAGAGATAATGTACATGAAGCTCTTTTTCAACTGTAAAACAGTACACAGATGTACAGAATTTTTACCATTGTTTTAAAAGAGAGTTGAAATAACGTTACTGCTATTGATATTACAGTTTGTCATGCTTTCTTTCAGTATTTACCTAACAAGTGGACTTTTGTCCAGTTGTTCTGCACAGGCATTCACAACAATTGTTTTTAATAGGACTCATATTTATGACATTTATTTATTAGCTACAACTTTTCAAAAATAATTATTTCCTGTATTTTTGATGATTATAATGTAATTATACGATTGTCCTTCTTTTTTCCTCTAAGCACAACAGACCTCCCCATTTGCTCCCTTCCAAATTCATGACTTTCCTTTAATTATTGCTACTAACATGTAATCATATTATGTAAATTACATAAATACAGACTGACCAGCCTATATAATATTATTTGCATTGTAGTATATTTTTAAAGCTGACCATTTGATATACGATAACCAATTGGTATGTACTTCACAGGTGATGACTATTTCTCCCATTCTGAGCACTACTAAGTCTGCCTGTACATTTTTGTCTAGGGTTTAGATCTTGAGAATTCCCCCTGTTATGATTTAAGCAGCTGATATCACAAAGTTAAACCATGCTATAATCTCACATAAGAGGTTTATTGGGGAACTAGAGCATGCAGAGGCTGCCTGTGAGCAATGGTAGAAAGGAAGGAGTATGGGCAGAGGCGGCACTGGCTTTTTACAATGGGATAAAACTCTTAGTTTCAGTGGAAATGTGTAGCATCTTTATTATACATATCCTGCTGTTCCTAGGACCCTGAGGGCAGACCTGTAGAAATGCATGATTGCTTACACCCCATCCTAGGGAACAAATTTGTTTTTATATGGTGAGGTTCCGGCTTGCAAGTTTCCTAGGCAGAGTAAACTTCTATCTCCGAGTTTTTAAAAGTAATTTTCATTGGTATTTCCTCAATTATGTTTTATTTAAAAAAAAAAAAGGATTATAATGAGGTGTAGACAGAATTATCCTACACTTACATAAACACTTAATTCTGTTAAAGAGAAACTTACTGCTTTAAAGCCACTAGTATATGTTAGAGGTTTTGGGAGTTGGATTTATATTATCTTAATCCATCCTCATAAACAACACTTATACCATTTTAGGGACGAGAAAACACTGAAAAACTGTCCTGAGGCTTGAAAGCTAATAACTGGCCCCTCTCATTTTTCTGTATCTAGAAGGATGCATAGTTGAAACATATGGATGAAAGGCAAGACACCAGTCTACAAACACTCATTTTCATACAATGTGCTTCCACAAAAGACTTGATATTGGTATATATTTTAATGGTGTCTGTTTAGTTACTTTTCGTCTTGTTCTGAGAAAAGCAACTTAAGAAGGTTTTATTCAGGCTCCAAAGTTTGAGAGGAAACAGAAGAAACAACAGCAGCAGCACAGTGGTGGGGTTGAGGGTTTTTCATATTGTATCTACAATCAGTAAACAACAAGAAATGAATCTCGAAGCTCAGCAAGCTCTCCCCTTCCCCCCTCCGTCCCCACCTTTTTGTGATATTTTTTTAAAAATTTTTATTGGATATTTTATTTACATTTCAGGTGTTATCCTCTTACTCCATTCCCTCCCCCACCCAGCCAGGAACCCCCTGTCCCATCCCCCTTCCTCCTGCTTCTATGAGGATGTGACCCCACCTACCCCCTCTCCTACATCCCCACCCTCAAATTCTCCCTACTGGGCATCCAGCCTTCATGAGACCAAGGATCTCCTTTCCCAAATATACCCAACAAGGTCATCCTACCCTACATATACAGCTGGAGTCATGGGTTCCCCCTATGTGCTCCCAGGGTGGTGGTTTAGACCCTGAGAGCTCTGGTTGGTTGCTATTGTTGTTCTCCTCATGGGGCCACCAACCCTTTAAGTCTTCTCTCTAACTCCTCCATTGGGAACCCCTTAATGAGTTCAATGGTTAGCTGTGAATATCTGCCTCTGGAATATGTCAGATTCTGGCAGACCTCTGAAGAGACAGCTATATCACATTCCTGTCAGCATGCACTTCCTGGCATCCACATCAGCATCTACCTTTGGTGATTGCACATGGGATGGATAGCAAGGTGGAGTGGTCTCCAGACAGCCCCTTCTTCAGTTTCTGTCCCATACTTTGTCTCCCTATTTGCTCCCTTGAGTATTTTGTTACTCCTAAGAAGGACCGAAGCGCCCCCACTTGGTTTTCCTTCATGTGATTTGTGATTTGAATCTTGGGTATTTCTTTTTTTTTTTTTTTTTTAATTTTTATTTTTAAATTTTTTTTTCAGCAAATCAAAAAAATTAAAAAGCATTCAAACAGAATAAAATGAAAAGAAACAAACAAGCAAAATACCAAGGGTCAGATATACTTATACAAGAATTCTATAGAGCCTTCAAACAAGCAATACTTTTTGAGTTATGTTTAAAAAAATTCAGAACCACAATAAGCTCCTTCACAAAGCAAATAATATTGAAATAGAGAAATCAAGTGTAAACCCAACAAAATATATAAATTATAGTCCAGTATCCCTCATGAGTATACATACAAAAATTCTCAATGAAGTAGTTGCAAACTGAATACAAGAGATATAAAAAAATAATATTCCATGAATAACTGAATAACTGTTTTTTTTTTTTTTTTTTGTTTTTTTTTTTTAGAAGACCATACTCCATATACAGGCTGCATGTTTTGGGATAGCCCCCACTCCAGATGTTTGAGACCTACATGAAAACCAAGCTGCACATTTACAACATATGTGCAGGGAGGCCTAGGTTCAGCCCATGGAGGTAGATCTGTGTAGACTAGGTATGCTCCACGGTTGGTGATTCAGTCTCTGAGAGCTCCAAGGGTTCAGGTTCGTTTACTCTGTTGATCTTCTTGTGCAGTTCCTATCTCCTTAGGGCCCACAATCCTTCCACCTATTCTTCTATAAGAGTCCTCAAGCTCCATCCACTGTTTGGCTCTGGATGTCTTTATCTGTCTGAGTCAGCTGCTGGTTAGAGCCTCTCAGAGGACAGCTTGCCCTGTCTGTTCTCAGGCTGGAGGTTTAGATCCTGGGACTCTGGTTGAATCTTTTGATGCTCATTCTAAAAAGGACAAAAGCACCCTCACTTTGGTCTTCCTCCTTCTTCTTGAGTTTCATGAGGTTTATGCGTTGCATCTTAGGTATTGTGTGTTTTGGGACCACCGGCCTGCGTGGCACATCGCTGTAGTGCTCACGCTCTGTCGCTAGGGCGCTCCGTCCGTCTGTGTTCGATCCTTCCACTGTCCTTCAGTGGGAAAAAAAAAAAGAATCTTGGGTATTTCAAGCTCCTGGGCTAACATCCAATAATCAGTGAGTGAATACCATGTGTGTTCTTTTGTGATTGGGTAATCTCACTCAGGATGATATTTTCTAGTTCCATCCATTTACCTAAGAATTTCTCAAATTCATTGTTTTTAATAGCTGAGTAATACTCGATTGTGTAAATGTACCACAGATTTTTTATCCATTCCTCTGTTGAAGGACATCTGGGTTCTTTCCAGCTTCTGGCTATTATAAATAAAGCTGCTATGAACATAGTGGAGCCTATGTCCTTGTTATATGTTGGAGCATCTTCTGGGTATATGCCCAGGAGTGGTATAGCTGGGTCCTCAGGTAATACTATGTCCAGTTTTCTGTGGAACCGCCATACTGTTTTCCAGAGTGGTTGCACCATCTTGCAATCCCACAAACAATGGAGGAGTGTTCCTCTTTCTCCACATCCTCGCCAGCATCTAATGTCACCTTAATTTTTTTTCCTTAGCAATTCTGACTGGTATGAGGTGGAACTTCAAGGTTGCTTTGATTTGCAATTCCCTGATGACTAAGGATGTTGAACATTAGGTGCTTCTCAGCCATTTGAGTTTCCTCAGTTGAGAATTCTTTGTTTAGCTTCGTACCCCATTTTTAATAGGGTAATTTGGTTGTCTGGAGTCTAATTTCTTGAGTTCTTCGTATATATTGGATATTAGTCCTCTATCAGACATGGAATTGGTAAAGATCTTTTCCCAATCTGTTGGTTACCATTTTGTCCTATTGACAGTGTCCTTTGCCTTACAGAAACTTTGCAGTTTTATGAGGTCCCATTTGTCAATTCTTGATCTTAGAGCATAAGCCATTGGTGTTCTGTTCAGGAACTTTTCCCCTGTGCCCAAGCATTCAAGGTTCTTCCCCACCTTCTTTTCTATTAGTTTCAGTGTATCTGGTTTTATGTGAAGGTCCTTTATCCACTTGGACTTGAGCTTTGTACAAGGAGATAAGAGTGGATCAATTTCTCTTCTTCTACATGTTGTCCTCCAGTTGAACCAGCACCATTTGTTGAAAATGCTGCCCTTTTCCACTGGATGGCTTTAGCTTCTTTGTGAAAGATCAAGTGACATAGATGTGTGGGTTTATTTCTGGGTCTTCAATTCTATTCCATTGATCTTCCTGCCTGTCTCTGTACCAATACCATGCAGTTTTTATCACTATTGCTCTGTAGTACAGCTTGATGTCAGGGATGGTGATTCCTCCAGAAGTTAGAGCAATTAGACAACAAAAAGAAGTTAAAGGGATACAAATAGGAAAGGAAGAAGTCAAAATATCACTATTTGCAGATGATACAATAGTATACTTAAGTGACCCCAAAACTTCCATCAGAGAATTAAATCTGATAAACAACTTCAGCAAAGTGGCTGGTTATAAAATCAACTCATACAAATCATTAGCTTTTCTCTACTTGAAAGATAAACAGGCTGAGAAAGAAATTAGGGAAATGACACCCTTCACAATAGTCACATATAATATGAAATACCTTGGTGTAAATCTAGCCAAGCAAGTGAAAGATGTATATGACAAGGACTTCATGTCTCTGAAGAAAGAAATCAAAGAAGATCTCAGAAGATGGAAAGATCTCCCATGCTCATGGATTGGCAGGATTAATATAGTAAAAATGGCCATCTTGCAAAAAGCAATCTACAGATTCAATACAATCCCCATTAAAATCCCAACTCAATTCTTCACAGAGTTAGAAAGAGAAATTCTCAAATTCATTTGGAATACCAAAAAAAACACTTTCCCCTTTATGTTCAGGATAGAACCACAGACCTTGAAATAGTGTCATCCATAGTGAGGATGGATTTTTAGTCCTCAGTTTAAGCTTTCTGGAAGCACCATTAAGGTACTTCCAGAGCTGTAGAACAATTTCATTTGACCTTAGCAATTTGGCTGATAAAATGCCATATAATTTTATCTAAGTATTTACCTAGTCAAATATATTGTGTTTGACTATAGAATATAAATATTCTATATTATAGACTTAGAATGTAGACTTAAAATACATACTTTTTTAAAAAATTGTTGCTGATAAAATTAGTAGTTGCATTTTTTCATTTTAAGTAAAAATTAAGAACCCAAAACATATATCAGAATCTATTCTTTGGTCAGGGTATTGCACATGAAAGTCAATGCTATAATAGTAGTATTTCAAAAAAGTATAAATTCATTTATAAAAATTGTTGGTATTTTAAATCTCAGAAAATGTATCTGAAGTACTGTAAAGGTCTGAATTTGGACTAGCATTTGTAGGAAGAGAGAGTAGACATATTTTATGTATGTCCCCTGCTAAGGGTAACTTTTAAAATTCCAGAAATTGCACACAAAGACAGCATCAAAACTACTCAAAGATGGAATGAAAAATGTGGACCACTAGTGTCCTTAATAATAAAGAGAAGAGAGCAGGTGACTATGGAGTACCTACCCCCGACTGATACATCTACAACACTACCCATATACCTAGGGTCAGAGAACATCACTGAAGGGTGAGCAGAAATTGTACAAGGGCCAGAGAACTACAGTGTGTGTTCTGACTTTTATACACGACAATGAGTTGTACCCATCATACCTTAACAGTAAGGTAAACCTAAACCATAACAATACTCAATGTGAACAGGAAAATTTCACAGGCCCCACCCAGTGTTCTCCTTAAATACTTGTGAATAATACTAAGCAAATTCAGAAATGTGTATGTGTGCATGTATGTGTAAACAGCAAGTGTTAAAGAAAAAGAAAGCATAAAATTGAGAAGGAATGGAGAAGGATATATTACAATAATAATTAAAGAAGAAGAGAACATAAAGTTGAAATATATATATAATATATATATATATATATATTTAAAATTATATATATATATATAATTTTAAAAGACTAATGCCTAACATGGCAGTGTTTTATTGAATAATAATAGAATATTAGCATTATATATTTTTTTTCTACACTCAACACTCATGTGACAGTGATAAAAATGAGTCATAAGACAGCTCCAGGCTCATAGGAGTTTAGTTTCCAATGAAGAGTTGAAGAGTGATAGACACACCATTCCACAGAACTGCAAGCATACCTTGTACCAAAAGGGCAGCACCAAGGCAGTTGGCCTTTATTGAGGAGTTGGTTTGCAGCAGACATGATCCTATAATCTTAGCATGTAACCTATTTTGGGCCACAAAATAACCCTGAAGATTACTTATTATATTTTGTTGATTCAGAAACAGAAACATGGAGATTGTGTGGAAGAGTCACTGGGTCTTGAAAATCAGTATTTATTGTCAGTTTCTTTCATGAAGAGAAAATGAAAATGTTAAGAGGTGAGGAGAAACTCTTAATGTCAGAGCATCTCTTAAGTCAAGACATGACCCTAGCAAACCTTGTACACTGAAACCTATCTCTCAATATTTTGAAAAGTAAGTTTTTGAAAGAAAAGGCAATTTTAAATTTCTAGTTATTTGACAACTCTGTGGATAAACAAACCATTATTAAAAAATAAAATTATGATTATAATCAACTAATATAATTGAAATATAGTCATATACCTCATCTTCTAATATGTCTTCATGCTGGAAATACTATTGTTGCCACCTTTTTCCAAATTGCATAATAGGGGACACAACATGTTAACTTAAAATAGACTCCAGTAGGATAATTTACACCATGGAAATCAGCAAATGCTACAAATATGGTCTTTGATACCCCTGGAGAGCTGGATGTTAAACACAGTTCAGCACAGTTTAACCTGGAAAAACTGATGGCTCATCTAACACAGCATATTGCTGGTTCATTTGACTTCCTTCTGACTCAGGGACCACCACGTAAATTTGGCCTTTATTTTCAACTTTCTCAGTAAGGCCAGCTTTGTCCTGATTAAGCCAGAATGCATATCTTTTGGCAATTCAGTGTGATTAATGATTGCTAAACAAATGATCATCAAATCATTTGATCATACTGCCATTTAACTCCCATAACAGATAGCCTGAGTGAAAGATAGTATTTATGAATTACAAGATAATAGATTTTTCTCCGGAGATTCTAAACACTACTCCTCTGTGTCCCAAATTCTCTTCTGTTAAAATGGACTCCTAATTAATCTTCTTGCTAAGCTCATAAGATTGTATGAAGTTCAATCCCTGTGAAAGCATTTTGAAAACAAGTTGTGCATATGACAGATAATATTATGATTAAAGGAACCTTCAAATCTTCTAAGGCATATCTGTGCATATTTCCAACAAACTAGATATATGGTTGTGATAGTATGCATTGGAAATTAGTATAAAAATAAAAAGTGCAATATTATAAAATATTTATTTTCTGCTATATGTAAATGACTCATTTTCACAGTGGCTTGAGATGATCTTATTACATGTCATATGCATATAATTGTTAAATAATAATGCAGATATAAGCCAATGAAAACATTGTATAGTTGTAGCACCATTGAAATATAACTAGTTAGATGCTGAGAACAAGCTTCATGGTAATTATATTTGCCATTAATGATAACATCCAGTTGGTATCTAATCTTCACCCTACAAATAAGCGTGAAATACTGCAAATACACTCTAATTACATGGCTGTTTGTCTTCTGTAAAAGTAATAATATGAACTACTAGAAGTGTTACAAATTCCAATGAAGAATTTTATTCTGACTAATGAAAGATGCTAGGTGAAACTTATGTCTTAATATCTTCCTGATTTCTATCCTCAGTAGCAATGATGTGACTACTTAGTTCCAGATGTCAAATATTCAATTGCAACATTATTACCATTATTGACATTGTTGTTACATGATGATATTTGGCCTGATATTATACTGAAGCCTGTATAAATCTTAATTGGAAATTGAAGCAAAATATATATTTGTCTGACAGAATTGAAACAAGGCTACTAATTTCTCCACTTCAAGCCTGTGGCAGATAACTTTATCATTTCAACTCTCTGCTCAGACATTTATTTAAAACCATAATTTTGCAGTTACTTTAGACAGAAAATAAAATGTGTCTTTTAATTGAACTTTCATGTTTGAGCATTAAAATACTCAGGACTTGGTACAGTGACTTCAAAGCAATCTTATTATATCTTGACTGGATGTAATAACTTAGTAAATATAATTTTGTTCAATGTGTTTTGATTATAGACACCCTATTCATTCAACCTTTCCCAGATTCACCCCTTCCCTATCCCACTCAACTTGTGATATTATTTTATTTTCTGTGCATATCTTATTGTTTTGTTATCTATGAAGAGTACTTTGTGCTACCTAAATGTTCTTAGATATGTAGTTAGAGGTTGACTATTCACTGCATAGTGGCTGACTTACCAGAGGAATTATTCTTAAAAGAAACTAGCTCTCCCAATCCTAGCAGCTAGCAATTGTCAATACATAGTTTACACAATGAAATATCAGGCAGCTATTAAAAATAAAATTATGAAATAGAGGGGTAAAAAGGACTCATCTTGACTAAAGTAGTTCAGACCGAAAAGAAAAATATTGTGTTAGCTTTTAAACATTTAATGGGCACATTAGAAAATGAATAGCCACAGAGGTTAGTTTTCAAGTAAAGAGCTGAGTAGGGGCAAGGGAAAGATCTCAAGGAATGGGTATATATAGCAAGAGGGAGATGGAGGAATGCAGATGGAAGATTAAATGGAGATAGGGATGGGGATGAAGGTGGGTATAGGGATAGGCATGGATGAATGGGATAAACAAGAAGATATGGGTTGGTACAACTAATACTGAGGGCAATTGAGGGGATCCTATGAAAACCTTCTACTGTAGAAGCTTCCTAATATATACATATGGGAAATATAAACAGGTTTACCAAATATTAGGGGAGACAACTCCCCAGCTAAACACTTTTTTGCAAGTGAAACTTCCAGTGACAGAAATGAGTTGTATATATTTGAGTTGTTGACCAAAGAAGTTACACACACACACACCCAAAATGCCTTGGCTATTGGCAGTGCTATTGGCTGCTCTCCATGAATGGATGGCAAAGCCCTACTGCTGAAGACAACATTTACATATTTCCAGATTTCATTGAACACAGAGTTGGGCTTTAATCCCTATTGACTACTGTTCATGTTACTGGAACATATTTTACATGCTACCAGAGGAGAAGGGTAGCCATCAACCCAGCTCTAAATCCATTCTACAATGGTGACCTATCTACAAGATCTTCTATTGTAAAAGTGGCACAAACTCTGTGGAGATAACAAACCACTCTGTGATTGAATTTATGGCCTACTCTATGAAATGGAGTCCCATTGATGAAACTACTCTGGTAACCAAGAACCTTAGACTGGATAAGCCATGAACATTGCAAAATCCCAGATACTACTATTCTGCTAAAACAAACAACAACAACAAAAACATAACAATAGCATGTCTCTTAAGGATATTTTTCTATGTCCATATCTTAGTGCCTTTCTCAGCTACCATCAGAGAAGCTTCCTCTTTCAGCAGATGGGAACAAATACAGAGACCTACAACTGGACAATGTTCAGTGAATGAGAGGTTTTGGAAAACTCAGTCCAAATTGGATGCCTTCATCAAAATCTTCCACTCAGGGATCAGAGAGTTATTTATCTATACAGAAGATGAGGTGGAAAATTGTAAAAGCCAGAAGCTGTATATGACTGCCCCTCAAAGGAATGGTGTCTCACAGATATAACATTACTAGCAGACATAAACTCACAGAGACTGATGAACATCCACAGAGCATGTACAGGTGCAAATAGATGGGTCACTGAAATGGGGATGTGGACGTGGCTTTTACCCCTAACCAAAAAGCTATCTTCAATGGATATCTGCCTGCAAAGGAAGAATTTGTTTTATTCATAGAGTCTTATTGGGTATATTAATCTAACTTGAGGGTAGGTCCCACACCAAGCAGTAGATAGCCAAAAGAAAATGAACTTAATAGTATTTGTGTAACTTTTGTCTCATATTGCTTTGCTTGATCATTTTTTTTTCTTTTGTCTGACTGATCTTTTGTTTGTATGTTATGGTTTCCTACTTTGTGCTTTTATGGTGTGTGTGTGTGTGTGTGTGTGTGTGTGGTGTGTGTGTGTGTGTTACATTTCTTAGGGAGATAATGACAGACTATGCAACAAAATTCCCAATGCCAAGTACAGGAAATCTTCCTTCTAGTGATTTGTTAGAAGAGTTAAAGAAACTCTTAATATAAACTACTGCCATTGCTCTTGGTTGCCTCGAGAAACTGAAGATAAGACCACATTGTTGTCCCTGATTTTAGTGGGAATGCTTCAAGTTTCTCTCCATTTAATTTGTTGTTGGCTGTTGTAGGACCATAAAAGGGCAGCATGGTTTCTGGTCGAGCACCAACTAGAAATCACCAGAGACCCCAGGTGACCCTAAAGGATGACATTCATTTCACCATGCTCCCAGACTCTAGGCTCTTGACTGGAGGCCACAGACCTCAATTGATCTGTGCCTGAAAGGCATGTAGGACAATGCCCACTAGCCCCTACACAGGTAGAGGGCATGACTACAGGCTGAGGAGCCTCAAGACAGATCTCTAAAGATACATAAAGGCCAGAGGGGCATAGCCAATGAAACATTCCTTCCCAGACCCTCCTCTGTGCAAAAGGTATTTAACCTCAGGCCAGCCCTGAAAATACCAGGGTATAGTTTTCATCTATTTTCCACCATGACAATAAATGTCCTAAGACCATGAACTATTTATTTTCCTTTGGAACTCACCATGGGGAACAGTAGAGCAGGTCTTATCTAAGAACTCTCTGTGTACCCAGTCACGGAGACAACCAGCCACCCAAACCAAGTAAGCAAGCCAAGTCAGCCCTGGCTCAGCCAAGTGAGTTGCTGAAACCAAGAACTCTCATCCACTTGGAATGCAACCAGAGTTTCTGTCCCTCCCCACTTTCGGTTGTGGGAAAGCTCATACGTCCCCAGTTTGTTCTTGGCCCTTCCACCTGAGAATCAGTCAGTTCCAGGCTGCCTTTTGGACCCCCAATCCAAGAGCTCTGGCTCACCATGGGACATCAGACTGTGTTCCCCACCCCTGAGCATAGTCTCACAGCTTTGCATAGCCTGATGTCCACCCTGCTCCAGCATAAAGTGAATACAGTCAATTTCCCACGCCTCTGTCCCCATGAGAGGCCCTAGCCACATGGTGAGACAGAGGTGGGACCCACACATCAACCAAACAAGACCTACATACACTATAACCCAACAGACTGTTGGTTTGTTGTATGTTGCTTTTATTATGTTTAAGTATGTGCTCTGAATTACTGATCTCTCTAAGACTTTTAACATGAAGCAGTGTTGGATTTTGTAGCAGAGGAGTGTCTTTTCTGGCCTCAGAGGGAGGGTATGTGTTTGATCCTATGAAGGCTTGATGCCCCAGAGAATGCAAATGCAAGAGGGGTGAGGTAGGAGTGGGTGGGTGGATAGGAAGCACACTCTTAGAGGCAAAGGGGAGGGGAAATGGAGTGGAAGGCATGTGGGGTGGGGACTGGGAAGGGAGACAACATTTGAAATGTAAAAAAATTAAAATAATTACTTTAAAAAACCCACATTGTTGAAGGTACTTCATATTTCAGACACAGGACTTGGAGAAATCAAGCTGGAATTGACCTAGTAGTCTCTTCCTAGAGAATGGTTTTCATGCTATCTAAATATGCTTTGCAAGCTGTCAAGGATGAAAACCAATCAACAGTCATATCCAGCTATAAAGCCTATGAATCACAACAATTACCAGCATGACAAGATGTCCAGTGACGTACAATAGTGGCACTTATAGTTATAGCATACCAAACAGCTGGACTGAACACCTGCTCAATAGAAAGGAATTCAATATTGGTACAGTAAACTAGCCCACTACCCATGGCTGGTGAGGTCATCGATCTTACCAAAGAACCCACTACTGCCACTTACCTCTATCATTGTAATTCTTAACTGCATTCTAAATAAATATTCTTATAACCACAGGAAAGTGTGGTTCCCTCTTTTCACAGGAGGCACAGTCTATTACAGAAATCCACTAGTGCCAAAAATACAAGAATAACTGACTATGTACTGTCCAACCCCAACTTACATATCTACAACACATCTTCTTCCCCTAAGGCTCAGAAAACATTACAGAAGAGAGGCTAGAACACTGTTAAGAAACACAGGACCAAGATGTCCACTATGAGATAGTATCTTCTTTATATTACAGATAAGCTACACACATGGCATCTCAAAAATATAGTTCCCTAAATCAGACTTTCATAATGAACACTGGTTGATATGCCATTGAGGATGGGGGAAATACCAAATTCTACTTGTAGATAAAGAGATACAGGTTAGCAATGGCTGCTAAGATAAAGGAAAATCATTCTTCTCCAGAAACAAGCTCCATGATAGATAATCTTGTACCAAGTGGTCAGGCTAAAATATAGCCAAATTGAGAGCTGTGTTTTACATGAGGAAATGGTAGCATTTCCCCTCCTTCTGGTAGGCCAGGACTGCCTTCTGGGGATCTGGATAATGAGAATGTCCCAGGGTACCCAGGAGGAGAGTTTTAAATGTTGTTCATTTTTTAAGATGACCTAAACACATACACATATGAGCAATACCAAATGCACTGAGCAAATGGTGTGTGTGTGTGTGTGTGTGTGTGTGTGTGTGTGTGTGTGAAAGAGATACAGAGAGGGGGTGTGTATGCAACTAAGGAGGAGCTTGTGAATTTGGAAGAGGAAGGGGGAATGTGGGAAGAGTTTAAGGAACTAGCCAAAGGGATAAAAATGATATAAAACAGTATTCAAAATTTAAAGTTAAGTAAATAAACCTGATTTCTTCATGGAGGATATGAGCATGAATAATTAAATTCTGTTCTGTTGGACACAGAACTAAGAAAGTATCTATCACAAAGTCTTCCACATACTGTAGTAGAAATTATTTAAACCGCCAAATTTGCTATTGTAAGATCTCCTACCGGAAGGAGACCAGTAAAGGAAGACAAAACTCAATAATTATTGGTATAAATAGCACGCCTAGATTGGGCAGGTTTACCTCTACACTATTCTAATTCCCGGCTATGAGATCCCTTATAACTTGCGGTTATCCCAGGCTGCGTCCTTGTCCTCTGAGCTCCAGCTCCTTCGTTGTTGGCTTCCTTCTATCTCTGGCTTCCTTCTGCCTGCTTCCTCCTGCTTCTACTTCTTCTCTTCTTCTCCCCTGCTTCTCCTGCTTCTGCCTCCTTTTATATTGAATTCCTCTCACTCTCTCCTCCCCTTAGCCTTTTTCTCTGCCTCCCCTTCTACTGCCCAATCTCTGGCTCTAGCCTTCGTTTTACAGGTTTTAATTGGACAGAAGGTTTACAAGATGTCACCTGTGTACAGATTCAATCATCCTCTGCAACACCTCCAGAAGGGTGGAACTAGGATCAAAATACAAGGTGGGGGTATCCACAACATTGATTAAATCCTCCTCTGCAGTCCTTCTCAGGAGGGTGGAACTAGGATAAAAATACAAGGCTGAGGCTATCCACTGGTAACTAGGATCCAAATACAAGGCTGAGGCTATCCACAACACACATATCAAGTTTGTGAATGGAGATGTGGTTCACTTGATCTTCACTCAGATTTTCTCACTGAATAACCTTCCTTTCCTGGGAGATAAAATGAGGTGCACATCTTGTTAGCTATTCCGATGATTGACTTTTCCAGACCTGAATGGCTGACAGAAGCAGAGTGGAGATGAGCTATCCCTGAAACACAATGTAAAGGAATAGAACTTTAAGCAGAATAAAATATTTCACATAACCAATTTTGAAAAATATTTGTTTTCTGCATTTTTTTTATTAAATCACTTCTCTATCTTCACTATTATACCATTAATAGATATAAAAACTTAGGTAGATTTTTAAAAGTATTCCATTTTATGAGTGATACAAAAATGAAAATGAAACTTTAAAAATGGGGGGACAAATGACATATTTCTCATGTCTCCACATCTCATTCATGATTCATTAAAAGAATAGGAAAAATAAAGTATCAAGATGTGTTCTTTTCAAAATTACTCATGTTCTTAATCCCTACCTCTCTCTCTGCTCCCCTCTCTCTTTCTCCATTCTCCTGTCCCATTAATTCTCTGCCTCCCTTTATCTATCATTTTCTCTCCCAGAAATATCTACAAACTGATACCTTCTTTGGTTTCTAGATGTTCTATATTTATGCTTTGGTTTGACTCACATACATCCTAGCTCCTACTCATCTCCCGGGAGTATCACTTACTGTTACTTATACAGTTACTGATTTCAGAATTTACAGGTGTAAACTTTGCTCTGTGCTTTGTGTCTTCCTTCACTCTCACATTTATCATCATTTTTTTGCTTGTACAACTGTCCATTTGTCTTTCTTCCCTGTAGTTTCTGCTGCATGGTCCCCAGATAGAAAATGAAATATTAGATTTTTCAAGTGTATATCATGGTTTAAATGCCTGGAGATGATGGGTTAAACAGACCAATCAATGAAACAAAGCTCCAGTGCATCACAGAGATGCCATGGGATGTTCCTTTGGCTCCTTAAGACCTAACAAGTCAATAACCTATTAATATCATATTCTGCTAGTCACCTCTATACAATTCATATGTGACATTTTAAAACAAGCTTCATAGCTTATGATGAATTAAGTAAGAGAGTGTTTATAGCAAATCCAAACTAAACCTTAGACTATATATAAATAGAAAAAGTGAGGAAAATAATGAAAACTGTAAGATTATTGAATGCTCTCCATTTTTGAGCAGTGAATAATTATTTTACAGTTTTAGCATGATAACACATGTAAAGCCCAAAGGCTTAAATATTCATTATGCAGAAGTCAGAATCAATATATTTTAGAGTATTCCAAATGAAATCATTTTTGTTATTATTTCAATGTAAAGTAATAAAGGATCAAAATTACTAGTCTAAATACTAAAAACAATATATATATATAGAAACATTGTTTATGTTTTACAAAGGAAATTGTTTAATTGTTTAACTGTTTAATTGTTGACTAGTAGGTGATCAATGTGTTTATAAAGACATTTATGTTGCAAAATTACCAACTAATAATCAAATGACTTGGTTTATGAGTCATGTATCTGGCATACTCTTATACACTTGCTGCTATTTTTGAAGGTTAAAATAAGGGGGAAAACATACTAAAAATATTTAAATCCATAAGAGTACCATCAATCCATTCAGTACTTTCAACTGATATTTACATCCTTACTTTACATCAAGTGCTAATTAATGCCTCTGCCAGCCTAGTTTAGTGCTATCAATCTGAAAGTAAGATATATCCTGTGACAACAGAGTGCCCTCTCAGCCTCTGCCCAATGTTCCAAAACAAGAGTAGATGTCATTGTCAAAGTCCAGTTCTGTGGTCTGACTTGGCAATGGTATTGAATTTCCATATGTGAAAATGGAGATATTAGTCCCTAATTTAGTGAGTTTTATTAATGGTAAATAAAGCATGGTGTTATAATAAATGCAAAACACATTTTTAAGGAATGGGGATAGTGTAGGCATCTAATGTAAAAAAAATTAAAGATAATTTTTTAAAAAGCAAAATAAATACAATCTAGAAGAAAGAAAGAAAGAAAGAAAGAAAGAAAGAAAGAAAGAAAGAAAGAAAGAAAGAAAGAAAGGGAAAAAAGAGACCTGAATGTGAACTAGGAAGGAAGCCAGTAAGCAGCCAGAGTTCTTCTGTAGGCTCTGCTTCAGTTCCTGCTCTAAATGTCCTCAATGATAATGATGACCTGGAAATGTAAGCCAAATAAACCCTTGCTTCCCCCCATCAATAAAAGCATCTTATACTTGAAAAAATAGGTGATTCAATTCATTCAAGCCATTCAAAACTCTAGTTATAATTTGGTCAAGTATTCTTATCTCAAAATATCCTTTGATCTGGTTTAATTTTTATCACTGTGATAAAATACCTTGTTAAAAAGTGAGTTATGAGTTTCTGTTACTGTGACAGATCCCTGAACAAAAGATACTTGGGAAGAAAATTATTTGCTTAAGCTTACAGCACATAGCCCATCATGAAGAAAACTCAGTGAAGGAACTGGAGGTTTGAACCTGGATCATAGAATTGAAGTAGAGGCCATGGATTAATACTGCTAACTAACTTGTTTTCCATGGCTTGCTTATATTGTTTATTTTTACTTTTGTTTTTTTATAAAGCAGAACTACCTACCCAAGCATGACACTACTTACAGTGGTTGGCCCCTCCAACATTAATCAAGAAAATGCTCCACAAACATGCTTACAGGCCAATCTGGTAGAAACATTTTCTCAACTATAATTCCCTTTTCCTAGTTGACTCTGTCCAGTATCAAGTTAAACAAACAAAAAACTAACAAAAAAACTAAACAATACAGGAACAAATGTTTATTTGTCATATAATTCCAGTTTGTAATTTATTGCAATAAGAAAATCATAACAGAAAGATTTAAGAGACTGCATGTCACATCACATTCAAGATCAAGAGCAGAGAGGATTGACCACCACAGCCATTTATTCAGTTGTTCAGCTTTTATTTCTCCAGATTTACACTGTTTGGAAACACTATTTTGTACGGAACAGTGCCAACACCAAGAGTGTATTGGGTTTCTCCTCACTCATTAACTTATTTACCATCCCAGCAGTCATGCCCATAGGTCTGCTCAATGTGGATAGTCCCTCATCAAGACTCTTCCGAATTGATTCTAGCCAATCATTCATGTATTCTAAGCTAATTTGCCTATCTTACCACAGAGCTATCTATTAAACTGGAAATACATAATTATTAAAGCAACCAAAGCTCAGTGTTTCATTCTTATGTGTTGGCACTATTAGCCAAACCAACACTGTAGAATAAAAACAAAAGATCATTTCCCACACTTGGTGATAACAAAGGGACAAGCCATGGGAATATGAGTCATCTGTGGGGAAGCACTGTGGCTTGAGATAAACAAATTGAGGTCATGAAAGGTACAACTGCCCAAAGTACAAAATGTGCAGTTCCTTTTCATCACGTGTACATTTCAACTTTCTAAATCAGCATTTAACCCAACCCCTTGAAGTACTACCATTTCTCCATGTAAAGCACAGCTATCAATTTGGGTTATATCTTAGATCTCTTGGACAGATTTTTAATTCCTGATGCTCAGGCAATAAGCCAGAATTATGATATCAGTACCTCAGGAAGAAGGTGAGTGTATCTGCTATGAATTTCAAATATAGATATTCTGCTCATACATCTGGCTTTATAATTCTCTCACTTCTAATAAAAAAGTCAGATACCATTCAGTTGATTTTCTTCCCATTAGTCTGCCTTAAACCAGCATGCCTTCTACAATGGTTTAGATATTTGAAATATTAGAGCATTTTTTAATTTGTTTTTTTCCACATAACAGAGTTAAACAAACTTAGCAACTTATAACAGCATCATGCTGATCATAGTTGTGTATCTCTGAAGTCTGAGCACATCATAAATGGGTCTTCTGCTGAGGATCTCACTAGGATAAAATCAACATGCAGCTGCTTACATCATTCATGATCTCAGTTATGGTGAGATCCACTTTATAGATCCTTTACAGTTTTGGTAAAAATTGATGTTTGTAGTCATTGGACCATAGTCTTTGGCTTATTAGTTAGTCATGGGACTGGTATCAGATTCTAGAAGCTGAACTGCACAGTCTACATACTTGGTCATCTATCTGTTTCCACACATACATTAGGAAAGACCATTCCCTATGATTCATATAATAGGAACAGCCTTGCTTGGATCACCTGCCTTTTGATTAAGTCAAAATCCACTCATTAGTAATTTATTCTAATCGAGCTGTCTAACTTCTACACTGCTGTCTGTCAACACTCAAAAGGAGAATATCGAACTCACATCTACATCAAAAAATGGAAGCCTCAAAACCTCAAAGAATTCTTTCTGCTAAAGTTCTCTCTGGTTACAAAAAAGACACTACTCACCAAAGCACACATCATACTGTGTTTTTCCTATTTCTCTTCCTATCTCTCACTCCCCAGTGAAACATGTCAGCTGGTGACCAGGCCAGATTATATTTGTCTTCTCAAAACAAAATCTAAAGCCTAGAATAGATCCCAGTATTCTATCAAGGATTTTCTAAATATTCATGCAATCAAGCATAATATTGGATTAAAGTTTGATCTAAGTAGTCTTAAGAAAGATGCAACTAAGTCAATAATTTCAAAAATTAAAAAAGGTAACTTCAAAAGCAAGCTAATAAGCAAAACAGTATATTTTGCTTTGAAGATTTTTTAATTAATTTTATTTTTTTATAAAACCATTGTTGTTCTAAATTATGTGTGATGTTTTTCATATTTTATTGTCTTTGAACCTAAAGACACCATGTGGTATCCTTATTTTGATTGTTTGGGATGTTAGCTTTTCCTTTATTGACCCAAATACCAAATACATCATTCATATGATTCACAATAAACATGAAAATCAACAGTAATTAGTTGATCTTATTATAATCATAAGATTGACTTCCAATATATTTCTTTTGCCTTGATAGTGTTTAGCATAGTGAAGAATGGAAACTCTGGCACTTACATTAGAATTCTAGCAGACTTACTTGCCGATTTTAAACAGTTCCTGTACCTTTATTCTCCTCGGTGCATTCCTGAACTGGATATAGCAATAGGTTTTGGATGTATATGGAATAAACTGAAATATGTCTCTTGAAGGACTCATGATTGATAAATATTAATGGATTAAAAATATTGTAACTGTACATTGTGTTCAAATTTTATAAAACACTGAAGGATGGAAGGGGAAAAATAAATATGTGTGTACCATATGTTTATTGGAACTAACTGAAAAAACATCTATATATATGCAATTTTAATCTAGTCTGAATTACAAATAAAATTTCAGATTTAGAGATTGTTCTGAAGTACTTCTGACAAACTCTAGAAGTCAAGAGAACAACAAAAAAGCTAGCTGAAACTAACTAGAATTAAATATTAGGAATTATTTTAATTGTATTAGTACTATAAAAAATACTTTATATATCTCTAGAAAACACTTTGAATAAATATGTTAGATAACCCATATATGTACCTTGAATTTTCCATGAACTACACTTAAAGATGAAAAGAAATGAATGAGATTAATTTCATATTTTATTTTGTGTTTTCATTTTTTTTTTATTATTACATTTCAAATGTTGTAATAATGTCCTCCTTCACAAGCCCTCCATTTTATCACCCTTCCTCTTTGCTTCTAAGATTGTGCCCATCCACCCTTGCACTCCCACCTCACCTTTCTAGCAACCCCTTTTGCTGGGGCAACAAGCCTCCATAGGGCCAGATGCTTCCCTTCCACTGATGTCAGTTAAGGCAGTCCTGTGCTTCATATGTAGCTGGATCCATGGACCGACCCATGTATATGCTTTGGTTGGTAGTTTCATTACTAGAAGCTACTAGGATATGGTTAGTTGATATTGTTGTTCTTCCCATGGGGTTGCAATCCCCTTCAGCTCCTTCAGCTCTTCCCCTAACTCTCCCATTGGGGTTCCTAAACTCAGTCAAATGGTTTGAAGTGAGTATCTGCATCTGTCTTAGTCAGGTGCTGCCAGAGCTTCTCATAGGACAGTTATACCAGCCTCCTGTTTACAAGCACATGGAATAGGAAATAGAGTCTGGGTTTGGTATCTGTGGATAGGATGAATGCCAAGGTAGGGCGGTCTCTGGATGGCCTTTCCTTCAGTCTCTGCTCCATTTTTTTGTTCCTGTGTTTCCTTTAGACAGGCATGATCCTGGGTTAAAGATTTTGAGATGGGTGAATGGCCTCATCTCTCAAGTGGGGGCCATATTTATCAAACGGAGGTGGACTCTTCAGGTCCTATTTTCTGCTTTTGGGTATTTCAACTTATATCATCCTCATTGGTTCCTGGGAGCCTCTTGCATCCCTGGAGTCTGGGACTTTTAGTGGTCCCCCCTCCCGGCTACATATGTTTATTCATTCTCCTGGCCCTCTTGACTTATCTCCTGTCTCATAACAACATTGGCACAGGAAACATTTTCCCAAACAGAATATCAATGGCTCAGGCGCTAAGATCAACAATTGACAAATGGTACCTAGTGAAACAGAAAAGCTTCTATAAGGCAAGGGACACCATCAATAAGACAGAATGGCAGTCTATAGATTGGGAAAAGATCTTTTCCAACCCTACATCTGATAGAGGGCTAATATCCAAAATCTACGAAGAACTCAATAAGTTAGACTCCAGAAAATAACCCCATTTAAACATGGAGTACAGTCTGATGGTTGGCTCCAAACATCTGCATCTGCATTGGTCAGTTCCTGGCTGGACCTCCCAAGGAACCATCACACTTGGTTCCTGTCGGCAAGTGCCTCATGACCACAGCAACAGTGCTAGGTTTGGTGTCTGCAGACATGTATCCCCAGGTGGGACCATTCTGGTTCGCCCTTCCTTCAGTCTCTGCTCCATCTTTTGTCCCTGTTCTTCCTTTGGACAGGAACATTTCTGGGTTAAAAAACTCTGAGATGGGTGGATGGCCCCATCCCTCAACCCCGGGGCCATGTCTATTTACTGGAGGTGGTCTTCACAGGTTCTATCTCCCCCAACCATCAAACTGAACTCAGGGAACCTGGTAGGGTAGCTGGCAGAAGGACTGGAGGAGTAGAGCGAGATTGCTACCCCACTGGGAGAACAACATAGGCTGGCCTGACTACCCAGTTCTCCCAAAGTCTAGACCGCCAACAAAGGAGTATACCTGGAGGGATCCATGGCTCCAGATACATATGTAGCAGAGGATAGTCTTGCCTGACAGCAATGGGAGGGAAGGCTTTTGGTCCGAGGGTGGTTTGAAGCCCCAGAGTAGGAGGATGTTGGAGTTGTGGGGCGTGAGAGTGTGGGTGGGTGGGAGAGCTTTCTCATACAGGCAAAGGGAGGGGGGACAGCAGATGTGGGATGGGGGATTGGTGGCGGGGGTAACTGGGAAGTAAGATATCATTTGAGATGTAAAGGAATGGAATAATTAATAAAGAATAAATAAAAGTTAATGGAGTTCAGAGTTAAACAAATAATTCTCAACTGAGGAATTTTGAAAAGTGGAGAAGAACCTAAAGAAATGTTCAACATCCTTAGTCATCAGGAAAATGCAAATCAAAATGCCCCTGAGATTCCACATTACATCAATCAGAATGGCTAAGATTAAAACTCAGGTGACAGCAGATGCTGGGGAGGATGTGGAGAAAGAGGAACACTCCTCCATTGCTGGGGGTTATTGCAAGATGGTACAACCATTTTGGAAATTAATCTGGCACTTACTCAGAAAATTGGAAACAGTGCTACCTGAAGACCCAGATATACCACTATTGGGCGTATATCCAAAAGATGCTCCAATATATAACAAGGACATGACACATGTTCCACTAGATTCAAATTTTATTCAATGCAATGAGTTCACAATATTATTTTAAAATATCAAAAATGATGAGATATTATATGTTTTTACACTAAGTGTTCAATTTATTACATGTTTTATACTTATGGTATAGCTTAACTCAATCTAGCCAAACTCTTGATGAATCACAACATGACTAGTCTAGAGGGACATATTCATATGGATGTTATTCAGTACATATGGTTGCATTTTAAAATGCCCTCCAAACACAAGAGAAACAGAAGTCATATTTTTCCTTCATATAAGTGTAAAGTGATTTCACTTGTCTATCCAAAGTTCATTCTGCTGATCAAAGATCCGTTCTGCTGATTTGAGTGATGTCCTAATATTTTTTATAGTCTCTTCCACCTAGCTTCCTCTCTGTCTTTCTTTTCCTCCTCAATTTTTTCTCTCCTTCCTATTTGCCCTCCAATTACACTAGCTTTGTTTGACTGATAATTAGTAATTTTTAAAAGAAGCCGAATAAATTAAGGTCTTCCCCAAAATTACCCTTCTGTTAAAACCATAGTATCATTTTAAGAAAGGATATGGTCCTTAATTCTTAGATTTGAGCAAATGCCTGAATGCAGGCAAGAGTGATAAGAAAAGAAAAGCAAAAACAGATGTGGGGTCAAACTTCAGAGCTATTCTTTTACTTCAGATATGTTCAAGTGGAGGGAGTCACACAGGCAATATCTTCCTTTATTTTTTATTGGATATTTTTTTTTCATGCTTTAGAATTTATTTAGTACTTTCTTTTTTTTTTATTGGAAATTTTTTATTGTAAACTTTTTATACATTTCAGATGTTCTCTCCTTACCCCATTTCCCCCCTCCCTCCCAGGAACTCACTATCCCTTCCCCCCTCCTCCTATCTCCACGTTGGTGTACCCCTTCCACCCTCCCCTGTACCTCACCTCCCCACCCTCGAGTATCCCCCCCCCACAACGTCCAGTCTTCATGGGACCAAGGATCTCTTCTCCCACTTATATATAGCTCCCTTGCATATATAGCTGGAGCCATGAGTCCCTCCCTAAGCGCTCCCAGGCTTGTGGTTTAGACCCTGGGGGCTCTGGTTGGTTGGGATTGTTCCTTTCCTCATGTACAAAGCTCAAGTCCAGGTGGATAAAGGACCTTCACATAAAACCAGACACACTGAAACTAATAGAAGAGAAAGTGGGGAAGACCCTCAAATACCTAGGCACAGGGGAAATGTTCCTGAACAGAACACCAATGGCCTATGCTCTAAGATCAAGAATTGACAAATGGGACCTCATAAAATTGCAAAGTTTCTGTAAGGCAAAGGACACTGTCAATAGGACAAAACGGCAACCAACAGATTGGGAAAAGATCTTTATTGGATATTTTATTTATTTATATTTCTAATGTTATCCCCTTTCCCGATATCCCCTCCAGAAACCCCCTATTCCCATCTTCCCTCCCCCTGCTTCCATGAGGGTACTCCTCCACTCCCCAACCACTCCTGCCTCCTCACTCTGAGATTCCCCACCACTGGGGCATCAATTCTTCCCAGGAACAAGGGCCTCTCCTCCCACTGGTGTCTTACAAGGCCATCCTCTGCTAATGTCTTCTTTTGTTATGGAAGGAGATATATATATATAAATTTAAATTACTTTTATCAGTGGAAGAAAGAGAGTTGTTTAAATGTATGGGCTAAGAATCTTTGCTTTTGTCTAGTGATAAGCTCGATAAGCTCAAATTTTTATCCTAATTCTTTACAGATTTCATGCCAAAATAGTTTGTATATGTCTGAGTTCATAGAGCAGCAGTCTCTCCAAAGAGTTAAGAAAACATCTGGGGACACATAGAAAGTAAAATATCCCCTGAAGTGTCCTGTTTCAAAATTTTTAAAAACTTCCCCAGAACACAACCAATGTATACACACACACACACACACACACACACACACACAGATACACACACTAGCATATACACTCATGCACACCAAGAAATAGAAAAATGTTATTATGAATTAGGTAATTTGGAAATAAATGGTTCTGGGTTTTTATATTCTCAGCAATACAGAATAACAACAGAACACCAATAGCACAGAGACTAAGCGCAACAATTGATTAATGAAACCTCATGAAAATGCAAAGTTTCTGTAAGGTGAAAGACATTATCAACAGGGTAAAACATCAGTCTACAGAATGGGAAGAATTCATTAACTTCATATATAATAGAGGACTAGTATCCACTGTATATAAGCAACTCAAGAAACTAAACATCAACAAAACAAATAAATTAAAACATAGGATCCAGATCTAAACAAAATTCTCAATAGAGGAATCTCAAATGGCCAAGAAGCACTTAAATAAATGTTCAATATCTCTAAGCATCAGTGAAATATAAATCAAAACTATTTTGAGATTTCATCTTATACCTGTTAGGATGACTAAGATTAATAACACAACTGACAGCTCATGATGTCCAAGATGTAGAGCAGAAAGAACACTCTTCCATTGCTGGTGGAACTGTAATTTTGTACAGCTATTATGAAAATCAATATGATCGTTCCTCAAAAAAATGAAGAATTAATCTACTTCAAGATCAAGCTATATTGCTATTTGGCATATACCCAAAGGATGCTCAATCCTACTACAAGGTCACTTGGTAAATTATCTTCATAGCAGTCTTATTTATAGTAGACAGAAACTAAAAATAATCTAGATGTCTCTCAACTTTAGAATGGCTAAACAAATGTGATCCATTTACATGATGCATCTCACTCATCTGCTTAAAAAATAACATCATGAAATTTGCAGGCAAATGGCTGAAACTAGGAAAAAAACAACAACAACAACATCTGAGTGTAATAACCCAGACCCAGAAAGACAAACATGGTTTTCACTCACTTGTAAGTGAACATTAACTGTTAAGTAAAAGATAATCATGCTAGAATTCACAAAGAAAGGCTAAGTACAGAGGAGGGCTCAAGGGAGTATCATGGATATTCCTGTAAAGGAGAAATAGAATAGATTTTGCAGATGGCCTTGGGTTGGGTGGAGATGGAAACAGGAGTGATCAGGTACTTAGGGTGGAAGACTACTAGGAGACAAAACTGGAATTGGAAGGCATTTGGGGACTAATATAGAAAGCTAATGTAATAGAAATCTCCTGGAATCTATGAGCATGATCTAGCAAAGTCTCCATGTAATGGGCAATATGAAGTGTGAACTCGCTATCTTCTTTAACTAGGCAGGTAATCAGCAGTGAGACTGGGGCTTCAACCCAGCCACAAAACCTTCAACCTACAATCATTCCTGCTTGCAATATGTGCTGGGATAATGGTGGCACAGTACTCATGGAAGTGGCCAACTAATGGCTGCTCTAACTTGAGGCCATGAGAAGGAGCCCACACCCCACACTGCCTGGATGGTCAGAAATCAGAAACAGGACAGCCCAGAGACCTAGGATAGAACCAAACCAATTGACAAAAACATTGTGTGCTGGGGAGTCAATATCCTAATGATACTGCTATACTCAGATCAATGCCTAGCCCAATCTTAATTAAAGAGACATCATCTAGCAAGTGATGGAAGCAGATGCAGAGATCTACAGCCACTAGAGACCCATGACACTAGGTGGAGCCAGGGGAATCCTGTAGAAATGGGGAGGAAAGATTATAGGAACCTGAGGGGTCAAGGATATCATGAAAACATGGTCCACAGAATCAATTAAGCGGGCTCATAGGAGACCACAGAAATTGAAGAGAATATCACAGACCATGTATGCTCTAAGCTAGGTCCTCTGCTCTTAACAATGGAAGTCAGGGTTGTATCTAACTCCTTTCCCTGCTTGTGGGACCCTTTTCCTCCTACTGGGTTGCCTCTTCCAATCTTGATATAAGTGTTTGTGACTTTTTTGTAACTTCTTATGCCATGTTTGGTTGATATTCCTGCTCTTTTTTATTTTTCTTTTTTAGGAAAACAGAAGTGGAGTGCATATGGGTGAGATGGGGTGTGGGGGAGTCATTGGAAGAAACGTAGAGAAGAAAAATTGTAGTCTAGATGTAATGAATGACAGAAGAATAAAATAATAATCTGAGCCTTCATATATATATTGTTCATTATGTTGCACAAAAAATTAACTAATTGTTTAACTAATTAATTGTTTAATTAATTAGTCAATTAATTAATATGAAAACCAAACAAAAGTAAGTGTATTTAGCCATAATGATCTGAATCTATAAGGGTCGTGTAGGAATTCTCTGAGATCATGGGCAGTTTCAATCAGTACCCCAAACTAAATACTTACTTAAAAAAATATTTGATAAGCTTTGTGCATGTGTGGCTATAGGAACACACACACACACACACACACACACACACACACACACACACACCACGAAGCATGTATTCCTTATGTAACTATCAGTGTACCCAAACTTTTGGCTTCTGGTAGGTGCAGATGTCATATGAAGGGGACAAGGGTCTTATCTTTATGTAAATATTACCTTTTCACCTGCAACTACCAAACTTCTACACTAGAATTTTGAATCTCAAGAAATAATTTGTATAATGTTTTAGTTAAAACATAGTTTCTAAGTGTTAATCACAACAAAAATATTCATAAGTTGAGATAAAATAAGATTTAAAATTGTAGCTGAGTCTAGTGAATTATTTTGCTGCATTAGCTGATGACAAAAAAAAAAGTCTATGATTTATGTAGAAAACATTTAGGAACAAATGTGGGATTTCAATTCACTGAACAGATCTGTAAATCTTTTTGTCACTCCCAAGTTGCCAGTTTAAACTGACTGCTTCCTGAAGATCATAAAGTATACAGTTCTTAGAAGTGGGAAAAGTTGATTCTCACCAAAAAGTGAGTGCAAATTTAAAAGAACTTGTTTTTAATACTTGAATTATTCTACCTGATAGAAGTTATCTACCACAAAAAGAAAGGTAGTGTGAAATGTAAGAATTGCAGATTATATACCTTTTCTGTTAAAGAATTTCTCAGATTACTTCTAGTTTAACTAGTCATTTATCTCTTCTGGGTTCTATATAAGAGCTGTCTGCCCCATTGGAAAACAGACTGTTAAAAACATTAAAAATATTTTCAGCTGTGCACATTTAATAACTGAGTTTTAACAAATTCTATTTTCACATTTTGCAACATGAGCAATAACCAAAAGCATTAGCCTATTTTGCATAATTCAGACTTAATGAATATTAAGTTGATCCATTTTATGAATCTAAATAAATTCTCTTTAAATAATAAGTATATACTTAAGAGAATTGGTTGTTTATTAATAGTTTAGAATTTTTCTTAACAAAAGGACAAAAGAAACACAAAAACTATTTAAATATATGACACCATTTTAAGAATTGTTGCTTCCAGTCTGGGCCCAAGCACTGAGCAGATTGCAGTTGGCAACTCTGCACCCAATCTCACAAAACCCAGAGAAAGTGGGCCTCCCAGGAACTATAACCAAGGCAGTATCTTAGGTAAGGAGACAGCAACACCTGCCCCAAACAGGGAGTAACTGGGACCCACTAGGACCCAGGAATTCTCTCCTGGCCCTGAGCACCGGTTCCTTACAGTCTGTGCCCAAGCAGTGAGCAGATCCCGGCTGCTTTGCATCCAATCTCACAAAACCCAGAGGAAGCAGGCCTCTCAGGAGCTCTAACCCTGGCAGTATCTTAGGTAAGGAGACAGCAAAACCCCTACACCCAAACAGGGAGTAACTGGGACCCATTAGGACCCAGGAACTCACTCCTGGCCCTGAGCACTGGTTCCTTCCAGTCTAGGCACTGAGCAGATCTGGGACCCATTAGGACCCAGGAACTCACTCCTGGCCCTGAGCACTGGTTCCTTCCAGTCTAGGCACTGAGCAGATCTTGGGCCCCAGATCTAACCCCAGTAGTAACACCCACCCCACACAGTTCTGAAACAACCAAGATAATAGGAAAGACAGGTTTCAGTAAGAGACAGGGCAGGTAGCACTAAAGTGATAGAGGTGGCAAAAGGCAAGCACAAGAACATAAGCATCAGCAACCCAGGGTACTTGGCATCATTAGAACCTAGTTCTCCCACACTAGAAAGTCCTGAATTCCCCATATCACCAGGAAAGCAAGATTCAGATTTAAAATCACTTCTAATTATGATGATAGAGGACTTTAAGAAGGGCATAAATAACAATGTCAAAGAATTGAGAACACAGGTAAACAGGTAGAAGCCCTTAAAGAGGAAACACAAAATCCCTTAAAGGATTACAAGAGAACATAATCAAACAGGTGAAGGAATTG
Organism: Mastomys natalensis; assembly: GCA_021653895.1. Taxonomy (NCBI): domain Eukaryota; kingdom Metazoa; phylum Chordata; class Mammalia; order Rodentia; family Muridae; genus Mastomys; species Mastomys natalensis. The sequence goes on along the minus strand of JAJTUV010002108.1, from coordinate 197,253 downwards.
ACAAAATCCATCCAGGACATAAAAATGGAAGTAGAAACAATAAAGAAATCACAAAAGGAGACTACCCTGGAGATAGAAACCTAGGAAAAAAATCAGGAGTCATAGATCCAAGCATCACCAACAGAATACAACAGATAGAAGAGAGAATCTCAGGTACAGAAGATACCATAGAAAATATTGACACAGCTGTCAAAGGAAATGAAAATGCAAAAAGTTCTTAACACAAAACATCCAGGAAATCCAGGACACAATGAGAAGACCAAACCTAAGGATAATAGGTATAGATGAGAGTGAAGATTCCCAACTTAAAGGGCCAATAAATATCTTCAACAAAATTATAAAAGAAAACTTCCCTAACCTAAAGAATGAGAAGCCTATAAACATACAAGAAGCCTACAGAACGCCAAATAGACTAGACCAGAAAAGAAATACCTCCCATCACATACTAATCAAAACACAAATGCACAGAACAAGGAAATAATATTAAATGCAGTAAGGGAAAAAGGCCAAGTAACATATAAAGGCAAACCTATCAGAGTTATACCAGACTTCTCACCAGATACTGTAAAAGTGAGATCTGGGCAGATGTCATACAGACCCTAAGAGAACACAAATGCCAGCCCAGGCTACTATACCCAACAAAACTCTCAATTACCATAGATGGAGAAACCAAGATATTCCATGACAAAACCAAATTTACACAATATCTTTCCACAAACCTGGCATTACATAAGATATTAGCAGGAGAGCTCCAATACAAGAAGGGAAATTATACCCTAGAAAGAGCAAGAAAGTAATCCTCTTCCAACAAATCCAAAAGAAGGTAGCCACACAAAGATAATTCCACCTCTAATAACAAAAATAACAGGAAGCAACAATCACTGTTCCTTAATATCTCTTAACATCAATGGACTCAATTCCCCAATAAAAAGACATAGGCTAATGGACTGGATATGTAAACAAGACCCAGCATTTTGCTGCATATAGGAAACCCACCTAAGTGACAAAGATAGATACTACCTTAGAGTAAAGGGCTGGAAAACAATTTTTCAAGCAAATGGTCCTAAGAAACAAGATGGAATAGCCATTCTAAAACCTCCAGCCCGAGAACACAAAGGGAGGGACTCATGGCTCCATTTGTATAGGTAGTTGAGGGTGGCCTTGTCAGGCATCAGTGGTAGTGGAGGGCCTTGGTACCTGATAGTTTGGATTCCATAGTGTTGGGGAATTTGAGAGCAGGGAGGAGGGAATGGGAGGATGGTGGGAGCACACCCTCATAGAAACTCCCAGAATTATATGGCTTAGATATGATAGAGACAGGCCACCAGAAGACTAGATTCCAGCATTCTAACATACCTTGATATTAAAATTTGTTTTGAGGATTGTATATTGCAGAATACACAGTCTTGGTGTATCTACTCATCAAGCAAGCTGAGCAGACCTGCTCAAACCTCTGATGTCCTAGAATCTCAGCTGGATGCAGTGAAGACACAGATGGCAGAGGCTTATCAATTTACTCTCCCCCCCACCCCTGCTCTTCTAATATCTCAATGCACATAATCAGCTTGAAGAAGTTAATGAAAAGTTGGTGCTCCTATTCCCTGGGCTTGGGGACTGAGATGGTTAATATTGGGCAGTCTTTCTAGGGAAAAGTAGTGGTTTTGTTGGAACAGGGAGGAATAGCTAGGATTTATTGCATAGCCATAACCTATTGGTAGAAATCTGTATAATTGTTATTAAGTTGAAGTTATAATTTCTTAAATGGTACAAAATTTACTTTGATTTCAAATTTAAGGTTTTCATTGGTACGAGTTTCTTATTCATATAAAAGTGAGATTAATATTGTCACTCTCATAGGCTTTGTGCCTATATAACACATTTAGGAATACAAGGCTTAGACCCAGTCCTTCTTTAACTTTTTTCAATTGATTTGAGATGGTTAGCCTGTGAGTTAAGGGCCTATAGCAAATTCATGGCTCTGAGTTTATTGTTAGTGTGTTTTCTATATTTTATTTAGAAACAAACAGTCCAGATTGCCTTACATGGATAGTTGGTTTTCAAAACATCAGAAGTCCACATTATTGACATTACAAACATTTCTGTATTAATGTTCATTTTGATTAGAGACCTGTCTGCTCCTAACAGCTTCCTGTCTTGGATTCTAAGAAGAAATTGAGCATCTTTGGAGTTACTCCAGTTGTGGTGAGACAGCCATTAGGCAAGAATTGCCTCTTTTCATCTACAGACAAATTACTGTCCTGAAAAGGACACACTTGCAGAATAGTCAACTGATTATATCTGCCAAGACAGAGTAATCAGCCCTTAGTAATTCTGCATCACTAGGTCGTCAGATGATCCTGGGCTAGAAGGCTGAAGATGGGATTCTCCAACATTTTGTAGTAAAGGGACTGTCCAGGTGTTCAGTGGTCTCTATAAATTGGCTAAGTTTTAGAAGCTATGCTTTGTGCTTCACATAATTTCAGTTAATTCAGTCATTCTGGATTTCTGACGGGGTTGAAGACTTATAGTCTCATAGCCAATCCCAACTATTTACTTTGAGAGAAAAGACTTGAGAGAATGGTTCTCAGCTGACATTCATACTAAAGCCAAGAAAAAAAGCCAGGTTCAGAACTAAGTCTTTTAGTTAGAAGAGAGGACAGAGGTTCTGGTTAGTCAAAAAATGATGGACTGGGTATTAGGTCTATCTTGTACCTTACTGATACAAATTGGTATAGTTATGCTCTAATTGTATTTTGAGAGGAAAGTTTTATCTTAACAGGAAGGGTGATATGTAGGAGGAGCTAAGGTGGGAGGAGTAAGGAGAAGAAGAGGAGGATAAAGAGAGGAGGAGAAGGAGAAGCAGAGCCAGGATATGAGAGAGAGAAAGAGAGAGAGAGAAGAGAGAGAGAGAGAGAGAGAGAGAGAGAGAGAGAGAGAAGAGAGAGAGAGAGAGAGAGAGAGAGAGAGAGAGAGAGAGAGAGAGAGAGAGAGAGAGAGAGGTGGGGGAGGGGAACATGGAGGCTGATGTTCACATCTCTCCGCCAGTCAAAGATAGATGGTATATCTAGGTTGAGTATTGGGTTACCCTTCTGATTGTATGGGCATCTTGTTATTGAGGATTACCAAACTTATAAAGCCTTTGATTAACATTTTTAAAAAGTTACTAATAAAAAAAGAAAAGATATATGAGCTGCTTGACAGAATTTTTTAAAAAATGTCCTAAAGGGGGAAAAACTTGTTCTGTTCTTGTAAAAGAACATCAAAGGAACAAGTAACAACTAAAAGTGTGGCCTAACCTAGTTTTTAGTTGTTGAGACTTACTCTCACTATTTCATAATGAAAAGGTCTCAGAAATCCAACCTTTCTACTACGAAATGCTTAACTTGGAGCTGGATTCTCTCTTCGGTTGCATTTATCATTCCACCTTTTCCTGGTAGTTGAAAATTCTCTTGTGAATCCGTAGAAATAATTTAGTTTACATTTGAAATTGTCTGGTCTCTGTAATTTCCTATTTTAAAATATTGTATTGCATTTATTTATGTATTTAATGATGTATGGGAAAGAATACATGCACACTTGTACATCAGCATGCCATATAACATGCTGTAGGTCAGATGAAAACATTTAAAAGTTAGAAGATAACTTTTTTCCAAGACAGGGTAACTCTGTGTAGTCTTGTCTGTCCTGAAACACTCTGTAGACCATGCTGGCCTGGAAGGCAGAGATCTTTCTGCTTCTGCTCCAAAGTTCTGGAATTAAAGTATGTGCCACTACTGCCTGGCTAACAACTTGTAGGAGGCAGTTCTCTTCACTGTTTCTTGAGGACTTGATCATACTCAGATTGACAAGCATGTAGCAAGCAATCTACCTGCTAAACCATTTTGTCAGCTCCCCCACAATTACATGTTTGTGCCCTCATTATAAAATTAGCATTTGTAATTCTCAGGGTACAAACAATTATATGGCTGATGGCCCAAAGACTCTACACAAGCAGTGTGGACTAGAAAACATATTAAGATATTAATAATTGTGAGCTTTTGTACTTATCAGTGACTACATATTATGTATATTATTTGTGATTCGGTTACCTCACTTAAGATGATATTTTCTAGTTCCATTCATTTGTCTGTGAATTTCATGAAGTCATTGTTTGTAATAACTGAGTAGTACTCCTTTTATGTAAATGTACCACATTTTCTGCATCCATTCCTCTGTTAAGGGACATCTGGTTTGTTTCCAGCTTCAGGCAATTATAAATAAGGCTGTTATTAACATAGTAGAGCATGTGCCCTTGTTATATGTTGGAGCATCTTTTGGGTATGTGCCCAGGAGTGGTATAGCTGGGCCTTAGGTAGAACTATTTCCAAGTTTCTGATAAACATCCAGACTGACTTCCAAGTTGTGTCCTGCTTCCAATCCCCCCAGCAATGAAGGAGTGTTTCTCTTTCTCTACTTCCTTAGAATACCCACTGTGCAACTCATAGACCGTATGAAGCTCAAGAAGAAGGAAGAGCAAAGTGTGGATGCTTCATTAATACTTAGAATGGGGAACAAAATAATCATGGGAGGTAGAGAAAAGGAAGAGAGAAGGGAGAGGGAAAAGGGAGGCAGGATCAGTTGTGGGAGGAGACAGGAAAGAAATACAGAGGGTAAAGAAATTGAAAGGAAATGTGTAGCAGTGGGGGATGAGGAACTGGGGGTAGCCAGGAGGATATCCCAGATTCCAGGGAAGCAAAAGTTTCCCAGGACCCAATGGAGATGACATTAGCCAAAATACCAAACAACTGGGATAGAGAACCTGTGAAGACCATATCCAGTGGTTAGACATGGGCCCTGGTTGAGGGATGGGGAGCCCAGAATTGCTCCTGTTTAAAGAAAATGCAGGGACAAAGAGTGGACCAAATACTGAAGGAAAGGCCATCCAGAAACTGTTCCACCTAGGGATCCATCCCATCTGCAGACATCAAACCCAGACACTATTGCTGATGCCAAGAAATGCTTGCTGATGGGAGCCTAGTGTAGATGTCTCCTGAGAGGCCCTGCCACAGCCTGACCAATCAAATGAGGATGCTAGCAGCAACTCATCAGACTGAGCACAGGATCCTCCTGCCCAACTCCCAGAGCTCCCAAGGACTAAACCTACAACCAAAGTGTGACCCATGGGTCCAGCTGCATTTGTAGCAGATGACTGACTTATCTGGCATCAGTGGGAGGGAAGACCCTTGGTCCTATGGAAGTTTGATGCCATAGTGTAAGGGTATGCTAGGGTGGTGAGGCAGGAATGTTGGATGGGTGAGGGAGCACCTTCATAGAAGCAGGGGTGAGGGGGAGATGATAGGGGATTTGTGGAGGGAAACAGAAGAGGCATAACATTTGAAATATAAATAAATAAAATAACCAATGAAAAAACTTAAAATGTAAAAAAAAAGAAAAAAAGAATATCAATTATTAAGAGTACCAATAAAAAATGTACATGACTCAGTAGAAACAACTCATTGTGTCATCCTTTGGAGTGAGCTGGTCACAGTGCACTGTTTCAGACAGCTAATTAAGTCTGATGTATCTGTCTCATGTACCCTATATCTTCATATAAGCTACTGCAATAGAGCCATTTGGAATGTACCAACAAACAGCAGATTGTCATAACCAATGATTCTTATTCAACACTGATGTCTGTAGAAGTTAAGCCTGGTTTTTCCTTCCAGCCCCATGCTCCCAGAAATAAGACTCAGACTCAAAATATACTTACAAATAACTTACAAAATATATTTACAAAAACCATGACCATATAGTTAGGCTTTTCTCTTATCATAATGTAACTTATTCCATTTATTTTGATCTACATTCTACTATGCAGCTGACTACCAGTACTCAGATACCATGTATCCACCTCCTCACATCTTCCTGGGAGAATCTCTTGTGCTGGCTCTATGGCAGAATTCTTTCTGCCTCCCGGATGTCCCACCTTCTATACTACACATTCCTATAAGTCATAGGGTATTTTTAATTGACAGTTGATGCATCCATACAATGCATAAGATATTTTCTCTTCAGGCCTCTCTCATCTCTACACCCTTATGGATGCAGTTCCTTCTATCTGTAACATGTCAACCTCATCTCCATCCCCCCAGCATCCTATTCTTACTGCTGCCTACTCATTGCTGTTTCTTTTAAATAATTCACAATTTATTCAAACATATACATTTAATCAATAATTCTATTTTCTGAGCAAACTATATAGAATAAATACTAAGAACATTATGCCTTATCTGATAATGTCCTCTGGTTAGCTAGTCTCCCCTCCCCCATACTAAAAACCTACATTAAATGTTTTAGCTTGTTTTAGAAATGTAATGACAATTGACAACAATAAACAGAGTTTAGCACAAACTGGTTCTGGAATCCATGTGATTTATTGACTAGGATATATTATGATCTACTTACCACCACTAACATAGCCATACTTTTGTTGAACAACCAACGTTCATCTTGTAGGGCTCCAAAACCACCTATAATAAATACATTTTTAAAACTCATTCATTATATTTTTTACAGAACATTTTTTTCTTAAAAGCATTTTTCCATCTGAGAAATTTCTACATTAATTTCTTTATTGTAACTGCCCCGATTACAATTCCGTAGTTGCATTTTCCAAAGAACATCCAAAGTTCTAGAGGACAAAAAGTTACCTTTTTCTCTTCATTACCATACACACAGTACTTAATGCCTGGCTTGTTGTAAATTCTAGATATAAGCTGTGGGGCAGTTAGCTCGCATGTGGTTCCTGTTGGGCGGAGTTGTTCACACATGTCTGCTGCCCCAGGCCGCTGGACAAGGGTCCAGGGAGCAAAAGTGCTGAAATTGGCTGAGTTCCCTCCACTATAGCGCTGGGTGGACACTGGACTGTGAGAAACCACTTGGGGCTCTGCCCTGGCGTGGAGTAATCTCAGCCTGAAGTTCTTGCAGAAGCAGGACCCCTGGTCTCTGTCCTGGGGCTCCCAATGCCTCCGAGAGCCCAGGAGAACTGAGACGCAACAAGGGGAGAGAAAGCCTCATCAAAGCCATGTGGAAGGAGACTTTTGGTTACTGTACTCTTCTTGGCAGAGTCAGCTAGCTTGGTTGAGTTGGCGGGCTCTGTGGTGGAACATAAAGAGGTCCTCAGGCAGGAGATTAGGCAGCCACAATGGCTCATTAAAGACCTTCTCCACAGTTCCCCACGGTGGGACCCCAAAGACAAGATGAAGTCCATGGTTTTACAAGATTTATTGTCATAGCTGAAAGTAGATGAATCTGGGTGCACTCCTGAAACTCAGTGCAGACCTGAGTTAAATAGGGAGGGAGGAGAGCCTAAGAAGTAATGCTTAATTGGCTACACCTTCTGGCCTTTAGGTATCTCATTAGTATATAGATCTCTTGGGGCCCTGAGGCCTATAGTCATGCCCTCTACCTATGGAGGGGCTGGTAGGGGTGTTGCCCTACGTGATTGAAAGGCACTGATCAATGGAGGTCTTTAGCCAAGTGTCAGGAGCCTGGGGTCTGGGGTTCGAGGCCTGTGCTCAACCAGGAAACAAGCTATCCTTTCACGGTCCCACAATAAGCTTCATTTTATTTAATGAATAATAAATAAATAAATAAATAAATAAATAAATAAATAAATAACAGCTATGACAAATGTAGGAGAAGCTCAAGAGAGACAAAGGCAACTGGCAACAAACTTCTCCTGTCAGAGGATCAGGGAGAATGACTTTCTTCAAACAGTAGATTTAGAATGTGAATTTCCAGGCAGTAAAAGTTCATGGACTAATATGTTTTCCTGGAAAATATAGAATTTCATTAACTCTTAATTTGTCTAATTAATTCCATTAAAACAAAAACATCTACCTAGAATGACCTTATGTTTTAATACTAAAAATAGAAAAATAAAGTAAAATATGTAAACTTGATTATTTTAGCCTTATAATTATATATATATGTGCATTGTCTCATTTATTTTCAAAAAACAATAAAGCCAGGAATGATACAAGCATGGGACTTAGCAACATTGAATGAATTCAATGAAGAACATAGCAGTCCAAGGCTGAGTAGAATACTTAGACACATTTGAGAAACAAGAAATAGACAGTCCAAGTGATGAGTACTTGGATGAGGAAAAGAAATGTTAAATAGATATTAAGACCAATACCTACATGGTTTAAGAAAAACAATTCCTTTTTGCTAGGTTTACACGTAGAAACCTTAGTGTTTACAATACCACATGCACAGTGCTCATCTCAGTGCATATTTGTAGTACATTCTGGATATGAACTTTGGATAAATGAGTGAATGATAGAGTAGACACGAAGAGAAGCCTAGAGAAGAAAAAGTCATTCAGCTGCTGATGAAAACTGTGCAGAGTAGCATTATGGAGCTGTTCAATGCCCTGCAGGAGTGGGAACGGAGAGAAATCAGGAAGCACACTGGCTCTGCTTCCTGCATATCACTGTGTAAATAGAAAGACACATAGAAGGCAACATGGCCCAGAACCCACTTCATTAAACAGTTACATGCAAACAGTGCGTTTGACACTAAGATTTCAGAGAGGAAAATTATTCCCTAGGTCTTTCCTCTTTACTAATGTGCATATGGATCAGGACCAATGCAGCTGCAGATTCCAGTGAGTCTGGAGAAAAGGGCAGGTTAGACCAGAGTGGGCAAGAAGCAGAGTGAATCCCTACAGTAGACCTCTGATCCTTTTTGCCTCCCTGCTCTGTCCTATCCAAACAAAGTTATAGAATATAGAACCATCTTCCCAAATTCTCACTCAGCCCTACTCCCATATTTAAGACTGGTCATCACATTTCTTCACCATCACACAGAAAGAGAGATTGTGATAAATGCCTCCTACTCCCACTTATTAAGAACAGGAAAACAAAGAAGCTGGGATGGAAATGAGATCATCAACCTGAAGACAGCATTGAAATTTGAATGGGCCCACCTAGACTATTCAACTGAGTACTGTCAACTACAAACATTATAACTGAGTGGTTCCCCACTTTAGAACCTTTCCTTTTCAGGACATTATAGTTCATCCTAGCATATCTGCAATATAGAACTGATACATACCTCACTTTACCTTAGGTTTATTCTCTGTTCTAAATCAATTACAGTTCTAATTAATGTACAAAGCTTTCTTCCTTATAGGACATCTTGGAGTGTTGAGGGTATGAGGAGTCCACATTGCATTTGTTCATCTTGAATGTGCATGACTGCTTAGATATGAAGTCTGGGAATAAGTCCCTAGTCCATATGCACTGGTGCTTGATGCCTTACTTCTGGGTGTTTTCCTGTGCATATGTTCTCAGGAATTCAGACTGAAGTCCCTTTCTTTGTTTGTTTTGTTATTGTTTCCAATACATCCCAACCATAGTTTCTTCCACTTTACTTGTTCCCCTCTTCCCTCCTCCATCCCCTAATGAATCCTTGTGAAACATGAATCATCTGCTCTCATTGGACCCCCTTGGCCCATTTTCTTTTTTTTTTTCCCTTAGAAGCAGATTTTATTTTATTACTTATTAATTTCTAGGGAAAAAAATCACATTATTATTCAGTGTGATTTCTACAAATCTCTAAACAGCATGTACCGTATTCAATACTACTGAAGAAGTATTTTTTTTTTTTTTTTTCATTTCATTATGTGTCTTTTTTTTTTTGAATTTCTTTTTTTTTTTTGGAAATTTTATTTACATTTCAGATGTTCTCTCCTTACCCCATTTTCCCACTCCCTCCCAGGAACTCATTATCCCTTCCCCCCTCCTCCTGCCTCCATGATTGATGTACCCCTTGGCCCATTTTCAAAATTTGAGAATAAAATCTTCTTGTTCAGCAACAAGAGTGTGTTAGTTACATTTCTTGTCACTAAAACATCTTAAAAGAGGAGTGGTTCACTTTGGCTCACAGTTTGATAGGATGTAGACTATGGTGGCAAGGAAGACATGGGAACATTTGTGGTTACAGAAACATGTGTGGGTTCCTCACATCTTAGCAGAACAGAAAGCAGAGAGCTCAGGTTTAGAGCCAGAACATGGCTACAACCCTAATGCTCAGTCCAGCTGCTGTACCACTTACTTCAGCTTATTCCCCAGTTCTATAAGTTCCATGGCCTCTCCAACAGCACTAGCAACAGGGACATGTTCAAAGACTTGAACTTAAGAACAGGTTTCACACTCAAATCATAACATAGTACTTACCTTTTCTATTCTGTCAGAAGACTTAATATCTGTTCTTCATTCTTCCACTATCTGATAAACAAGTAGTTTCATTTACAATCTATGACAATTAATTTAGCTTCAATATATCAGGCTTTATTAATAACACTGCACTTTGAAAGTTCAGTATATTGCTTACCTGTTCGATTTTACACAGTAGGATTATTAGTCTCCACAAATGACACTTCAGTAATGTATATTTTCAGTTTACATTTTATTTTACAGCAGAGCTTCAAAACCAACATCCTACTTTATACACTTTAATTACAGCATCTATTAAGGCTATTTTGATTTCCAGATAAGGTTCACATTTGTGATAGTTCTTTTTTATTTAATTCCAATAGGAAGCAAAAACAAACAAACAAAAAAAACAAAACAAAACAAAACAAAACAAAAAACAAAAAACAAACAAACAAAAAAAACCACAGAAATTATTTGACCAGATAGCACACATTACAAGAAAGCTTTCTAAACTTTAAATACAAGGAAATTATGGCTAATTTTGATTGCCAACATTGAGAATGTCAACAAGATTAAGAGATAGGTAGGAGTTTTGTAGGTTTATATTTTTTTAAACCTACTTTATTTAGTATGCTTAGATGCTTCAACCTCTCTTCTAGACCATTGTCCTGAGGTGGAGGAGAAAGAAGGTTAAGGAAAAGGGGGTTGAGGATCTGTTTAGTACCTTGGGGTAATTCCACTCTTCATTGTCAGCATACCAGCAGTCCAGTTCGATAGCAAACACTAAACTAAATCAGTAGCAGCAGCATGATCTAGCAGAAACAGCAAGGCTCTGCCAAATCAGCACAAGTCAGCAGAAGCAACCAGAAGCAGCTGAAATACTGCAAGAAGTTTTTTGGCATGTTTCTCTCTATGAAGTAAAGACCAATGAAGACCAGAAAACACCAGCGAGCCAAGTGTTGCACAACATGTAGCAAAGCAAAAGCTTCCTCTCACTGTCTGTAGAGTTCTATTTATATTCTATCTAAACACACCACCCTCTCAAGTGTCTGTTTTCAGCAAAACATCACATGCCCTCTCACAAGAAAGCTTTCAAAGAAAAATAATTATATGACATAACTAAGTTTTTTTTCTTTTCTTTTTCTATTGGATATTGTGCTTATTTACATTTCAGATGTTGTCCCCTTTCCCCTTCCCACCCCACCCCGAAGAAACCCTTATTCCATTCCCCCTTCTCCTTTTTGCTTTTATACCATTTTAATTACATGCAAGTACTAAGGTCAGTTCCCAGTTGAGAAACTAGCAATACAATAGATACAAATACTCAAGAAACAAGCAAGACAATAAACACAAGTAGTCAAAGAACAAGTAAGGCAGTAAACAAAGTTCTGCAATTGCTCCCATGATCACTATTTCTAAGGGCTTATCAGGATGACCAAAATGTCCTAGCACAAAGGTATTTTAATGTCTGAAGCCTACTTCTTTGTTATAGTCTTAGATTTAGATTCCTGTCTGAAATTACTTTTTTGTTCTGGCCTAATATTTATATTCCTGCCTGATATTACTTCTTTGTTCTAGCCTAAGATTTAGATTCCTACCTGAAATTACTTCTACTTCTTTGTTCTAGCCTAATGTCAGATTCCTGCCTGAAAAGCCTACTTCCTTGTCCTTGGCCAATGTCAGATTCCTGCCAAGTAGCCCACTTCCTTGTCCTTGGCCCATGTCAGATTCTTGCCAAGCAGTCCCCAAAATTCTCTGTCTCTCCCACTTTTTTATTTCATAAACAAGACTGAGCCTGTTTTAGGTCATTCTGACAAGAATGCCTTCCTTACCCATCATAGAATATGCATTATCAAAAGCAATGCACTTATGTCTTAGGTTGGTAAGGCTCTGTGCAGAGTCTTATCTGTCCTAAGCTTGCTAGCCTGTTAATTTAATAACTCTGTCTTGGGGTCCATTTTCAGTTTCAAGCCATGTACTTTGGCTGCCAACATGTTGATGGTTTTAAAGACAAGTTTTCACACGATGGGCAGGAATAAAAGTATTCCCAGGAAAAAAGGGGCTAGCATGATCAAGCTGTATATGTCATTTTGAAGCTTGACCAAAACGGAAATACTGACTTCAGGCTATGAGTAATTTTATCTGCAGTATCTGCCACATCAATGCTCAGCAGAGCAACATTCTTTAAATTTATAAGCTCACTATGCAAAGTTAAAACATCCAGAGAGTTGTTAGAATTATGCCAAATACCCTGCAAGTGTCTTTGAATTTTTTCCTAATTATAATGACTACCACTATAAATTTTAGAAGTAATACAAATCCAATGATATTTGGCATGACACTCGAGATGGCTCCTTACTCTTAAACTTTGAACCTCCTTCCAATAATTTGAATAGGATAAAGAGCATCAATCAGTTCTTCCAAATGCCTATCTAAATCTTCTTGTATATTCAACACATTAGTAACATTTTTTGCTAAAGGATTAACAAAAATAGCTATCTTAACTTCTTGTGTCAAAGCAATTACAGAAGCAGTGGTGCTAGCAATTAATGTAATTAAAGCTGTTATACCAGCACTAATCATGCCCATACCCTCTTGCTTCTGCTTAAAGTCTGACTCACTTCTTCCAGTACTTGCAAGCTCTTTTTAGAAGACCAAGGTTCTGTGATACTCAGGGCAATAAAACAACAGCTGGTTGATTGACCTCCATAACAGACTTGCTGGGTTTCAACACACCAACACAGTTAGAAAGTGTCCAATCAATGCAATTTACATTAAATACTGTAGAAGAAAGAAAAGTAATTTTAACTTGACAATTAAAAAAGCCTTAACACATGTGCTAACACTTTTTTGAAGCCAAGATCCTGTCCCAAATTTATCTCTTGCTAACATAACATCATAAAGAACTGCAGGTAACTTCCACATATGTCTCTGAAACTGTCCAGAACCAGACTTTCAAATGAAGACTGTTATTTCCAATATTGTATTGATTTCTAGACCAGTCCATGATTGAATCTGAATAACTGGTCACATTTAAGAAAAATATAAGAGTCATTTATAACTTCTCTTTTTGATTCTCTGTTCCACAAGGTCTAAAATCTTAAGGCAAGACAGCTTGTCCTATCTGGGATATAGGCAAACCAAGATAGGTTGGAAACATATGTTCAATACAGCTTCACAGTCACCATTGTCAGGGCACTCAGTAAGCTCACAGATCATTCTTTGTCCTGGCATCAGCGTCACTCTGGCAGCTACCATGCTCCTTCAGCATCCTACAATCCTGGACTTGTTAGAGCTCCTGGGAGTCCAGCCTTCTCTGGGATTGGGTGCAGAGCTGGTGCTGTAGTATCAGGGCACTAGCGCAGAACAGAAGGCCACAATTAAGTTTTTAAAGAAACCAAAAATTTCAACTTCAGAGATTAAGATATCTCTGGATATCTCAGTAAGAACAATTTCAGAGAGGATTAAATTAAATATAAATATTTGTGTTGAATTTTGGAGGCACCATCTCATAACCTAGGGCCTAGGTAATGTGGGGAAATTAGGAAAACCACCTGGTACAGGCGTTCTCACATTCTACTTGCCTGACACCATAGGTTGTATCACACTATCTCTACTATTAGACACTGGAACCAATAACCAGATAGAGCTTTCCTGTTTATCTTATTAGGTTTATTAAATTAGGTTATCATCTGTTTTATCTGGTTTATTAAAATTTCAGGTTTGGGATTTTTTATTTTTTTTATTTTTTTTTTATTTTTTGAGGATAAGGATAATGTGTCATAAGGACAGAAAGTCTGACTAACACCACTGGAAAATGGTTAATTAGATGGTGCCTCCATCTGTGAAATATTATGCATGTAGCTTTTATAAATGGTATGTACTATGTCTACTTTGAGCCATGGTTCATAGAATGTTACTGCTAGGTTAACATGAAACAAAGTGTCATAAAAATTTGCATAATGTGGCATCAGTTTCACAGAAGGCAAAATGTACATGCATAGATAAGTTTGTTCATGCTTATATAAGCATAAATCTTGGAAGCTGCACACCTTAACATGTATACAGTACGCCTCATTGAAAATGGAAGAATCCTGACAAAATTTTCATTGTTACCTTGGTATTGCTGTATGTTACAATTGATACTGTTTGCATTTAATCATACAGTAACAAAATAAAGCTTTTTATGGTAGTTCAAGCCTGAAGTCTTACCAGATAGGAAGCTAAGAGAGGAGGATTGCCATGAGTTCAAGGTGAGAGAGCCACACAAGTGATTTCAGGCCAAATTGTTGTCTCAAAACTAGTTGATGGAGCCTGCAGAGATGGTTCAGTTGTTAAAATCACTGAATTTCCTTTCCCTGAAGCTGGTTTACATCTCATGTCCTCACATGATGGCTCAGACCATCTGTAACACCACTTCAGGGGATCCAACAATATCTTGTGGCATCTGCTGATATCAGGTAGACATGTGGTTCATAGACATATAAGCAGGGAAAATACCTACACATATAAAGTTGAAAATTAATTATTGATTAATTTAATTCACAAGGAAACTGATTACTTTCTATTTTGAATCTATGATAATCCCTAAAGTGTAACAGTTTGGTTTATTTAGAAATGTATGTTTTAACTCAGCTGTTAGTTCTTTTACAAATATCATTTTTAGAAGCAGGCTTAAGTTTTGTGTTATTTTGATTTTGAATGTTCAGAGACATTTGGTACTGAAGATTTCAATATGAGTGAAAGGATTTTGCTATCACCTGAGCACTTCCCAGCTTCTGCTCTCCATGACAGACAAGATCAGAAGCTTGCAACTCCTAACCATGATGTTCTAAGAAAATTTCTGTTCCTGGTCTGCCAATTATCTGTCCCTTGGCAAGGAATTAAAAAATAGTATAAGTGATGTGACATTTAAGGAGAAAGAAAAGTAACAGACAAGCTGGTAGTAAGCCTCCAGGTGCACAACCTACTTCCTGTCTACACAACTGTCATGAAGTCAAGTCATGTCACCGAGTTTTGCTGTAAGAGACTTCTTTTTCTGTTGTTTCTGACTCTTGAACACTGCTCTGTATTCCTTCTTCTTCACTAGCATTCCCTGCCTCTGCCACAGCACCTTATTGCCTCTTGATCCATCACTGTTTCACTCCATACATAGACACGCGGCATTGGTGATTTCATGTTCTCTGTCCCTGAACATCTATAAAATATAAGGAGTATTTAGTTTACTCTTTTACTCTATGCTTTACACAGTATAAGAGATGGGCTGCCTGTAGTTACAAGGTTGTACCCTCTCACTTTCTGAAGCTTGGTGATTGTTCCAAGTATGACAATCCAGATCCCAAGATCTGAGACTCCAGACAGGAGCTGAGTCAGAGGAAGGCAAGTCTAATCATTAGCAAGTGGAATGAAATCCTCAATTATCCAATATTTACTTTGTTTCTATATTAATGCTACCTTGCCCTTCTTGAGGAAATCCCTTTGATCTTTCCCCCTTTTCAAACAGAATGATTGCTGGTGACTTATTTGTGTATAAAACTTTTTACAACAGTGGAATGCCAGGTTGTCACGTGACTCAGCTTTGACTTAGATTGATTTTCTCTTACTGTCATCTAGCTTTTATTTCTTCTACCTTCCTTTCTCTAACCCTTTTGATCCTCACAGCACCATGCATCTCCTAACCCAGTTCGCACACGCCTATCCCCATGCTTCCTTTCTGAGGTGGCACCACTATCCTGAATATACCATTCATTCACCTACAAATTACTTTCTTAAAATTTTCAAATATTATTTATGCACTCCTCCTAAAATAACAAAGAAATAATAAAATTAGTATAGCTCTTGACATGACTCTCAATAGTACTGGAAAGAAGCATGGGACATTTTAGCAGGTGTCTGCTGAATGTGATGGTAAACAGTGTCTTATCATCCTCAGCTCCTCTCCTGTGCTGCATTCAACTTCTCAGTCAGTCCTGACTTGAAAAGGGTTTTTTACATTGCTGAAGTTTCATGGGTACTGAGGAAAGCATCTATGGGACTTTTAATATCAAATGTCATGTAAATCAAGGAATCTTCTCTTGTGTCATCCCTAAAAACACATGAGACTAGAGCTTGGTTTGTATTTGTTTTTTAACAACAAAAGAGAAAGTGCTAATTATTTTGAATCTTAAGGTCATTTCAAATTCAATAATTAGTGTAGTAGTAATTAATTAATCGGCCTCTGGTGTTGGGCACCAATTTGTAGTAGAGGAAATTATTTAAACCCCAATTTGCCACTGTAAGGTCTCCTAACCGAAGACCAGTAAAGGAAGACACAACTCAATAATTATGGTATAAATTGAACTCCTAGATTGGGCAAGTTACCGCTACACTACTCTAATCCCTGGCTATGAGATCCCTTATAATTTGTGGTTATCCCAGGCCCATCCTTGTCCTCTGAGCTCTGGCTCCTCCGTTGTCGGCTTCCTTCTACTGCCGGCTTCCTTCTGCCTGCTTCCTTCTGCCTGCTTCCTTCTGCCTGCTTCCTTCTGCATGCTTCCTTCTGCATGCTTCCACCTGCTCCTCCTCTGCTTCTCCTCCCCCTCACCCCCCCCGGCTTCTACTTCTACCTTCTTTTATATCAAATTCCTCTCACTTTCTCCTCCCCTAAGCCTTTTTCTCCGCCTCCCCTTCTACTGCCCAATCTCTGGCTCTAGCCTTTATTTTACAGGTTTTAATCGGACAGAAGGTTTACAAGACATCACTTGTGTACAGATTCAATCATCCTCTGCAGCCCCTCCCAGAAGGGTGGAACTAGGATCAAAATACAAGGCTGAGGCTATCCACAACAAATTAGTCTTTCCATTTATATTTAGTTTTGATACATATGGCTAAATATATATAATTTAAAATCATTATAGGGTAATTACTCACAGGAGTCACTGTGGTCTTTGATGAATACATCCTGATGTGAACAGGATAATCCCCCTTTGTTGGTGATATAGGAAAAACAACAAGTCTTAAAAATATATATTTGGCTTCTGGGTAAGTAGGCCAGCCTCAACCCATTAGGGTCCTCTCATTAAAGCCCTAAAAGAGTTACCTTAGTAGCAGATTCATAAAGGGACAGCCTTATTAGAGTTCCATGGCAGGGCCTATTCTTTGTCAAATGTATCACATTGAGAGTTCGAGGCCTGATAACTGTGTTCATTAAGAAAAGTAATTATAATTTCTCAATGTTTACGGATAACTTCCTTATGTCTAATAAATTTTCCAATAATTTTAAAATAAAAAATTATAGTCTCTAAAATTAGTGCCTAGAAATTGGGTAGCAATGTATCAGCAGCCCATATGTTAAATTATAAATTCTTATCACAGATACACTTGCAATGTGAACTCTACTACTTGCTGAATTCATCTCTTTTTACACCTCTTGCCTTTCCTTTTATGAAAACAAGGGGAGAGTTATTTGGAATTGTAAGGAAGAAATTGAGACTGAGTTTGGCTTTCTGCTCCAACTTTTATCATTGGATTTCCTTCCTCTTGTTTGTTTCCTCTCTGGGAATCTCTCCTTCTCATAGCACCTGTCACTTCTCCTAAGAGTCATTTTCACTACACTACAAGTGTGCATCACCCCTGCAGTAGAGAGGTGAGCTATCACCACAATACAGGTGTGCACTATCACTGCAGTTAAAGGTGTGCACCATCACTGCAGTTCAGATGTGCAACATCACTGCAGTACAGGTATATACATCACTGTGGTACAGGTGTGCACCGTCACTGCAGTAACAGGTGTGCACCATCAATGCAGTACAGTATACACATCACTGCAGCACAGGTGTGCACCATCACTGCAGTACAGGTGTGCACCATCACTGCAGTACAGGTGTGCACCATCACTGCAGTACAGGTATGCACTGTCACTGCAGTACAGACCCTATCAAATGTGTATCATCACTGCAGGACAGATCCTACCTAGTACCACCATTGCTACAATACAGATCCATTACAGCAGGTTACTATATACCAAGAGCAAGGTACAGAAGGCCTATCTCCTCTGCCTTCCATAGCTTAGCAGATCCTTTAGCTCAAATATACTCACATGGCTTCTAAGTTTTCATTCTTTTACCCAAGAAACATTTATTAAGCACTTTGCTACATGCCATACTGTGGCAAGGCGATTTTTAAAAAATTCCATGTAAATACAAACAAAATAAAGTACCATAAAACAGAATAATTACTGATGACCTTGGAGTAATATTACAGAAATGCAGAAGAAAAGAGACTCCCCATTTTAGGAACTAAATAGGAAATATGTGGGCTTCTAACACCACAGACATAGAAATCTGCTCTGAATAAGTTTCAGTAATTCTACATTCTTTCTTTAAAGATTTAGAGAGCATATAGCTGTCTCCCTAGAGGTCTGCAAGAGTCTGACATATTCAGAGGCAGATGCTCACAGCTAACCATTAAACTGATCATGGGGTTCCCAACAGAGAAGATAGAATGAAGACTGAAGAGTTGAGAAGATTCGAGACGCCATGAGGAAAGCAACAATACCAACCAACCAGAGCCCCCAGGGTCTAAACCACCAGCCTGGGAGCGCTTAAGGAAGGACCCATGGCTCCAGCTATATATGCAAGGGAGCTATATATAAGTGGGAGAAGAGATCCTTGGTCCCATGAAGGCTGGACGTCGTGGGGGGGGATTTTCGAGGGTGGGGAGGTGAGGTACGGGGAGGGTGGGTGGGGTACCACCAACGTGGAGGCAGGAGGAGTAGGGAAGGGATAGGGAGTTCCTGGGAGGAAGGCAGGGAAAATGGGTAAGGGAAAACATCTAAAATGTAAATAAAATTTTCCAATTAAAAAAAACAAAAAAGATTTAGAGAGCAAACAAATTTTCCTGCTCAATTTGGAGTTAAAGATCAAAACATTTGAAAGAAGGATCTGTGATGACACCATTACTCCACTTTCTCAATGAACACCAATATTATGAGGAATTTTAAGTTACATCGAATTTGTAAGTATATTCCTTTTAAAATGTTACATAATTTTATTGATCCATTTTATTGGTCCATCAGATAATAATATGTGCTGGGTTCTAAAAATAGATTTACTGAGAGACAAGATATCACAACACTTTCAGAGAGTACAACCCAATGGTCCTGCATTTACAATAACTAAAAAATCAAACAAGGAACTCAACTCTGCTATACATCTCATCTCTCCTATAAATTCAAGGTAAATCAAATGACATGATGATGCAATCAGCAGGCTTTTAACCATTTGACCTGTGAGGCATCACCAGGCACTATACTTTTAATGGAAAGGTATTTGTTGGGTTTCTGTTATTTTAATTCTGACAGAGCTTCCTTCTTGCCTTTAAAAAAAAAAAAAAATCTATGTAGTTTTCAATCTTTATTACAAGTCAATTTTCCTAGTGTCAGATAGTCTATAGTTTCATGTGCGTTTACTTTTCGTTGTCGATAGATCTAAGGAAACGAAAGCCAGGTAGTTATTCAGCTCATGTTCATTTATTCAACATCAGTTGTGAACACTCTCATGCGTTCATCACCTAATAGACGGGCACATGCAAATGCAGGTGCCCACTCACTTATAATTCAGCTACATTTCAACAAGATCAAACAGTTACAAGTTTAAAGCCATTACCAACTACTCCCACAATTCATCTAAGTCACCTTCCCAAATTACACTCAAGTAAATACGATCCACAGTTAAAGAAACAGCCCCTGCATAATGCAGAGCTATATTAGTGGGAAGAATCCTTGTCCCATTAAGCTGGACATGGGGGGGTACGATGGTGCAGGAGTATGGGAAGGTTGTGGACACAAGTGGAAGGCCAGAGATGGACAGGATATGCGACGGCAGGAAATGGTAATGAGAGAATCACTCAATTTCAAAAAATTTCAAAAAAAAAATTAAATACTAAAAAAAAACAGCCCCAGCCATTATTTAGCAACAAAACTACCTGGATCAACCCAGGCCAGCTGTTTAAGTTATTCAAAGTATTCTGTTGTTGTTGTTGTTGGAGGAGGAGGAGGAAACAAAGCATTTTCCGAGAACTTTAATAGTGCTACATTTGAAATCCTCATTTTTCGTCTAAAATATTGTATATTTATTTTAAGAAAATTTGGGAAAGCTATAGTGGATATCCATATAGCTTGCTTGATGAGATTGTAGTGGAAAGTGATATATAGGAGTTGCAGTTTATCCAGTTCCATTCTGGTTCCACTTCTCAGTGTTTTCCATTCTTGAGAGGCTAAAGAAATTGCCACTAAATTCTAGCTTAGGTAAAGGAAGAAACATTATTTCTCTACTTTATTGCTCAATCACAAGGAATTCTGAAAGTCATTTTCTGGCCAACAACTTGGCCAGTCCCTGTTATCCAGGTTGTAGCCATATACTGTATTCTAGGGTCACCTAAGGCATTAACAAAGATCTCAGGAGAACAGCTTTTCCTGGAAACTTTTTCTCCCATGAAAGGACTAATCGTTTTCATCTCTGTAACATAAACTGCACTAGGTGTCCTTCTCTGACCTTAGACACATGACCATTGCCTGGCCAGTAAGCCAAAGACAATCCTAAACTACTGAAAGTTCTTCAGCCATCTTCATCACATAAAAAGAAAGTCTACTCAGGAATCCTGGTTTCATTCAGGATAGGTTTCATCCAACATTTATTGAGCATTAAATTTTCAATGAGAGCATGAAAATGTTCTAGATATTGCTCGACATATATGTGTACGTTGTGTAATGTTGCTACTACTTTTTCATAGTTCCTGGCATCTCAAATATACCTTTACTCCTCTGATCTCCCAGAACCTCCTTTTCTTCCTTTAATATGGGACATTTGCTAGAAGTTTCTTTTTTTTAATCAAAATATTAATCAAATCATTATCTCCTAGAGTTTTAACAACTTGCTACTTTAAATGTCAACTGCCTCTAAATATAAAATTTTCCCTACAAAATTCTAAATTATAACACATATATATTGGTAGTTTCTATAACCATGATTGCAAACTACATCCTTGGTATCCTACTCAAATTTATCTGGAATATTTTCTAAAACCTTCATTCTGGGTAGAAGAACAAGCACACATATTCAAAACTGTTAATCTCATAGTGACGCCAAAAACTTCTGACAAAAATCACATAGAAAACAGGGAGCTACTTTTGGATTCTCCTCTGAAAGAGTTCATGACCCTTATCTGACATAGCAGTCACATACAGACCATGAGTAGCTGAGTTCTGAACCTCTGTCTGGGTGTCCTTAAATAATCTGATTTATATTACTTTCCTTCAGTTTTCTCTTTATGAGGGGCAGGGATTTAAATATACCTTTCCTGACAATATAGTGACACATTGAGGTTTGGAAAATATATCTATGTAATCAGATAATAACCTGCAATTTTCAGAAAACTTTTCAACAGAAACAGTACTTGACTTTTCACCGATGGACTTCCCATTTTGACTGTTTGTCTACCCAAATTCTATAATCTTGATCTTTTCAACTGAATATGAATCTCGTCATTTGCTCTATCCTACATTTTTATGAAGGAAGAGTCTGCTACAGGCACCCTAGCCACTACCGAGCAGTAAGATGATTTTATCTTTTAAACCATCCCAGCATTATGCATATAACAATTTATTTTCTTCCCCCACAAACGGTTAACAGAGCACTAATGACATTAGAAACCCACAGTCAATAGATAGCTGGTGCTTGGTGGCTCTGGCTTCTGTGTATTCACTAAGAATACTGTTTTATTCTTTTTCATTTTAATTGCTCCTATGGCTGTGGATATAAGTTGCTACACACAAAAGGGTGACAAATAATGATGAAAGACACCAGAGTGCTCTCATGTGTGGCTTCGTCAAGGAGGAGAAAAGAGATTATTGCAGCTGAGCTGATCGCATGGAATTTGCGGGTCTTTTTCTTACCACCTCATTCTCCACTCCCAATAACTTCCCTGTCCTTGTACAAAAATATAGTTCATGAAGTTCACAAACAATCTAGTTGAATGATACACAAAAATTGATCCTTTTAACAATGATCTTTAGAATATTTAAGGACATAACGTCACTTTTGTAAGATTTCAACCTAAGTATTTCTCTAACCTTTAAAGGAGGAAATTGTCACTTTCTTCTTAGAGAACTGTTGCCTCAAAACAGAACTTCTCTTGGGATTAGGGGCCACAAGATGCATACGCCACCAGTTGAAACAATACTCCACAGCTTTCCTAGCAACTAAGATGTCACTTGTATTTTTAAAATAACATTTAAATTCTTTTAAAAAATTTAATACTGGGCAACACTTAATGCTGCAACATTCGATGCTAAGAAATGTGTCAGAAGACATAATAGGTAAAATTAATTATCTTATGGCCCACAAGGTTTCCAATTGTTCTTTTGTATAAAAAGAAAAAAATAAACCCTCACACAGAGGATTAGTAAAGAATGAATCTGTGTCCTACATTTTTAACACTTCTATGTGATACAGGCTGGATCTCTCACCCTATTTTCGATAACAAGTGAGCCTTATGTTCATCACTGGGTGACCTTGCCTCCTCCTTCAGTTCTGAGTCACTCCTTATCTTGGGTCTCCACTGTTCCCTTCTTGGGAATGACTTCTACCCCTCAAATACTTCTTCCAAGTTGCCTGTATCTTGTGCCCTCCCTGAGTGAGACTCTGGTTCCGGCTTTCTGCACTCTTTAGCCAGCATCAGACACTGGTGTCTCTGTCCCTTAAAACTGGTCCTTGGCTCAAAAGTCCTGATAACTTTCATATTTAAGTTATTTTAAGAATCCCTTGAACAACCATATACCAATTCTAGGATGAACTCTGTCTACAAATGTGCAAACATCGCAGCAATGAAATAACAGCTATGTCACACCCTGTTTTCTGGCTTTTTAAGTCAAAAATCAATCTCTCTCTACTCACTCCTTTCCTTCCCCCTACCAAGCATAATTGATCCACTCCTCACAGACATTTTCATGGTTGCCTAATACAGTAAAATTTCACCCTTATCGTCATAATATTCTAGTCATCAGCACAGAAACCAGTGACAATTTGCTGGTGGTGAAGGTAAAGGTAGTGATTTGAGCTTTTGTCTCAACAAGTTCTTTATGACTCACACCAATAGTGACAAATCTACATGAAAAGAAGACATGTATAATTAGGTCTTAGACACATATGTTCATAAATGAAGAACAGCCTATGTCTTCCCACAATAGAACTTGCTCATTCCTGTCAGAGTCAAGACTCAAAAAATATTTTCTTTCATTAAATTCTACTCAACCTGTGCACACTGCTTAACCTGTGTTAGCTTTTTAATTTCTTCAAAATAAAGGCAGGAAATTTGTATATGATAGAGTATCCTCCCTCTACCCATGTAAGCTAAATTCTTAAAATGGGAAAAAACAATGAGCCTTAATCATCTTCTTTAACCCCAGAGTCACTTTGTGATAGCGATATGGCTTTCTTTTGCCAGTTCCAAGTGAGGAAAGGTTTACAGCTGTGCCCAGATGATGTCTCTATCAGCAGGCAAGATGAGGTTTAGCAAGCTAAAGAATATAAAAATTAATGAGCAAAAGAAAAGAAGATGAAGAAGGGATAATGAAGAAGATGAATGCACTTAGAATTGATGTGAGCTCTGAGGTCTCCTGTACCTTCAGTCATACCTAACACCTGCAAAGGGCAGAGAGGCCTCCTAGACCCTCCTTTATCCCCAGTGAAAACAGCTCAAGAGATCCAGTTTCAGGTTTCAGTCATCAACTGCAAATGATATATGTACAAAACACACGCACACATATACTAATGACACGTTACTTGATTGTATATGGCTTGCTTGCATAATAAATTTGATCAAAGAAAAATAATAAAAAAAGAATTAAAGATTGTTTTTGAATGAGAATTTCCAATTTTCATATTCTAAATAAGAATCATAAAAACCGTAGGAAGGAGAGGTAAGGAAGGAGAGAGACCAGTAAAAACAATATGCAGTGCAACATCAATTTCCCTGTGGCGTTTGTTGTGTAATTCTGGTATTGGGGCTGGTGGGAAGTAAGCTTTTCTGCTTTTAGCAGAACCTTTCAACACCCTGATAGAGTTAGGAATCTAGAGGAGATCTGTGAAAGCTTTCGTTATCAATTTAAATGCCAATTTTTCTCCTCCAAGACCAAACATTAAAAAAAATTGTTGGTCTCAATAGTTAAAAAGTATAGTTTGATATATGTTTGTCGAAAGTAAGAACGACCGACAGCTATTCATGTCGGGAAAACGTCTTTGTGGGTGCCTCTGAAGAGTCTAGCGTTTTATTTCTGTGTCCCATGTACACTGGGAGGGACACAAGAAGTTTGAATGGGAGCTGAAAGAAGCATTCTTTGTGCAGCCCCCTCACTCCTGATATGGTGTGTGTTCCAGGAAAGAGGACGGGCGCTGAGACTAAACACAAAAATCAAAATGGATTTTACTCCGCCTTCAGTAAACAGCATGGCACAAAAGTCCATTGTGCTATGAGATAACTGGTAAGATGAATGGAGTTGGCTGTCACGGAGGTGATTGTGGGGCCGGGCTCTATTGGATCACAGTCCGGGGCTGAATTCCTTTCTGGTTCATCAGGGTCTGTTGGTACCACAGGAAGTGTCATGATCCCTTTTTTCACTAGGGCCAGATGGTGTCCTTTTTGAGGCCTTACTAATGCCCAGTTTTCCACATGTAAAACTCCTGGGAAAATGACCTAACTCACAGCTGCTCGGTGAGGCTTGAGCAGGCATTGAGAAAGACTTCTGTTGGGAACAAGAAGATTGTACCACTAGCGCAGCGAATAGGGGAGGCTGTGACCAAAATGTATCAATTGCAAACTATTTTTAAACTACTATCGTACTTTGAATCTTGGTTACACAATGTCTGTCTTCCTAGGCAATGGCTGAAAGGGGGTTTCACAAAAGCAATTAATTGCTAGGGACACTGATTGTTTTCCTAACAGAAGTTTTACCTTCCTTGAGAGCAGATGGCCTGAATAAGAAGAGAAAATGTGGTCCAGAAGGGTCGGGAAAGGACAAAAAGTGAAAGATTCCCTAGATAGCTGCAAGGAGCCTGGGGAGAGGGGAGGGACGATGGTGTTAAAAAGAACTGGGAAAAGTGGAAACTTTTGATGTATGTGGCAGTGTTTACCAATGAATTGAGCGATTCCCAGGAGCATCGGACTGCAGGTGTGTTGTTTAGAAAGCAGGATGCCTTTCTATTAACTGAGTTACAGCAAGCCAGGGATTCATACTAAAACGTTACTATAGGATTTTCTCCCAACTCAAAAAGCACAGGCAGCAATTACACTGGAGGCAAAGCAGGTCTCAACAGCACTTTGAAATATTCACATCTTTTATGTGAGCCGAGTAATAACTGGCTCTAACTTGCTTCTGAGTATAATGGCCCTTGGTGGAACTGGTTTTATTCTATTGTTTCCACTTAGTGGAAAACAACTCTTTTTAGCTGCTAATTTTTGCTAACATTTTTAATTAAGTTATTTGTGATGAATGACAGCTTTTCTGTGCCGAACGCTTTGTTGGTTTTCTTAACTCTCAAGTCATATGAAAAGTTTAATGTTTTCTTGTTCCTAACTACAGAGAGAGGAAAAAAAAACTCTCAATTAGAGTTGCAAAATAATTATTACGAAGATATTATTCTATAAAGTTATTTTTCTAAGCTTAAAATATTAAAGTATTTTTGCAAATTTGTTTAACTTTTGTATCACAAGTATTACTAGAAAGAAGAATCAATCTTAAACATATGGCTTGTGTTTTCAACCAAGTAGCTGACAATTCTGACAGTAGCCTGTCATTTCAGATATCTGAAGTGTAACAACTGTTGTGTACCAAGTAACAAAGTAGAAATATAATAAGGAAGTAATATACTTATGAATTTTATTCGGATTGAGATTTTATATAAAAGAGACAAAAAAAAGATGATTATCTACATTACTGTGACCCCCTAGTAAGCCATTAACATGCATGACTTGCTATTACTGCCTTTATTCTTGTGCATATTTAATAGACTTCTACTCCCTATATGTAAGTGATCAGGGTTTAATGTGGGTGTGGCTTGTCAGAGTATAGTAATACACCATTAAAACATTTTGGTGAGAGGCTGACAGATCCAGATCCATAAGGGGATTGATAGATTTTTGCTCAAGTGGCCCTGATTTTGTTCACTCTTTTAAAAATATCTGTCTCTTTGGGGGATATTACATGTATGCATTAAAAGAATTAATCCAGTAATCAGAGAGGGCAGATGAGAAGAACATGCATGCTCCTCTGATTAGCAACCAAAAGCATTAGAACAAAGATGAAGAACTCATTAAAGGCACAATTTGTTTATTTGATTATCTTTCTTTTTAAATAATAACAGAACTCAGTGGGAGAGACTTCAAATATAGTTCTGCTGGTTGGTATTGGCTTTCCTTTTGTTTTCTGAATGAACTGAGCCTTCTTTCAGCAGGAAAGCAGACTCAGGTGCCCTGCATAGTCACAGGATCCATGTTGTACAGCTAACTAGCTGTGGAGATAGAACCAGGATTTCCTCAACTGGGTCAGTTACAAGCAGCCCAGCTTCCAGCAAATGCTAGCCTTCTGTCTCCTTTCTTTCACAAGCAGGGTTATGTTTTGTTGTGGCACAAAGAAATCCTTCCCTCCCTTGTTCACAAAGCCCCACAGCACTGACTCTCCTTTATCAACTGCTCTTTTCTTTCTCTGAATGCTATATTTTTATTTACATAAGGATTCTGGTAGATGTTTTATTTACATATATATTCACTCATTTCAGAAGAATAACAGAGAATGAAGAAACCTTAAACCCTAAAGCACAGTTTTACGAAGACTACAAACCATCCCTGTAGCTGCCATTGTGCAAGAGAGTGACTCCAGGGTTGCTTTTATTTGTTTTAATTGCTCACAATTGTCTTAATTACCATACTCCTCATTTCTCCAGCTGAAATTCAAAGGGATTGTGCAGCATCTTTTAAAGAGTCAAGTTTGATTCTACACAGGTTTTCCGTAATGAGACAAGGGAGGGAGAAAAGGGTGCTATCTAAGGCTAGGATCTGAGACAAGGATGATACTGATGGTCCTCCAAAAAGAAAAAAAGGAATGAAATGGTCCCAAAAAAGAAAGAATTATTGAGCCACATACCAATGATCTCATTATTATATATAGTATGTATGTATGTATATATATATGAAATTTTATTATTTTTTTAGTTATTAATTTATTTATTTACTTTACATGCAAGGCCCAACTTCCCTTCCCTCCTCTGGGCTCAGGTTAGTTGACTCTGTTTTCTTGTGGTGTCCTTGACCTCTATGGCCTCTTCAGTCTTTCTTACCCTCTTCCACAATATTTCCCAAGCCCCACCTAATGTTTGGCTGTGATCTCTGCATCTTTTTCCATCAGCTGCTGGGTGAACCCTCTCTGAGACGGTTATGCTAAGGTCCTGTCTGAAAGTATAGGAAAATCTCATTAATAATGTCAGGGGTGGAGTCTCTCATGGCATGGGTTTCAAGTTGAGGCAGTCAATGGTTGACCATTCTCTTAATTTCTGCTCCATCTCTATCCCTGCATATCTTGTAGGTAGGACAAATTTAGGATCAAAGATTTTGTGGGTTGGTGTCCCCATCTCTCCGTCTTGCCTGGTTACAGAAGGTGGCAGGTTCAAGTTCCATATAGCTTATTTGCTAGGAGTATAAGTGAGAGTATACAATAGGTTCCTGTGAGTTTCCCTTGTCTTAGGTTTCTAGCTTGCTCCAGAGATGCAGCCCTGCCCCACCCATCTCAGTTCTCCTTCCCAGTTCCCTTTCACTCTGTCATCCCTACACTTGATCACTGCTGCTCCCCTCCCCACACCCTCCCTCACCCAGATCCCTCACTACACTCACCCCCAATGTTTATTTTATTTCAATTCTCAGTGGGACTAAATTATTCTCCCATAGGTCTTCCTTGTTACTTAGGTTATGGGGGGCTGTGTGCTATAGCATACTTATCTTGTATTTTGTGGTAAATATCCACTTATAAGTGAGAATATAAAATGTATCTCTGTCTGAGTCTGGATTATCTAACTCAGAATTATTTTTTCTAGTTCCATCCATTCACCTGCAAATTTCATCATGTCATTTTTAATAGCAAAGTAATATTCAATTGTGTAGATATACCACATTTTACTTATCCATTCTTTCATTGATGGACATCTAAATTGATTCCAGTTTCTGACTATTATGAGTTAAGCTGCTATGTAAATATTTGAACAAGTGTCCGTGTGGTAGAACATCTTTGTGTATATGCTAAGGAGTTGTATAACTGGGTGTTGAGGTAGAACTATTCCCAATTTTCTGAGAAATGTCCAAATTTATTTCCAAAATGGTTGCACAAGTTTGCACTCTAATCAAGGAGTGTTCTTATTCCACATCCTTGCCAGAATGGGTTGTACCTTGTTTTTTTTTTTTTTTTTTTTTTTTTTTTAATCTTAGCCAGTGTGACAGGTATAATATGGAATCTCAGAGTCATTTTGATTTGCATTTTCATGATAATTAAGTATGTTGAACATTTTTAAGTGCTTAGCTATTTGAGATTCCTCTGTTGAGAATTCATTATTTAGCTGTGTATCCCATAGCTATGTTTGGTTGGTCATTTAGTCTCTGAGATCCCACCAGGGGCTTGGTTAGTTGACTCTGTTGGTCTTCCCGTGGTGTTCTTATCCCCTTCAGGGCTCTCAATCCTTCCCCCAACTCTTCCATAAGAGTACCTGAGTTCTGTCTGACTTTTGGCTGTGGGTCTCTGCATCTGTTTTAGCTTCTGGGTGGAGGTTTTCAGAGGCCAGTTAGCTAAGCTACTATCTGTAAGCATAGCAGAGTATCATTAATAGTGTCAGGAATTGGTGTTTGCCCATGGGATGGGTATCACATTGGGTTGTTTATTGGTTAGCCATCCCTCAGTCTCTGATTCATCTTTGTCCCTGCATTGCTTGCAGACAAAACAAACTTTGAGTCAAAAGTTTTGTGGGTGAGCTGGTGAAGAGGCTGGACAGCCAGCGCCAGCCTCAGCACTTCCCTTCATCTCAGCACTTCACCTCACATTGGTACTCCCTCGCTATCACAAAAGCTCGCCTTCACCCTCTTGCTCCTTCCCAACTGACCCTTCTTAGGAGGCACATCCCCATGCTGAAATTCAGCAATCCCCATTCGAATAGCACTCCCTAAAGCAAACTCCCTCTGGGGAATGGCAGAAGCCAGCCTGAGAACAGCCACCACTCCCAGACTCCATGTCGCCAAGGCTGGTACCCTCGTCTGATGGATAACTAGAGACTCCCGAGTGCAGGTGGGCCCTGTCCTTGGGAGAAGCGAAAAACCACACATCCTTAGGCAGATAAAATGGCATATTTTGGGGCAATCAAGCGTTCCCAGACAGCTATGACCAGTTTGTAAAATCACTTACCCATGATAGCACCATAAAGGCCAAAAGAGCATCCATCCCCAATTATGTGACCCCCGCTGCCTAAACAGATGGTGTTTAAAAAATTACTTCCTTTATCATTTCCCTTGTCATGTAACTCTGAAACCCCAGAATCTGCTTGTGTACAAATGCCCTAAGCCCCTAGACACGGGATCCCAATCCTGCCCTGCACAGTGGATAGATGCATTCGAACTGAATTCGAATTTATTAAAAGGCTCTTTGTCTGACTACATTGGATTAAGCAATTCTTTGAGCTCTCCTGGGGATCCTGTGACCTGGGCATAACATTGGTATCTTTATCATCTATTGGTGATTCTGCCTGTCTATAGGAGGTGGTCTCTTCAGGTTCCATATCCCCACTGCTCAGAGTATCAGCTAAAGTCACCCCCATGGACTCCTGGGAACCTCCCCTATCACAGGTCTCTGGGACATCCTAGAGATTCCCACAAACTCACCAGTTGCCAATTCCATTCATTTTCCTGACCCTCTGGCCCTCTCTCCTGTTTCTTCCTACACCTGATCATCCCCACTCCTCAGTTCCCTCTACATTCCCTCTTCCACCCAGCTCCCAACCTTCCTCTGCCTCCTATGGCAATTTTATTCCACTTTCTAACTGAAATTCAAGCATCCTTGGATATTCCTTCTTCTTTACCTTATGTGGGTCTGTAGAGGATAGCGTGTGGAAGCTGTACTTTTATGGACTAATATCCACTTATAGGTGAGCGTATACCACACATGTCTTTTTGAGTATGATTACATCACTCAGGATAATATTTTCTAGTTCCCTCCATTTGACTGCAAATTTCATGAAGTCCTGGTTTTTAGTAGCTGAATTGTATTCCATTGTGTAAATGAACCACATTTTCTGTATCTGTTCTTTGGTTGAGTGGCATGTGAGTTGTTCCCAGTTCCTGGTATTATAAATAAAGCTGCTATGAACACAGTGGAACATGTTTTCTAATAGTATGGCAGAATGTCTTTTGGGTATATGACCAGGAGCGATATAGGTGAGTCTTGATGTAGAACTATTTCCAATTATCTAAGAAATAATCAAATTGATTACTAGAGTGGCTGTACAAGTTTGCTCTCCAACCAGGAGGAGTGTTCCCCTTGCTCTACATCCTCACCAACATGTGCTGTCTCCTGAGTTTTTGATCTTAACAATTCTGGTGGGTGTTAGTGGATTATCGAGGTCATTTTGATTTGCATTTCCCTGGTGTCTATGAATGTTGAATACGTCTTTAAGTGCTTCTCAGTCATTTGAGATTCCTCTGTTGAGAATTCTTAGTTTGGCTCTCTAGCCAGTTTTTTTAAATTGAATTATTTGGTTTGTTGGTGTCTAACTTCTTGAGTTTTTTATATATTTTGGATATTAACCTTCTGTTGGAGGTAGGGTTAGTGAAGTCAATGTCAATCTCTAGTCTGGGATTGTAATGTATTGACAGTGAGTGTCTTTGTTTACAGAAGCTTTACAGTTTCATGAGGTCTCATTTTTAATTGTTGATCTTAGTGCCTAAGCTAGCTGGTATTCGTTCAGGAATCTGTGTCCCTTGCCTTTGCATGCAAGACTACTTCCTACTTTCTCTTCTGTTAGATTTAATATATTGGATTTTATGTTGAGGGGTCTTTGATCAACTTGGACTTGAATTTTATGCAGTGTGTAAATATGGATCTATTTGTATTTTTCTACATGTAGACATCCAGTTAGACCAGCCCATTTTTTTAAATTGCTCTCTCCTTTCAATAGTATGGTTTGGCTTCTTTGTCAAAAATCAAGTACCCATAAATATGTGGGTTTATTTCTTGATCTTTGATTCAATTCCATTAAGCAGCTTGTCTGTTTCTATACCAATACCATGCAGTGGCTTTTGTTTTGTTTTGTTTTGTTTTTGTTTGTTTTTTGTTTGTTTACTATTGTTCTGTAGCAGCTTTAGATCGGGATGTGTGCTTCCAGACTTTATTTGTTGTTTAGGGTGTTTTAGCTTTTCCATTTATGTTGTTGTTGTTTGTTTTGTTTATTTCCTTGTTTTCCATATGAGTTGGAAGGTTTTCAGTCTCAAATATTACGTTGGATTTTGATGGAATGAGATTTTAACTGTGACTGCTTTTGGTTAAATGTATTTCATTTGTTAATCCTACAATTATGAGCATGAAGATTTTTCATCTTGATTCTAATTTCTTTCTTGAGGCTTGAAGTTTTGTATATAGGACTTTTTACTTAGTTATTTTATATCTGTATTTTATATGTGGCTTTTGAAGCGTGTTATTTCTAATTTCTTTCTTGCATTTATCTTTTATATAAAAAGTGACTACTGATTTCTTTGTGTTAATTTTATATCCAGCCACTTTATTGAAGGTGTTTATTAGTTGTAGGAATTCTCTAGTAGAATTTTGGAGGTCACTTATGTATACTATCATATCATTTGCAAATAGTGATACTTTGACTCCTTCTTTTCCAACTGGTATCTCCTCTATCTGTTTAGGTGCCTTACCTTTAGGTGCTCTACCTAGTACTTTATTGAATAGATAGAGAGAAGTCTTGTCTTTTCCCAAATTTTAGTGAATTGTTTTAAGTTACTCTCCATTTAATTTGATTTTGGTTATTGGCTTGCTGCATATTGCTTTTATTATGTTTAGTTATGTGCCTTGTACCCTTGATCACTCCAAGACTTTTAACATAAGAGGTGTTGGATTTTTGTCAAAGGTTTTTACAGCATTAAATGAGATGATCATGTGATTCTATTCTTTCAGTTATTTATATGTTGTATTTCATTTATTGAACTTTCATACCTGCCTCCTTGGGCTAAAGATACTTGACCTGGTGAATGATGATTTGGTGTATTCTTGAATTTGATTAGGAAGTATTTTATTGAGTATTTTTGGATTGATGTTTATGAGAGGAATTTGTCTGAAATTCTCTTTCTTTGTTGACTCTTTTTATGGTTTAGGTATCGGGGTGACTGTGGTTCCATAGAATGAGTTTGGCAGTGTTTCTTCTGCTTCTGCTTTTGGAAGAGTTTGCAGGCGTATTGGTATTAACTCTTCTTTGAAAATTCACAGGATTTTACACTAAAATCTTTTGCCCCTTGACTTCTGTTGTTGCTGGGAGAGTTTAAATGACTGCTTCCTTTCCTTACAGGATATAGGACTCTTTGAATCATTTATTTGACCTTCATTTAACTGTGGTAAATTATATCTGTCTAGAAAATCATCCATTTCATTTAAATTTTCCTATTCATGGAGTACAAGTTTTTGAAGTAAGATCTAATGATTTTATGAATTTCCTCAATGTCTGTAGTTATGTCTCCCTTTCCACTTCTGATTTGGTTAAATTGGACAGGCTCTCTGCCTTTTAGTTTGTTTAGCTAAGGGTTTGTTTATCTTTTTATTTTCTCAATGAACCAGCTCATGACTGTTGTTGAGTCTTTGTATTGTTCTCTTTGTTTCTAATTGATTGATTTCAGACTGGAGTTTGTTTCTTTCCTCTTGTATGTGTTTGCTTCATTTTGTTCTACAACTTTCAGGTATGTTTTTAAGTTGCTAATATGAGATTGCTCCAATTTCTTTATAATAGCACTTAGAGCTATGAACTTTCCTCTAAGATCTGCTCTCATTGTGTACTGTAAGTTTGGGTATGTTGTGCCTTCATTTTCATTTCTAGAAAATCTTTGATTTCTTTCGTATTTTCTGGGCCAACCCAGTGGTCATTGATTGCATGAGATTGTAGGCTTTCTGTTGTTTCTGTTTTTGCTGTTGCTACTACTGTCTTCCTTTAATCTATTGTGATCTGATAAGATGCAAGGGGTTGTTAGAAGCTTCTTCAATCTGTTGAAACTTGATTTGTGACCAAGGATATGGTCAATTTTGGAGAGAGTTCCATAAGATGCTCCAAAGAAAGTATGTTCTTTTTTGTTTGGGTGAAAGGTTCTGTAGATATCTGCTAAGTCTATTTGGTTTATAACATGTTAGTTTCATTATTGCTCTGTTTATTTCTGTTTGATGACCTGTCCATTAGTGAGAGTGGGGTTTTGAAGTTCCCCACTATTAATGTGTTGAGGTTGAGATGTGATTTATGCTTTAGTAATGTTACTTTTACAAATATTGGTGCCCTTGCATTTGGGATATAGATGTGCAGAATTGAAATAGCATCTTGGTGGTTTTTCCTTTGGTGAATATGAAGTGTCCTTCCCCATCTCTTTTGATTATTTTCATTTGAAATTTATTTTAGTAGATATTAGAATGGCTACTCCAGTTTGCTTCTTGGGTCTATTTGTTTGGAAAACTTTTCTCCAGGTCTTTGCTCTAAGGCATACCTATTTTTGTTGCTAAGAGATGTTTCTTCTATGCCACAGAATGATAAATCGTGTCTTCACATCGATTCTGTTAGCCTGGGTCTTTTAATTGGGTAATTGAATCCACTGACGTTGAGAGATATTAATGACCAATGTTTTTTTAATTCCTGTTATTTTGATAATTTTATCATTTGATGATGCATTTTTTGTATCCTTGTTAAGCATGCACCCAAAGCCAGTGATATTGGATTATCTCCTTGTTAATTTCTAGATGTATTGTCGAGTGCACATGAATACAATCAGGCTCTATCAAAAGGTTGCAAAGCAAACTAACTTGTTTGCATTGTTTAAAGCAGATGTACTTGTATCTTGAACCAGGAATGTATTTTAGGTTGTGAATAACTTGTTAAATGTTTTGTTCAGAGAATGGTGTATATATAGTCGAAAGTCATGTTGAGTTCCAGTTTCATAAATTATGCCTTATGCTTTTCTGCCTTACCTCATAAGGATTGGAAAAGTAATCCCCTAATTGAAACTTTTAAAAAGTGGTAAAAGATGTACCTAACTTTTAAAAAATTAAGTTAATTTCTTTGTGTTGTATGACTATGAAAAATATATCCAGTTTTTAAAACTTGTGCTAAAATTAGACATAATACTTTTTATGGTCTGGGTTTCTAACATTTAAAACTGGAAAATTTTTAGAATGTAACCTATAAATTATTTGAATCTTTCAAAAAAAATTTACTCTCATTTTGAACATTTCATTAACAAATAGACTTTAGAGTGACTACTCTAACCCAGGGTCTAATAACAGGACATGATTAAGACAAAGCCAAAGGAGGACTCCTCTGAAGACACCACAGCCTGAGGCATCACTGGAGATCTGCTGCACACAGAGCAACCTACACTACAGCTGAAGACATCCCAGGAGATGTGCTGCACACAGAGCAACTGGGCAACTTATCTCCTGCTTGTCTGCTCCCCTATAGATACCACAGCTTGAAGGTGTCACAGGAGTTTCTCTGCACACAAGGCAGGGCAACAGACACCTGAGTCTAAAGACCTCCCAGGGGCTCCATGGCATGCATGGCAACTGACCCAACAGACTGAAAGCCTCCCTGGAGTTCTGATGCACACAGGGAAACAGAAACCACAGTCCAACCCCCACCCCTGACCCCAGTTAATAGCTTCACACAGGACAATAGTTTGCCTGCTCCTCTGAAGACCCAGCAGTCTGAAGGCCTCCTAGGAGATCTACTGCAGCCAGGGCAACAGCAGCAGATCAACAGCTCCTCTGCCCTTCTGAAGACCCCACAGTCAGAAGGCCCCACTAAAGGTCTGCTACAGCCAGGGCTGCAGGACTATCAAATGACCTGAAGCAACCCAGGGACAAAAGAGGCAGGCTACATATACAGACGCGCAGACCAGAGATAACCAGATGGTGAGAAACAAGTGCAAGACCATAAGCAACAAAAGCCAATATACATGGGCAACATCAGAACCCAGTTCTCCCACCACAGCAAGTCCTGAATACATCAACACACCTTAAAATCAGGAAGCTGAAGTAAAATTCTGTCTCATGAAAATAATAGAATTCTTTAAGGATGCTATAAATAAGACACTGAAAGAAATGCAAGAAAACACAGGTAAACAGGTAGAAGCCTTTAAAGAGGGAACAAATAAATCCCTTAAAGAAATACAGGAAAGCACAATCAAACAGGCGAAAAAATTGAATAAAGCAGTCCAAGACCTAAAAGTGGAAGTAGAAACAATAAAGAAAATACAAATGGAGGCAAATCTAAAAATGGAAAACCTCAGAAAGAGGTCAGGAATTACAGATGTAAACAACATCACCAACAGAATACAAGAGATTGAAGAGAGACTCTCAGGTGTAGAAGATATCATAAAAGAAACTGACACAACTGTCAAAGAAAACTCAAATCATAAAAACCTCCTAATCCAAAACATTCAGGAAATCCAGGATACAGAGAAAAGACCAAATCTAAGAATAATTGGAATAGAGGAGATCAATGATTCTAACTGAAAGAACCTGAAAATATCTTCAACAAAATCACAGAAAAAAACTTGCCCAACCTAAAGAAAAATGGCCATTAAAGTGCAAGAAGCCTATAGAACCAAATAAATGGAACAAGAAAAGAAAAATCCTCTTGTCACATAATAATTGAATCACTAAATTCACAGAACAAAAAAAGAATATTAAAAACTGCAAGGGAAAAGGGCCAAGTAATGTATAAAGTCAGACCTATCAGATTTACACCAAACTTGTCAACAGAGACACTAAAAGCCAAAAGAGCCTGGTCAGAGGTCATGCAGACTCTAAGAGAACACAAATCCCAGCTCAGGCTACTATACCAATCAAAACTCTCAATCAGCATAGAAGGAGAAACCAAAATATTCCAGCACAAAACGAAATTCAAACAATATCTATCTACCAATTCATCCCTACAGAGGATTCTAGAAGGAAAACGCCAACACAAGTAGGGCACCTACACCAAAGAAAAGACAAGATATTAAGCATCTCACAACAAATCCCAAAGGAAAGGACCACATGCACATAATGCCAACTACAAAAACAAACATAACAGGAACTAACAATCATCTGTCTTTAATATTTCTCAACATTAGTGGACTCAACTCACCTATAAAAAGATATAAACTATCAGACTGGATATGTAAACAGGATCCAGGATTTTGTTACATACAAGAAACATACATCAATAACAAAGGCAGTTACTACCTCAAAGTAAAAGGCTGGAAAAAGGTCTTCTAAGCAATGGTCCCAAGAAACAAGATGCATTTGCCATCCTAATGTCCAATAAAATAGATTTTCAACCAAAAATTATCAAGCAAGATGAAGGACACTTCATCTTCATCAAAGGAAAAATCCACCAAGAAAAGTCTCAATTCTGAACATCTATGCCCCAAATGCAAATGTGCCCACATTCATAAAAGAAACTTTACAAAACCTAGAAACACACATCAAACCGCACACAATAATAGTGAGAGACTTCTTACTAATGGAGAGGTCATTGAAACAGAAACTAAACAGAGATACAGTGAAACTAATAGAGTTTATGAACCAAATGGATTTAACAGATATTTATAGAACATTTACTCTAAAATAAAAGAAGATACCTTCTTCTCAGATCCTCATGGTACCTTCTAAAAAATTGATGACATAATTAGGCACAAAACAAGCCTCAGCTGATACTGAAAAGATTGAAATAATTCCATGCATCCTATCAGATCACCATGGCTTAAGGCTGGTCTTCAATAACAACCAAACCAACAGAAAGCCCACATACATATAGAAATGGAATAACTCTCTATTCAATGATAACTTGGTCAGGGAAGAAATAAAGAAAAAATTAAAGTCTTCTTGTAATTCAATGAAAATTATGACACAACATATCCAAAATTTTGGGACACAATGAAAGCAGTGCTAAGAGGAAAATTCATACTACTAAGTGCCCTGGTAAAGAAACTTGAGAGATCCTACACTAGCAACTTAACAGCACACCTGAGAGCTCTAGAACAAAAGACCAAAGACAAACACAGCTAAGAGGAGTAGAAGGTAGGAAATAGTCAAACTCAGGCCAAAAATCAACCAAGTGGAAACAAAAAGAACAACACAAAGACTCAACAAAACCAAAAGCTCATTCTTTCAGAGAATCAACAAGATAAACACACCCTAACCAAACTAACTAAAGAGCCCAGAGGTAGTATCCAAATTAACAAAATCAGAAATGAAAAGGGAGACAGAACAACAGAAATGGAGGAAATTCAAAAAATCCTAAGATGCTACTACAAAAACCTATACTCAACAAAACTGGAAAATCTAGATGAAATGGATGGTTTTCTAGAGGGATACTACATACTAAAGTTAAATCAAGAGCAGATAAACTTTCTAAACAGGCCCATATTCCCTAAGGAAATAGAAGTCATTAAAAACATCCCAACCAAAAAAAGGCCAAATGACCTTGGTGCAGTATTCTACCAGACTTCCAAAGAAGACCTAATACAATTTTCTCAAACTATTCCATAAAATAGAAGCAGAAGGAACACTACCTCATTCATTCTACGAAGCCACAATTACTCTGATAGCTAAACCATATAGACACACAACAAAAAAAAGAAGTTCAGATCAATTTTGCTTATGTATATCAATGCAAAAATACTCAAAAATTCTTGCAAACAGAATCCAAATCACATCAAAAACAACATTCACTAAGACCAAGTAGGCTTCATCCAGGGATACAATGTTGGTTCAGTATAGGAAACTCCATAAAGATTTACTTATTTTTATGTTCATAAGTGCTTGTCCACATGCAAGTATGTGCACTAAATATGTACCAATTATCCACATTGGCCAAAGGAGGTTGTCATATTCCTTCCCTATACCAAAACTGGAATTTTAGGTAGTTTAAACTATCTTTTGGGTACCAGGAATCAGCCCCAGTCTTTTGCAAGAGCAGCAAGTGTTCTTAAACACTTAATAATCTATTCAACTCCTGAAACTAAGATTTTTACAATGATATGGTGATGATGATGATGATGATGATGATGACGATGACAATAACTGTCTTCTAGAATCTACAGTGGTAATAAAAAAAACATATACACATTCCCATTCTTCTCATGTGAGGAAAAGTTAAAATGCACACATTCTAGAATTTAAAAGCAGAAATGTAGTTGGGAATAAGAAATAATGGTTTGCTATAACATGATGACATAGCACAACAATATAAACAAAAGGTATTTATAACTTTGTAGTAGTTAAGTTTTGGTATACTTGGAAATAGAAAGTAAACTACAAAAACTAGACTCAATAAAATACTATGCAGATGCCTGTCCATGAGTTTTCTTCAAATCACAAGACCTCAGAGGAGATTCTTTTTGTGTGTGTGTGAATAATATCTATTGACTTTGTTTCCTCCCATGTGTACTACTATTACTGACAGTCTGGTTGAGCTGTTGCATGGTTGATAATGACACAAAATTTTATCAGCAGTGTTTATCTTCCTATTCTCGTGTGAGTATTTCTTTCATGTGGATCCAATTTTCATTTACCACAGACGTAACTGGAGATTACACCAGACTTCCCCAAACTAAAAGGCTTCTGTGGTTCAGAAGTGTCATGCACATTATGTTATAGGTTTCCATTGATTTTCAATAACAAATTCCAAACATAGCTTAAGAAGACATTAGTATTACTAGATCTTTCCATCAGTAACCCAATATAGACAAATGTCCATTCAAGAAAACAAAAACAGCTCCATTTATTGTAAACATCAAGAACACAAACTAGTAAAGATTAATTATTTAGAATTTAATTATTTAGAAATAAAACAATAGGCAAAGAAAATAGACATAAAAGGAGAATATGAGATTATTTAACTAAAATTTAAGAAATTACAATGGAAACCCACTCCTACAACATCCAGAGTTAGCCTGACTCCAAGGTGCTCTGACATGCCCAGGACCACAAGTGAGTCCACAACATCTGTGCCGACACCTAGAGTAACTGGGACTTTCTGGATCCAGGGACACAGGAATCTGCTGCCTGGCCAGTATCACAGGTTCCTTCTGTTTTGAACCTGTACCCAGAGCAGACCTGAGGTGCTGGATCTGTACCCAATTCCTACAACACCAAGAAGGAGACTGACTTCCAGGTACTCTGCTATACCTAGGATCTCAGGATTACAGGATCCAAGAATCACAGGATCACAAAGAAAGATGGACTCCAAAGAGTTCTGACACAACCAGGATCACAGGAGAGAAAGGCTTCAATCAGAGTCAGCAAGAGCAGGAAGCACTAGAGATAACCCAATGGTGAGAGGCAAGCACAAGAACATAAGCAACAGAAACCAAGGCTACTTGGCATCATCATAACTCAATTCTTCCGCTACAGCAAGTACTGGATAACCCAACACACCAGCAAAGCAAGATTCGGATTTAAAATCACATCTAATAATGATGATAATGTCTTTAAGAAGGACATAAATAACTCCCTTTAAAAAATACTGGAGAACACAGGTAAATAAGTAGAAGCCTTTAAATAGGAAACACAAAAATCCCTTAAAGAATTGTAGGAAAACACAACAAAACAGGTGAAGAAATTGAACAAAACCATCCAGGATCAAAAAATGGAAATAGAAAAAAATAAAGAAATCACAAAAGGAAACAACCCTGGAGATAGAAACCCAAGGAAAGAGGTCAGGAGTAACAGATGCAAGCATCACCAACAGAATATGAGAGATAGAAGAAAGAATCTCAGGTGCAAAAGATAACATAGAAAACATTGACACAACAGGCAAAAAATGCAAAATGCAAAAAGTTCCTAATCCAAAACATCCAGGAAATCCAAGACACAATGCTTATGCTCTAAGATCAGCAATCGACAAAGCAATAGTGATTAAAAACTCCATGGTATTGGTACAGAGACAGGCAGGTAGATCAGTGGAACAGAATTGAAGATCCAGAAATGAACCCACACACCTATGGTCACTTGATCTTTGACAAGGAGATAAAACAATCCAGTTGAAAAAAGACAGCATTTTCAACAAATGGTGCTGGTTCAACTGACAGTCAGCAAGTAGAAGAATGCAAATCGATTCCTTCTTATCTCCTTGTACAAAGCTCAAGTCCAAGTGGATCAAGGACCTCCACATAAAACCAGATACACCGAAACTAATAGAAGAGAAAATGGGAAAGAGCCTCAAATACATGGGCAAAAGGGAAATCTTCCTGAACAGAACACCAATGGCTTATACTCTAAGATCAGGAATCAACAAATGGGACCTCATAAAATTGCAAAGCTTCTGTAAGACAAAGGGCACTGTCAATAGGACAAAATGACAAGGAACAGATTGAGAAAATATCTTTACCAATTCTACATCTGATAGAGGGCTAATATCCAATATATATAAAGAACTCAAGAAATTAGACTCCAGACAACCAAATAACCCTATTTTAAAATGGGGTACAAAGCTAAACAAAGAATTCTCAACTGAGGAATACTGAATGGCTGAGAAGCACCTAAAGTTAATGTTCAACATCCTTAGTTATCATAGACATGCAAATCAAAACAACCCTGAGATTCCACCTCACACCAGTCATTATAGCTAAGATCAAAAACTCAGGTGAGAGCAGATGCTGGTGAGGATGTGGAGAAAGGAACAATCTTCCATTTTTGGTGGGATTGCAAGCTGGTACAATTACTCTGGAAATCAGCCTGGCAGTTTCTCAGAAAATTGACCAGTACTACCTGAGGACCCAGTTATACCATTTCTGGGCATATGCTCCAACATACAACAAGGACACATGCTCTACTATGTTTATTGTAACCTTATTTATAATAGTCAGAATCTAGAAATAACCCAGATGTCCTTTAACAGAGGAATGGATATAGAAAATGTATATTTACACAATGGAGCACTACTCAGCTATTAAAAACAATAACTTCATGAAATTCTTAGGCAAATGAATGAAATTAGAAAGTATCATCTTGAGTGAAGTAGCAAGGTCACAAAAAACCACACATGGTATGCACTCACTGATATTAGCCCAAAAGCTCGGAATTCCCAAGATACAATTCACAAACCACATGAAGCTTAAGAAGAAGGAAAACCAAATTATGGATGCTTTGGTCTTTCTTAGAAGGGGGAACAAAATACTCATGGGAGCAAATATGGAGACAAAGTATGGAGCAAAGACTAAAGGAAAGGTCATCTAGAGACTGCCCTAAATGGGAATGCATCCCTTATACAGACACCAAACCCAGACGCTATTACAGATGCCAAGATATGCATGGTAACAGGAGCCTGATACAGTTGTCTCCTGTGAGGCTCTGCCAGAGCCTGGCAAATACAGAGGAAGATGCTTGCAGCCAACCATTGGACTGACAAGGGTTCTGCAACAGAGGAGTTAGAAAAAGGACTGAAGGAGCTGATGGGGTTTGCAACCCCATAGGAAGAACAACAGTATCAACCAACCAGACCCTTCCAGAGTTCTCAGGGACTAAACTACCAACCAAAGAGTATACATGGACTGACCCATGGCTCCAGCTACATATGCAGCAGAAAATGGCCTTGTTCGGCATCAATGGGAGGAGAGGACCTTGGTCCTGTGAAGGCTTGATGCTCCAGTGTAGGGGAATGCAAGGGAAGGGAGGAGGCAGTGGGTGGATGGGTGGGAGAGCACTTTCATAGTAGTAGGGACAGGGGGCATGGGATAGGGAGTTTCTGGAGGGGAAATTGAGAAAGTGGATAACATTTGATATGTAAATAAATAAAATACCCAAGGAAAAATAATTAAGAAAAGAAATTACAAAGATATCAAAGGTGACTGGCTTAATTTCACACTCACTGCCTCATTCTGAGGAGGCTCAGCCATCACCTCTGACACTGCTTTAATTACACTGCTGACACAGAACACATAACCCAGAACCTCAAATTAGTGCTGTTTCTTTTGAATCTCAGAGCCCCCTTCAATCTTGTCTCATCACCTACAGCCTTCCCAGAGCTTTCTGTCACCAATTCATGTTCCGTGATATTTAACTAAGTGATTGGTTAGAAGAAAGGGATGCTTTGATATTGATAAAAGTCTTTCATTTCTAT
Organism: Mastomys natalensis; assembly: GCA_021653895.1. Classification (NCBI taxonomy): domain Eukaryota; kingdom Metazoa; phylum Chordata; class Mammalia; order Rodentia; family Muridae; genus Mastomys; species Mastomys natalensis. The sequence goes on along the minus strand of JAJTUV010002108.1, from coordinate 154,628 downwards.
AGATACATTATTTCCACTTTTACTGTAGGTTTTAATGTTGATTATTGAAATACATGTGTAACAAAAAAAAATTGATCACATAACAACAGGAGAGTTGGAAGGGGAATTTTAGAAGGAATAAAGTTGAAAAAGAGAATCAAGATTTTAGAGTGTTTATTAGTGATTCTTAATAAGAGTTGACAGGTAAATGTACAGGACAGCAAGTTAGCATTTAATATTATAAAATGTTTCCTTATACTAAAATTAATTGCTCATATGAGATTAATATTAAAATATGTATCTATATTTTATACCTTAAATTATCAATCCTGTGCCTAGGGGCATGGTATTATTTTTCTTATTCTATTTAATGTTAGTTTAACAACATACTATTTCATATAGATTATATAACAGGTTTTATTAGTGTTGAATATCTTATACTACCAAGTTAAAGTTTAGAAATAAATTACATAGTTCATATTTAGAAGAATTTTAAATTTACAAATAATTTCCCAAATAGTATATTTAAGACATTTTCAGTTGTATGAGATGTGCCTAATTAATGCTATACTTCTAATTTTATAAAAATGACTCATGACACTTGAGTAATTTTAAATGTTAAATCCTATTTTCACTTAAGTATTCTTTTCTTCATCTTCATGAACTTCCTTCAGCTCAATGTCTCAATCACCAAATGAAAGCTTAATATCAACACAAAGGGTGAATTTAACCAAACAGAAACTTAAGGAGCCAAACTGAATTCTATTTTACTTTACTGTCCTTAATGCTTATGTGTAAGAGAGTGAGTGCACATGCACATATGTGTATGGTGTGTATCTATGTGTGTTCAGAAGAAGGCATTATACCCTTTGGAGTTAGAGTTAAAACACTCATAGGACATCTGTCTTGCTAAGTCGGTGCTAGAATAAGCGTTCCGGCCATCATGATTGCTGAGCATATACATATATATGTACATATATATGTATATATACACACATACAGAGGGTATAAATATATGCATTCTCTAGAATGCATTTATGCATGTATGTGCAGGATATAATACATATGCACATATGTACAATCTGATTACTCAAGTACTTCAGAAGACTGGCGAATACCCATTTAAAGACCATCTGTAGTGATGATGAACTTTTAAAAATATTATCATTACAATTTCTATAGTAAAATCATCTGCATGTATTTTGTATGTTTCTGTAGGGAATTTTGTGTGATGAATCTTTGTCACGTTTAGGCATTAGGAAACAAAACTCTCAAGGAGACTAGAGATGTTACCTCTGCTTTTCTTCTAGCCTCAGGCAAAGTGCTTTCTGATAATGTAAGTCAGAGATCCTCTCCTCTATTTCTAAAAGTAAACAGACTAAGTAATCTGGCCTAGGTACTGCACAGTCATTTTCATATCAGTACAGATAATTTTATAAACACATATTATTCCTAAAAATGTGAAAGTTCTTGCTACCTCTAAAACTTAGCAACAAAAATATTTCTGAAGTTTTCAACCCAGTTCAGGCTCATTCTTCAGCAAATTTTCTGAAATAATGTATCTAGGCTTTCACCCCTAGTGCAGCTCTGCAAAGATACTCATTTCAGGTTAGTTTTATGTGGATAGGATTCTGATTAAAGAAACTGATTCTTCATTTGACAAACTTTCCTTTGTGTAACCATTTCATGTTCATCTGAATTTATCAGGATAAAGACTTGGTTTAAATTTTTATGAACTACTTTAATGCCGGTCATTTTTTTTATTGGATTAACGTTTTTTTTTCCTATCATTTCTTAAGTAGACAGCTTCTGGATACTAAATAAACACAGAGGATTCTGTCTCTCTTCTCAGGATTTATAATGAGAATATTCTGTCTGATCAGGTGCATGCACCCCCGCTGTCATTTGCAGTCTGACCAATAGGTCAGGGGTGATGTGAGTTGGCTCAGGAATGCATACAAATCACATCCTCTTGTCTGTCGGTTTTGTTGACTGGTTCTCCTCAGGGTCATGGCTATCTTAAGTAGCAGCCTGAAGGATAAAGTGTGCCCTGTCTGAGCTGTAAAACTTTGACTGTGGACCAATTGTATCTGACATACAGCAGCATGAGGTTTGGCTTAGCCTTTGGATTCTGAACAAATCACTGGCTATCAATGGCCAATACTGACATGCAGTTTATCAAATCTTTCCTTCTTGCTGATAGCTCAACATTGTGAAGAAATGGATTGTTTGTGAGTTAAAGAGTTCGTCTTTTAAAATATATCCCACGTGATAATTTTACATGAAACTGAAACAACTACGTTTTAAATAATAAAAAATTAAAGCACCTTGCATTAAGACTACAACAATCTAGATTTCAAAAGTATGAAATTCATTAGGCATCCGGAAACATGAAAGGCTGTTAAATATTTTAATAGTATTTTTGTTATATTTATTTAATGTGAATTGTACTTCAGTTCCTTTCACTGACATGTGCCTTAAACATGCCTGAACATATTAAATATACAGTTCAATGCCTTTCCAATGTCACTTCCCCAAGCATCAGGTTTGTTAATGTCACATCCAGCTAGACTTTACGTCTAGTCTGATCTGTTAATTAAACAATGTTCACATAATTCAAAATATACATTTGAATTCCTTTTTTCTTTTTTCCTTTTTCTTTTGTAAATTATTTTATTTATTTACATCCCAAATGCTGCCTTGCCTCCCAGCCCTTCCTCCCAGAGTTCTGTCCCCATCCCTGCCTCCTTTTCATCTGTGAAAGGGTGACCTTACTGAGCATCCCCCATCCTGTGGCATCAAGTCTATACAGGATTAGGCACATCCTTCCCACTGAGTCTAAACAAGGCAACCATCTGCTACATAAGTGCCTGGGACCTCAGCCCTGCCCCTTTATGTCTTTTGGTTGGTGGTTTGGTCTCTGGGAGCTCTCAGGTGTCCAGGTTAGTTGACTTTGTTGGTCTTTATGTGAGGTTGCCATCCCTTTACCTTCCCTAATTCTTCAGCCCATGCTTGACTGTGGGTACTTGCATCAGTCTCAATCTGCTGCTGGGAAGAGGCTCTCAGAGGACAGCCATGCTAGACTTCTATCTTCAAGCACAACAGTGCATCAGTAATAGTGTCAGTATTTGTGCCTGCCTTTGGGATGAATCCAAAGTTGGGCCATTTGCTCAGCAGCCATTCCGTTCAGTCTCTGCTCCATTTTTGTTCCTGCATTTCTCTTAGATTGGAGCAATTTTAGGTCCAAAATTTTGTAGGTAAGCTGGTGTCCCCATGCCTCCACTGTGGGTCCTGTGTGGCTACTTAGAGTTGGTCTCTTCAGGTTCCATATCACCACCATTGGGCATTTCTGCTAAGGTAGCCTGCATTGAGTCCTGGGAGCTCCCCAATCTCAGGTCTCTGGGACTTCCTATAAATGCCACTCACCCCCTACCCCGCATCTGCATATTCCCATTCATTCCTCTGGCCTTCCTGGCCTCTTTCTTGTCTCTCCCCACACCTGGTCCTGCCCCCTCCTCATTCTGCTCCCCCTCTTCCTCCTCTCTCCAACTCAAGTTCTGTCCTCCCTCTGCCTCCCATGACTAGTTTGTTTATCCTTCTAAGTGAGATTCAAGCATCCTTACTTGGGCCTTCCTTCTTGTTAAACTTCTTTGGGTCTGGGGGTTGTATCATGGTTATACTTTCTGGCTAATATCCGCTTATCAGGAGTACATACCAAGCATATCTTTTTCTGTCTGGGTTACCTCATTCAGGACATTTTCTGGTTCTATCTATTTACTTGCAAAATTAATGATGTCCTTGTTTTTAATACCTTAATAGTATTCTATTGTGTAAATGAGCCACATTTTCTGTATCCATTCTTACGATGAGGAGCATCTGAGTTGATTCCACTTTCTGGCTATTACAAATAAGGCAACTATGGATATACTGGAGGACATATCATTGTGGTATGATGGAACATCCTTTGGGTATATGCTCAGGAGTGGTATAGCTAGGTCTTCAGTTGGAACTATTTCTAATTTTCTGAGAAACAAATAGATTAAAAAACAGTTGTTTTGCAACTTTATAACCTCACTAGCAATGGGAGAGTCTTTCTCTTTCTCAACATCCTTGACAGCAAGTGTTATCCCTTGAGTTTTTGATCATAGTCATTCTCATTGGTGTAAGGTAGAGTCTCAGGGTTGTTTTGATTTGCATTTCCCAGATGACTAAGAATGTTGAAATTTCTTTAAGTGTTACTCAGCCATTCAAAATCCTCTGTTGAGAACTCTTTGTTTAGCTCTATATTCCAATTTTAATTAATTATTTTTTAATCTAACTTCTTTAATTCTTTATAATTTGGATATTAGCCCTCTGTAGGATATAGGTTAAATGAAGATCTTTTCCCAATCTGTAAGCTGCCATTTTGTCTAATTGACAGTGTTCTTTGCCTGTTTTCAGTTTCAAAGGTCCCATTTATCAATTACTGATCTTAGAGCCTGAGCCATTGGTATTCTTTTCAGGAAATTTTCTCTTATGCAAATGTGTTCAAAGATATTTCCCACTTTTTCATCTACTAGATTCAATGTTTCCAAATTTATTGAGGTTCTTGATCCACTTGGACTTGAACTTTGTGCAGGGTGATAAATATTGATCAATTTGTATTCTTCTACATACAGACCACCAGTTAGACAAGCACCATTTGTTAAAGATGCTTTCTCTTTTCCATTTATGGTTTTGGCCTCTTTGTCAAAAATCATGAGTCTTAAGTATGTAGGTCTATTTCTGGGCCTTTGGTATGATTCCATTGATTCACTATCTTTTTTCAAACTAATACCATGCAGTTTTTATCACTATTGCTCTGTATACAGATTGAGGTCAGAGATGGTAATTCCTCCTGAAGTTCTTTTATTGTTAGGATGCTTTTAGATACCCTGGATTAATTGTTTTTCAATATGAAATTGAGAATAGTTCTTTGAAGGTCTGTAAAATTGTGAATTTTGATTAGAATTATATACAATCTGTAGATTACTTTTGGTAAAGATGGCAGTTTCACTATGTTAATTCCTATTGAATCACCAGCATGGGCTTTTCTTGTTTGGGAGGTTTTTAATGACTGCTTCTATTTCTTTAGAGGTTAAAGGGATGTTGAGATAGTTTACCTAATCTCGTTTTAACTATAGTATGTGGAATCTGTCTAGAAAATTATCCATTTGGTTTAGATTTTCAGTATTATTGAGTATAAACTTTTGAAGTAAGACCTGATTTTTTTTTTTAATTTCTTGGGTAGTATTGTTATAATTCTCTTTTCATTTCTGATTTAGTAATTTGGATATGGTATGTCTTTGTGTTTTTAATTCGTTTGGCTAAGAGTTTATCTATCTTGTTGATTTTCTCAAAGAATTAGCTCTTGATTTTGTTGATTCTTCATATTTTTTTTGTTTCTAATTGATTGATTTCAGCCGTGAGTTTGTTTCCTGCTGTCTTCTCTTCTTGTGTATGTCTGCTTCATATTGTACTAGAGATTTTAAGTATGGTTAAATTCCTAATATGAGATCTCTCCAGTTTCTTTATGAATGCACTTAGTGCTATGAATTTTCCTATGAACACTGCTTTCATTGAGTCCCATAGGTTTGAGTACATTGTGCCTTCCTTCTCATTGAATTCTAGAAAGTCTTTAATTTCTTTATTTTTTTCCCTGATCAAGTTATCATTGAGTAGAGAGTTGTACAGCTTCCATGAGTGTGTGGCTTTCTGTTGTTTTTGTTATTATTGATGTCCAGTCTTAGTCCATAGTCATCTAAGAAAATGCATGGGTTTATTTCATCTTGTCTATGTTGAAGCTTGTTTCGTGTCTGATTATATGGTCAGTTTTTGGAAAGGTTCTATGAGGTGCTGATATCTTTTGATTTAGGGTGAAATGTTTTGTAGTTATCTGTTAAATCCATTTCACTCATAACTTCTGTTAGATTCATTTTGTCTCTGTTTAGTTTCTGTTTGGTGAACTATTAGTGAGAATGGGTTGTTGAAGTCTCCCACTATTGTTGGATGAGAGTCAATGAGTGTTTTGAGCTTTTAGTAAAGTTTCTTTTATGAATGTGGATGCCCTGGCGTTTGGGGCATAATTGTTCAGAATTAAAACCTCATCTTAGTGGCTTTTCTTTTTATGAGTTTGAAGGTTCCTTTCCCTATGTTTGGTTATTTTTGGTTGAAAAATGTATTTTATTAGATATTCAAATGGCTACTTCATCCTGTTTCTTGGAACTGATATTTCTGGAAGACCTTTTTTGCAGCTCTTCACTCCAAGATAGTATCTGTCTTATTGTTAACATATGTTTCTTGTATGCAGCAGAATTATGAATCATTTGTATATTCAATTTGTTAGCTTGTGTCTTTCCATTGAGGTATTGATTCCATGAACGTTGAGAGATATTAATGACCAATGATTTGTTACTTCCCATTACTTTGTTTTTGGTTATGATACTGTGTGTGTGATTCTCTAATCTTGAGTTTGTTGTGAAATAATCAATTTCTTGTGTTTTCTTGTGTGTGGTTATCATTCTTGTATTGGAGTCTTCCTTCTAGTATCCTCTGAATAGCTGGATTAGAAGACAGAAATTGTTTAAATTTGGTTTTGTCATGGAATATTTTGGTTTCTGCATCTATGGTGATTGAGAGTTTTGTTGAGTATACTACCCTGGGCTGTCATCCATGGTCTAGTTAAGTGTAGAAAACATCTGTCCAGGATCTTCCAACTTTTAGAGTGTCTGTTGAGAAGTCGGGTGCAATTCTGATAGGTCAGCCTTTATATGTTACGTGGCTTTTTGCCCTTGTAGCTCTTCATATTTTTTTGTTCTGTACATTTAGTGTTCTGATTATTATGTGGCTAGAGGATTTTCTTTTCTATTTGCCATATTGTAGGCTTCTTGTACACTTATGTCCATCTCTTTCTTTAGGTTAAGGAATTTTTCATCTATGATTGGATTGAAGATATTTTCTGACCATTTGAACTGGGATTCTTCACTCTCTTCTATACTGTTATTCTTAGGTTTGGTCTTTACATTGTGTCTCAAATTTCCTAGATGTTTTAGGTTAGGAACTTTTTATACTTGATATTTTCTTTTACCAATGTACTGATTTTTTTCCTATGGTACCGTCCATGGTATCTTTTGTATTCTATTGATGATTCTTGCATCTTTAGTTTCTGTTCTCTTTCCTTGGGTTTCCATCTCCAGGGTTGCCTCCATTTGTATCTTCTTTATTGCTTCTATTTCTATTTTTAGATCTTGGGCCATTTTGTTCATTTCCTTCACTTGTTTGATTGTATTTTCCTGTATTTCTTTAAGTGATATATTTGTTTTCTCTTTAAGAGCTTCTACCTGTTTAACTCTGTTTTCCTGTATTTCTTTAAGGGAATTATTTATATCCTCTTTAAAGGCCTCTATCATCTTTATGAGATGGGATTTAAGGTCAGAATCCTGGTCTTCACATGTGTTAGGATATCCAGGGTTTGCTTTAGTAGAAGACATGGTTTCTGATATTACATTGACATCTATTGATTATGTTCTTAAGCTTGCCTTTAACCATCTGGTTATCCCTGGTGTTAGCTGGCCTAGGTGTCCTGGATTAGAACAGGAGTCCCAGGAGGCAGGTGGAGATGTGTCTCTGGTTCAAGTAAGCCTCCTGTGCCTCCTGAGAGGACAGTCATGGCCATGGGTTTCTGGGGCAGGCACACTGATATATCACAATTGCAGGTGTAGGTGCAGATAGGAATGGAGATGGGTCTCTTACAGAGCAGCACAGAGTCCATGTTGCTGGAATTTGTGGGATCCCAGCCAGCAAGCAGGGTCAGGGATTTTGCGTCTGTCTCCCTCCAACATTTTAAGAATTCCAGGCAGTTTTCTGAGTCAGGAATTTATATTCTTTACAAAATAAATTATGAACTCATGCTATTTAATTAAACTAAAATATCTAGCAAAACATCTGAGTCCATCAGCATTGTAGGTTTTTAATCAATATTTATAGTTGTATTTTTATTTTCAATACATTACAAAATTATATTACAATATCAATTACATATGAAAGATCAGCTGAAATTGATTTCTGCAAAAATATTACATTCAAACAGATGTGAAGAGAAAAAGATTTACCCTTTAATGTTCTAGATAGGAGGACACAGAACCCAGGTCCTGTGTCCAAGGACATGATTTAAACAAGCTGGCATCTTGAGTTCTATTTCATTTAACTTTCTGGTGTTTAGATTTTTAGAAAACTATTTCAGACTCTTTTGTGTATATATGCTATGTGTCAAGGTATATTTTGATATCATGAAGAATACTTGTAAGGAGAAATACTAAAATTTTATATAAATTATAAGATTATGAAGTACATTGTTAAGTCCAACTAGTATCTTTCAAGTCTTATCAGCTTTGTTATCAGAGTTTTCTTAATTATAAGCAATACTGAGAAGTATAGTGAATATATCTACCCTAGAACCATTTGTCAATTCTGAGATGGAGCTAGGCTGGGAAAAATCAATGTTAGTGTCTTAAGGTGACCTTTAAGAAAAATTCAGTTGGTAACCTTACTTTCTAACTTCTCACTGAAAAGCCCAAGCTAAAGATTTAAGGTAATGGAGTTTCTCCCAAACTCTACATGACTACATACCACTCCAACCACCAAGCCTAACTCTAGTAGCACAGTCTTTGTGCTGACATAAGGGATTGATTGCCCCAGGTTCTAGATCATTATTACCATTCTCAGACTTCCAATCCAATCACAAGTAGCTGAACTTACACACCATCCCAGACAGACAAGTTGCATGTCCCACATACACTTGGTTACCATTGATTTGACATAATCCTTATCCCTCAAAAAAATTCATTCCTGAGTATCTGAAAGATTGAGCCAACAACTCTTCATGCCTGTTATGAAATAAACCAAGCTTGGCAAATAACCAAAACAAAACCAAACTTCCACTCAACATAGATACTCTAAAATCTGATTTAGACACACAATTAGTGAAAATTTTCCACACACACAATTCACATAGCAAAAACACAAATAATATGAAATGCCAAGACAGTATGTTCTCCCAAATATACAAGTGTTATATAAATGTTCTTTAATAACGATTACCTAGATGGACCCCAGAATCAAAACTTGGGAAAAAAATCAATCATAAAGATGGTAAAAGAATTCAAATGTGAGTCATGAGAAACCTGCCTTTGACTCTTCAACAGTACTAACTATTGCTGTTCTCTTGGTTGTCTCCAAGAACATGAAGGTAATATTCTATTGCTAAAGACTACCCATACTTTAGACACAGAATATGGAAGAATCTATCTGAATCCCACCTGGAAAAGTCCTTCTTGAGGACTGGCTTTATGATATCAGAAGTTGCTATGCAAGCTTTCATGTGACAGAAGCAAAAGTCCTGAACAGTGGGAAAGCTATTAAGATCAACAATGACTAGCCTGACAAATAGTGGCAACTTTTACTGTGGCTGTAACCAACAGCTATCTAATTGGATCTGAGGCCCACTCAAAATGAGGAAATTTTGTTTTAAATAAAATATACCAACTACCTTTTGCTTGAATAGCTATAGACACTAGAGGACAACCAGGTTCTTCCATTTTGTTTAGTAATACAATATCTAATTATATTCTACTCCTTATATCCATAGATAAGTGTAGTTTAATCTCTCAGAAAAAAAAAAGCTTCTTTTTTGCAGAAGTCAGAGATTTCTACAGAAAACACACATTTTTAAAATATAGATAATAATTGTCTATGGGCTGGCCAATCACCAGTAATACATCTGCAAGTCAACTCAACACCTATACCTAAAGCTCCAGAAAAATTACTAAATAAAGGTCAGAAAGATTGTAGGAAGCAGAGACAAGCACTAGTTGCAAGATAATGTATATTAGATATATTGAAGCTATACACTTGAAATCTCAACAACATAGTTGCCTTAAACAAGACCTGATAATGGCAACACCAGTTGACATGCTAACGCAGGATCAGCTCTGAAATAGGTTTTTCAATTCCAAGTGATCAGCTTAAATACATACTGGTAATTAGAAAAGAACTCAGTCGATTATGATGTTTACATGTATATATGTAAACAAAATTTTTTTAAAGTCATGAATTTAGGAAGGATAGAATACACATAAGAATTAAGGGGGGAGGTAGGCAACTTATGCATTGTTCATGTTTGAAATTCATATACATATAAATATACATTTGTATGTACTCACACACACACACACACACACAACACACACACTGCAGGGAGAGTTCATTTTACCTCCCTAAGGAATAACTGTGGGTACCATTTAATACCTGTTCTTGGTAGTATCTTCCAGTTCTGGTACCTGCTCCCTGCCTTTGCCTCTCTAAAGCAAATAATAGCTAAGTTTTTTAGACATAGGATATAGCACTGTTCTTTGTGGTTTTCTATCTTCTTTTTATAAATTGTCTCTTCATCAGAAACACTTTAAATCTCCTCAAATCTGTCCCCTATGTCAGTAGCTATAATAGTTTTCAGAGACTTGAATGTACTAGTTTCCAAACTTTAACTACTTTATTAATATTTAAATTTTACTGGGCAAAGTACTCATACTGAAAATATTTTGCCTTTAATCCACAAAAATATTATTTATAAAATGATCTTCTTAATGTGTCCTCTGTGGAAATAAAGGAAAAATTATTAGTATCTTAGAGTAAGTTTTAACAACTATGTCCCAAACTAAATTAATGAATTGGTTAACTTTTTGGAAATACAAATTATAAAAACTGACAATATGACAAAGAGGATAATAGAAAGTCATCTTATTAAATGATAAGATAATATGGTCAAAGCTGCAGTTCAATACCACATGATATTTTTCCTGTTAGTGTGGTGGTGAATATCATTCAAGTTTATTCCCTTTGGTATTTGAGTCTCATAACTTTAAACAGTTTGAACAACACCACTTATAGATGGGATTCTTTATATTTACACCATGAACAACTATGAAAACCATGTAAAAGTACTTGTTGTTTGGTGACAGAAGAACTCTGCTGAGGTAGCAAGAACTTTAAGGTACTAACATTTTCAAGAGTGGAGAACTTTCTAGAAGTGATCTAATTTCTTTAGTCATTTTACTTTGGTGCACAGTTCCAAGTCTGAGAACTAAAAGTCTTTAAATATGCTTTGTAGCAGCAAGGGTCACTTTTAGGAAACCAATTATATTTGTGGATTGCTCTTGGGTTTTATACACGGTGCAAATTTCACTCATCTTCAGATTTTCAGTGAGATATCTAACCCATATTACTCATCATCACTTTTTCAGTAAGATAGATAACCCACATTTTAAACCAAGACAGTGAAAATGAAACTTCAGATTCTACCACTCAAAACCCACTTCACAGACATTCTCCTTTCAGTCAATAGCATATCCATCCTTTCAGTTGTTTAAGCCAAAAGTTCTAAGTCCTTTGTGTTTCATAGCCTGTATCCAACAAACTCACATTTTCCTTGGCCAAAAAAAAAGCAATCACATCCTACAATTCTGTTGCCTTGTATTCATCCTTTTTCTCTTTGGTCTAATTTGCCACATAGCTAGAATAAATGCTTGATGAAGAAGTCTAATTATATGACTCCTGTACTTAAACACCTCCAGTAACTTCCTTTAAAATCCAATGACTCCATTGTGCCACACTAAAGGGGGAAACAAACCCCAGTGACCTCAAGCAATTTCTATGTTTTTTTATTAATATCATTTTTATATAGATAAGGAAAGTTCTGGTTTCCACATCATTTCACCTTAAAGCCTTAGGAATTAGGCTATTGTAGGAGCCATCAATAGTAACACTATGTGCTGTAGTGCAGAGTAAAAGAAGACCAAACCCAAACACACATGGGATGCTCAGAGTGGTAATGTCATTGCTCTGTTATTTCAGTGGCCAAAGCTATATCAGTTCAAAGCCTGCATGACACTGTGTCTGCAGCCTCTATTCTATGACCTCTGTGCCCCCTTTACTGTGTCATTCTGCCATTTACTCTTCTTGCTGCACAGCTGCAGTTCTTCATAATGGAAATTGTCTCAAACATATGCAAGGACATGCAATGAACTAGTTCTTTGTCTAAAAGTAAGATTCTCACCAAAACTTTATTTATTTTCAAATTTCTTCTTTTATTATCTTCCCTTGACAATCTCTATACAGCATCTTTTATTCTCTTTTTCCTCTGTAGAGCATACTGATAAGGGGTGAAGTCTATTCATTTGGGGGATTTGTTCATTTGGTTTAGTTGTTTGTTTTGGTTTTCTACCTTTCTCACTAGATTATAAACTTCTTGAAGGCAGAAAGATTTTTCTATAAATTTATCACCAGTACCTACAGGAATGGGGAACACATAATAAGTGTTAAGTAAATATTTGCTGCATACATATAATGTCCCATCTTACTTTATAATATTCTTTAAATTATACAAATGGTTTTAATATGCTTATAATTTATAGACATACAGAGAATGACTAGCATGTAAATATATCAAAACTTGTCCTTAATAACATGCCAAATGCACAACTTAGTCAAATTTAATATAATGAGAAATGGGGAAGAAAGTAACTCAAATCATCTAGTGAAACATAAACATTTACTGCCTGCACAACTCTAATAAGAATTGATGTGGTATGTCATCTGTAATTTAATCACCAGTGTTACATCTTGATAGTAAATGAGGATCATAGACTACTCACTATAAATTTAGATTGCCACACACACAGAAAAGACACACAGAATTTTAGTAGTATTTTAGTGTGACACAAGATGATAAATAGAAATTGTTCATACTAAGAGTAATACACTTAAAACTGATTTTATTGTGCCCCTAGATTTTAGTGAGTTCTGCATTGTGTCACCTGTTTAGTCCAATCTCAGCCTAGATGTCAGATCAGAGAGAAAGAAATTAGGTCCCCGGTCTTCTTTCTTCATTTAAAAACATTTTCTTTACTTGTTCTGCTATTATTGTTGTGTTTGGGATTTTTATCATGATTCATAATAGAATGACAGCAAAATCAATAGATATTAATAGCACTACTATCAAGAAACCAACACATTCCTTGTAATTGTAGATTGGAATATTTTTGGTTTTCCTTTGAATCCTAAAGGAAGTCAGTTTTTTGTCTAAAAGTAGCCAACAAAATTTTCATGTGTGTTTTATGCAAAAGCTCTTTATTGAGATGTCATTCAGTCTCTCCCTGTATATAACAGAGTAAGAATTTATTTGATCCCATAAAGATAACTCTTTCCCTCCCTCTTTTTTCCCCTCCCTCTTCTGTCTCTCTCACACACACATACATACACACTCACGCATATGAGATACTTGTCAGGCTATTATGGCTTCTGAGGATTAATGATTTGTTTCATTGTTTTATTATCATACAAAGCTTATTTTTCAGCAATATAAAACTAGACTGAAATATATATATATAACATTAAGCATTTAGTATAAAAGGGACCAATGGTTTACAGTCTATATAGGCTAAATCTTCATATGCAAATGAATAAGGAATTAAGCAGAGTATTCTGTCTTAAATAGACTGGAAAATTATTATGAGAAGATGCTGCATAGGAAAGAAACCCTGTTTCCCTGTCTAAGCTTTTGCAACTCAGGTGTTATAAAAGGGCTTAAGGACCATGGACAGTGTCATGTGCTTACACAGTGCTGCATAGATTTATAAGAAATAATAATAGATTATTCAAAATGCACCATAAACAATGTTATTTGATGTTTATTATGTTACTAATGAATTTTAAAAATAGTAATTATTGGCCTGGAGAGATAGCTCAGCCACTTAAGAGCACTGGCTACTCATCCAGAGGTTCTGAGTTCAAATACTAGTAACAACATAGAGGCTTTCAACCATCTATAATGAGATCTGATGCCCTCTTCTGTCTGGTGCTCTTTCCAACATCCAGGTGTACATGTAAATAATTCTATTTATTTATAAATAAATAAATAAATAAATAAATACACTTTTAAGAAAAAATTATTATTAAAATTTTCCTAAATCCACACAGAATCCTAAAGTACTAAGATGAGTTTATTTCCTAAAGGAATGTCAAAACATATTTTATATTTTCTTCCATATTACAATGATTAAATAATCATTTTTGAGCATTATTATTTGATCTTTTTCCTCAACATTTACTTATGATAGCACATGCATGTTCACCCATATAAAATGATTTCAAATCACTTCATCTTATATGATATGCCTATTAGAGTTATTGTGACACTGATCTTATGATTTTGTCTTATGTTCTTGTTGCAAATAAGACTTGTTGCAAACACTTACATTAATTTCCAGATCAGGCATTCTAATCACAGTTCTTACACAAGGAAGCTGATGCTTGATAATCTTCACTGCAGAGCAAGTGATGTTTACTTCAGAACACGTTGGCATTAATTTATTTGTACTCAAATTTAATTCAAAGCATCTCACATAGACACTATTTCTGGTATTTTGTTAGCACTTTCAAATGACAATATAATCTAAATCAATTCAATTTAGCAGCCATTCATTGTGCAAAGAACTGCACTTGGTGTATTGTAGGTGACACAAAGCATAGGCTATATCTTAAAGGATATTTTTGTATACAGAGGGGAAACAATCTAGGCATCAGTCACATGACATGACACAAAGAAGATTATTAAAAATTCTATAATGGAGTCTTAGCACAGTTTTAAAAGAACAGGAAATGGATGGATTCTCATAGAAATGAAATAAAACAGAAAAGGTTGCAAAAATTGATTAAATTCTTGAAGAAAAAAAGAAATTCAGGAGTTAAAGGACATTAAATACAGAGGAGTAGCAAGTTATAAGGATACATATAATATACTAAAAAATAAATTTTACTATGTCATGTAGTAAAAATAAAAGTCATCTTTTGTAGGAAAATTGGGGAGAAATAGGCCTATCCAAGGAAATACACCTAAAAAGTTAAAAAGCAATGTGAGCTTCAAATTCTCAACTGTAACATGAATCCTAATACTTAGACAACAATGTTTTCAAAGAATTTTTTAAAACTACATGATATTTTGTTTATTGATGATATCAATTAATTGATGATTTAAAAGGTTTTATTTCACAGAAGTGAGGCTGGAAAAACTGAAGACTGGGGGTAATCCCAACTCTGCCTCTTGGATGTGGCATGGTCATTAATCATTATGATCAAGAACCCAAAGCACCTGTGTAAGACATGAATTATAAAAAAGAACATAAAAGTAGGAGGAGTAAGAGAAAAATAAAGGGAGTCAGAAAGAGGGAAAGGGTTGTTAACTTCTGTTACTGATCATTGTAATATGGTCACATTATATCATATTTAAGCATAAAACTTCAAAAAGTTAAAGCAGTTATTTAAGAGACATGGTAGGTATAGTTATCTGGAGGTGTGTGGATAAGACTAAGAATGTATTAAGGAATTATGCTGCTGGAGCAAAATGGCACTAGTATATTCTTTTCGAAGACCTATGACCTCACTAGCCAGATAAGCTGGCTAGATTTCCAGTATTGGGCATTATTTCCCTCATGTTGATGGTCCTTGAGTCCAATTAGATATCTATTAGTTACCTCTATCATGTGAGTGCCATTTATGACACGTTTAAGAGATAACCATGCTGGTTATTGTATTTCACAGTTATTGCGTCTGAGTAAGATTATTTAACTGTTTCCAACCCTTTGGATCTTGCATAATATTTTCTAGTACCATGGAAGCTAGATCAAAAAAAAAAAAGGAAGAAAGGAAAGAAAATATTCATGTGAGATCCATATCAGTCGTTGGAGTCCTATGTTCTAGGGATGGTACCTTCAGCAATAGGGGCCAATACTCCACCTATGGGAGGCAACCATGGGCTAGCAAAATCAATAGTCATTTGGACTACCCTATCCAACCTTTTGAAAGATAAGTGTAGCTACCACCCCTCATCAAAAAAATCTATTTTTATAACAAATACAGACCATCACCAAAAATAAAAAAATTTTAAAAACTGGACAAAAAAAAAATCCAGCCATCTCTTCCCTTTATGGCACATCTGCTTAAATCTTCCTGTAACCATCTCTACCCACCAATAATCCACGAGCAAAATCTATTCTATTCTCCTTCTCATGCATCTTGTGTGGAGACCTTTGTTACTTAGACTCCTGACCTGTGTATTGTAGAATGATTGCATGTGTGTCTTTCTGGGCCTGGGTTACCTCACTCAGGATGATTTCTTCTAGTTTCATCTAGCTGCCTGCAAATTTCATGCCAATGCTTTTTAACAGCTTAGTCTTACTCCATTGTAAAATGTTCTACAAATTTCTTTATGTATTCGTCTATTAGAGGACACCCAGGTTCTTTACAGTTTCTGCTATTATGAATAAAGCTGATAATAACATAATTGAGCAATTGTTCTTGTGGTAGGATGCGGTGACCTTTGGGTATATATCCAAGAGTGATATTTTATGGTAGATTGATTTTCAAATTTCTAAGAGATCTCCATATTGATTTCCATAGTAGCACTTCTATCAGGAATGGAGGCTTGTTCCCCTTGCTCCTCATCTTCACTTGCTTGAGCTGTTACTTGAAGTTTTTTGATATTGTCCATTCTGTCATGTGTAAGAAAGAATCTCAAAGTAGGTTGGATTTGCATTTCCGTGGTGGTTAAGGATGTTGAACATTTTTTTAAGTGTTTCTCAGCATTTAAGATTCATCTGTTTAGATCTATGTCTTTTTTTTTTTTTTTTTTTTTTTTTTTTTGGTTTTTCGAAACAGGGTTTCTCTTTGTAGCCCTGGCTGTCCTGGAACTCACTCTGTAGACCAGGCTGGCCTCGAACACAGAAATCCGCCTGCCTCTGCCTCCCAAGTGCTGGGATTAAAGGCGTGCGCCACCATTGCCCGGCTAGATCTATGTCTTAATTAGGGATTTACTGCTGTGAACAGACACCATGACCAAGGCAACTCTTATAAGGACAACATTTAATTGGGGCTGGTTAGTAGGTTAAGAGGTTCTGTCCATTATCATCAAGGCAGGAACATGGCAGCATCCAGGCAGATAAGGTATAGGAGAATCTGAGAGTTCTACATCGTCATCTGAAGGCTGATAGCAGAATACTGACTTCCAGGGAGCTAGAATGAGAGACTTATTACCCACACCCATAGAGACACACCTCTCCAACAGGGCTACACTTTCTAATCCTGCCACTCCCTGAGCAGAGCATATGCAAACCATCACAATCTGTAGCTCATTTTTTAATTGGATTAGTTTGATTGGTGATGTCTAGTTTTCTTGAGTTCTTCATATATTTTGAATATGAATCTTCTGTCAGACGTGGGGTTACTGAAAATCTTTTCCCATTCTGTAGGCCGTCATTTTGTCCTATTTTGGGGGGTTCCTTTGCCTAATAGAAGCTTAAGGTACTAACAAAAACTGTCATGTAGGGATGAAGCTTCTAGCTGGCAGCAAGTTGATTTCTACATGTTCAATAGTGTAAACTGTGTCTTCGGCAACAGAGCCATACTGTCAGGCTACGGAGAGCAATGAAGAGCTTTGATAAAATTTTTCCATATGGCAGGATGTCTGTGGGATAGCTTTAACCAATAACTCAACAAGAAGAAAATCATTCCTGGCACTAGAGGTATTATTTAATGGTGTACGATATCTAGTTGATATTTTCTCTCCATCATATAGTGACTCCGGTTAAATATTTATTATTTAGAAATAATTTAAACTTATTATTATATAAGCTCTTATTT
This sequence comes from Mastomys natalensis, assembly GCA_021653895.1. Taxonomy (NCBI): domain Eukaryota; kingdom Metazoa; phylum Chordata; class Mammalia; order Rodentia; family Muridae; genus Mastomys; species Mastomys natalensis. Next base: position 136,883 of record JAJTUV010002108.1, on the reverse strand, counting down.
GTGGATACATTCTATGTTGAGGACACCTCTCTCATGTTTTTTGACCCCCTTTTCTTTCCTAATTCTGTTTTTCTTCTCCTTTGTCCTCTTAGACAGATTTATTTCTATTTTATATCTCATATGCATATATATAAACATACATAAGTTTGTATATCTATATGAAATGTAAAACCACAAATGAGAGAAAATATGCCATGCTTGCAAGACTGGTTTAATCCACCTTAATGTGATTCTCCTCAGTTGCATATTATTTACTTCCTTGTTTGTTTATATGATTGTTATAATGTGCTCCTAATTCTTCTCTTTTATTTTTTTGTATTTTATAATTTTGAGGTTGTAATCTAATTACAATGTTTCTGTCCTTCCTTTCCGTCCCTCAACCCAACCCATAGATCCTCCCCATGTGGCCTTTTTTTAAAATTAATTGTAATTATATAACTATATGTATATGTTTATACACATAAATTCCTAAATTTAACTTACTGTGACCATATAATGTTACTTGTTATGTGTGTTTTCAGGGCTGATCAATTTTTTGAGATTATAAGGTCTTTACATAATTTTCCTTTCCCTTTCCTCCCACCAAGCCCTGCCATGTGCCCCACCCTATTCTCTTTAAAATTCATGGCTTTGTTTTCGTTCATTGTTATTATAGATGCACACATAAATATGTATGCTTATGTCTGAGTATGTGTATGTGTGTGTGTATGTGTGTGTGTGTGTAGAAGCAATTGAACACAACTGAGCAGGTTGCATTTATGTATTCTTAAAATATATATCCCTAAATATATAAATACCACCTGCTCATTCCATATAATTTTAACTAGATTCAGATTATATATTTTTCCTGAATTGCATATTTGGTTTTGTATCTAAAACCTCATTACCAAACACAGTAAATATCTCTTTTATTTTCTCAAATAATCTAATTTTCAATGATTCCATAATATTTCATGACTAATAATAATGATCTACTTTGTATTATTGAAGTTGTATCTAATTTATTTATATACACTGAATATCGTATATATATACATATTATATATATATTATATCATATCCATAACTCCCTCTTTAAAATTAATTTCTAGATATAGAATTTCTGAGAATGTCAAAAATCAATTTCTGTCCTGATCTTTTTTATTAGGCATATGTTTCCTAGTGACATGAACCTCTTACTTTTGACTGTTCCTTTTACATGCCCTAGGTAGGTAAAGTGAAATGTCCCAGGCTTTAAGGGTGACTTGATTGCATATGATCCAACTCAAACCCTTACCAGCTACACAATTTTAGCACTATGCTTCACTTCCTTTGGTTCAATTTCCTCCTCTAAAAAGACATTGTCAATGATAATTTTTGATCAATTAGAACATACAATTCCTTGTGTATAATAAATTCATGGAAAATAGTAATTGTGTCTCTTCAGTTCTTCCTTCTTAGTTTTAGATGATCTTTATTCCAAATTAGTATTCATTATCTTAACAACATCTCTTTGTAAGAATCCAAACAGACCTCTCTTCCTTCCCACTATCCTTCACCATAGAGAAACAGTGGCCTGTCATCTCAGGAAATAATTACCAATTAGCCCTTCAGAGAGACCATTAAATTGACACTTTGTCATTGTTGTATTACTTACACCACATTGATTTAGGATTGGCATGTCCTCACATGACAGAGGAATGATCCTTCACCTCTAAGCATAGGTGATCATTCCATTGTCATAGGGTTCCCCTAGAGCCCAGAGAGTTTTCATTTCTACCAGTATTGAAGTAATAACTGTTGTTTGCCAAATTTGCTGCACATGGCACATATTTAAAAAACTAACTGAATTCTAACAATTAAGACAAGTTTGTTAATAATAAATATTATTGAGGATAATAAAGAAAGACATAACCTTTTGTATTCTTGACTTTGCAGCCCACATCTTAAACTACACAAAGCAAGAATGTAAATTCTTAGCAACAAATAGGTATTCTCATCTATGGCTTGACCTCATTCTTTACAGCAACAATGTTTTGGTTTCCTCTTCTTACTGTAAAGGATCCACAGAGAGCATCTTAAATGTAGCCAGAAGTACAAGAATAGTGATTCAACATAGTGAAAAATGCAATTATCCCAGGAACTCCACCTAGAAACATGGTAGCCATCACTCATAATCATATTACAAATAAAATTGTGTCACATTCAATCATCAGATAAGTGTAACAGAGGTAAATGATCAATTCCAACCCCTTATTTTAACTATAACAAATCGTTGCTACAGTAGTAAGAGAATTCTCTGTTTCCAATTAAGTTTTGAAAAGAATAAAAAAAAAACTCACAAACACTGAATATTAGAGGCATGCTCCTTGAGTAAAGATACAAAAATAAAACCAAAAATGCCTGTAATTTTCCCTTTTCTCAGCATTACCCTGGAGGTACTTAACAGTATGAATAAGAGCATTATTTAAATAAGAAAAGAATGTAAATCAAAAATGGAATGTTAACATATATGGCTATCCACATAGAAACAATTCCTAAAATCTGTGACCAAGTGTTAGAAATACAGAGTTCAGCAAGGGAATTTATTGTCAATGCAGGTTAATAAAATAATACCAATTTTACCTGACAAAGACATATAGATCTATGTCAGCTGGCATGTAAGAGTATAGATAAACATGTGAGTAAACCTCTGAGAAGAAAGAAGTGTGGCATGTTTTATATTGAGTCTTCTTCAAAGGTTGACTGATGAGAACTTCAGTCACTGTACAGTACTTGGTATGTTGCAGGAGTATTGTTTGGAGATTATATATATATATATATATATATATATATATATATATATATACTAATTTATGATTAGATACTAAGGTTATTGATATATATTTTTGTAGGTAACTTGACAATGTATATCCAGAGACTTAAATCAATGAGACATTTACCTAACCAGCTTTCTAAAAACCTTGAATTTAGAATACAAAGATATGCACAGTGTAGTTTGTTTAAAGATGGGATTATGGGAATATTTACAGTAAAATTGATCAAAGTACAAAAAATACTGAAATATGATAGTAATGTAGTAGACTTCCGAGAGGCTTTTGAACAGCCATTGACACCTTTCATGTTGTAGATGCTTTGGCTGAGAATAGTACTTATTGGGAGCCACTGGCTAGCCAGAACTTGAGAAACATGTCTGAATAATGTTAGTTCTATTGGTTGTTTCATATGAGCATTTGACACCCTTCTGGCCAATAAAATATGAACGTAAGTGAGCCTTCTCTACTGTTTACCTTGTCCTCATCAGTTGCAGTAGTCAGAGAGTTTCTGCTGCTTCTCATCACCATGTGTGTTCCCTCATGCAAACATAGGAGGCAGCACCTAGTAACCAGAAGCACAGTCTGAAACCACATGCACAAAGCCTGCATGCTGAGGAAAGGGAAGAGAGAGCAACCTCAACTATCCCCAAAGCCCCAGTGGAGATGCTGGGCTAGCTCATCTCTGGATTTCTTGGTGTGTTAAGAATCCTTGTTATAGCCATTTGGCATTTTTGTCAACTAGATTCAAAAGCTAACTAACTGAAACTAATTAAATAATTGATAATATAATCTTAAAAAAAAAAAAACTCTCTGCATCCCTTCAAATCTGTTCCAAATGTTATTTAATAACATATGGTATAGTGCCAAAATATTATTTTAAATGTGTTACTGAAGAAACTGTGGCGCTTTGCAACTATTCAGTGTAACTGTTCCTACGTGAACTGGGGGAGCAGAGACTGGGAGAGATTACTGATTTCTTTTGTCAGACCATTAATGATTAGAGAGCCAAGATCTGAACACAGTATGTGACTTTGCCCCCCTGTATTGATGCCTCTAGAAGGAGGTATAATGATATCCCAGCCATTTGTTTCAGCAATGCGACACATACATTGATTCACACACATTAATGGAGCAAAAGAGGCAAATAGCACTGAAAATGGAAGACAGTCATCTCTGGACACTGACATCAAGGTGACTACCATTTGGTTTTTTGAACTTTATTTTTCCAAAGATTCTACAATAAACAAATAACAGTTATATAAACAAGTGTCAAACTAAAGGTTATGTTTAAAAAAATGTGTCAAATGCAAGGTGTGTATTTAAAAGGAAAAGGCATTTAAATATAGTTAACCTTTCAGAACACTGAATATTATACATTTCTTTAAAATATTACATAAAGTATAAAATTCAACTCAAATAAAAATTGTCAAAAATTTACTTACAAATCTAAGATAATGCACATTTAGAAAATGAAAAGATTAGAAGGGTACATGATTTTAAATCACCATATACCAAGTACATCCATTTAATCAAAACTTTTATAGGCTTTTTTTGGGGGGAAGAACTTTTGAAAGCCTTTATGTGCTTTTTAAAAAAAAGAAACAAAGAAAACAACCTGAATTCCTGCAATTTTCTGAGGAGAAAGGATAGTAGTATTCATTATTTGAATTACAGTGATGTCTGTGTTTTTAAAATGGTATGAGGTTATTTAAATATTTAGCCTGAAATAATAATTACAATAGCCAAGCGTTAACTAGTCCTATGTCCAGCACTGTTTTAAAGATGCACACACATTACCTCAGTATTAGAAACTGTCCCAGTCACACATTTCCATCACCCAGGTTTACATGTGAAGGAATAGGGGTGCTGAGACTTAGTCCTCTGGTTGACACTCTTCAGCAATAAATGGAAATATCAGAAATTTTTAACTTCGTTATCTTAACTCATTGAAGTTTAATTTTTAAATTCTAATATTCCTCATAATTATCTAGCTTCATTAGCAAATTCTCAGAAGTCTTCTTTCCTTCTAAATAACATTTTACAAGGCAAAGGATAGAAAGTATAAGTGTGGGAGAAAGTGTGAGTTCGTATTTACATGCTATAGTGACTACCGGGACAGTTTAAGTACTGAAAATTCAATGTTCTTGCATGGGTAAAGCGCTTGTCATAAAATAAATATGAATTTTATTTACAAGCATCATTTAAATGTTAAAGGGTCTATTAAAAAACAGTGTTAATTAAGTTATTTATATCTATATTTTTGAAATAATTTGCTGAGACAGCTTCAGTTAGATGAAAAGAATAAATTACTTGAGATACACATATAGATACAGGCATATTGCTATAAAAATATAGATTCATAGATGTAGACCTATAGAACGAATGTAAAATCTTTTCACACCCTGGAATAAACAAATGCTGATCTATAAAACGGACTGCATTTTGAATTAAGCCTCCTGGACACTGAATTAGCCTTGCTTAGTGCTTCAGTTGGAGCTGTAAATTTAGATGTCTTTGTGCCATTTGTTTTTTGGTTCAGCAAACACAGACTGTCCATGCCAAACTTTGCAAGGTTCTTTCTCCTCCCCTTTGAGAGTCTCAGGGCGATTCCATATGCTTCAAGCCACGGGTGATGGAATGTCCAGAGCTTTACCTGCTGAGTCAGTCAACCATCTTTTCTGCCCTTGACTTCCTGGCCGCTGCTAATCAGTGGGCCTCGCAGAAGCCTCCAGAAAAAGGGATGTCAAGAAATTGCTCTAGCTTCGGCAAAGGCCAGGGACCTGCACCTGGGTAAGTGGTCAGACCTCTTTTTAACACAGCATCTGCTCCTTCAACCCAAGATGATCCAAATACAGAGTGGTTCATAAAACAAACAACCACGATTCCACTAATGATTGCAGATAAAACATTTTTATAATTTTCTTTGATGTTGTGAATGAGCTACTGTTTCCTGCTACAAATATGTTCTAGTCATTCATAAATTTTACCTTTATCTTTTTGCTTTCTTTTGTGTTTGTTTTTGTGAAACAAGACCAGAAACATACACGTGAGTGTGTGCATAGTCACAGACACACACACACAGAAACACTCACATACATACATACATACATACATACAACACACAGAATTACACACACATTCATATACACATACACAGATGTACTCACATACACATACATACATAGATTCCCAGGCACACACACACACAAACACAGGCATTCTCTCTCTCTCTCCTCTCTCTCTCTCTCTCTCTCTCTCTCTCTCTCTCTCTCTCTCTCTCTGTCTCTCTCTCTCCCTTCCTCCTTTTCCCTTTCCTCTCTCTCTCTCTCTCTCACACACACACACACACACACACATACACATACATACATACACATACACATTTTTATTTGGAAGGACTGCTTCTGTTCTTTCACTCAATTCAGAGTTAAGTTGTTCATTTTAAGCTACAACTACAGTGAATTGATGATCTTACTGCATTATGCCCCCAGATTTACTGCCCAATGAACATTTAAAAATTCATACACATTCATTATCAGAATTATAAGACAACACCCCTCCCAAGTTTTTTATTTCTTTATACTTAGAATGAGGCTTTTCAACAATATGTTCTAGAACATTATTACATTTTAAACATGTATTTTTAATGGTTGTAGAGCACTGGCCAGCATGAGGTCCTGGGTTCTGATCCCCAGAACCAATTCAGAGCTGGGTGCTGTAGCATTCTATCATCCCAGCAAGTGTAGGATAAGATAGGAAGGGCAAACAGGATAATCCCCAGATGTTCCAGGGTCTGCTGGTGTGGTTCACAAAGCTGCAGTCACCAATGACAATTTGTCTTTAATAAAGTAGAAGCAAGGTGGGACACTCTTAGAGTTTGTATTCTAACCACCTCATGTGCAGAAGGGTACACAAATGCCTGACATACAAAATGGTGTGTGTGTGTGTGTGTGTGTGCGTCCATACTAAGGCTTATATATTTTAATATAATAATCACCCTTCATCTCAGGCTTTATGTTTTACATTTGGAGTCATGTGAGGATATTGATGACTACTTGTGAGAAAACTCCAAGCAAACAAGAATCTGGTGACCTCAGTTTCTTCAAAACCCTGAAATTGTTCTTCGATCATGCTTCAGTGCCTCTCCCCTGTGTATCTGATAGGAGTGAGTTTATTTCAGGTTATTCCATTACAACTGACTATTGTTATTTGTTTATATATCTCCATGAAAAAAACCAACAGGTTTTTGTCACACATACAGTTTGCTGCCTCAAGGAGTTTGCCCCTGGGATTGTACGCTTTATTAATGTGACTCCTCTTCACCCGGAGTGTATAAAGTGTCTGATGCTCTAAATAAAGTTGGCTATTGCATAAGACTTTAGTTGGCCTCATTTCTCTGCTCCATTCTTCCATGTCTCACTGTGTCTCGATCAGTGAACAGCCAATGTTGACCTGAATATATTAACTGAAAAAAAACTCGAGAAAAAAATTCCAATTTTTCTTTACTGACACATAAAAATTGCATATTTATTGTCTGCCATATGAGATCTCCATACCTGTAGATATTCTGTTTCAAGTCAGTATAAGTAATAATATTGATTTACTAACCTATCATTTGGTTTTGGTGGAAATAAAATCATGTTCCTCTATCTTTTTGAAATAGAGAGCTCATTATTATTAACCATTGTCACCCTAAGTCACATGCCATTCTAAATAGCATGACACATTCTTCCTAGCCCGCTCCTGCTCTGCCTAGGTTTTTAATTTAGTATGAAGTATCCATGTTGTACCAACTAAATGCATATTAATATTCACTCAAGTACTCAGGCAGGAAATTGACTACCGCAGTACTATAGTGCTGGTGTTGAAGGACTCTTATGCAATAGCCTAAAATGATCTCATAAAGGTTTTTCCATTGGCTTTACTTCCTGTCATCCTAGGTTCAGTGTCCTATATCACAAGAAAAAGAGGCAAATACAATACAGTAAAATATTTTGAGAGACGTCATATTCACATACCACTCAAGCAATAATTTATACATTGTATTGTTAGCTATTAATCGCTTGCCATGGTGTCTGTTATACATTAAAATTTGCTATAGTCATATTACTATAAAACTCTGGGTTTTTATTCAGGGAAAAAAACTGTTAAATTTAACAAGTAATGATTTGTCATCAAGTCTGAGAAGGGAAGAAAATGGGGAGACCAAGATGTTTCCGTCAAGCTCCCTTGCCTTCATGAGCTCAATCTCATTGATCAGGTACAGACAATGGTGTGAAACAACTGGAGGACAAAGATCAGACTTAAAAGAGAAGGGCTGTCCTGAGAATATCCATAAACAAACATGGTAGATCAAGAGAAGACAGGACAAACCTGCAAGATGAATCTGCTTTGGAAAATTAACCTCTGTGGGATGTGTGGAAAACTGCATCTCTGTGGTGTGACGTGCACGTGAGACCAGGTAGAACAGGAATTGAACCACCTCCATATTTCACTAAGAGCAGTCCCTAGAATAGAACCCCTACTAGAAAGTTCACAAGAAAACAAAAATGGTCTGTATCTCCACAAGGCCCCACAGGGTCAGACAAGGCCTAACAAGGTAACATCAGTCATCTCTAGCTACTGAGCTTTGAAATGTGGCCTCCTAACTGAAAAACTTGATTTATTTTTAAATGATTTAGATTAACAGGTATATTTGACTAGAGGTATTGAATACTATCTGCAAAGACATATTCAGCACCAAGGGAGCAAGAACTGTACAGCCATAATAGAGCTGGAAGGCCACAGCCAAGGATCTCCCACCAGAAACCATCTCAAACCTGCTTCACTGTTTTCTGTATAGAGCTTACTCTTGATCAGTATCCTTCCTCTCTCCCTAAGTACAGTTATAAATGTCAACTTTCACTGCTTTTATTTAAAATTTTTGAGACTATTATACAGTAGAATCATATGCACACTTCTTTCTCCACAACAACTGCTCTTTTATTCTCCCTTCTCAAATTTATGATCTTATCTCCTTTAAATATTATTGTTACTTATAAAATATATGTTACATATTATATATATATAATGTTACATATAAGTATATATACATGCATATACAATACATAAAATGTGGAGGCAGTATATGTAGAGATAAAAATAGAGATAGATATATAATGCCAATTCATTTAGTATTAGCCACACGTGCATATAGGCACATTAGGTCAAATAATATATCAAAGGGTTCCTCATTGGAGAAAATTAATTCTCCCTCTCTAAGGAGACATTGATAGCCTATAGCTCTTCTGCTAGAAGTGGATCTTGTGAAATTTTTCTCAACTACATTGGCTTTCAACTAGTATTGTCATGGTATAAGTCTTGTTCAGATAATCATATCATTGAGATTTTATAGATGCAGCCTCTCTGTCATATCTAGAAGACATTATATCAAAGACATTCTGCTCTTCTGCTCTTCCAGTTTTTATAGCCTCTCTTTCAGATGCTCCCTGAGTCTTAGGTATAGGAATTACGTTGTACATGTATTGGTTGGGGTTAGATAACCCACAGTCACTTATTCTATGCATTTTACCAATCGTGAATATCTCTCATTGTCTCCATTAAAGGAAGCTTCTTTGAAGAGAGAAAATGGTAAGTATTCATAATAAAATTAGAAATTATGTTGTTAGGAAAATGCCAATAGAAGGTCTTCCTCTAGGGTCTCGGACCTCACCAGCCATGGGTACTTGGCTAATACCAGTCATGGACTCCCTATCATTTATGAGCCATAAATCCATTTAGACAGTTGTTTGTCACTCCTATGGTAAAAATGCCACTATTGTATCATTCATGATACTTTATCAGGAGATCATTCTTGAGAGCTATGTGTTTTACATGGGTAGAACTATTGATTGCTTTTCTTCTCTAGCAGCTTTCATAATACCTTCTGAAATATACAATGAAAGAAAGGTAGCATCTTCAACAAGTAGTTCTGGGGAAAATGGACATCATGCAGTGAAATTAAACCCATTATCTATCACTGTAAACTAAAATCAATTCAAAATGGTTTAACAATTTAGATATGACATCTGAAATACTTACTTCTAGAAGAAAATCTGGGCAGTTCTCTAAAAGTCATAGGTTCAGGAAAGAACTTTCTGAATAGTACCCCATTTTCTCAGGAAATTCAAAACTTGACAAATGGAAACCCACAAAACCAAAAGGATTCTGTATAACAAAGGTAATAATCAGTAGAGTAAAGAGGAGCTCACAGAGTCGGAAAGAATCTAGCTATATATTATATTATTAGTAGATTAACATTTAGATAAGACAAGGAACTCAGGAACAAAGACTCATGAAAAAAAATGGCCCAATTAAAAAAATAAGACATGATCTGAACTGATAGCTCTCAAAAAAAGAAACAAAAATAGCTACAAAATACCTTTTTATAAATTTTAAATTCACTTATTTTAAGTTGATGAGTGTTTTGACTGCATGCTTGCCTGCATGTGCACTGTAAACACGTCTAGTGCCCATAGAATGAATTCAAAAGAGGGTTTCAGATCACAAGCAACTGTAGTTACAGGTTAGAGTCACTAAGAGGATGCAAAGAATGAAACCTGGGTCCTATGAAAGATTAAACTTCACTGAGCTTATATATCTCAAGGCCCATGAAAGAAAAAAGAAAGAAAGAAAGAAAGAAAGAAAAGAAAGAAAGAAAGAAAGAAAGAAAGAAAGAAAGAAAGGAAGGAAGGAAGGAAGGAAGGAAGAAGGAAAGAAAGAAAGATATGAAAGAAGGAAGAAAGGGAGGAGGGGAGGGAGGGAAGGAGGGGGAGAGAGAGAGAGAGAGGAGAGAGAGAGAGAGAGAGAGAAGAAAGAGAGAGAGAGAAGGAAGGGAGAGAGAGAGAGGAGAGAGAGAAAAGAGAAGAAGAAGAAGAAGAAGAAGAAGAAGAAGAAGAAGAAGAAGGAGAGGAAGGAGGAAGAGGAGGAGGAGGAAGGAAGGAAGGGAAGGAAGGAGGAAGGAAGGAGGAAGGAAGGAAGGAAGGAAGGAAGGACAGGACAGGACAGGACAGGAAGAGAGGAAGGAGAGGAGAGGAGAGGAGAGGAAGGAAGGAAGGAGAGGAAGGAAAGGAAAGGAAAGGAAAGGAAAGGAAAAAGAAAAGAAAACAACCAAGAAAACTTTCAAATGTTCAAACCAGGCATGGTTGACAACACATTTAATTGCAGCACTTGGGAGGTTGAGGCAAATGGTTTCTATTAGTTTCAGGCCAGCCTCTTGTGAATAGTAAGCTCCAGGCCAACCAGGGCCACAGAGTGAAAATCTGTCCCAAAAGACAAACAAAACCAAAAATAAAATCAAACAAACAAATAAAAATGTTTGATATTTTAAGTAATTTGGGAAATATCAATTAATATTACTTTGAATTTTTAATCTTACTCCAGTCCCAATGGCTAAGAATGGAAAATAATAAATAAATAAATAAATAAATAAATAAATAAATAAATAAATAAATCCTGATAGCGAAATAATGGTGAAGATGTGGTGAAAGGTAACCATCATTTACCATTGATGGACTGCAAAGCAGTGCAACCACTCTGAAAATTAGTGTGGGTGGTCCTGAAAAACATAAAAGTAGATCCACCTTGTTATCCAACTATGCTACCTCTTGACATATACCCAAATGATGTGACACTGTGCTCCACGAATACAGGCTCAGTCAAGTTCATTGCTACCCTGTTAACAATTAGCTAGGAAATGGAAACAATCTAAATGTCATGCATCAATGAGTGGATAATGAAAATGGAGTCCACACACATAATGGAGTTATATTCAGGCATAAAGGAAAAGGGAAATAATAAAATTTTCAGATAAATGTATGAAAGTGGAAAATATACTGATTAAACTGGATCCAGAAAGTCAAAAGCCAATGTTCTTTCTTATTTGTGGATTTTAGCTCCTAATCTTTTGCTTTGAACATATAACCTGAAGTAACCACAGAAACCAAGAACATAGAAAAAGTTTATGAGCGAAAGGAACTCTAAAAGGAAAATAGTAACATACATTTGCTATGAAGGGAGGAAGGAAGAAACAAGGAGGGATATTTTAATTGTGGAGATGGATAGGACAGTAACACAGAGGAACAGTAAGAGAGATAAATAACACTAAAGATATTTGAAAAAGCTATAGAAAACAAAATATTGTATGTGATTATTTAAATATACAAATATAATACATATGTGCATATATACACAGATACACACACACACAATTTAAAGTTAGTTACTCATTTAGGAGCAAGCAAAAACAACAACAAAAGATATGCCTAGCATGGGAAATCCTTTCCAAATTGTTGGTCAGGAATTAGAAGTGATTCCCAGGACAGCATAGACTATTTCTGTTGCTCTTTGTCACCTTCCAGGACTTGCTGGACTTACTTCAGAAGCAGAACGTGATAGAATGGAGCTGGAACCAACTCGGGGGCCTTCTCTCTGAGGACTAACTTTAAGCTTTTTAAGATGAAAATGATAAAGCAAATTAGCTTATTAGAAAATTTCCAAGTTGACTTAATAGGTTCTGATAGCTGATTATAAAAATCTTCTTTATATATGTAACATAATAAGAAAATAAGAATATAAAACGTGATTATCGGTACTTATAGTTAGGTAAACATTTTTTCTTCTACCAGCTTAACTATACTGAACATCCCTGCCATAATAATATAGACATCCAGAAATTAAAGGATTTAATATAACACTACATATAATACACATTCAGAGCCTGAGGCATTTATGGCAAATCAATGGCAAGGATATTGTTTCTACTTTAACACTCCAAAGTGATCAAAGGAGAGTTTACCACTTATCTCCGTCTTCAAAGAATTATTCTAGGCGTTGTAGGTAAAATAGAAGAAATTGGCTCCTGATGATGAGAAGAAAGACAAAATGATGCGAATCTCCAGCCTCACTTTGAAAAGCCTTCCTAAAAGCCTGTTCTAATGAGCCAGCAAGGATGGCTGCAGTCCCCTCCGCTCCTGCATGCTTGGAAGGCATCGCTAATGAATTGTGCCACTTTTTCCTGCTGATCGTCTCAACCAGGGCGCCACTAACAGTCTGTTGGGATTGACGCTGCTGCTGAAACCGATTTCCAACTCCTGTGCTTCTATGCATACCTTCATCTTTCTGAAGTGTATCGTAGAAGTTGTGAGCAGGTAGCAAGGTCTCATTAGGTATTAAATTATCGGTGAAAAGCTCCCTGAAGAGTCTGACTACACCTTATCAAAAATCTTCCGAAGTTTATTGTTGTTTCCTACAAGTTCTTTCGTAAGCAGGCACCTGTCTTTAAGTTTCAGAAACAGCAGGAATTCTGAGTTAAATCAGGGAATGTCCCACCACCATAGTGGAGCGGGAGAAAATAATCTATGAATTAATGTTTTCAGAAACTGTAAAACTTTTTTTTTCCCCAAACAGAATTTGAAGCTTGGAGAAGTATAGAATAATACAACTGTAACAATCTACAGTACTACCTTTAATTGAAATTTGCTACATACAAATATAACTAAAGTTCAGTCATTTCACAAGCCTCATACATGCCTGAGGATAGTTAGGTGTAAAGAGATTCCTGGAAAATAGCTACTAACTATGGCTGAATTACATCTCAGCAAGTAAACTCGTCAGCATTTTAATTGTTCTGTTATGTCTTCATGCTGCCACCATTGTGTCACACTGAAATAATATTCAGGTTTTAACTTCAATGCAACAAGAAGAAAACTATATGTGAATTATATTCTTTTTTACTACACTTTTGAATAGTTATTTTTAAAATACATATGTATAGTGTGTGCACATATATATAATATCTATTGTAGATTGTAAACATCTGATAGCTTTTTAAAATAATTCTAGTTTTGTTTAAGCATTTAAGTAAGATTTAGGAGACCAGGGCTCCCCATGCAGACCCTCCAAAGGAACAAGGACACCTTCAAGATCTACAGCAGAAACCAACTGTCATGGGTTGGTCTACATAGGACTGTTCCTATACACAAAGTTATATTAGAAAACAGAAAGCAAAGAAATCTATTCTCATTGGTTTGGAGCAATTTAAATGTTTATAAAATTTAAGCATAATTAAAATGATTACTTTTTTAAAGAGTAATTTTATCTTAAGTTGACATTAGTCTTTTAAAATCTTAGTGTTATTTTTCTTCATCCTTCCTTTTTCTTTGTGATTTGTTTGTTTGTTTGGTGATGCCAATGTTATGCAGTGCTACATAGGCAAAGCAAAATGGGACTTGCAGACAACTACATCATTAAAGTCCAAATCTTCAGGTAATTTATGTCAACAAGGATATCGAGTATCAACTATTCCTAGGTGTACTAGTACAACTAGTTCCTCATTTGACTCGTGACGCCCTGTTCATTAATTCCCTTTAGTGAGCACTAGTGGCAGATCTATTCATTACAAGTTTTTAATTTGTTGCATGTTATGTATCATTTTAGCTATTCAAGTTTCAGTTTTTTAAAAAGCCAAATTCTTGAATGCTTACAATCATGATTTAATATAATTGAGCAACAAACTATTTCATGTCAATGAATTATGAATGTATTACCTGAACCTTATACACAAGGAGGAGGAGTCTCCTAAGAAGAAAAGCATCAAATACAATAATCATGGGTTGTTACTAGCACATGATTATCAAAAAGATGATAAACAATTTTCTTCCTCATTAAAACATAATGTCCATAATGTCTCTTCACAATCCAATTGCATTCTGCCTCCAAGTTTAAAAAGTTGTCAAACTCTTCACTGAAAAAAAAAATCAACCCTAATCACTTATAGGAGGCTTCTTGTGATTTTCAAGATAACCAATGTCCAACTGTTGCTTAGTATCTGTTTTACTTCCAATTTGATACATGTTGCGATTATTATTTATTTATTTATTTATTTATTTTACACTATGAATTTAACGTGGTAACTTCATACATGTGTCATTACATCTCCTCACACTTGTTCCATCTATCACATTCCACTCCTGTCCCCTCCCTTCTGCTGGTTGGCATCCATTCTTTCCCCATGTCTTTTCACCACCTCCGATAAGATCACTTCCTCCTTTTGTATTATTACACACACACACACACACACACACAGCTCTAAAATTTCTGTGGGATATTGACTTGGTGTCATTGCGGTTTAGCTGAGTCAGAGAGTAGTTCTATTTTTAGTTCTCTTAGAACTCTCCATTTTAATTTTAACAATGGCTGTACAACTTTACTTTCCTAACATCAGTGAATAAGGCTTTCTCTTTTTCTACATTCTCTCCAACAATGGCTGTCAGTTGCCTTCTTGACAGTTTTAATTTTCATTCCCTTCATATAAGTTGTTGAGGTTTTCATTGTTGTAGTTGTCCTCCCAGTGAGTTGTCCCCAGGCCCTGCCCTCTTTCCTAGATAACAAACTTGTATTGTATCATCAATAGATCTCCCTTTGTCTTCTTTCTTAGTGCTTTGTCCATTTCTCTACCATTTGCTGTAACATGTTACTGTTTTGAGATCATGTCCTCGAGTTTATGGCGAGCACCTTAAAAAGATACTTAGCAATGATAAAACTTTAAGAAAACGTGTAAAAACAAAGTCTGAAATGAAAGCAGTATCTAAAAGATGTAGAATGTGATTTTTAAGACAATGAGAAAATAGAGCATTTTGCACAACAGGGTCCTCAGATTTGCTTACTATAGAACACAGAGCATTAGTTAAACCTTAAGTATACTACACTGAATTTCTGGTTGGAAGCTCATTAAAATGCTGAGATGCTATAATAATTACTCCATTGCTTCCTCTGTATATTTATGATTGGGTACTTATTAATTACTCCCTTTTTTTCCTTCATATTTCCTTTTGGTAAGGAAAACACTACAATCCTAAGAGTGATGTGAGCTATTAAGTTATTATTTTGGTTTTGGTTTTGTCCTGCAGAGAATCTGCCCTCTATAATATGACTTTGTGAATTTTGGTTACCTTGGATATGTTAAAAAAAAAATTAAGCATAGCAAATACCATTGTGCAACCAAGAACCAACAACAACAGCAAACACAAACACAGATACATAGTCCTGAAACTTCAAGGTTTCTTTAAAAAATTGTGAAGTTCTCCCACAAGCCAAATGATTTTGGTTTAGCTGGAATAAAAATAAAAGTGGAGGGTGTTCTTTAGAAAATGTCTCAGGGCTGAAATGTGCCTGATTCAATGGTTATGTACATATATCATTGCTATTGTGTGTGTGTGTGTGTGTGTGTATGTGTATACATATATATTGATAGTCCAGGTATACTCATGTATGTGTGCATGCATGTACAAGCATGCACATGTAGTTGGTTAACTTCATATCATCTCTACCTCTATTGCACATATGAACATATCTTGCCATACCAGTCATTATTACAGTTCACAGACTTTTTTATGATAAAAAACATTTCTAATAATGACTCTCATCAAAAACTAAAACTGATGCTGTCTGTAGATACAAGTTTGATATATATATATATATATATATAATATATATACACATACCCTGAATTGTAGCTCATATCAAAACATTGTCATGTGTCTTTCCATCAAACTATGTGTTCATGGTATAGCTTTTCTGCTGTCTTGGCTTGGCTTACTTGAATAGTTAAAATGAAATGACAGCTACTTTCTTTTGAAAATTTCAGCTGGAAAATTCCAAAGAGGCCGTAATATCCTCTCTAGAAGTTAGTATAAGCAGTTAGCTAGTAGACCTAGACCTCCTTGCCATATGATTTCAGTATTTTCCATAGCATGGTGAACTTAAGTTGGCAAGAATGTGAAGACAGACACATCAAAGTGTCTTGAAGTGCTGAAAGACATACACCCTTCACATCTGCTAAACTCTGTTGATCAAAGCTAATCACAAAACCAATTCAGATTCAACAGAGAAAAGGGAAAAAAACTCAACTCCTCAAAAATAGAAGCAGCAGTGTCACATTACAAAGTATGACAGATGTAAATAAAATTTCCAATAAAAATAAATAAAGTGAGCAGGTAGGCTGTGACAGGATTCCTGTGGATCCTCTTCAGCTCCATACTCCATGTCAGCCAGATCCCAGGAACCTGAGACTGTGCTTTCTCATGCATTTCTGGCAGAATTCCTGGGAGATGATCAATTCAGAAGAGCAGCTCTTCTCAGTTGCCCCATCCCTGTCTCCAATCCAGGGCTAACTAGGAGATGGCTGCAATGACTGTATTTATATATCTGTAACACCCATCAACACAGGAAATAAACAAACCTTATTATGGGAAAAAAAAACAAAAACAAAGTATGACAGACAGATGTCCTGAGTCTCCAGAGGCCTTTACTACAAAAATCTACTACAAGAAAAATTTATTAAACAGAATAAGTCATCATTGTGCATGAGAAAAATTATGTCTATCTGCTCCTTCCAAAGAAGAACATTACTTATGATTTAATAATAAAGTAGTATAAAATAAAATGCTAAATTTTTATGTGCATATAAACATAAAGGATTTTTGCCATCTTTTGGTTCCTCTATTTAAACCTTGTTACTTAGAATTTTTAATAAAAGTTTAGAATTATAATATCTACACTGTGGTTAATGTGAGATTATATTAAGAGTAATCTTCTCATGGGTCTCAGAAGCAGAAAGTCTCAGATGGCATCAGTTTTAGTTCATGACAAGAGACAGGATTAGAAAATGTTTTTAACATAAAAAAAACAGCCTGTGAACTGAAAGAATGACTGGTGTGGCAAGGTACATTCTTTTTTTTTTTTTTTTTTTTTTTTTTTTGTCTTTCGAGACAGGGTTTCTCTATGTAGCCCAGGTTGGCCTGGAATTCACTCTGTAGACCAGGCTAGCCTCAAACTCAGAAATCCACCTGCCTCTGCCTCCCACGTGCTGGGATTAAAGGCGTGTGCCACCACCGCCTGGCTGGCAAGGTACATTCTTATGTGCAATAAAGGGTAGAAATGTTATGAGGGTAACCAGTTACTTTTTTTTAATTTATTTAATGCCTTCTCCACAGGAGAAATGCACTCCTAGAGTTGTAAATCTGGCCAAGATCTCATGGTGGGGCAGCTTGCAGAGTAAGGAATGAATCTACTACTACTATTTTATTAAATAAAACTACTATCAAACTACCATCAAAAGATACATGTCTATAGTTATAGATTACTACAGCATCAGAACCTGTTTGAAAAGCTTCCTTGTACGGTGAACAGTGGTTGATGCAGAAACTCACAACTGGTCAAAGTGAGATAATAAATGCCAAAGGAGTACTAAGCCACAAAATGGACATTTTCTTTACACACTCACCCCAAGGCTCAGGGACCATCACAGAAAGTGGAAGAGCCAGAGGTAGGTAAGTGCACAGAGAAACAGGATCCTCTGGATATGATAGTACCTTTGCACACATGAATTCATAGCATCTGTGATTGCCTGCACAAGACCACATAATAAAAAGTCAGTTAACAGTCTAGTATTGAGAAGAGAGAGGATCACTACCTATACAACTGAGGAGCTACTGACAGGTGATGGCTTCTGGCAAATAGGAGTAATCTTTTTAAGAGTATGGCCCTAGTCGACCAACTAGTCTTAGGGAATGGTTCACATACAGAAGTACATAGGGAGATCTTACTTTAATATGGGTCATAAAAAAAAAAAAAACAGAGGACATGAAATTGTGGGGTGTCTTCATTAGGGTTACTATTGTGATAAAAAAAATATGACAAAATGCAACTTAGGAAGAAAGGCCAAGAGGACAGAAGTTTTTAGGTCAACATAAGCTGGACATGGAGTTCAAGGCCAGTTTGGCCTACATATGGAAGCTATATCTCAAAACAAACAAACAGATGAATGAATGGATGGATGAATGAGTGAATGAAATACTTAAGATATATTAAGTATTATAGTGCAAGTGATGATTCAAGAGATATTTTTGTTCAAATAAATAGTAGAACTAAAAATTGAATTCATTTATTTATACCAGATGTATTGCCTCTTTGCCTTCAGAAATGCTACTCATTTATAGTCTCTCATTTGCTGTTATTACTTATCACTTAGATCAGAAAGAAAATGCAAACTGTGTGATGGTGTCTCAACTAATCTGAGCAGTTAACAATTTATCCCTTTGTTCTCTGATAAGTCTCCAACTATGTCATCATCATGCACTAATCTGCCATGATCATCAAATAGCCCAGAAAATTAATAGTAGAATCATCTTATATTACATATAGAAAACCCCGCCCAGAGACTATAAACTATCAAACAAAAAGTCCAATGCCAGAAACAGGATATTCCAAGTTACTGGTTGTTTAGAGATGTCATAGACTCTAGGGGAGAACCTACTACTATCATTTTGCTAAACTGATTTAGTATCTAAATTGATTTATAAATATCTATTCTTATGTCCATATATTAACCTATCTCTTACCTCACATCAGGTTTTAAGAACTAGAAGTTAGGGATTAGGGGGTCTGTCTTCTAGATATGACAAGCAGTTCAATTCATGAACTACAACAGCTGTGGCTCAACAGCTACAACAAAAAACCCGCACAAGATCAACCTAGTCAATATTCCAGCATGTATAAGAGGGGACTCACAAGCCCACACTCATAGTTCAGAAGCTACAGACATTTTGATACCTGCTGAGAGAAAACTGTCAGGTACTGCTCATGCATGGGTCCCCCAGTAACTTGCCTGTGCCTGTGTGTATACAGGCAACAATAATTAGATTCAATAAGATACATATATGCACAAATAGATAAGATAGTAGATAGATGATGATGAAGAAGATAGATAGATTGATAATGATATAGATAGATAGATAGATAGATAGATGATGAAGAAATAAAAGATAGATAGATAGATAGATAGTAGATAGATAATAGATAGATAGATAGGCAGGCAGACAGATAGACAGATAGATTATAAATAGGAAGGAAGGACATGAATAATCAGAGGCAGATGTGGAAGAGGCACTAAGAAGTTGGAAAGAAGAAGAGGGATTAGATAAATATAATTACAAGTATGAAGTAAAATATAATTTTAAAATCTAAAACAATTTTAAAATTTAAGATAGATTTCCTTTGCATACAATATTTTCTGATCATCTTCCCCATCTTCTCGCAGATCCTCCTAACTTCCTTGCCTGCCCAAACCCACACCTGTACATGCACAGCTGCAGATCGATCAGGGTTCCAGTGCTAAGAGGCAAATGTTCAAGCCCATCCTAACCTATAAACAATCTCCACCAGACAACCACTGACAAATGAAAAATTAGTTTTCTCCAACAAAATCTCCCCGGACATACAAACAACTCTTAAGGGCAGGAGTTAAGACTAGCAGTAGATTGCCAACACAAACAAAATATTTTTTGTTAAGTAATTTATTTATTTTCTTTACATCTCAACCACGGGATCCCTTTTGTCCTATTTTCCCAGTCCTTTATCCAACACCATCCATTTTTCCTCCATTTCTCTTCAAAGAGGAAAAGCCTCTGTAAATAGCAACCAGCCTTGGGATATTCAAGTTGCAGAAAGACTAGGCACATTTCCCATTGAGGCTAGACAAGCTATCCCAATAAGGGCCAAAGGTCCCAAATACAGGCAACAGAATCAATGACTGCCTTTGCTCCCACTGTTAGAAGTCCCTCTTGAAGACTAAACAACATAACTGTAACAGATGTGCAGAGGACCTAGGTCAAACCCATGCAGACTCTCAGGTTGGCAGTTCAGTCTCTGTGAGCACTTATGGGCCAGGTTAGTTGATTCTGTAGGTTTTCTTGTGGTGCACTTGATCCTTCTGACTCCGACAATCCTCAGCCCCCTTTTGCACATGATTCCCCAAGATCCACCTAATGTTTGGCTGAGTCTCTGCATCAGATTCCATCAGTTCCTGGATAACGTCTCTGATGACAGTTATTCTAGGCTCCTGTCTTCAAGGATAGCAAAATATCATTAATAGTGTCAGGTGTGGTCTCCCTCATAGTGTTATGGTAGAGGTCATGAGCTGGACCATTGGTTGACCTTTCCTTCAATTTCTTTTTCATCTTTATCCTTGTACATCTTGTAAGCTGGACAAATTATAGGTCAAAGGTGTTGTGGATGGGTTGGTGTCCCAACCCCTCCATTGTAAGTCTTGCCTGGTTGCAGAGATGGCCAGTTTAGATTCCATATCCTCCATTGCTAAGACTCTTAGCTAGTGTCATAGCTCATAGATTTCCCAGGGATTCCATGGCCCTTAGTTTCTAGCTCATAGCAGATACATTCCCCATTCCAGTGATCTCTCCGAGTACTTCTTCTATTCTCCCAAATCCTCCCATTTCCATCAACACTGTAACCCCTACCAGTCCTTTCCTACAATTCCCAACCCTGTTCACTCACAATGTCTATTCTACTTTCTCTTCTCAATGAGACTCATGCAGCTCCTCCACCTTGAGCATTTCTGTCATATAGCTTCTGACTGTCTCTGTATTGTAGCATAGATAAATGAGTACATACTGTGTTCGTCTTTCTTAGTCCAAGTTACCTCACTCAAGATGATTTTTTATTTTAGTCCATCAATTTGCATGCAAATTTTATGATTTTATTATTTTAAATAGGTAAATAATAATCTATTGTGTAAATGTAATACATTTTTATCCACTCTTCTATTAAAGTACATCTGAGTTTGTTCCAGTATCTGGATATTATGAATAAAGGTGCTATGAACATAGTTGAGCAAGTCTCCTTGTGGTATGATAGAGTATCCTTTGGGTATAGTGGTATAGCTCAGTCTTGAAGTAGATTAATTCCCAATTTTCTGAGAAACTGCTATATTGATTTCCAAAGTGGCTATATAAGTTTAAATTTCTACCAGAAATGGAGAACTGATCCTATCCATTGTTTCATACCTTCACCAACATGAGCTATCACTAGTGGGTTTTTTTTCATTATTTTATTATGACAAATAAGGTATAAGATGGAATGTTTTGTTCAGAAAGTTGTCTCCTGTGCCAATGCATTTAAGGCTATTCCTCATTTTCTCTTTTATCAGGTTTGGTGTATCTGGTTTTATGTTGAGGTGTTTGAGCCATTTGGACCTGACTTTTGTGCAGAGTGATAAATATGGATCTATTTTCATTCTATGTGTAGCCATCCACATAAAATGTGGCCAGAAACAATTGATGAAGACTCTTTCTTTTACTATTGTATAATTTTGACTTCTTTGTCAAAAATCAAGTGTTTATTGCTGTGGGGTTGTACTTCTGTATCTTTAATTTAATTCTATTGATCAACCTGTCTGTTTTTATGCCCACACCATGTGTTTTTATTACCATTGCTCTGTAGTACAGCTTGAAATCAGGGATGGTGATACCTCTACAAGATCTTTTATTGTACAACATTGTTTTGAGCTAGTTTGGGTTTTCCATATGAAGTTGAGTATTGTTCCTTTGAGGTCTGTTGTCCCTTACCATCTGTGAGATATCCATCTAGCCCTTTCTGGATTTCAGCATCTCTGTTGAGAAGCCAGGTATAATTCTAACTGCTCTGCCTTTATATCCATCTTGGCCTTTTTCTCTTGTAGATTTTAGGAATTTTTTTCTTTGTTCTGTACATTTAGTGTTTAGATTATTACTTGGGGAGAGATTTTCTATTCTAGTACAATATATTTGATATTCTCTAATCTTCTTGTACACTTATAAGGCATCTCCTTCTTTGGGTTATGAAAATCTATGTTTCTGCTGAAAATATTTTCTGGGCCTTTGAGCTGGGAACTTTCTCCTTCTTCTATTTCTATTATCCTTAGGTGTGGTCCCAGGATGTTTAGAATGAGAAACTTTTTAGATTTAACAGTTTTTTGGACTGATGTATCAACTTCTTCTAAAGTATCTTCTATGCCTGAGATTCTCTCTTCCATCTCTTGTACTCTGTTTTAGAGCTGTGGCTATAGTTCATGTTTGCTTAACTAGATTTTCCATCTCCAGGATTCTTTCAATTTGTGTTTTCTATATTGCTTCTATTTTCTTTTTTAGATCTTGAATAGCTTTATTCATTTCCTTCACCTGTTTGTATTTTCTTGGATTTATTTAATGGGTTTATTGATTTCTTCTTTAAGGGCCTCTAATACCTTAATAAGATTAGATTTAAGTTTATTTTCTTGTGTTTTACCTGTGTTGGAATATCCAAGTCTGGTTGCAGGAGAATAGCTGGGCTTTAGAGGTGACAAATTGCTCTGGCTGCTGTTGATTGTGTTCTTATGCTGGCCTCTAGTCATATGGGTTTGGGGTTATTATAGATTTAGGTATTGATTTCTTTTTTATTAGATATTTTATATATTTACATCCCCCCCCCCGAAGTCCCTTACTCCTTCCGCTTCTATGAGGTTGCAACCCCACCTACCAACTTACCCACTCCCACCTAGCTGCCCTGGCACTACTCTATACTGGGGCATCAAGCCTTCACAGGACCAAGAGCCTATTATTGATACCTAATAAGGCCATCCTCTGGTACAAATGTGGCTGGAGCCATGAGTCCCTCCATGTGTACTTTTTGGTTGGTGGTTTAGCCCCTGGGAGGTCTGGGAGATCTGGTTGGTTGATATTGTTGTTCTTCCTATGGGGCTGCAAACCCTTTCAGCTCCTTCAGTCCTTTCTCTAACTCCTCCATTGAGGACTCCATGCTCAATTCAATGGGTGGTGGTAAGTATCCGCCTCTGTATTTGTCAGGCAGAGCCTAGGTGCTGATTTTTGAGTTTAACTTTGTTAGATGGATGGGTTTTTATTTTTTTCCTTGGTTTCTGTTTCTTGTCTGGTCTTCTAGTCTGAGTGGACTGGGATTCTGCTGACCAGTGAGGCTTCAGGTCCAGTAGGGTGTTTCCCTAGATTTTTGAGCCTTGTGTGACCTCTGGGGTTTTGGGTTCCAAAACTGCCTCTGGGGACTCTAGAACAAACATGGCCTCTGGAAAAGCAGAATATGGAGCTCAGAAAATGGGGTGCAATTGGGGGCTGTTGTATCTGCTTTAAGAGGAGTAGAAATGCAAGGGGTGTTCCCCAGGGGAAAGCAGCCTGAATTGTGTGCTAGAATATGGAGCCCAGGGATAGGGTGAAGCTTAAAGCTGTTGTGTATGCTTTAAAGATGCAAAAATATTCTTTTAAAAGAAAATCTCAAAGTTTGCTTCCAAAATTAAATTCCTTAATTACTATGTATCAACAGAAACATCTTTAAAATAAAATGTTTTATTGTTTATTGAGCATGTTATTTTAACTAGTGTTTTTGTTTGTTTGGTATGGGTTTGGGTTGTTTTGTTTTCATTTTTGTTTTTACTTTTCCTCCAAAAAGTAATCCAGGTCAATTTAGGAAGTGATTGGACCCATTGAGATCCAAAGAATACTTAGAGAACAATGGATAGTTTCATTGGGTTTGAAAAGAAACAAAACATCAGAGAAGAAGTCAGAGAATAAGACAATACATTTCTCCAAAAGTGAAAAATTAGTATTTTGGTCATTCCTGGAGAGCAGGATGTCATGACTTAGTAAGATTTTGGGTTGAAAAACCTACAGTAATGGGAAGCGATGACTGAATGCCAAGTAAAGTCTGAGCAGAGAAAACATTGGCAAAAGGGCAAATTCTAGCATCATTCTTAAGGCAACTCTCTTCCTTTACACATTGGAATTTCTAAGCCAAGGGTGAAATGATACCAAGGTTTCTGACCTTAGCAGAATATTATCAGAAAACTTGCTTGAGGAATACAAATATATGCAGCCTATTCTTGGTGCCTGTGTGGAGACAGCATTCACAGTGAGCAAGCATGCACACTGTGTGTCTACCTTCTCTCATCTTTTCTGACTTGACATTTCTTCCAATGTCTACTGTTCTTTGGAAACATTTCTATCACAATTTTGTTATTTTTTAATATGTTTTCCAAGGACGTTGATGATAGAAGTCATAGATGCAAATATATGGTTTGTAAAGAAATAGTTAAGAAATGTGGATGTTTCTGCCTGGTTAGTGAATATGAGTTTGAAAAAATCAAAGAAAACACTGTGCCATTTTCTTATAACACACCATGTTCCCAGTCAGCACATAACCTATGCCATTCTGAATAAGTCAATAAATAAAAACGAGGTGGCATTTTTAACCACATATGCTAACTAGGTCATCTAATAATGATGACATAGTTCTGGTCATGTGAGGGTATCATCTACTCACTGTGACTGAGGTTATGGTTGGTGACATTGGCGTAACTTAGAAGAGAATGTAATAGAGGAAATATTTCATAGTAAACAGACCAAGAATGATTCCCCTTGGAACAGTAAAGGTACAAATTGCTTTAGTTTTCATTTCTATGGTGTTAAATTTGTATTTCACGTGAGAGCCTGTAATTGATGACTGCTTACTTGTCTGGGTGAAATGGGATTAAAAAAATAGATTATGATTGTCAAGGTTGTTTGTGTTAGTAGCTGAAATGCTAAGTAGTACCCTGAAGTCTTTGTAAACAGCACACAAATATTATTTTTTTTGTGAAGAAAACAAGAAAGTACTGGGCAAAGAGTTACACAGTAGGACATGCCACATCATCCAGTTCACATGGTTTACAGTTTTTTCTTGAATAATCAGTCTACCAAGAAACAACAAAACAGACACTAATGTATCCACCCAGGAGCAGGCCAACGTTTTCTCAAGAGCTTTACAGGATTGGAGGCTTTTGCTTCAGAATATAAAATACCTGCAGTTGTTCTATATTTTGATATTCTCTTTTAAGAAAATTTACTAGGTTGACTAACAAAAACATCTCAACGTTGCTATACTTAGTAAATAATTTAAAATCCAAAATAATTACTTCCATATCTTAAATTCTCTACTCTACCAAATTCCCTCTTGCCCCTCATTAACTTAGGTAGTCCTGTTTCTAAATTTCTCTTGATGTGTTGTAGATAACTATTATGTCCTACTTCTGAGAATAATTCATCATCATTCTATTATTTAATTATTAATTTATATAAGAAAAGAAGCAATCATAATTATTTAATAAAAATAAGAAGCTGTTGTTTTAGTAACTAACAATTTGAGTCCTTAGACATTAAGAGGGTTTGTGTGTGTGTGTGTGTGTGTGTGTGTGTGTGTGTGTGTGTGTGAAAGTATATACATGACCTAAATAAATATCAAATCTTCACTTATTCAAAAGCTAAGTTTGTGTGTTTCTTAAAAATTGCTTATGAAAATAATCAGAAACTCTATAGTGACTTTTTATACTACTCATGTGGCAGAGCATCTCATATTATAGATGCTTAAAAATGGAAATTCATGAAGAAACCAGATAGAGAAGAAGAAAAGAAAGAAGGAAATAAAAGAAGAAACTATTGTTACTTTGTTTTCAATTCTCCAATCAATACTATACATACACTTCTATATTATACAGTGGAACTGAATGTTGCAATCAGACTGAACTGCTGTGGACATAACTGATATCTTCCCTCAGTGTCAGCTGAAACTATCTCTAGTCACAGTATGAGACTGTTTTCTTTTGCCTCCTACAACTGTCCTTTCCCAAAGCTTCCTTATTCATTGTACTTTTTCTTTCAGATATGAATTCTATACAAGCCAGAGTTTGAAAAATGTTTAAGATCTTAAATGCCATAAATTCCTCCATTTGCAAAAGACAAGCTGGAATATCTGAACTCCTCTAAAAAAAAAATAAACACAGAAATGAGGCTCTAATAGTTGAAGATACCTCACTGGAAATGACATTTTGAAGAAGGGCATGGCATTTCCTCCAGCCTGCTCAAGTTATATGTCCATGTCTGTGTGCCATACCTATGCCATCTGTAAAAAGTTTTTCTAGTGTAGTGGTAATCCAAAATATTCCATCCATCTGTCAACATGGGTTGGACCATGTGTCTTGATCAGAAAGTATGGCCACAGCATTTATGTTAGTCTTGCTTCCAGGCACTGTCAACTCAAATGCCATTGGTTTCAGATTGAAGAAGTGACTATTGTCCTAATCTTCCTGGACAGGAAGAAGGACAATCACCACAAGAAAATTATCCATTTCATATGTATTTGTAATCTGATGTTCATTTTCTCCTGCTACTTTGCTTACAGCTAAACAATCATTGGCTTGTATGTTAAACCAGTCAGTCTGGTATCTAGCATTGAAGTCTCTAAGGAAAATTATGCTCAGTATCATTGCTTTTCTTCACTTTTTCTAATCACTTCAGATCTAGACCTTAATAAAATCTGAAGGACAAATAATCAGAAAATTTTAAGTATAGGAAAAAAGATGAGGAGTCCTCCATTTCGCAGACCACCAATTACCAATCAAGACAAAAATTATGAATTCTCAAGGACTTTGCTTATTGAGTGACAATTAATGTGGTTGCTACCACTATGACTTTCAAAATTAAGAATGATGATCATCATTTCAATGATTAGATTGGCATAAAGTATATGCTTTTAGAATCAATTAATTATATATATATATATATATATATATATATATATATATATATATATATGTGTGTGTGTGTGTGTGTGTGTGTGTGTGTGTGTGTGTGTGTGTGTGTGTGTATGTATTATACGTCCATAAAAGGAACTGGAATTTCCTGGGAACAAATTTGGGGAAATGTATAAAAATTATGAGCTCTGTCTTTTCAATCTCAGATCCCTAGATGTTCTGCATATGCATTCATGTACAGCTTGGGTGTGAGTGGACACATCAATACTTTCTGTCTTCATTTTTGGTACATTTTAAAAATTTTAATTAAATGAATATGTTTAATTCTGTCAAAATTCAACATCATTTTTCATTAGTTAAAACACACCTTTTTTGATTAAGAACCATAAACCAAATACTATTTTCAGGCAAAGCAAAAAGTAAATGAATAAATAAAATGTCTATGATCCTATTGGACTCATATAATTACAGCCTAATACAAGAAAGCATATTCTAAACATATAAGTCAAAACTAAATCAGATTATGCCAGAAAGTGAGAAAAAAAGAACGAAAAACTAGAAACCTAATCTTGGACTGCCTCTGAAACAAACCCCCTCTTTTAAAACCCTGATCAACCCTCTGGGTAGATGTCTTAGTCCATGTTCTATTGCTGTAAAATAGACACCATGACCACAGCAACTGTTTTTAAAAAAATAACATTTCATTGGAGATGGCTTATATTTTTAGAGGTGTATTCCCTAATCATCATGGCAGGAAGCATGACAGCATGCAGTTAGACAAGGTGCAGGAAAGGTAACTGAGAGTCCTACAGCTAGATCAGTAGGCAGCAGGAAGAGAGAATGATGCTATACCTGGCTTGAGCATTTGAAACTACAAAGCCCATCCCCAGTGACACACTTCCTCCAGCAAGCCATACCTACTTCAACCCCCTAATCTTTGTCAAGCAGCCCCACTCCCTGATGAACAAGCGCTTAAATATTGAGACTATGGGTGCCATTCTTATTTAAACCACTACAGTATGACAAGGGATAGAATGAAACCAGAGCAACTAAGGACACACTAGCCTCTGAAGCCATCAGAGCTTCAGGGCAAAGAGCACTTTACTTTTGGCCAGAGTTTCCTCTCCCTTCCCAGAGCAGCCAAGCTCTCAGGGACAAAGTTAATGAGGCAATATTGTTTTCACAACTCACTGGCAACAAGCCAATTATCCAGCTTAGGAGCAAAGAGCAGTGCTTCCTTATCATCCATTAGACCCTGACCTCTCTGAGACAGTGATAGAAATGACAGACCATCTCCCTGAGGTGGGAAATTCCACAGGCTTGCGAACCATAATGATTAGGGACGTGTGCTGTCATAAGATCTGGATTCCTGATGTTGATTATCTGACAGTTGGTGTCCTCAGGGAGTCCATCGAGTTTACTACCAACCAACAGTGAGGGCACTGACCACTTATGGAGAAAATCTAATGTGGCCACCTTAGTCTCAGTGTACACCAATGGCAATTAAAACAAAAGCCTAACCAAACACAGAATCAAAAAAAAAAGTATTGTCTTGCATAACTAAAGTCATATAATCTTTGTCACCAAGAGACCCTTTCTGAAAGTCCCCTGGCATTGTTACCCCTGTGCTGGCTGGAAAGCTATCTGGGACAAATTTCTGACCTATAGGAGCTTAGAAAAGAAATTATGAAGACAGACATATTTATAAAATGTATTCACAGAACCCACTGCCATCTGTAAACCCAGAGACCTATGGCCCTTTAACCATCTTCAATTATGAGCCAGCATTGCTGGGTAGTCCTTTATTTTCTTTTCCATCTACCCTCCATCACCCATATTGTCCTTCACTTCCTCTCCCACCTATGGCATCTCTACAAGCCTACATTCACATCAGTGACTTTGAGCTGCTTTGTTCAAATGTCACCTTTGACTGGTGAAACACTACTTTCCTCATTGACTCCTGCAATCTCTGTACCCACAGACCTAGCTCTAGACCTGTAGTTTAGGAGCTAAGCCTCCAACACCTCATCCACCAGCTGCACTTAGCCCAAATCAGAACATAGCTCCTGCACTGACTCAAACTAACATCAGACACAAATCAAAGAAAAACTCCACATGTCTAGGTCAAATCTCAAGAACTAAACAACAGGAATGTCCAAGACATTATGTTTTCCAAAAAAATCACTAGTCCTATAGAAGTATTGTCTAATAAGAACTACCTACCCTGCCTGCCAGGTCCTCCTGGGAGGTGTGCCCTGACCCCTTCACTGTTTCTTGCCCACAGGTCTGTCTGCATTCTCAGAGGTCTGCCTGTACTGGGGACACCAGGTAAGACCCTGCCCAAGGCCCATTGCTCATCAGGTCCCCTTGGGGAACACGTGATGCTGCAAATTACATTCTATCTCCATTTCTACATTTTCTGGTCCACAACTCTGTCTGCATTCCTGGAGGCCTGCTGGCATCAGAGACAAGATAAGACCTGTCCTTCCATAATCACCTGCCTGCCAAGTCTCTCTCTTTCTTTTTAAATTGGGTATTTTATTTATTTACATTTCAAATGTTATCCCCTTTCCCAGTTTCCCCTCCATGAACTTCCTATCCAGTCCCCCTCCCCCTGCTTCTATGAGGGTGCTCCCCACCCACCCATCCACTCTCACCTCATTGGACTGGCATTCCCCTACACTGGGGTATCAAACCTTCACAGGAACAAGGGCCTCTCCTCCCATTGATGCCAGATAAGGCCATCCTCTGTTACATACACATCTGGATCAATCCAAACCCCTTCAGCTCCTTCAGTCCTTTCCATAACTTCTCCATTGGGGTCCCAACACTCAGTCCCATGGTTGGCTGCAAGCCTCCTCATCTGTATTTGACATGCTCTGTCACTAGCTGTCTTGTAGATAGTTATATCAGGCTCCTGTTTGCAAGCACTTCTTGGTATCCACAATAATATCTAGGTTTGGTGTCTGTTTAGGGGGTGGAGCCACAGGTAAAACAGAAACTGAAGGCCATCCAAGTCTCTCTAAAGCAGACCCAAGAGCAAAAAAAAAAAAAAAAACAAAAAAAAAAAAAAAAAAAAAACAAGCAAACAAACAAACAAAAACCTGCACTTTTTCCTTTGGGCTCCATTTTCTACCACACAACTCTGTCTGCATTCCCAGAGACCTGCCTGTACCAGAGACATCCATGTAAAATTCTGCCACTGTGCCAAGCCCTGGCCTG
This sequence comes from Mastomys natalensis, assembly GCA_021653895.1. Classification (NCBI taxonomy): domain Eukaryota; kingdom Metazoa; phylum Chordata; class Mammalia; order Rodentia; family Muridae; genus Mastomys; species Mastomys natalensis. Next base: position 106,424 of record JAJTUV010002108.1, on the reverse strand, counting down.
CCCTTAAAACACACCCAACAGCCTAAAAGTGAACTGGACCACCTGGACTCCATATTCTGGTTCACAACTCTTTCTGCTTTTCCAGAGGCCTGTTTGGCACCAGGGATACCAGGCAACACTGATACTAGGAACCTAGAGGCAATGTTAGCATCTAAGGCCCAGAGGCCATCTAGGACACACACACATGCACACACACACACAAAACCAATCAAACAAACAAACAAACAAAACCAGGAAAGACACCTTAATGGATTCAAAGACTCCCTAGTTGCCAGAACCCCAGGCTATCTAGGCCAGAAAATAGAAACCAAGCAGGGAAAAAAATCCAAAATACACCATTCCAACAAAGATAACAGAAGTTAGCATATAAATCTATAATAACCACAAAACACAGATTCTAAAGACCACTGTTGGAAAAAAAAAAAAAAAAAACAACGACAAAAACACAAAACAAAAGCAAGCAAACAAATAAATAAAACAAGATAGCTAAAACAATCCTGTATAATAAAAGAACTTCTGGGGGTATCATCATCCCTGATCTCAGACTGTACTACAGAAAAAGAAAAAAAGAAAGAAAGAAAGAAAATCCCAGCATGTTACTGACATAAAAATGACAGATTGATCAATGAAATTAAATCTAAGAACAAGAAGTAAAGTCACACACCTATGGAGATTTTTTTTTTTTTTTGACAAAGAATAGAAAACTGTACAATGGAATAAAGAAAGCATCTTCAACAAATTGTGCTGGTCTAACTGGATTTCCACATGTAGAAGAATGCAAATAGATCTGTTTATCACCCTGCACAAAACTCAAAGCCAAGTAGATTGAAGACTTCAACATAAAATCAGATACACTAAACATGTTAAAAGTTGGGAGTGTCCTTGAATTCATTGGCACAAGAGACAACTTCCTGAACAAAACAACAACAGCTCAAGCACTAAGACCAATAATTAATAAATGGGACCTCATAAAACTGAAAACCTTCTATAAGCAAAGAACATTGTTAAAAGTAAAATATGGCAGCCTTCAGAATGGGAAATTTTTTTCACCAAATCCATGTCTGACATAAGATTGATATCTGAAATATATAAAGAAAGAATTCAAGAAACCAGATATCAAGAAACCAAATAACCCAATTAAAAATGGACTACAGATCTAAACTGAATTCTTTTCCCCATTTTTATTTATTAATCATTTTATTTGTTTGCATTTCAAATGTTATCCCCCTTCCCAGTCTCCCTTCCACAAACTTACCCTTTCCCCTCCCCTTTGCCTCTAAAGGGCTGGTCCCACACCCATCCACCCACTTCCCTCTCACCACTCTAGCATTCCCCTTCTCTGGGGCATCAAGCCTCCAAAGGACCAAGCTCCTCTGCTCCAACTGATGCCAGATGAGGCAGTCCTCAGTTACATATGTAGCTGGAGCCATGAACCACTCCATGTATACTCTTTGGCTGGTGGCTTAGTCCCTAGGAGTTCTGAAGTGTCTGGTTAATTGATACTGTTGTTCTTCCCATAGGGTTAAAATCCCCTTCAGTTCCTTCAGCCCTTCCCTTAACTCTTCCATTGGGGTCCCCAGACTCAGTCCAATGGTTGGCTGTGAGTATTTGCATCTGTCTTAGTCAGTTACTAGCAGAGCTTCTCAGAGGACAGCCATACCAGGTTCCTGTCTGCAAGCACTTCTTGGTATCAGCAATAGTGTTAGAGTTTGGTGTCTACAGATGGAATGAATCACACTATGAGATGGTCTCTGCATGATCTTTCCTTCAGTCTTTGCTCCGTTTTTGTCCCTATATTGCCTTTGGACAGGGACAATTCTGGGGTAAAAATTTTTAGATGTTCAGTGGCCCTATTCATCCATGACTCCACTGGAGGCCATGTCTGTGTACTAGAGGTGGTCTCTTCGGGTTCTATCTCCCTGATGTTGGGTATTTCAGCTAATGTCATCTCCATTAGATCCTGGAGCATCCCACATCCTTGGCATTTGGGACATTCTAGTGGTTCTCCAAGTTCCCCACCCCTCCATTGCTATTACTTCTATTTATTCTCCTGACCCTCTGGACTTCTCTGCTGTCTCTTCCCATGTCTGGTTAAGCCAAATTCTTAACAGAGGACTCTCTAATGGCTGAGAAGCACTTACAAAAATGTTCAACATCCTTAGTCATCAAGGAAATGCAAATCAAAACAATTCTTAGCTTTCACCCTATACCCATCAGAATAGCTAAGATAAAAAACTCAAGTAACAGCTCATGCTGGAAAGAATGTGAAGTGCAAGAAATGCTCTTCCATTGCTGGTGATTGTACAAATTTGTACATTCACTTTGGAAATTTATCTTAAGGTTTCTCAGAACACTGAGAATAGTTTTATCCCCAAGACTTAGCTATACCAATCCTATGCATATGCCCAAAAGAATCTCCACCATACCATAAGAACACTTGCTCAATTATATTCATAGTAGCTATATTTGTAATAGCCAGAAGCTTGGAAACAATCCCTCAGTTGAAGAATGGATAAAGATAGTGTGGAACATTTACACAATGGAGTATTATTCTGCTATTAAGAACAAGAACATCATGAAATTTGTAGACGGATGGATAAAACTATAAAAGATCATCATGAATGAAGTAACCTATAACTAAAAATGCAAAAAGGTATGAACTCACTTATAAGTGGATGTTTATCATAAAGTACAGGATAACCAGGCTACAAGGTATAGACCCAAAGAAGCTAAGTAACAGGAGAGACCAAGAAAAGACACTTGAATCTCACTGAGAAGGAGAAAACTGGACTTCAGGGGTGGACCAATGGAGGGAACTAGGTGCGAGAGTATTTGAGAATAGGAGCAAGAGAGAGGATGTGAGGGAAGAGAAAGGTAGAAAGTACTGGGAGAGGACAGCTGGAATGGGGTGGTGGACATCTTTAGGATGAGCTAGAAACCTAGACAATGAAAACTTCCAGAAATCTATGAAGGTGACCATAGCTGAGACTCCTAGAAATGGGAAATAAGGAGCATGAATTGGGCATCTCCAGTAACCAAGCAAGACATCCCATGGAGGAATTGAGACAGCAACCCAGCCACAAAATCTTAGGCTTACAATTTGTCTTGCCTATAAGAAGTGCTGGGATAAACTATGGAGCAGAATTTAAGGTAATGCCAACCAATGTCTGGCCCAGATTGAGTCCAATATCATGAGATGGAGCCCATCCCTGACATTATCAATGATATTCTGCTATACTTGCAGAGAGAAGTCTAGCATAACTGCTGTCTGAGAGGCTTGACCCAGCAACTAATGGAAACTGTGCAGAGACCCATGGCCAAACATTAAGTGGAGCTTTGAGAATCTTGTGGGAGATTGGAAGAAAGAACTGGAGGATCCAGGCGAATCAAGGATATAACAGGAAAACCTATAGAATCAACTAATGTGGGCTCATAGGGGCTCATAGAGACTGAACTGCCAATCAGAGAGCCTGCATGGGACAGACCTAGGTGCTCTGTACATATGTGACAATTGTACAACTTCATGTGGGAACAACTTCAAGCAGGAACAAGACCTAGGTGCTCAAGCATGGGACAGACCTAGGTGCTCTGTACATATGTGACAATTGTACAACTTCATGTGGGAACAACTTCAAGCAGGAACAAGGGCTGACTCTAACTGCCTTTTGATCCTGCTTCCTTGCTGGGCTGCCTTGCCTAGCTTCAGTAGAATAAGATGTACTGGCAAGTTGATATGCCAAAGCTTGTTGATGTCTTCAGAGAAAGATATACCCCTTTTATCTGAGGAGAAAGGAATCATTGTAAAGGAGATAAAAAGAAGGAACTGAGAAGTGGGGAGGGAGAGGAAGCTGCAATCAGAATATAAAGTAAGTGAATAACTTAATACAAAAAAAAAGAACTACCTAAATAAACCCAAGAACACAAAATTTAAAAGAAAAATCATAAACTTTACCAAATAACTCATGAAATTTAAAGAAAACACGAACAAACATTTGACTGAGCTTTAAGAGGAAAGTGATGAGCGGTTGAGTAATTTCCAGAAAAATGACAAATACACGGATGAATGAAAGGATGGGGATTATTCAGTATTTGAAAGCTGAGTTCAATAAAGAGATAACATATTGAAGAGAACACAAACTGAATTGAGGATGAAATTGAAAAACCTCAGTGTCTAAGTTCGAAAATTCAGAGGAAACCCTGACTAATAAAACAAATCAAACAGGAGATAAAGTATTGGGGCAAAAGATAATGCAAAAGACCTAAATGAAATAATCAAAGACTACAAAATCTACAGAAAGTGAACATACAGGAAATCCATAAGTCACCAAATATTTTAATTATAGGCTTAGATGAGGGAAAAGAATCACAGGTCAATGACAAAGACATGATTATAGAAGAAAACTTCCCCAAACTAAGGAAAGCATGCCCATGTAGATGCAAGAAGCATACAAAACCCCAACTAGACAAGACCAGAAATGAAATACCTCCATGGCATATCTTAGTTAAAACACTAAATATATACAACAAAGAAATAATACTAAAAGTAGTAAGAAGAACACACACACTACATCACATGTAAAGGAAAACCCTTCAGAATAACAGCTAATTTTTCATTGAAATTTTTTAATATCAGCAGAACCTACAACAAAACACAAGTTCTAAAATAACAGAATCATCAACCCAGACTACTATACCCAGCAAAACTATCATATGTGATTGAAGGAAAAAGAAAAACTTTCCAGGATACAAACAGCTTTTTAAACAATCAAACAAAAAACCCTAAAGAATATTGTAAGCAAAACTCAAATTAAAGAGAGGAATAAGCACAACCAAAACTCTAGAAAGAAAATAATAGTTATAATGTATTGAAATTGAAAACACAACGAGGATCACAAGGTGAGAAAAAAGAGACTAAAATCTCCACACATCTTTTAAAAATTCTGAGTATTAATGACCTCAAATTTCCAAAAGTCATAGACTAGCTGAATGAATTAAGAAACAAAATTATAATATTGTCTACAAGAAACTCATCTTAACTTTAATCACCAGCTTAAAGTAAAAGGATTAGGCAGAATGTATCTCAGGTAAATAGGATCAGGAAATAAGCTGTCTGTGTCATCCCAATAAACTTCAAATTGAAACTAATCAAAAGAGACAATAAAAAACAAACTAATAAAGGGATTTACCAATTTATTTAAAAGTTAAATTCTGCTGCAGGAGTAAAGTCCCTTGAAATTTCCAACTGTTGGAAAAGCTGGAAGAAGGCTAGAAAGGATTAGGTGAAGGCACTGTAAACTGGAATCTGAAGGGTGACAAAGACATGAAACAAGATAGACAGGTATCCTACTATCTTGGGCCTCCACGAACAATTTATGAAAACCGAATATACAGCCTGAAAATTGAATGTGGGCCTAAGCACACAGAAGCACCCCCATCTGTAAGATTTGAAACCAAAGTCTATTAAAATGAGTGGTGTGCACAATTCAAACAGATGGTTGATCCAAGAACCACGGCAGTGCTGGCAAAATGGCAGAATTCCCACAGAATCAAAGTCATCCTGCAGGTACTTCGGCACTTGATGTCAAAGTCATCCTGGAGGTACTTCGGCACTTGATGTCAAAAGAGAACATGAAGCTGCCACAGCCGCCAGAAGGACAGTGTTACAGCAATTAGTCACCAAGGCCCAGGCATCCCCTCCCCATTCAGCCCAAGTCTTCATTTTCCACAATAGTGAATTTTCTAGATACATCTGTAGCCCTCAAAGTACTGGAGAGGAAGCCCCGCTCAGACTTCATCCTGAAACACTGTTCTGATACTAACTTCTTGTCCATTTGAAATATAAGTTGTGCTGTGTAATATTATTTGTCAAGTGTACTCGCTGTTTGCCTGGTTGAACTTGGATGAAGAAGGTATGTTAAAATCAGTTTCCTTTGGGAGTGGTGAGCACAGCTAATGCAACTGTCACACAATCACCTACTGCTGGCCCTTGTTCTGAGTCTGCCTTTGCCTGTCCTCCCTCTGCCATAGTTATACGGTAGCCCTTAGAATAGATGGGAAGACTTCAGATTAGCAGTCTTGGGACTGATTACTGCTGGACTTGGGCGGTGTTTCAGCTGCGCCCCTGCTTTCTTGTCTTAAATGATGTCCCTCTAATCCGTGGTTCCCACTCCTCTTCCTTGGCCAAAGCTTAGATTGTAAATGTCCCCTCCCTCTGAAATTGGCCACAGGTGAGGAATTCAGGGCTTCCCATGTCCCCACTTTATCAAGGGGTGCTGCTTTCCCCCTCCTCAACTAACTTGTTGCCCATCACCACCCAACATTTACTGTGGCCATAAGCCATCAGATGAGGTTGAAAGAACTTCGCCTACCTCACTTAGCTCAGAACCACACCTGTTCACTTGCCACCATCCTGGAAAGAGAGTGCCAGGTCCTCGGCCCTGCTGCTACCATCAGTCTGAGAGCTTTGAGCTCAGAGGTGAACAGAACAGTCACTGGGAGACTCAGACATGCCAGCATTCAGGGTCCTTGGTCCCTAGAGAAAGGCCTAGAGAAAGGCCATGAGGATAGCCCTAAGTGCACATGGTTTTGAATTGGTTCCTTCTCCTATAATTGCTTTGCTTTTATTCACTGAAGAAATTTGAAAAGGATTCTCAAGTAATCCTGGCCACTCATTGGGTCCGATATCCAGCTTGACAGCTGGAGCATGAGGTTCTGACCCTGAGGACTCATGTGTCATTGTTGCTCTTCAGACTCTTGGCAGGGACTGGGAGGAGCTCTGTGTCACCATATTAGCAGATCAGTGGGCCTGGCGTGCTGGCTTGTTGACATGTTCCCCACTCTGTTCGGGACCACTAAATGTTGAAATGTGGATGCATATCGAAATAAAGGCAATTCATTATGTTCAAAAAAATACTAAACTTATATGCATCAAACTCTGTACACCCACATTCATAAAAGAAAAACAAAACATAAAACACTATAATGGAATGAAAAACATAAACTCACACAAACCCAATTAATAGTAGATAATGTTAACACCCCACATTCTTCAATGGGTAAGTCATCTGGACCAATAACAGACAAATCTCAGAATTAAATGGTATCTTACATCAAATGAACCTAACAATATCAACATCATCTTCCACCCAAGCACTTAACAATATTCATTCTACTCAGCACCATGTGTTAGCTGCTCTAAAATAGATTATGAGCCATGACACAAGCTAGAATCATGGAATAAGAGGAAATAACTGAGAAAATGTTCCCACCAGATTAGCCTTTGGGCATTTCCTTCATTGTTGATTGATATGGAGACCAACTGGATACTTACCTACAATGTCTGTAATTAAAGCTGAGTACCAAGGGTATGTCTGTATTTCTGCCAGATCATAATGTAATTCCAGCCCAATCACATAAGGCTAGAAGCTCTTTGAATGTGATTCTTTGCCAGAGTAACCATGGTGCTGGGTTAAAATTCCTCCACAATGCTGGAATTGTTAGCTGGGATAATAAGACAATAAATGGTACACAAATAAGAATTGAAAAGTAATATTATCATTATTTCCAGATAATATGTTATACATAGGATATTTCAGAAGTTCTACCAGAAAATTTTCTAGAAACAATGAACAATTACTGCAAAGTGACAAAGTACAAAATCAACTTATAAAGATCAGTAACCTTTCTATGAACCAACAATATACACTATTCAGCTATTTAAAATGAGGGCACCATGAATTTTCCAGACAAAAGGATAGAACTAGAAATATGATCCTAAGTGAGGTAACCCAGACCCAAAAGGACATACATGGGATGTACTCACTGATAAGTAAATATTAGTCCAAAAGTACAGAATACTCAGGGTACAAACCACAGAACATAAGAAGTTTAACAAGAAGGAAGGCCCAAATGAGGATGCCTCAATCCCACTTAGATGGGAGATCAAAATAATCATGGGAGGCAGAGGGAGGGAGAGAGGGACCTGGGGAGGGGAGAGAAAAGGGAAAGGGGCATTGGACTGAAGTCAGGGACCCCTATGGAGGAATTAGGGGAAGAATTGAAGGAGCTGAAGGGAAGGCCACCCTATAAGTAGACCAGCAGTCTCAATTACCTCTACCTCCACCAACCAGGTACAGATATAGCAGAGGACCAGCTGGTCTGGCTTCAGTGGGAGATGAGCCTAATCCTGGAGAGACTTGAGGCCCCAGGGAAGGAAGATGCCAGGAGGCAGAGGGAGGAGGAAAGTACCCTCTTGGAGGCAAGGGGCAGGGAGAATAGAATGAGGAACTGTGGGGGATGGGAGGGACAACAGCTGGAATATGAATAAATAAAATAAAGTATTAAAAAGAAAAGAAAAGAAATGAGCCAGAGATCTAAAAAGAGTTCTCAATAGAAGAAATAAAATGCCTTTAAAATACCTTAAAAAGAGATCAAGGACAAGGAAAGTAGGGAAATAAAAATTAAGAAATCTTTGAGATTTCATCTCACTTATCAGAATGTCAAAGAGTTTTTTAAAAACTAAGAAATTTTGGCAATATTGTGAGGAAAGTGTTGGTGCCAATTCACACTAGTGCACACACTCAAGTAAACAACATGGACCCCACCCCAAACTAAAAAGAAATCCAACACCTGTGCCAGGAATACTACTTTCTGGCATATGCCCAAAGGAGTTGACACTCTGCTTGCTGAGCTATGTTCCTTGCTGCACTATTCATAACAACCTAAATGTGCTTCTACAGATGACTAGATAATGAAAAGGTGGTATATTATTTAGTTGTAATGAAAAATGAAATCATGAAATTTACAGGTAAATGAGTGAGGTAACCCACACCCAGAAAGACAAATATTACCTATTTTTTTATTTCATCTGAAGATCCTAGCTAAAAACTTCTGATGTGACTATACAACATGGAATAAACACAGAAACTAGAAAATTATAAAGGGATCATGGTAGGGGCTTGGGAGAGTTAATAGTGGGATATAGGTAATATGAAGTGGAAAATGGAAAAATGGGGAGGTCTCTCATTTTATCTCAATACAAAAGGAGATAGAGGGAGGGGCTACAAATAACACCAATGTTTTTTGATAAAACCTCAATGGGATCTTATATTTTATATTTATCTAAAATAACAAAATCTCTCATTTTACACACACACACACCAAACACATAAGTTACATCATTAGCGTTGACAATACTAACAATGAGAAGCACAGACTAACAAAATTCTAGGACATGATATGAGAAATCGTTTAAAAGGTTGGTCAGAGTAGTTCAAAGTGTCTCCCTGAAACAACATAGATCATGGTGGCTGCCTTTGGCTGCATTTCAAGGGTGGAACCACTATTGCTGAAGACACCATATACATAAGACAAGGAGTATGGATTACTACTGTCGCTGGCTCTGACCTGAAAGCCTCTTTCCTGTTGCCCAGCTTTCATGGTACCAGAAACTACTACGCAAGCTGCCAAGGGTAGGAAGCAGTTAATATTCCTGTCTACATGTGACACTTATAAACTATAACAATAGCCATCATGGCTTGGTTGCCATAAAGCTACAATAAGTGACATTCACAGGTTGGTAGTAACCAACAACTGCCCAACTGAGTTAAGGCCCAGTCAACAGGAAAGAATGCCTGGGCCTGGAAACCTAGCCAACAACCCAGGGCTAGTAAGGTCATGGATCTTAAAAGAGAATCCGGTACCACGACTGCCCGTTTGCTAGGCCACCATAATTCTAGCTCTATTTTAAATCTTATTTGTGTCTCCACAGATAAGTGCAGCTCTCACTCCCCATCAAAAAAGCTTCTCTTTATGACAAGAGACTATCACAGGAAACAACAACTGGACACAATGCAAAGATCATTGACTCCTGGTGAGTCCAGCCTCAATGGACATAACTAAATCACATCCTCTGAATCTTTGGCTCAAAGTATATCTCAGAAGAGGGGGATGGAAAGACTAAAAACCCACAAGATCAAGAACTCTGTTATGAAACAGTTTGTCAGAGAAATAGCTAAATAAACATGATCTGAACAATCCTAATATCAATAGACATGCTAATATCAAAGAGGAAATTTATCAGTCACACCCCTCAACAAGGAATTACAGGCAACTGATACAGGGAGAGACAGCCTCTGCCAGATATGAGCCCCTAATTGGTTGCCTAATACAAATAATTCATCTCTGAAACCATGTACATACAAACAACAAAAACAGAAAATGGTAATATTTTATATTTGTGCATATATACACATGTGCAACAGTAACAGGGAAGAAAACGTTAAATCAATCTGAGGTGGGTCACATATAAATAGTTGGAGTGAACAGACTCAGAAAGAAGTGATATAATTATATTTTAATTTAAAATGTATAAAAATTAAAAATGAAAATAATAGAAGCAAGGAAATGGAAAGAAAAAAATGAAACAAAAACGTATTCACATGGAAGACATAAAGTAAAGCACTGTGACCGCAATAGTTTCTAATCTCAGGTTCACTAATGCATTTCTGAGTGTGTCACTAAAGATAAAATACATAATTTATGTTTATAACTATTTATATGTGAGAAAGGTAGTAATAATAATTGTATTCCCCCAGTTTTGTTCCTATTACAGATATCAATAATATCTGTAATATCAAGTGATATCATTGGTTAAAACATTGAAATCTGAGCTAGTATTCGTTGGACCTGAGTAATTCCTCAACATGGTCTGACCAAGTTTCAGATATAACAATGTTTAATAGGTAAAAGAAAACTCACAAGAATAATGGTTATCCAGAGCTCCACAAATTATCTATCTGCTTGGCTTGCATATCTATTCAAAGCCAAACTCCCCTCCTTTGTTCACTCTTTACATTGCTCCATCTTGATCTTGAATCAACCTCTGCCATCCTGGGTAGCCCCCAAATTGCTACCTGTTGTTTGCCCTCTAAACAGCTCCTCTGGCCTCCATTACACATATGACATTTGCCAGATGATGCTGGCATGATCTGATGCCCCAAGTTTGGTTAATGAAGCCTACACAACACGTCCTGAGACACTAGGATGTTTTTCTTTCAAATGTGTTCAAACCATATATAGCTTTGGTGATTTTTAAAGTTCAAGACCAAAAGTTCTTTTCTATAAATGATATTAAACTTAACTATCTGTTTCTTCTCTCTTTATGCTACTCTGGTTCTGGGCATTTTGTGCCACATTTATTCCCCAGATAGGTAATTCTATATATTTATACAATTCTCTTTGAATTTGAATTTAAAAATGTATTTTGCTTACAATTTTCTTTGTCATATTTAATCTCTCATTATAACAGTTGTGAATTTTATCAACTTAAATACTCATTGCACCTGACACTCTTCCCAAGCCTTATTAACTATCTGTAATAAGGAAGGTGCTGCTGTCATCCTGCTACTACAGCTAAACAAATTGAGGCACAATTAGTTAACTAACCTGCCAAACACCACACTGCAGTAAATAGTAGAGATAGTATTCAAACATGGGCCATGTTGCTTTGAAATTTTAAGTTTTGTAAACATTACATTGCACAGACAGAAAAATGTAACCAAAATTATGCAGATAGCTAAAATTTTTCAATGACCAAAAAATAGTTAACTCCACGAGAAGACAGGTAACAAACATTTTTTAAAAAGCAATATATATTTGAAATAATATATTAGCATACAAAATGTTCCTATCAAACAGTGAAAAACAAATTTTTCTGTATTCATTTTACAACCAGAGAAAGGGCATTCACCAAGCAGGTGGATAAAAATACAAAGATTATATATTAAGGGTTAAGATAATTATTAATATCATTCAGGAAGTATATGAATTGCCCTCTAGGATCTCTGGATTCCAGTGTTAACTTTGCTAAAATGTTTATGTGTTCACCCAGTTCAAATCTATTATACTCATTCAGCTGTAAAGGGCTCAGACACAGATCCGGTCTCAGTGCCTTTATGAGTCATTTGTTACAACTTCTTATGCACAAACCTAGATTCCTAAATATTGCCTAGTAACAAAGGTTACTAGGGATGTGTCTCCAAGCAATACACCCCTAGGAAACTCAAAACTTCTATTGTTGGTATTATTGTCGGTTTTTTATCACATGATCTTCAGCTTCCCAGTTAGTCTTGTGCACACCTAAGGACCAGAGGCTGTCAACAAATTGACAGTGATGACTTTTCAAAGGCCTGTAAACCTTGAGGCTACTGTTTCCATACTTGTCGTTGCTATCCTGGGCACGCTCTCCCAGTCTTTCCCAGAACTCTAGTGTCATTGCATCTGACAACAGTCAGAGCTCCTGGTTGTGAAGCTCAGACCTTCCCAGAATGTAGCCTGGGGCATCAGAAGGATCTGGCACTCTTCAAAGCACTCGGTTGCTTTTCCAGACTTCTCACTTCTTCCCGGTACTGCTTACAGCAATAAAGGGAAGTCATTGCCCCTAAATATTCGCTGAGACTGAGAATGACAGAATGGTACACTGGATGCTGGGAGAGGGGGTCTTTAGCTACGCCTAGATCAATGTAAATCAGAGAAACAGCTTCATCTGTGCCATGAAGCTCATTTGTTAGTCTTAAATGCAACCTAGAGCAAAGATACCTCAGACGTGGAACTGCTAAGTTTTCTGACATGTGGACTCTTTTTTTCTCTTCAAAAATGAAAGAATTGCTTGCCCTTGACATTTTTATCTCTTGTCCACTGACCACCCATCTCTTTGCATAAGTACTCAATTGATGCAACAATGAATTGACACTTACTGCTGGAGTTTTTCTTCCTTTTATATGAAGTATATATAACTAGTTCTTCATGTAAAATTAGAAGAACAGAAAATAAAGCCTTTGCCTTCTGGCTTATGTGATCCAAGAGGCAGTAGTAATTGTCTAACTGCTCCGTGTTGGTGAGTACAGCTGGAATTACTCACACCTGCTCTCGGTTTCCTCATCCTTACCTTCTGTCCCATCCTCATGGATAGTCAGGGTGCTTCTGGCCACTAGAAATTCATGTGGATTGATCTTTTGGTCCTTTGAGAATCAATTTATCTACAACTATCTCTAATTTCCAATTTCATCAGAACTCATCCAGCCATAGTGGACTGCTCTGTGCAGATGAACACCAGGTTTGGTAAAGCTGACATGAGCTGGTGTGTGTCTGTCAGACACACCTGACATGCTCTGATGACTTTTCTTATTTTAAATATCAGATTTTCAGAATAATCTATTAAAAGATCTGCCTCCCTATTTATGCTGCAAACAGCATCATTGCTGACACCTTTCCAGGCAATGGTTCTTCCCAGTGCTCTTTTAGCAAGTACCCCTTCAAGCAAAGCACTTTTGACTGTAACACCTAACACATAACTGCACTCATTAAATTAAAAGGATACCTGTGATGCTTTTTTTTCTTCTTCGTTTCTTACAAAATGCTTTAATAGATTGAATTAAATTATCTGTGTCTGAGAGAAGGCAATTCTCTCCTGTTGGATTAGACCACTTTAATAAAAACCAACTTTCATTCTATATAGTGTCCTTTTAACATCCAATTAACAAACTCAAAACATCAAAATTCTTCTTGCCATTAACCAATAACAATTGCTTTCTCAAAATTCAACCCAATTCACGGATTTACCTGTGTATTTCTATACTTTTCTTAGATCTCATTTGAATTAGTACCAGAATTCATAAATGGTTGTTCTCTGAAACTCTCTATTATTTACTGGTGTCTCTTCTCAGCAGCCTCCTGCAGCCTGTCAGAGTACAGAATTGAACTCCACCAATTAGCGTGGGTGAAACAGACCAGTGCTCCCAAGGAAAAATTAATAAGCTTGGTTTCTCCTTTCTATTACCTTTTGGTTAGAATTTCACAGGACTTAAATGCAGCAGCTTCTAAAGGGGTTCAGATCCTTTCTTATGAGCACAGGTGAGGGCGGAAGCAACACTCTAATCAAATTTTATGCCATTGGCCATCAGTGGGTTTTTTGCATTTGGTCTGGACTGTTTGCTTACCTTTAGTGTCAGACTGTGAATAAAAGTGGCTAATAAAGCATAAAAGCCTTTGTGCTGTAACATTGTTTCTACCTGCTCTGCATAGTGCCCTGGAGAGTCCCTGAGAATGATGTAATTAATAGAAATAAGCCTTGGTACAGGGAGAAGAAAGAGGACAAGTTTACTTCTGCGTATAAGTAACTTAAGTACAGCTTAATTCCAGTGCACACTGGACCATTAAAAACCTTTCTATAGGCAGAGGTAATGGAGTCAAGATTTAGAAGTAAAGGAAAAGCAAAAAATAAATGACATTTTGTGTGGCTTAACTAGTATTCCTCTCTAATGCTTCTCTGCCCAAATATTTTCATCTGTCACCTGTTAGAGTCGTTTCACTAACATCAGAGTGTTATGCAAGGAAATACATTTGATTTAAAAATCATGGAACATATCCTTGGTAAAGGAGGGAGTGAAATCATAATGAAAGTGAGAAAACTCTACTGCATTGTCATTACATCAGTGGGACTGTCCACTGAGGGTGTGCAGTGAACAGGGACCTTGCCATATATCCCACCAGAACTGTCCACTGCCACATGATGCTTTTCCCATTGCCATGAACATTTGCAGACAAAGAAACTGAAGTTGGATAAGGATAAAGAGCTTGCTGAGATCACAGCACTGTAAACTGACAAGGCCAGGAATTAACTCCAAAGGCATACAACCAATCACAGATCCTTATTTTCTTGGTTACATCTAAGCCAAAGAGGATTTTCAAAAATAAATGGTGTACCAAAAAGTATTTCTTCTTCCAGCAGAAATATTTATTGCAGCCCTTCATGTTTTGTTTTCAAAACCCATAGAATTTACTGTAGAACAGGTTGTACTCCACCATCTCTACATCACACTGACCGTGAATTCACCCCATAATCCCTTCTTATGGCACCCTGTCTTCTGTCTACTTCCATCTTTTCTTGCAAAAACAGTAAAATCTACTACTTTAAAGGATTGTTAAAAGAATTCAGCATGTCTGGCATGATGATTCGAAGGTTGCCAAGATTGACAACCTAAGTTGTATCCACAGTCATAACATGGTAGTAGAAAAGAAACAATTCCTACATACAGTCCTCTGGACTCCGTGTGTGCACTGTGGCACATGTACACACACACACACACACACACACACACACACACACACACACTAAGTAAATAATAAATAAATAAATACCTGTAATAAAAATTAAAAAGTGTTCATTATCCTTACTCATCAGCAAAATGTAAATTAAAACCATTTTGAGAAAAACCACCTATGACAGTCAGAATGGTCATCATAAGATAAAAGAAAACAGCAAATGTTAACAAGAATGAGGAGGGGGAAGCTTATTCACTGTGGGAGAAAATGCAACTTTTACAGCCATTATGGTTGTCTTTCGAAACATTAAAACAAGAATAATTATATCACCCAGAAAATACCTCTCCTGGGCATACCCAAAGGATGCTATGTCCTACCAGAGGGATATTTGTATAAACATATTCACGGCTGCATTACTCACAATACCGAGAAAGTGCACATAACAGATGAATGGATAATAAAAATGTGGGACATACACACATGGGTGAGTTTTATTTAGCTGTAAAGAAAACTAAAATTTTGAAATGTACAGGAAAATGGAAGATCCAGGAAAGTATGTTAAGTGAGATAACTCAGAAAGATACAATTCATGTGCTTTATCTCATATGTGGACCCACGTTTATGAAGTTAATGAAGTGTGTGTCTGGGTGTCTGTATGTGTGTGTGTGAAAGAGACAGAGGAGTGGGAGGGGGAGATGGAAAGAGGGAGAGGGAGAGAGACAGAAACAGAGACAGAGAGGATATAGACTATGAAACTGGAAAGGAAACCACACAGGATGGGAAATGAAGGTGGTGAGGAAGGCAGAGGACAATAGGACACATGCAAGATAAGAGCAGAAAGAAGGGTGGAAGGGTGTGGAGTAACAAGTGTGTGGAGGAGAAGAGATGGGAAGGAGACATGGCACAAAAAACATTCTTGAAAACACAATAATGAAATCTAATGCGGTGTAAGCTAATAGCTAATTATTTTCTAATTTAAAAATGGGGGAATGATTATGAACTTGATAAATGACTCTTTGCTCTCTTCAGAAAGCATAAAAACCATTGGGCAGCAATATTCCTCAGAAAACAATCTTTCTCAATTCCTTTTAGCAAATCTCTCTCCCTCTCTCCCTTTATTCACTTGTCTGTCACACTCTGACTCTTGCCCCTCCCTTTTTCTCATGAAATGACCCCCAAGACCATAAGTGTGACGCACGTATTAAAGGGATCTTTATTCTATTCACTTTCTGGTTACCATCATTGTTTGGTTGTATCTTTGATTTTAAAATTACATTATTGGGATAAATTTTCATCTGGATTAAGGTGCCCAGAAATGTTCAATGTGTGCAACGGTCCTTTCTGGGAACACATTTTATCTGCAGTTTGTGGCAACCACATTCGCTTTTACTCAATTGTTATTTTCACTTTAGTATTTATTGTTAGTATTACTATTTTTGTTCAAATTTGAAAGAGGGTGGAGAAGTTAGTAGAAAATGCTATAAAGAAAGAGTGCAGTTACATGATGGACGATTGGAGTATTGGGAACACACTCTATTAGGTAGGCTACCAGTTCCAGGTATGTCACTTGCTCAGGGAACATAGAGTGATTTCAGATGCCAGGAAGCTGATTTGGTAAATAAATTCATTCATGCTGAAGAGTGATTGAACTTTCAAATGTATCATTAGTTGGAAAAATGTCCTTCTATTCTCAACATCCAGCTTTTTTTAATTTCATAAATAGTATTAAAATTGTAAAAACGTACTTATCCTAATGGAAGTATAGGAACATGGTTCTACCTTTTCCTTTAGTTTTTGGAGAATTTTATACATGAGGATTGTATTTTCCTTATCTCCACTCCTTCCTCTTCTTTCTCCAGCTCTTCTTGTGTCTTCTTAACTCCCTCTTATAAATTAATGACCTCTTAAATTATTATTTATGCATATTTGTGTATATCATGCATACCTAACAAGACTCAAAAATATGTTTCCTTATGGCTTTTTCCAGCATGATTAAGGTTACTTGTCTCCACTTCCTTCCTCTTTTCTTCATATTATTCTGCTTCTCCTCTCCCCAGCTAAAGCTCTGGCACCATTTTTCTCATTTCCTCCTCTGTAGCACCTGTGTCCTGTTACCTTTCTTTCAGGAGTTCTTTCTCCATCCTACCTCATCACCACCACCCCATGATCCCTCTCTACTTTCCTAACTTCTGTAATTACTTCAGATTATATACTCATATCTAAGCAATAGGATCAAAGAGTCACAAATCAAGAACAAACTTACAGTATTTGTCATTCTAGGTCACAGGTATTCCACGTAGTCTTTTTAGACTCCATCTATTCACCTGCAAATACCATGATTCCATTGTTCTTAACAACTAAATAGAATTCTATTGTCCATGTATGCCCCATTATCCAAATAATTATAAATGAACATTTAGGTTGTATCCATTTCCTAGATGCTATGAGTAAAGAAGCAATGGACACAGCTAAGCAAGTATCTGGAGTAGAATCCTTTGGGTATATGCCAAGGAGTGATATAGTTGGGCCATAAGTTTAATTTAGTGCTTGGAAAATTCTCTATACTGATTTCCAGAGTGTCTTCACTAATTTGAAGTCCCAACAATGAATAATAGGTCTCCTTTACCCACTATTCACACCAGCATTTGTTGTCAGTTGCTTTATTGATATTCACCATTGTGACTGGGATAAGACGAAATCTCACATTATTTTTAATTTGTATTTCCCCAATAGCTAAACATACTGAACACTTTTAACGATGTTTCTTGACTATTTTTGTTGATTCTTTTGACAATTCTCTGATCAGACCTAGAGACCACTTTTAATTGGTTGGTTTCCTTGACTCTGTTTTTTGAGTTCTAAGTGTGTTAGTATACGATTCCTCTATCTGATATATAGCTGACAGAGATGATAGAGATTCTCTCCCACTCTGTGAATTCCCTCTTCTCTCCATCAGTTGCTACTTTGCTACACATTTTTGGTTTTATGAAACCCCACTTGTATATTTTTGGCCTTAATTACTGAACAAATATAGTTCTATTCAAGAACTCTATTTCTATATCTCTGTTTTATAGGATACTGCTTCAGTTTTCTTCCAGAAGATTTGATGTTTCAGATTTTACAGTTATCTCTTTGGAGTTGATTTTGTGCAAGATGAAAATACATAATTTCTCTATTAAATTCATTTCTAATTTCATTCTTTTACATATGGATATCCAATTTCCCCAGCACCACTTAGTGAAGATGCTGTCTTTTCTCCAGCATCTATTTTTGGGGTCACTCCATTGCTATGGTTGAAGTGGAAATTTCTGATTATGTCTTGTGATGCAGACTCATGTGATGTTTTGCTGAAGCAGACTTTTTAAAATTGGATGTTCATTTACATTTCAAATGTTATCCCCTTTCCAGGTCCCCCCCACCACGAAACATCTTATCCCATCACCCCTCCACTGTTTCTACGAGGGTGTTCCCTCACCCACCCACCTACCCACTCCCGCCTACCCGCCCTTGAATTCCCCTACCCTGGGGCATCAAGCCTTCACAGGTCCAAGGGCCTCTCCTCCCATTGAGGCCTGACAAGGCCATCCTCTGCCACATGTGCAGCTGGAGCCATGGGTCCCTCCATGTGTACTCCTTGGTTGGTGGTTTAGTCCCTGGGAGCTCTGGGGGGTCTGGTTGATTGATATTATTGTTCTTCCTATGGGGTTGCAAACCCCTGCTGAAGCAGACTTATGTGATGTTTTGCTGAAGCAATACCTGTGAGAGGACATGTGATATTTAGAGAGTATAAGTAGGACTCAACAAACAGTATCAGGGTGCTTGCATAGCTAACCTTGCAATAAAGTCAATACAGCTTTTTCTCAGTAAATTAGAAACCTATCTACTACAAGACCCAGCTATACTACTCTTGTGCATATACACAAAGGATGTTCCATCCACAGGGAAACTTGCTCAAATATGTTCATAACTTCTTTATCCATAGTAGCCAGAAACGGGAGACAACCTTGATGCTCCTCAACTAAAGAAGAAATACAGAAATTGTTGTTCATTTACACAATGGAGTATTATTCAGCTGCTTTTGTTGTTGTTGTTAAAACCTTATATTTCAGAGAAACCTGAATATTAGACTAGAACAGGTGACCATTATTCAATTTGTTATTCCCCTTTGTCTTCATATAGTCTAGCTCTTTTTTTTTCTTTTATTGGGTATTTCTTTATTTACATTTCAAATATTATCCCCTTTCCAAATTCCCCTCTGGAGACTCACTATCCCATCCCACTCCTGCTGCTTCTATGAGGGTGCTGACCCACCCACTCCCACCTTCCTGCCCTGGCATTCCCCTATACTAGGGCATTGAACCTTCACAAGACCAAGGGCCTCTCCTCCCATTGATGTCCAACAAGCCCTTCCTCTGCTACATAAAAGGCTGAAGCCATGGGTCCCTCCATGTGTACTCTCTGGTTGGTAGTTTAGTTCCTGGGAGATCTTGGGGGGCGTGGTCTGGTTGGTTGATATTGTTGTTCTTCCTATGGGGTTACAAACCCTTTTATCTCCATTAGTCCTTTCTCTAACTCCTCCATTAGGAACCCATGCTCAGTCCAACTGTAATCTGTGAGCATCTACCTCTGTATGTGTCAGGCTCTGGCAGAGCCTCTCAGTAGACAGCTATATCAGGCTCCTGTCAGCAAGCATGTCTTGGCATCCACAATAGTGTCTGGGTTTGGTGACTGCATATGGGATGGATCCCCAGGTTGGGCAGTCTCTGGCTGGCCTTTCCTTCAGTCTCTGCTTTACACTTTGTCCCATATTTCCTCCTGTGAGTATTTTGTTCGCCCTTCTAAGAAGGACTGAAGCATCCACACTTTGGTCTTCCTTCCTCTTGAGTTTCATGAATTGTATCTTGGGTATTCAGAGCTTTTGGGCTAATATCCATATATCAGTGAGTGCATACCATGTGTTTTCTTTTATTACCTCACTCAGGATGATATTTTCAAGTTCTATCCATTTGCTTGTGAAATTCATGAAGTTATCATTTGAGGGTTTTTTTTATTGGATGTTTTATTTGTTTACAATATAGATATCATTCCCTTTTCCCATTTCCCCGCCCTAGAACTCCCATCCCATTCCCCCTCCTCCTTTATGCTTTTATACCATTTTGATTACATGCATGTATTAAGGTCAGTTCTAGGTTGAGGGTCTCGCAATATAATAGACACAAATAGTCAAAGAACAAATAGTCAAAAAATAAATAAAAAGCAAGGCATTAAACCCAATTACGTGAACACTACTGTGATCACTGTTTCTAAGGGCTTATCAGGATGACTAAAGTATCTGAGCCTATTTCCCTGTCCTAGCCCAAGGTCATTTTCGTGTCTGAAGCCTACTTCCTTGCTCTAGTCTAACATTTAGATTCCTGTCTGAAATTATTTCTTTGTTTTACCCTAAGATTCAGGTTCCTGACTGAGTTACTTCTTTGTTCTAGTCTAAGATTGAGATTCTTACCTGAGATTACTTCTTTGTTCTAGCCTAATATCAGATTCCTGCCTGAAGCCTACTTCCTTGTCTTTGGTAAATGTCATATTCCTGCCAAGCAGCCCATTTCCTTGGCCCACATCAGATTCTTACCAAGCAGCCCCAAAGGCTCTCTGCCTCTCCCCCTTTTTTATTTCATTAACAAGACTGAACCTGTTTTAGGTTGTTCTGACAAGAATGTCTTCCTTACCCGTTGTGGAATATGCAATATCCATCCATTGGTTGTGAATTTCATGAGGTCATTGTTTTTAATGGCAGAATAGTACTCCATTGTGTAAATGTACCACATGTTCTGTATGCATTCCTTTGTTGAGGGACATCTGGGTTCTTTCCAGCTTCTGGCTATTATAAATATGGCTGCACTGAACATAGTGGAGCAAGTGTTCTTACCACATGTTGGAGCATCTTCTGGGTATATTTCCAAGGATAGTATGGCTAGGTCCTCAGCTATATGTCCAATTTTCTGAGGAACCATCAGACTGATTTCCAGAGTGGTTGTACCAGCTTGCAATCCCACACAAAACAGGCCTCAAAAGATACTCAGCTTTTTTTTTAAAAGTGACATAAAATTTGCAGACAAATGGATGGACTAGAAAAAAGTCATCCTGTAAGAGGTGACCCTTACAGGGTACTAGCGGAGGAAAGGAGCTGCGACTACCCGCCCAGAGGCCACCGAGCCAGCGATGCCTGACGCCTGAGCTAGTCGAGCCACCATCGCAGTGCCCCCATTGGTGGCTGCCAAGGACAGTCACGAGGACCATGATACTTCCACAGAGAATGCAGATGAGTCCAACCACGACCCCCAGTTTGACCCAGTAGTTTCTCTTCCTGAGCAAGAAATTAAAACTCTGGAGGAAGATGAAGAGGAACTTTTTAAGATGCGTGCAAAGCTGTTCCGGTTTGTTTCAGAGAATGATCTCCCAGAATGGAAGGAGCGAGGCACTGGAGATGTCAAGCTTCTGAAGCATAAGGAGAAAGGAACCATCCGCCTTCTCATGAGGAGAGACAAAACCTTGAAGATATGCGCTAACCACTATATCACACCGATGATGGAGCTGAAGCCGAATGCTGGCAGTGACCGCGCCTGGGTCTGGAATACCCACGCCAACTTTGCTGACGAGTGCCCCAAGCCTGAGCTGCTCGCTATCCGCTTCCTAAATGCTGAGAATGCACAAAAGTTCAAAACAAAGTTTGAAGAATGCAGGAAAGAAATTGAAGAGAGAGAAAAGAAAGGACCAGGCAAAAATAATAATGCTGAGAAGGTGGCTGAGAAGCTGGAAGCCCTTTCTGTGAAGGAGGCCAGAGACGAGGCTGAAGAGAAGTCTGAAGAGAAGCAATGAGTCACTCTTTTCTTTTCCTTTTCTTTTTAAAAAAATTTGCCCTACCCTGTAAGGTTTGTTTTTATTCTGTTTTGTTTTTACAAGGAACTTTATAAAGAACTGAATTCAAAAAAAAAAAAAAAAAAAAGAATAGATTTTGCAGATGAACTGTGGGCAGGTAGGGACGGAAACAGGAGGTGTCAGGTGGATCAAGGGTAGAGGGAGAGTACTGGGAGAGATGACTGGAATTAGGGGGCATTTGGGCATTGGGTGATGTAGAAACCTAGTACACTGGAATTTCCCTGGAATATATATATAAATGACTCTAGGGAAGACTTCTAGAAATGGGTGATAACCAGTCAGACTTATGGTGGTAGGATTGAAGCATCAACCTTGCCACAAAACTTTGAACCTACAATTTGTCCTGCCTGTAATATGTCAATACATCTGGAAAACGGTGGTGCAGAACTTGTGGGAATAGAAAACCAACGACTGGCCCAAGTCAAGAGCAGAAGCCATGCCTAATACCACCTAGATGACCAGGAACCAGAGTCTGCATAGCCCAGAGACCTAGAATACAGCCAAATATGACTGGCAAAGGAAAATTTAATAAAATGATTTCTAATGATATTCTGCTATACTCATAGATGGAAGCTTAGCCTAGTTGTATCTTATCTGAGAGGGTTTATCCAGCAACTGATGGGATCAAAAACAGAGACCCACAACCAAACACTAAGTATAGCTTCCAGGATCCTGCAGAAGGCATGGGAGAGTATTGTAGGAGCAAGATGTATCAAGACCATCATGAGCGTTCAGCCCACAGAATTAACTAAGCAGGGGTTCATGGGGGGCTCGCCAAGACAGAAGCAACAATTATGGACCACATATATGGATCTGATCTAGGTTCTCTGGGTTGTGTAGCTCTGTGTTATTGAGGGACTCCTAACAGTGAGAGTAAGGGTGTCTCTGACTGTGTCTAATCTTAGAATCCTTTTCTTCCTACTGGGTTACACCATTCAACCTTAATATGAGAGTTTGTGTCTAGTCTTATTGTAATGTTTAATGTTATACTTGGTTGATATCCCTGTGAGGCCAGTCCTTTTCTGAAGAGATATGGAAGAGTGGGTCTGGGGGTGAGAAGAAAGGTAGAGGGTGACTGGAAGGAGTAGAGGAAAAAGAAATTATGCTCACAATGTATTGTAGGAGAGAAGAACAAAAATATATAAATATAATTTTTAAATGGGGCTATATTTGTAATAAAGAGAAGGGAAATTTAAGCAGAGGAAAATGAGTAATTAATAAAATCCATTCCTGATATTCAAACTGAACTCTGCTTGTCAGTCTGTTTGTTTGTTCAAAACTAACCTCAAGAATGTTCTAAGTGACAGAACATGGAGATACTTTTAATTTTCTAAGAAAGAAACCCATAGCCATCTGTATGATGATCTAATGCTTGGATGTTTTTGTTGTTTCTGTTGTGGTAGTAATGGTCTTGGTGGTGGTGGGTTTGTTGTTGTTGTTGTTAGTTTTTGTCTCAAATGGATGTTGTATAATTTGTTTCTTTTAGGATACAAACTTTTTTAAAAAAATAATAAAATATAATAGCTAGCATAAACTTTGAAATTAGATATTGACTAAGAACTATAAAATGACTGAGAAATTCTTAATAATCTGAAGTTTTATGAATCAGCATATCAACATGATTGACATTCTCTAATGTGAGAACTCATATCTTTTCAGTATATTGAGAGTGTCAATAATTTCAAAATTCTCACTATTGCACATAATTTGCCCATCTTAGGCTCTACAAGAAATGGCACACAGAACAATGTGTTTTTCAGGGAGCAGTTTAGTGTCATCACAACTTTAGCTGTAACTCATAGACACCCTGATATCACCATGCTACCAGCTATCCTCTTCTATATTCTCATTTTTCTTCCTTTTTTGATGGAAATATTTTTTAATTTATTTTTTTCACTTACTCACTTTACATCACGTTCACAACCCACCTCCCAGTCACCATCTTCCACAATTCTTCTCCCCATTCTCTGAGCCCTCTCTTTTCCTCTGAGCCAGTGGCAGTCCCCCTAGGTATCCCCCCACCCTGGTAAGTCTCTTCAAGGCTAGGCATGCTTCCTCTCCCACTGAGGCCAGACAAAGCAGCCCAGCTAGTAGAACATATCTCACAGACAGGCAAAGTCTTTTGGGATAGTCCCTGCTCCAGTTATTCAGGACTCATATGAAGGTCAAGCTGCACATCTGATAAATATGAGAGGGGAGGCCTCAGTCCAGCCTGTTTATGTTCTTTGGTTGGTGGTTCAGACTCTGAGAGCCCCAAGGGTCCAGGTGAGTGGACTCTGTGGATCTTCCTGTGGAGTTCCTATTCCCTTCAGGATCTGCAATCCTAACTCCTATTCTTCAATAAGAGTTCCCAAGCTCCATCCACTGTTTGGTTGTCTATACCTGTCTGAGTCAGCTGCTGAGTGGAGCTTCTCAAAGAATAATATGTTCCTCTCTGCAAGTATACCAGAGTATCATTAATAGTGTTGTGGACTGGTGTTTGCCCATGGGATAGATCTCAAATACTCATGGTGGCATGACATTACAACACAGGATAATAACAAAAGTGTTCAAATGATAAAGCTCAAAGTTGGAACTATTTTTAGTTTGATCATTACCCAGTTCATTCTCAAAGAGGAGCTAAAATAAGACTGATTCAGGAGAATCATTTTAGGTAAAATGAAATCAGAGAATTTGTCTTCAACATAAAAAAATTAGAAATGTATTTAGTTATTCTTGAGTATTTTAAGCAATTTCCTCCATCCCCTCATACAAAATACATTTTGATGAGAGAATTTTGCAACTTCATTTTTTATTATAAGCAGATTAGCAACCTGGGTATAATTAGTCTTTGTGTCCTCCTTCAACCTATTTAGATGAATGATACACTGGAACTAGGTATGGTCAGAAGGTCAGTAGTCCTAAACAGTGTGTTTGGAACTGTATAACTTTAAATATCTAAAATATGCAACAAGAACTGAAAAATGAGGAAAAGCGCTTTGTTAAAGAGTATTTAATTAACAGCTATTCTAATCTTGAAAAAAAAAATGTTTTATGTTCCAGAATGTGGTAAATTTTAAGGAATCTTCCATGGACTGTTCAATAGAATTAGTATTCAATAGAATTTAGTATTCAGGTAGAATATTCTGTATCTATCTTTTAAATAAATTTGATGTATAATGTCATTTAATTATGATTTGTATGTTTATTTTTTGTCTCTTTGAGGAAAAAAATATATTCTTGACTTGAACTTAATCAGTTCAATTCCAATAGAATGTTTTGGAGTGAGTGTGTGTGTGAGTGTGTGTGAGTGTGTGTGAGTGTGTATGTGTGTGTGTGTGTGTGTGTGATTGGATATACCAAAATTTGGCATATATATTGCAATGTCTTCTTAGTTTGTTGTCCCCTTGATTAAAATGAGGTGTTATTAAGTATTTCTACTGATCAATTTTATTTTGATGTTTATTTTGTTAGATATTATAATGGTGGTGCCTGCCCATTTCCCAATCTCAGTTTCTTGGAATACTTTCTTCACCATCCTTTTACTCTAAAATGGTGATTATTCTTGTAGATAAGATAAAATTCTTGTAAGTAACAAATATATAGATTTTTTTTTTTAATCTATTGTAACCTGTGTCTTCTCTTTGGGAGTAGAGACCATTAATATCTGAAGTTATTATTGAAAGGTATGTGTTGATTGCTGCCATTTTGTTGACTGATTGCTGTTTGTGTTCTTATTTTGTCCCATTTTCTGTTTTGGTAATTATAGTTTCATTTTGTTTTCTTTACAAAGACTTTACATTATGCTATTTTTTTCTCCTCAATCAAAAGTATTGCTTTTGCTATAATCTATAGCAATGGACTAATGGGCAGATATGAATTCTTTTAGCTTGTTTATACAATGGAAAAGTTTTCTTTCTCCTTAGACTATGACAGATAGTATTCATGGATAGTATAGTA
This sequence comes from Mastomys natalensis, assembly GCA_021653895.1. Classification (NCBI taxonomy): domain Eukaryota; kingdom Metazoa; phylum Chordata; class Mammalia; order Rodentia; family Muridae; genus Mastomys; species Mastomys natalensis. Next base: position 80,450 of record JAJTUV010002108.1, on the reverse strand, counting down.
TGTGTTTACATCTGTGGTCTTTTTGATCTTGGAGTACATTGCTCCAGGATTTTCTGGCTTTTGAAGTTTCCATGAAGAAATCTATTGAAATTCTAGTGGATTTTCCTTTATATGTAACTTCAAGCTTTTCTCTTATAGCTTTCAATATCCTCTCATAGCTTTCAATATCCTTTCTTTATTTCTTCTATATCTTTAGTAGTTTAGCTATAATAATGCTCTATGTTTTGTTCTCTCTCTCTCTCTCTCTCTCTCTCTCTCTCTCTCTCTCTCTCTCTCTCTGGTGTGTGTATATGTTTGAAAGAGGGAGACAGAGAGACAGAGAGAGAGAAAGAAAGATTTGCTTTCATTTTTGGTTTTTTGGTTTCTTTTTACTTATATGGGTATATCTTCCTTTGAATGTGGAAAGCTTGTACCTATTAAAGATCTGGTCTATAACCATGGACTGAAATTTTTCTATGCATAAAATTCATAGTTTTTTGTCTTTTCTTGGTCTCCCAAAGTTTCTACATATTCCTGTGGGCTACTTCTTTGATTCTTCTACTTTATCAATTACTGATAATCTAGACTCTACTTGATTCATTTTACTGATAATGTTATCCAGAGTTTTCTAATTAGATTATTAACATTTTCAAATCCATCTTTATTTTTGCTAGTGTTTTCTTCAGTATTTTTATGGCTTTAATGAACTCAGTATTCAATTTTAGAACCTGAATTGTCTTTGTTATTTCATTTAACCTTATATTTATATTTTTCTTTTTTTTTCTTTTTTTTTTTTCTTGGATGTCATTCTCAAATTTCTTCTTTTCATCTTTAAGTTCACCAGAGTGTTTGCTAATGTCTTTTTAAAAACTGCTTAAATTCTTTGGTCATATTAACGGTTTGTTCCTTTAAATTCTGTGTCCTGAGCTTCATCTAGGTGATTTTCATCAGGAAACATTTCTATAGGTCTAGTTGATTTAGATGTGAAATATTGTCTTAGATTTTCAGATTATTTGTGTGTTTTGCAATGTGATCTGGTCATGTGTGTTTCTTTTGTTGTTATATGTCTACTATGAGATTCTAGCTTACATCTGTTGAATAGCAATTTGTGTCTATTTTTTTTTTCTCTAGACCAAATTTGGTTAATTTTTAGATCAGATATAAAGAGCTAATAGGTTGATCATGCAGATACTACTATTTTTTAATTTTTGGTTGAAGGCATAGAGGTGATTGCAATTCAGTTATAACCAGGAAAGTCTGAAATGGTTACTACCATTTATTCTTCATAGACTGATGTACAAGTTATACTACCAAAGCTAGTCCTTGGAGTATGAGTCCAGTGATGGTATATGGACAAGGATCTAGGTCGCTCTCCAGGCTGCATGACTTTATCTCGACCTGAGAGTATAGCACTATTCTTTTGGTTATGCCTGCTAACATCTCCTTTAGAATCTGTCAACTGACTCCACACAGATGATTGCCTAGCCTGATCTCAAAATAATGAATTCTAACAAGTGGCTAGAACTTCCCACACAAAGAAAGTTGTTTGTGTCTTCTGCAGATACTTTAATGGTATTGGAAGGTTTTTTGCAGCTGATGAAGGGAAAGGCCCTTTCCCATGACTCTCTGAGTCAGCTCTCACACAGTGCCCAAGAGATGAGCTTAGCCAGCTCGGCTTAGCCCTTAAACATTAATATGGCTCTGGGTGGCAGCCCAGACCAGTTACTTATCAACAATGACATCTTTTGAAACGTAGAATGGTTAAATGTTGTCTAACCCTGAGATTCCTTAGGAAGTAGATCCCTGGCCAAAGTTAAACATAGAACAGAAGAACTGCTATTCAACATAGAGCTGTCTAGTCTCATCACCACTGAATTAGTTAGAGTTTTACTGCTGTGAATAAATACCATGACCAAGGCAACTCTTGTAAGGACAACATTTAACTGTGGCTGGCTTACAGGTTCAGAGGTTCAGTCCATTATTATCAACGCAGGAGCATGAGTATGTTTAGACAGGGATGGCACAGGAAGAGCTGAGAGTTCTACATTTTTTTTCTTGTTTTTTCTTGTCTTGTGTTTTTCTTGGTATAGTAGTTTGTGCTAGCATCTGTGGATTCCTACAGTCAAGACCCTTCTGGCTTTTAGATTCTCCAATGAGAAAGCAGATGATAATCTAATGGGTATGCCTTTTTATATTACTTGGTCTTTTTGCTTTATAGTTTTTAATTTCTTTCTTTGTTCTGTATGCTCAGTGTTTTGAATGTTATGGGCCAAGAGGACTTTCTTTCAAGTACAATCTATTTGGTATTCTATTTGCTTCTTGTACCTTGATAGGCACCATTGTCTTTCAGTTAGGAAATTTTTCTTCCATGTTTCTGTGTAAAATGTTTTCCATGACTTTGACCCTTCAATTTATCTCATTCCTCTAATCCTGTTTTTCTTAGATTAGCCTTTTCAGAACATATTGCTTTCCTGGGCATTTTGTTCCATCTTTTTTTTCATTTCCTTTGATGAGATATCCACTTCTTTTATGTCTTCAGTGCCTAAGTCTCTCTTTTTCTTCTGTTATATTCCATTAGTGAGTCTTGTCTCTAAGCTTCTTGTTTGAGTTCCTATAGTTTTCATTTCCAGATAGCCCTCAGTTTGGACTGTGTTAACCTCTACATTCTTCTCTGATGGTTTCTCAGCAAATGCCTTCTAGAGTTGGAGAGTGGAATCAAGTGATGATTGGTCGGAAGAAAAGATGAAGGAAAAAATCTGTGTGGTCTACTCAAGATGAGGGCAGGAGGAACAGAGGCTATAGTAGGTGTTCCTCTGTAGAATGGGAAATAAGATTTGGGGATTGGATTTGGAGGAACTAAGGAAGAAGTAAATATCTGCAGTTAATCTACCTGCTCTTCTGGCAGAACTAGCCTGTGGGTTGTCAGGTAATGCCTGCTAGATTGGAGGACTAAGATAAAGCAATGAATGGAAAGAGAAAGTCTATGTAATCCATTGGAGATGGCAGCATAAAAAAGTGAGAAGCAAGATCAGGTTGTCTGATACAGGGATGGAGACTCAGGGATTGGTTTTGGAGGGAGGAAAGAATAGATGAAGACCTGCAGTTAGCCTGTCTGCTTCCTGACCAGATTCAATGTGTTCTTTATCAATCTCCATTGTAAACCCAGGACTAGAGCCAGACAATGTGCTTTGGACAGAAATTTATTACTGAAAGGTCATAATAAAAACAAATAATCATTTGCATTTCTTTTTGTCTTATTATGTTCCACTTATGCATTATAATGTGATTTCTAAAGTGATGCATTAATTTTTATTTTGTGAGTACTGGGTATTGTGCTAGAAGGCACGAATATGAAGCACATGCCTACCTGGTGCATGTGAAGATCAGGAGAGGGTGATGTGTTCTCTAGAAATGAAGTTACAAATGATTGTGAGCAACCATGTGGGTGCTGAGAATCAAATCCAGGTCCTTTGCAAAAGCAGAGAGACAGCCCTATCTCCAGCCCCAAAGAGGATTTTTTATAGGATTATTCTTGAATATAAAATAAAATCATATGGGAAAAGATTAAACTGAAAAAATTTTAATCATGATTTAATCATAACATCAGTATTGTCAACTAACACACATTAATGTTAATATCCAAGTAAGAGACTAAATGAAAGAAATAGAATTAAAAGAAAGATTATGGGTTAAGACGTCTTCCTGAACATACGGATTCCAGAAGAGGCTCTTTTCCAGTATTTGGACTGGCATCACTGCAAGATCAGGCAGGCCTTCTCACATAGAATAGGGCACATTGTGCCTTCCTACCTATCTCTCACCAGCCTCTGCTACTTGCTGCTTTCCACAAAAAATAGCATGATTCATGATAATTCATGAAGTTAATTAACATGATGAAAATCACAGAAAGATTGCTTTCAATTTGAGAAATGCTATGTTCTTAGATGCTGAACTATATTATCAAAAGCAACAGGATCTATGATTTACCATACTTCAGAAAAGAAAGTTGGTGATTCAAGATCTGGGATAAGTTGTCATCAGTCCGTTGAAAGGTTTTAACATTTTTATGATCTTTCAATGAAATAATTTTACAGATATGCTTAATATTGTGGAATATACCTCTAGAAAACACCATTATGCTCATATTCTTCCATAGTATTGATTGTTAGTGTTGTTTCTTAACATAATTATTTTATTCAACTGTAAAAAAAACTCACAAAGTTTGAAATACATAGGAAAATAGATACAAATGAAAATTTTTATATGAAGTGAGTTAACCCGAGTACCAAATGACAACTACTCCGTGTTCTCATGTGATGATCCTAGCTTCTCATTTTTATACATGCACATTTGTGAGGGAGTGAATAGGAGTAAGGATCAGGAAGATAGAAAGGATTCCCTGAGAGCATTAAAAAGAGACTATAGGGAGGAGTAATGGAAGGGACTAGAGCATGTGACTTGAAATTAGAAAGGAAAATAGTAGGCTTCAAACAATGAGAGGATGATCTTGCATCATTATGCCATGTAACGCTTTGCTGGTCTTCGAGGGGCTAGCTTCTTCACTGGACTTTGACAAAAAGAGCTTCTCATGGTATTCCAGCTGATTCTGGCTGCTTCTGTGGACTCACACCAGTTTGATGGGGTCTTGCTGTTTCTGTAGGATTGTGCAGCTGCTATTGATTCGTGTTTGGTATTTGCTATTGAACTGGACTGCTGGTATTCTGATGACAAAGAGTGAAATCATCCCAAGGAACGCCTTTTAAGAAGAACCCCCTTTTCCTATTAACCTTTTTTTTCTTACCTCTGGTTGGTGGGCTAGAAGGGGCGATGAAGAGTTCAAGAACACTAAATAAAGTAGATTTTGAAAAACTAAAAAAAGAAAGGAAAATAGTGGGGTACAAGACTACAAGCTGAGGAAGAAGAAGGAAGTCAAGGAGATTGGTGAGAATAGTCTACCTAGGAGACAGAGCAGCAATCCTAACTAAGTGGGTTTGAAAATGCTGTAAGAAAGTCTGTTCCTTTATATACTAACTGGAAAATACAAACATAAATATCTATTAAAAGTAAATTCATATGTGAGATTTTGCTAAAATTTGAATTATGAACCTTATTTCATTCAGCATTGTCTGATTGGTTTCACTTTCTTCACACCAAGTCCACTCAGGATTATTTAGTTTGCTTCCTAATAATTCTACTGAAACATCTGGACCTTTCTAATGTCCAAAAGGAGCTATCTCTTTGGTCGTTATTCTACCTGAGAGCACTGTTACCCACCAAAACTCTGAGTTCTGTCCTATTTTCTTTCTCTTCATTCCTCTAACAATTCATTTCTTCTTCCTACCTATTTAAGTGTTGATATTAATATTGTCTCATTATTCTGTTTCCAGATCTTTTTTCATAGATTCTTTCTCAGAGAATCCATCAAATCACAAAATATTCTCAACTGGGTAGATCTACATTGTCAGCCTAGATAGACACTATTTGTTTTTAATCATCATATGTATTCGAACAGTTTTCCCTTCAAATTATTCAAATATTACTTACATGCCAAAAAAAATCCAGCTTCATGTTTCCTGTGTCCAATCTATCTCAAAAGTCTATTCTAATTCCTTAGTCTTTTTGAGAATGTCTTTTTCTTCATTCCTGCAATTCCTGCCCTCATTCCAGCTCTGTCCATTATGCCTACAAAGATTAAGTAGCACTAGAGGTAATTCCCAGAATTCAGCCTTTAGCACCCAAATGAAGCATTACACAGCTTTCCATGTCTTTCTCAGTTACCAGTGAAACAGCATTGATTTGATTACTACATCCCATAGCCCAGGTATCTCCATTCAGATATCCTAAAAAAGTCATTGAGCATCCCTCAATATCCTCTTTAGTTTTATTTTTGAGTCTTTCTCTAGATTTGTCTTATGTCTGCTTACTTGTATCCATTTCAAGTAGACTTTGGGTATGCCATGCTCTCTCTTGCCTTCCTCTTTGCCATATACTCTTTATTCTGCCTCTAATATTCTTTATCTGTTTCTCTTCTTGATTAACATGTGTTATCTTATGATGCTCCTCAGATAATATCTCCCCAGGAAGCTTTCCTAGAAATTCTGACTCTATACTGGGTTTTCTACAGTTGTGATGTAGTGTCTCACTTGTTTACCCACTCCTTTAGGTTAAGACCCACAACTCTTTGCCTGCAATCCCAATACCAAGGTCAGTTTCTGACAAACTGTTGATACTAATAGCTTAGTATATTAACTGAAACTAAATTTTATTAGGTTACCTTCTTGCCAACCACCGACTACTCCACGTGCTTCCTGTCCTTAACCCTGAAGTCTCCTTTCATTTCCACATTTCTACCCAACAGATGTACATATCTACTTTAGTATACCATTGTCAGTTCAAGACTCAAACATCTAAAAATAAATTTGTCATCTTCACTCTGAAACAAGCTCCTCTGTCATTTCTATTTCTATCCCTGGAATCAACATACTATCAATCAAGCCTTTTCCAAACCTTCAAGTCACCCACTACTGTTTCTAGGCTTCACCATGTATATAAAGTCTATCTCCAAATCCAGTCTTTTTTTTTTTTTGTTGGTATTTGTCCCTTACTTTTTTATCCCTACAGCCTCCATTTCAAACTTCCATACCTAGTCATCAAACTTTTTGCTAATTACTTCCCTGTCCTTCCTACATATGAAAATCACAAATTTTCTTCCTAAATGGTGACTTTCATCTCTTCAGGTATTTTGTATCTGTACTAAAAATGAGCCTTTGAAGTCTTTTATACCACAAGAAACCAGTTTAAGCAGTGAGTCTGTCATTATTACTCGAAGGATTCCTTAGACACTTCTATAGGGCTGCATCAAATGTGCTGGGAAATCTCCTACCTAAACATCCTTCAGTTTCTTCTGTATTCTCATCATTCCAATCCTGTTTTTATCTAATCATAATCTCTGAATTGAAACAGAAATTGCAAGATATATAGGAGAATCTGCAGAGTAATCTAGTGGATATTTATCTGTGAAAATGTATAAGAAACCTATCTACTGTCAAGAAAAATCTCGTGTATAAAGTTAAAAGTCAATAGTGGCAAGAGTTTATGCAGGGCCTGAAACAGTGTCTGCTTTGACAGCCAGCTAGAAAAGCCATATAACTCACATCCATAAGCCCATACTTCAACAGCAAAGGAAAATTATCGTAAATTGAACTATAATCCAGAACCAGTGAAATTAAAAATAATAATAAAAACTCAAAGGAATAAAAGAATTCCATATGATATAATTGTGTCAGAAGATATGTGAAACTATATTCTCACCAGAAAAACATCTAGCAATTAACAGTTATAATTCATAAGCACTGACATCTAATAAAATATCACAAGGCATATAAAGAAGCAGAAATATGACCTAAAATAATAAGATCTATCAATATATCTAAAGTAGGTATATGAGTGGCCTAGAAACACAAGAGATTCAACAGTAAATTTATATTTATAGATTACACACTGTAGTGAAAAGATAAGTTAAGTGGAATAAATACTAATGAAAATGATCCAAATTGAAGTACAAGGCACAGATTATGGATTCAAATTCCCCCCAAACACAAAGAAATCTAAAAGAGCCATCACAATAAGAATGTCCAAAATAAGGATTAACATATGCTGAAAGAATGAAGACAAATATATGCATGTAGACTCCAAACACATGTAAGAGCCAGATTTTAATTTTCTTTTCCCCTTTTATTGAAAATAATTATTTTCTCATATAATATATTCTTATTGCAGTCTCATCTCCCTGTATTCCTCCTAATTCCATCTCCCCTCCCCTCACATCCAGATCCATTCCTTTTCTTTCTCCCATTAAAAAAGAACATGCTTCTAAGAGAAAACAAAATATTTCAAAATAAAATATAATAAGATAAAACAAAACTATCACAACAATGGTTGTACAAGCAAACCAGCAGAAGGGAAAAGACACACACTCCTGTACATACTCAGAAGTTCCATAAAATCGCTAAACTGAAAGCTGTTATATAAGATTATATTTATTGATTTATGTGTGTTGACACACCCCTATGTCTTCATTAGATCATCTTTTTATGTGTTCTTGGATTCAGTTTGGAAGTATTTTATTGAAAAAATTTTGCACTCATGTTTATAAGGGCAATTTGTCTGTAATTCATGTTCTTTGTGGAGTATTTATCTGGTTTAGACACCAGGGTAACGGTGGCCTCATAAAATTAATTAGACAACATTTCTTCTGTTTCTATTTTGTGGAATAATTTGAGGAGTATTGGCCTTAACTCTTCTGTGAAAGTCTGATAAAAATCTGTGTTAAAACCATCTGGTCTTGCATTTTTCTGGTTGGGAAACTTCAAATAAAAGCTTCTAGGAAAGCCTCTCCAACATCATGGATCAAATAGAAATAAGAATATAATATCTTCAATTGGGCAGCACAGTACAGCTGACCCTGATGGTGTGCATCTACTCTTTCATAGGATTCTCTGAGCTCTAGGGGGAGAAATTTGATGGAGACCTCACAGTTAGACTCTCTTGTCATGTGATGTCTGGCTGTGAGTCTCTGCATCTTTTTACATCTTCTGCCAGAGGAAGCCTCTATGATAATGACTGGGTATGGCATAGCAGACTATCATTAGGAGTCATTTTATTGGTACATTACTTCAGGCCAGTAATATTTGGTTTTACCCTGTTTTTTTCTATCTATTCTTTGATTTTTCTAGGTCTATCTAGTCCCTTGTTTATCTAATCTCTAGGTATACGTTTCTTCTCATGGAGTGGGCTGTAAGTTAAGTTAGACATGGGTTGGCTACTCCCACAACTGAATATACTTTCGATAGCATCATTAATACCAACAATTAATGAATAGGACCTTCTGCTCAAGAAAGAACATGATAATTCAAGCAAAGAAGTAGACTATATTATGGGGGAGGGAGATCTACCAATTTATGCATCTGACTAAATGTTACTATCTAAGATATACAAAGTACTAAAAATTCAAACATCAAGATAACAATCTACTTAAACTGAGACAAACAACTAAACAGAGAGTTCTCAAGCAATGAAACACAATGGCTGAGAATCAATAAAATATTTAATGTTCTTAGTCATTAGCAAAATGCAAAATTAAACTACACTGAAATTCCATCTTGCCTCAGTCAGAAAAACCAAGATCAATTAGACAAATTAGAGAAGATGCTATGGAGAATGCAGGAAATTTTGCTGATGGGAGGGTAAACTGGTATATGAAAATCTGTGTGGGGGTACCTCAGAAAGCTAAAAAGTAGATCTATCACAAGACTCAGCTATACTACCCTTTGGCATATACCCAAAGGACTCCATATCATACATCAGAGATACATTGTCATCCATGGCCATTGATGCCCTATTAAAAACAACTAGAAAATGGAAACAGCCTAAATGTCATCAACTGATAAATATAATAAAAATGTTGTCCATATACAATGGAACATTATTCAGAAGTTAGAAAAAATGAAATTATGAAGTTTTTAGGTAAATGTAGCTAGAAAGAATCATCCTGTATGAGGTAACCCAGACCCAGAAAGACAAATATTGCAACTTTTCTCTTACATGTTAGCTTACTCTCTCCACCCTCCCTTCTTCCCTCCTTCCCTCCCTCTCTCTTCCTTCTTCCCTTCCTTCCTTTCTCTCTCTCCATCCCTCTTACATATGTGTGTTCATATGCAAATGTGTGTCTTTGTGTCTCTGTGTATAGATAGATCAATAGATAGATAGATAGATAGATAGATAATAGATAGATAGACAGACAGACAGACAGATGGTTGATAGAGAATAAAAATAGATTATTCTCTTGTAAAATACATACCAATCATAATTTCCATTCTCCCCATACCTCCCAGTTTCTTCATCCCTCCCACCCCCAGATTCCCCAATCCACTTCCACTTCAGAAAAGAGAAAGCCTTCAAGAGACCACACCCAAACAGGAAAAGACAAAATACAATTACACAATGCAAAATCCTCATATCAAGACTGGACAAGGCAACCCAAGAGGAGAAGAAGAGTCTCAAGAACAAGCAAAAGAGTTAGAGATGCACCTGTCCCCACTGTTAGAAGTCCTACAAAAGCACCAAACTAACAAGCCATACATAACATATATGCAGAAGAGCTGGTGCAGACACCATGCTTGCCACCTCTTTGAACCCATATGATGCCTGCTTAGTTTATGCAGTAGACAGAGACCTAGGATAGAAACAAAAACAACAGGAAAAATTAATGAAATAACTATTAATAATCATCTGGTATACTCATAGATCAGTGCTTAGTCCAGTCATCATTAGAGAGGCTTTCTCCAGCAGCAGATGGGAATAGATGCAGAGACCCACAGTCGGATATTATGGAGAGAGAGAGAGAGAGAGAGAGAGAGAGAGAGAGAGAGAGAAAGAGAGTCTAAACTGGAAGGAAGTATACATTAGGTCCCTCCTCTTGGTTTTTAAGATTTACATATGTGTATTTCAATCAGAATATCCAGAGAGGTTAAATAGCTAAAAAAGGACCATTGGTTAAGAAAGGAATCTTCTGAGGAAGAACAAAATGAATATAGTAGTATAAAGGGAAATTGGAAGAAGAAGGATTAATTGGATAGGTTAGGATAGAAGAATATGATAGAGGAAACAATATGAGATTGGATAACTAATGCTAAAGGCATTCAGAAAAATCTTCTAAAATTCTACTATTGTAGAAGCTTCCTAAAGAATGTACTATATAAAAATGAGTTTCAATGGAGTTACTGTACATTGGGAAGACAATGCCCCAAGCAAACACCATATACTACTAAACAAAACTCCCACGAACCAGGAATTGGTTTTCTGTTTGTAAGATATTGGGCAATGGGGTTGCATTGACCTCCCCAAACACTAATGTTTGTAAATGCAGTTTGTTACCCTCCAAAACTTGAATTGATCCATTCATATCTCCTTGTACAAATCTCAAGTCTAAGTGGATTAAGGATCTCCACATAAAACCAGATACACTGAAACTAACAGAAGAGAAGGTGGGGAAGAACCTCAAATACTTGGGCACAGGGGAAAAGTTCCTGAACAGAACACCAATGACTTATGCTCTAAGATCAAGAATTAACAAATGGGACATCAAAAAATTGCGAAGTTTCTGTAAGGCAAAGGACACTGGCAATAGGACAAAATGGCAACCAACAGATTGGGAAAAGATCTTTACCAATCCCACATCTTAAAGAGGACTAATATCCAATATATACAAAGAACTCAAGACATTAGACTCCATATACCAAATAACCCTATTAAAAAATGGGGTATAGAGATTAACAAAGAATTCTCAAATGAGGAAACTTGAATGGCTGAGAAGCACCTTAAGAAATGTTCAGCATCCTTAGTCATCAGGGAAATTCAAATCAAAACAACCCTGAGATTCCACCTCACACCAGTCAGAATGGCTAAGATAAAAAACTTAGTAGATGCTGGAGAGGATGTGGAGAAAGAGGAACACTCCTCCATTGTTGGTGGGATTGCAAGATGGTGCAACCACTTTGAAAATCAGTCTGGCAGTCCACAGAAAATTGGACATAGCATTACCTGAGGACTCAGTTATAGAACTCCTGGGCATATACCCATAAGATTCTCTAACATATAACAAGGGCATATGCTCCACTATGTTCATAGCAGCCTTATTTATAATAGCCAGAAGCTGGACAGAACCCAAATGTCCTTCAACAGAGGAATGGATACAAAAAATGTAGTACATTTACACAACAGAGTATTACTCAGCTAGTAAAAACAATGAGTTCGAGAAATTATTAGGTAAATGGATGGAACTATAAAATATCATCCTGAGTGAGGTAGCGCAATCATAAAAGAACACACATGGTATTCATAAACTGATTATCGGATATTAACCCAGAAGCTTGAAATACCCAAGATTCAACTCACAGACCACATGAAGCTCATGAAGAAGGAAGACCAGTTGGGTACTTTGGTCCTTCTTAGAAGGAGTAACAACATACTCAAGGGAGCAAATATGGAGACAAAATGTGGGACAGAAACTGAAGAAGGGGCTATCTGGAGACCATTCCACCTGGATGTACATCCTATGTGCAGTTACCAAAGGTAGACGCTGATGTGGATATCAGGAAGTGCATGCTGACAGGAGCCTGATATAGCTGTGTCCTTAGAAGTCTGCCAGAGCTTGACATATGTATAGATTTTTCTTTAAAAACTAAAAGTAGACCTACCTCATGATCTGGCTATACCATGCCTGGGTATTACCCACAGGACCAAGTTAAAATATCACAGAGATACTTACACATCAACGTTTATTACAATACTTAGTCACAGAAGTAATGATTTGGAACCAATCTGGACATAAAATAGAGGAATGAATAAAGAAATGTCCTATAAAGGCAATGTAAGTTTTTTCACCATTAAAAAATAACTCTAATGCAGAAAAAAATGGATACAATTAGATATAATAACATGGTTTTATTTTTCTTTCTGCTTCTGTAATAAACACAAAACCCAAATGTACAGCTTCTCATTGAAGGAAGCCAAAGAAAGAACTCAGGACAGGAACCTTGAGGCAGGAAGTGAAGCAGAGGCCATGGAGGAATGCTCCTTACTGGCTAGCTTTCTGGCTCATGCACATCTGCTACCTCATACAGCTCAGGAATATCTGCCCAGGGATGGTACCACCCACAGTGAGATGTACTATCCCAGATCAATAATTAATCAAGAAAATGCCTACAGGTAACATGGTGGAGGAATAAAATCTCTTCCAAGTGATTCTAGTTTGGGCCAAGTAAACTATAACTAACCATCACACATTATGAAATTAAGATAGATGCAGAAATATGAGTACACTTTTCTCACATTTGGGTTCCTAGATTAAAAAACAAATCTTTGGTCAGTGGCTCAGTCTCCAAGTACTCCAAAGGTCCAGATACTTGACTCTGTTTGTCTTCTTGTGGAATTTCTATCCCATTCTGGGCCAGCAATCCTTCTCCCAATTTTCCGTATGAGTCCACAAGCTCTTGTTTCACCTCTTTGGGTCTATAAAGTGTAACATGATCCCTGCATTTTAGGCTATTATCAACTTATAAATGAGTACATATCATGCATGTCCTTTGGGTCTGTGTTACCTGACTCAGGATGATATTCTTAGTTCCATCAAATTGCAAATTCATTATGTCTTGGTTTTTAATAGCTGAATAGTCTTCTATTGGGTAGATGTACTACATTTTCTTTGTTCATTCTTCAATTGAGGGACGTCTAGGTTGTTTCCAATTTCTGGCTATTGTAAATAAAGCTGCTATGAACATAGCTGAGTAAGTGTCTTTGTAATATGTTGGAGCATACTTTGGGTGTATGCCCAGGAGTGGTGTAGCTGGGTCTTGAGGTAGAACTGTTCCCAATTTTCTGAGAAAATGCCAAATAGATTTCCGAAGTGGTTGTACACATTTGTACTCCCACCAGCAATGGAAGATTGTTTCAAAAATACAGGTACCGTTACATTCCACATATCCAAATAAGCTAAGCAAGAAGGAAGGCCTAAGCAAGGAAGCTTGAATCTCACTTAGAAGGAGAATAAAATAGTCACAAGAGGCAGATGAATGGAGAGAACTGAAGGAAAGAGGGGATAGGGAGGGGAATGGGGATTTAGGATCAGATGTGGGAAAGGACGGGAGAGATGACTAGATGGCCATAAAAATAAATAAAATTTTTCAACTGACGGGGATGAGGAGTTGGGGGCATCTCCAGAGTGAGACAAAGACTTGGAATAAGGGAGGTACCCAAGAATCAATGGAGTAACCTTAGCTGTGACTCATTACGTAGGGGATATGGAACCTGAAGAGACTACCCATGTAGCCAGACAGGAACTCCAGTGCAGCATCGAGCAATAGAGACAACAACCCAACCATAAAAGTTTTAACCCAAAATTTTTCTTATCTACAAGAAATACAAGCATTGGGAATGGGGAGCAGAGATTGAGGATTAAGGGTATGCCCAACCAATCCCTAACACTATTAATGATACTCTGTTATGCTTGTAGGCAGAAGAATGTTGTCCTCTGTAAATAAGAAAAATAATAATAATAATAAAATAATTAAATTTGAGAGAGAGTGAGAGAAACAGACAGACAGAGAGAGAGAGAGAGAGAGAGAGAGAGCCTAAACTCCATCCAATGTCAGGATGTGGGTCTCTGCATCTATTTTAGACTACAGCAGGGTGGAGCCTCTCAGAGGTAGTTATGCTAGGCTCCTATCTACAAATATAACAGAGTATCATTAATAGTGTAATGGATTAGTGCTTGCCTATGGGATGGGTCTCAAGATGGACTGGTTATTGGTTGGCAATTCCCTCAGTCTGTGCTCCATCTTTGTCCCAGAATTTATTAGAGATAAGACAAACATGAGGTAGAAAGTTTTGTGGGTGGATTGGTGTCATTATCCCTACACTGGGATCTTGCCTGGCTACAGGAAGTAGTCATTGCAGGTTCCATATCCTCATTGCTATTTGTCTCAGCTCAGGTCATGCCCAAAATCAGGTACATGTATATGAAGTGAAAATATCTAGATGAACAAAAGCAAACTGATATACGGGGTCAGGAAAAGAGAGGTAGAACAGAATGGGAAGCATATACTTTCATATACTTGTATGAAAAAAAAAAGTCTCATTAGCACACTGCAATATGCAATGAATATAAACAATAAAGTTTCTAAATGCAAAAAGGTGTTTTAAATAGGTAAAAAAAAATGTTCAAATGTTTTATTTAGGAAGATCTATGAATAGTGTAATAGACACATGGCAGTATTATTTATTGTGGAAATAAAAATCATAATAAGAAATTACATTTTCTCTTAATTCAGAAAGTATAAAAATCTAGAGTGAACCTGGGCATATACGCAGAAGATGCTATAACATATAACAAGGACATATGCTCCACTATGTTCATAGCAGCTTTATTTATAATAGCCAGAACCTGGAAAGAACCCAGATGCCCTTCAACAGAGGAATGGATACAAAAAATGTGGTGCATTTACACAATGGAATATTACTCAGTTATTAAAAACAATGAATTCGATAAATTCTTATGTAAATGGATGGAACTAGAAAATATCATCCTGAGTGAAGTAACCCAATCTCAAAAGAACACACATGGTATTCACTCCCTGATTATTGAATTTTAGCCCAGAAGCTTGAAACACCCAAGACTCAACTCACAGACCACATAAAGCTCATGAAGAATGTAGACCAAGTGGGGGGCTTCAGTCCTTTTTAGAAGGAGTAACAAAATACTCAAGGGATCAAATATGGATACAAAGTGTAGGACAGAAACTGAAGGAGGGCCATCTGCAGACCATTCCACCTGAGTATCCATTCCATGTGCAGTCACCAAAGGTAGACATTGATGTGGATGCCAGAAGTGCATGCTGACAGGAGCCTGACATAGCTGTCTCCTTAGAGGTCTGCAAGAGTCTGACATATTCAGAGGCAGATGCTCACAGCTAACCATTAAACTGATCATGGGGCCCCCAATAGAGAAGCTAAAGTGAAGACTGAAGGAGTTGAAAGGATTCCCGACTCCATGAGAGAACAACAATACCAACCAACCAGAGCCCCCAGGTCTAAATCACCAGCCTGGGAGCGCTAAGGGAGGGACCCATAGCTCCAGCTATACATGCAAGGGTGTTATAGGTGGGAGAAGAGAGCCTTGGTCCCATGAAGGCTGGACGTCGTAGGGGGAGGGGAATTTCCAGGGTGGCGAGGTGAGGTGTAGGGGGTGTAGATAGGAGTACACCATCATAGAAGCAGGAGGAGGGGGGATGGGATAGGGAGTTCCTGGGAGGGAGGGGGGAAAATGGGGGTAAGGGGAGAAGATCTGAAATGTAAATAAAATATTCAATAAAAAAAAAATCTAGAGTGAAACAAGTACACTTTTTGAAATGTTCAATTTGTTATATCTCATTTATACATGAGTAAAACTTTTAAAGTTGAAAAGAAAATGAGCTAGAAATGTACTAGTCAACGAAGTTCCCAGTGTCTTCTTATACAATATTGGACTGTCCCAGATCCCAGCACCCTGATGCCTCATTTAACACAGTGTTGAAATTGGTGTGAGTAGGAAAGTAAACTTGGGAGCTTCAGTTGGACACATATGAAGCCCTCTCTACCTCACTGAACCTATTTTTCTCCACTATACAGTCAGGCTGACAGAAGTTGTTCCTTGGGGACACAGGGAAGACTAAAGGTTAAGTACGTAGCCAGCACATAGCCTGATATCAATAACTGTGGTTTTCACCTGGAAGCTAGAACTGAGAAAATGAAGTGACCTAAACAAGATCATAGTTATTTTATAGTGAGATTAGTGGGTTGTTCTGCCTGCTAAGTATGTTCCTTTACTTTGCAAGTTGTGACCCTTCAACACTTTTTACACCAACAGATATACTCTGCTTAATGCAGGGGGAAAATAAAGAGCAATACACATAGAATATATCCCCAAAATGGCCCAGCTGTATAGCGGAGGCTTAGAACCACAGTGCAAACGTCTGCACTGCCACTAAACTTGGGGTGTAACTCACATTACATTTGTCACTAAACACAACACAGACTACAGCTGGATTCACATGGATATAAGACCCAGGGACTAATATGTCATTGCTATGAACTCTTGGTCTAAAGCCTTATAGGACCTAAGCATAATTGTTTAGCATTTCATATATCCCCTTAAATCATAAGGAAACATTCATATATTTTCATTGTCTATATTTTTTCAAATTCTTAAATAGATAAATGACTCCCTTAAATACTAGAACAGGTGTTATCAGTAGAAATCTGATTTTAGAGAAATAAACAAGTGAAAAATATTAATTATAAAGCAATCCTGTGGTGCTGTAACTTAAATGAAAATTTTCAACACTTCCTGTTTGATTACATGTCCAATAGAGTCAGTAAGTTTGAATGAAAATGACTCCCATAAGCAGATAGATTTGAGTACTTGGTCACCAGAATTGGCATTATTTGAAAGGATTAGGAGTATGGTCTTTTTGAGAAAGTGTGTTGCTAAGGTGGCTTTGAGGTTTCTAAAAGCCCATTCCAAGGCCAGTGTCACTCTTTTCTTGCTGCTTGAGGATCCAACTATAGAACTCTCAGCTACTTCTTGGGGTTTCCATGTCTGTCTGTGTACCACCAAGCTCCCCACCGTGATAATGAAGTAAACCTCTGAAACTGTAAGCAAGCCTCAATTACATGCTTTTGTTCATAAGTGCCCTTATTCATGGTGTCTCTTCACAGCAATAAAATACTTTCTAAGAATACTGTACAGTAGTTTGGGTTGGCTTTCAAGGTAAGCAGATAATGAGATGATACAAATAGAATCAGTTAACAGTTTTTTATTGTCCTAGCCCTCTAACCCTGTATTAAATCTTGGGTTAAAATCTGTCTGCAATGACCCAGAGCTGTGTTAACAGCTATTGACAACTCTGGGGAACAATGGTCATCTTCTTTCTGAAGCATGCTTCAGGCTTTATAAACATCAATGAAAATTTTTTTCTAAGTGTCTAACATTTGTATAATGTGAATTCTTCATGGAGCAAGAAAGAAAAACATCCACTAGATATGCTGATTTTCATTAAGATATACAGTAAAAATAAAAGCTTAAATCCTTTTCCAGAAAGGACAAGTGAAAGATTAATAATTAATGTACAGCCACAATGTAAAAAGATTGAAATATAAACTCCATGAATAAAATGGCATATTATAAGAAGCAGCAAGCGAAAATGGATGAAGCCATGTCTGGTTCAGGAAGAAGAACATCAAGTGGGTTTGCTCAGATTTTCTTTCTTTCTTCTTTCTTTCTTTTTTCCTTTTCTTTCATTTTTTTTAATTGTAAACTTTTACTTGGACATGGAGATTTGTTTAAAAACTATAAAAGTCAGAGGAAAAAAGAATTTCAAATAATTATCTTACAGCATTCCCAAGGGAAGGGAAAAAAGGAAGGGCAAGGAGAAGGAAAGGAGGGAGGGAGGGAGGGAGGGAGGGAGGGAGGGAGGGAGGGAGGGAGGGAGGAGGGAGGGAGGGAGGGAGGGAG
The DNA here is from genome assembly GCA_021653895.1 of Mastomys natalensis. Taxonomy (NCBI): domain Eukaryota; kingdom Metazoa; phylum Chordata; class Mammalia; order Rodentia; family Muridae; genus Mastomys; species Mastomys natalensis. Next base: position 62,362 of record JAJTUV010002108.1, on the reverse strand, counting down.
GGAGGCAGAGAGAGAAGAATATTTAGCACATCTCTCTGATCTGCACTTTGCTATCCTGGTCCTAGAACTTCCCATTTTCTTCCCACCCCCTTTGCTCCCATTCATACCATTACTCTTCTTTAAAACCCATGCCAGTTCCCCTCTAATATTTGTGTATACTTTTCCCTCCTTTTAACTAAGCCCCCTTTGAATTGCCTCCTTTTGTGTGTCTCCTGGCAGGGGGCAAGGTCTTTGCTCTCCTCTTTGGCCGGGTTTACTGGGGCTTGGGGCTTCATTGGGAGCTCTCAGGAGAATTGTGCAAATTGCACCAGGGCTTTGGTTGGAAGAGCCACTCTGTAGCCCCCTTGCTGTGCCTAAGTGCATCAAGGCCATGTCAACTCCTTGATGCTGCCTCACGCTGTGATCCTCCTTTGCACTGTGTCATATGTCAGGATGGGTTTTCCCCACAATGCATTCTTTAGTTCACTGTCAGAGGAAAAAGAACAAATAATGTGCTTCTGTGGCAGACAAACATGCTACCTGCAAGGTTGGATAGCTGGACACATTTCCTTCCTCCATAGTGAATTTCCTCAGTCGATGCTGTCTTTTTCTCCCCATTATTCTCTCTGCTTCCCTTTCCCTTCCCCTCCCCTGAGCAGCTCTTTTGTAAAGTGCTTTTGCCACATCAGAGCATTCATCCAACAGGAAAATTTGTGATATACACATTTATTTTTCAGTGAATTCATGGGTCAACCTTTTTGTGCTACATGCATTTACAGACAAAATAATAACCTAAGGTATTCTATGTTTTTTATAAAAAAAAAAAAAAAAAAAAAAAAAAAAAAAAAAAAAAAACTTAGTCATAAAGTTTTCTGAAAATTTGAAGATGACAAACACTTCGACATAAATAAAAGAAATCACCTCCAAATGCATCAAATTGTCTATCTTATTTACCAATGTGCTTAATTGTCGGCTTACTATTTTTTAAATGAACATAAAACTACTCTATCAGTTGTTTAAAACAGGCAAGTGTCAATTTTGTTCCCCTTAATTTTTTCTGAAGAAAGAAAGCAGTCTTTTCCCTAATGATTACATTTACTACCTGAGTGTAAGCACTCTCTTTTACTCACATCATACCAATGCAGAGTAGAAAATGGAGTAAATTATGGGGACATAAGAAGGGGAAAGACCCTTAGCCTGCAGTCTGACAAAAGTTGAAGAACTCCACATAATTAACATATGCTGTAAATGCTGCCAACATCCAGGTAATAGTCCTTTCACTTAGAGCTGTATTATTTTACAATAGCTGTGACACAGGCTTGATACTAAAATGCATGTGACAATGGGCAGGGATTAATTCCTTTCTCCAGACAGTTTTTAGAAATGTCAAGCTGATCTGGTAACTTTGTTTACAGAAAAAAAAATCTGTCTTCTTGAATCCATATCTCTAGAACCTAGACATGGACATTATCCATTGCACTCTTTTCAGGTGACCACTTTAGGATCCCTAGCTATCCTTTAAAGTGACAGCTTCAAACTGTACCAAAATTCTATGTGATTGTGATTCCTTTTTGAGAAGTCTCCTTTTCTTTGGAGCATCTTTCTTACTCTAAATGTTATCTTTAAATATCCATATAACCCCCAACTCTGCTTCCTACTGTTTAGTGCTGATTTTTTTTTTTTTTTACATCAGTCATGAATCCTTGTTTGGCCTAAGTCAAGGTTCCCTAAAAGATTAATAAGGGGACCCCTCAGGCTGCTGACAGTGGCAGTCCTGAGAGCTAGTGTCCTCCTTCTGTGGCCCACACCACTGTCACCATAAACTGCAGCATGTGTGATTTTTAGGTATGACATGTAAGCTTCTTATGTTGGCCCCAACTCATAGACTACAGACTACAGATGGACAGAAAGGAAATAACTTGTAAATCTTTACAGTATGCATAGTCAATGAAAATTCTTCTTATCTCTAGAGATTCCATTACTTATGTAAAGTGTAAAACATAAAGGTATCTATATGAAAGACAGAGTAGAAAGACCAACAGCCAGCCAGAGGTGAGGAAGGACTAGAGGACGAGGACTCTGCATTCTATTCATTGCAGAACTACTTCACTCAGAAACTCACTACACAAAATCAAGCCAATCAACATTTTGGTTTGAGAGGATGGAAGACTCACAAGCCTCCACCCCTAATTGAAGAACTATTGATACTTCATGAGAGAGAGAGAGAGAGAGAGAGAGAGAAGAGAGAGAGTCAGTTTTCTTTACAACTGTGACCCCTGGTCGGTTGACTATGATCCAGTGGATAGTCCCACACCCATTAGTATATGAACAATACAAATTGAACTCAGTGGATTATTTAAAATAGAAAAAAAAAGGCAAAAGTTGAGAAGGCTTGGGGATTTGGAGCATGGATCTGGGAGGAGTTCAGGAGGAGAATGGGGAGTGAATATGATCGAAACATATTATACGGGATTCTCAAATAATCAATAAAACTTTTCATTCTATTAAATAAAGTTAAAAATACAAAGATCAAACTGGATATTATTTGTATGGTAAGTATGAGAGAAGACCTGAGTTCAGCTGCTGCAGTGCGCCACCAGGAAGTGGAAAACAACTCAAGAAATCAGGCCCTACATTTTACCTACCATTTCAGAACATGCATCTTAATGAGATGTCTAGATGATTGCTTAATATATTAATGCATAAAATCACTGCCCTATGCTCTAGTACTAAGGAGACTTCTGCAAAGTTTTAGACTAAGCCTATTAATCCAGAACTTTTGTATAGAGAGTACATAGACATAAAAGCCACTGACAAACCACAAGTGGTATTCTCGACCCCATCTAGATATGATCATCCCTTTTCTATTTGTAAAATATGCAGATGAAGTATATATAATTTTATGTATTCATTTATATGTACATTCATACGTGTATATTAATGTACATAGGAATGGCTTACTAGCAGAATAGAGGTAGGTCTTGCATTACTGTAATACCAAATAGAGGATGGAAATGCTGGTAAAAGTTAAAATTAAACAATTCACATTTGCTGGTTGTGCTGACTACATGATTCTGAGGGAAGTTTACCATACCATATGCTACATTAAGTCATTTAGATTCTTACACTGTATACAAATTGAAAATTGATATTTTGCCTATAAAATGAGATGTTGAATTTACATGAGACCCGCTCTGAGAAGCTTGCCTTCTAGTATGCTCTTTCTTTCTGTCTCATCACTCTTGATGTAAAACCATGAATGGCTGTTGCTACACCATATTTCCTCATTCTAGTAAAAGTATTCTTTAAGCTCCTTGGTAGGCTCTATCCCAGTGAAGCTCTGTCACACACAAACACACACACACACCAGGGCCTCTAATTTATAACAAGATAAACTCTTGAGCAATATTTGTTATATAATTCATGCTTGCTTATCAATAGTTATGTTTTATCACATGTTTCTAAATAGGAAGATCTTATTTTAATAATGATAGAAATAAGCTCAAATAATCCTTTAAAAGCACTATGTGTAAACAAACATAACGAGTGTTCTCAACCACGGTGACACTTTTGATACTAGCATGAAAAAACATTGGGTGAACTCTTGATTATATTGATTTCTTCTCATTTTGTCTGATTCAATTTCTTTTTTATGTCAAAATACCTAATTGCTTTACTTAATAAACTTTTCTATGAGTATTTTCAGGTTTATATTAAATAGAATGTACATGGTCCCACATAACTAGCTCAAACTCTTGGCTTCCCTTTATTATTAATATCTTACACTAGCCTTAGTACATTTGTTACAGTAGTGATACATAGTTAAGAACCATCTAAACCTAAATATCTAGATTACATTAGGATCTTCTCTGTATTGTATTCTATTGGCTCAAATACCCTTTGTGTGTGTGTGTGTGTGTGTGTGTGTGTGTGTGTGTGTGTGTGTGTGTATGTGTGTGTGTGTGTGTGTGTGTGTGTGTGTGTTGGTGGTGGTTTGTTATTGTTGTTCTTGTTGTTGTTGTTTTTATATCACTGTTTTAATTATTTTTGTATCATCTTTACTCCTAATTAAGAGGAATACACTTCATGAAAAGGAACACGCATCTACTGATCATCGTACTGCAAGAATTCAGTAGTCGCTACTGTAGATCTGTTTCTTTGAACTCTAGATGCTAGCCTTTTTCAGAGTCATCCATCCAACCAATATTTATTGAACGTCTTACTGCTTTTAAAGAGGTGTTTCCAAGGGCTTGTTTCCTAAAGCCAAAGTTTTCACTGAATATTTGCTTCATGTAAACAAAATCCATATCTTTGGTTATGTCTGTCCAGATTTTACCTTACATTCATCTAATTAAGACCAGGGGTGAAAGTGTGATACAAAGACAAGGAACTCATATTTTAATAAATATCCCTAGCAAGTCTCATAAACACCAAAGTATGAGAACTTCTATTGCTGCTAATAAGTTATTAAAACAGCTGAAATATGGAAAATAAGAAACTATTACTTACAATCTTTTTTTAGTCAAGGACCCAATATCTATCTCAAGTTAACCTTAAACTCATAACCTACTCCAACCTCTAGAGTACTGAAACTGTAGGCATACACCATCATTCCCAGCTATGATCATTTTTAATTGGATTCAAAATTCACACAAGTTCTTTTTAAATAAGTGAAGTGTTTCAAAAAAAAAAAGTATCTATGAGGTCAAGGTAATTCACTCTTCTCTCTTATGGGAGTGTTTGTCTGTAATGCATAAAGAATACTACATCACAAGCAGACAGCAGACTCATATGCTGCTAATCTACTGAAACACATACACATTTTTGGCCTAAGTTCTGCTGTATATGTCTGTGCAACTCTACCTGCAGTGATCAACTTTGGCCTCCTCTGTACCTCCTAGGACGGATGACAGAACATAATAATGTCAATTGATACCCTTGAAAAACAGCTACTAAATGTTGATTATACCTATTATGCCAATATTTCTTTCAGAATTCTAAAATAGGAGAAAAATTCTTTGAAGGTATAAAGGCTAGCATAATCAAAAGTTCAGGACAATGACACAATGAGGCATATATAAAATCCAATGGTTTTCATTCTTCTGCACCTTATCATTTGTTGTTTTGGACATTCTTGTAATACCTTCTAAATTTAACTGGACTGAGAGCTCTTCCAAATTAGTTAACTGTTTGTACTGAAAAACTGAAGAATATTATTATTTCCTGTTTCATTGATTAGGGTAATTTTTTCTAATCTACAAAGTTTGGATTTTCTTGGGGACAAAACTTTAGACTTATGAAATAAGCAAAATAAGAGGGAAAATCAAAGTCTTCAAAAATAATTTCTGTTATTAGAATATGTCTGAACATATCAATGTTTACACAAATACTCTCTTAGTTTCGTTTCCTGATGCTATGATAAAGACCACAGCCAAAAGCAACTTGGGGAGGAAATGGTTTATTACATTTTATAGGTCAGAATCCATTGTGGAGGGAAGTAGAGTGGGAGCTTAAGGCAGGAACCTAGAGATAGGAATTGAAACAGAGGCCATAAAGGAAAGCTGCCTACTGGTTTGTTCTCCATTGCTTCTCAGTCTGCATTCTTATAGAAGCCAGATATTAAGCCAGAGTAGGATGCACCTTCCCACCTCAATCAAAAAATACCTCAAGGCCTTGCTATGAGACAATTTGATAGAGAGATTTTTCTCAGTCAAGGTCCTCTTTTCCCAGGTGACCCTAGCTTATGTCAGAGTGACAAAGCTAACCAGAACACTCATTTAAGGAAACATTTAAAATTAATGAATTTATTAAACAAAGCACACAAAGGCTTATGTGATGCATCATCATTATCATCATCATCATCATCATCATCATCATCATCAAGTCTTAGGAGTTGTATAAACAGTACACCCAGCCATTGACTGAATGCACCAATGGCCCCAAACATCTACAGAGGGAAATGGCTGCCATTGCTCAGAACAAATCCTTATCTACCTCTCACACCCATGTCAAACACATAGACACTAGGCACATAGTTGGAGCATTTGTGTTGGTTTATTCTTCTTTACTAATGCATTGTGCTTTAAAAAGTAATGTATACCATATGGCCAAAATATATACTCATGGAGTGGAGCCTAATTTGTAAGTTATTTTTATATTCTCTATACCACCATCTTAACTTGAGCCTCTGCTCTTGCATCCCACTAATTCCATCTGTCACAGTAACATCTCCTGCATGATTTCATTGTGCCCAGGACATGGTGTCATACACCCTTGATTCCTACAATGGGAAAACAGAGACAGGAAGAGCTCTGTGAATCAATGCTAGCCTTGTCTACACAGTATATTTCAAGACATTGCTGGCTATCATTAGACAAAGGAAAACCCCACATCAAACACAAAAAGAAACTAACAAAAAAAGAAAACAAAATGAATTGCTCTCTGAGTGGAAATAAGGAAATGAGTGATAATACTTTCTTCTGAATATTATTATGAAACCGGTTTAAATAAAAAAATAGATTTTGTTGATTTGTTTTTACATCTACAGTCCATGAAAAAATATAAAGTTATTAGCACTTTGATGTGGGTTTTATGTTTTGTACAAGTCAGTTTCCATCAGTGAATCCCTGTTACTTCCTTAGTACTAACATGCCCCTCTGTGTGTCTGGAGCTCATTGGAAACAACAGGGTGGCTATATCTACCTCAGTAGAAATCATGCCTCTATTCCTTCTGTGTAGTAATTTTAAGCTTTACATGAGATTTTAACTACCAGAAAATCATTCTTAAAAATTTGATACTGTTAGTTTTTTTTTAATCACACTCACATATTTCCCAAGCCTTATCTATTTTCTGGACTTTACATATGCACTGTGTCACATGCACACTTTTATTCATACAAAAGCACACACACACACATATATATACAGAAAGAGAAAGAGACAGAGAGAATGAGAGAGATACAAAATCAGAGTAAGAAATCTATCCTCACAGATCTTTTATGGCTAAAGCCAGCGATGATAAGTAAAGAAAAAAAAACCAACATTCCTGTTATGCCAACAACCCTAAAGAAAAATAATAGTTCTTCAGAGTATGAAGTAAACACTAAAGAAATGATTTTGGCCAAGAGATGATTCAAATGGCAAGGAGGATATTATTTTTCTCTGGAAAGTTAGGTGCAATGCAGCAAATAAAGGCAGAGGCCACAGAACTGATATTCAAATGGCCAAGACAGAAAGGAAACTTCTACCTGCCTGCAGAATCCAGACTGATATTTGCCATCATGGTATGATTCAAAAGTTTATTTCTGAGCCTTTTTATAAACATGACATCTTCTGCATGGGGAATATAAGTCATGTACTCTAGACAATTAAGAAACACTTCAATAAAAAAAAAAAAAACTGTGACCATTTTCTTTATGAGGTGAGTAAAGAAAAAGACAATTCGTTTCTGAACAACAGGAAACACATATGTGCTTACTAAAAGGATGAACAGAATATCAACCATGAGGACAGTCAAGAAGAAGAGAGAAGAGAGAGAGAGAGAGAGAGAGAGAGAGAGAGAGAGAGAGAGAGAGAGAGAAATACAGAGAGAGACAGAGAGAGGAGAGGTAGAAGCAAAAGACAAAGAGATAGAGAGACAGAGAGAAGAGAGATAGAGGCAGAGGTGGAGGGAGATTGACTGCATCTATCTTGCCAGGCCAGGAAAATTAAGAGTTCAACATCATCTTCTGCTCCATAGCAAGTTCAAGTCAACCTGTTTTATAAAGGAACAAGACACCCTGTGGAAATGGAAATTTCTGATGTCTTTGGAAACTCAATTGTGTCTCCTGATGTTTTGTCTGGAAGCTGCCATATGAAAGAGGATGTTTTGTTGAAGCAGACACTTGACAGGGAATGTGATGATTTGCTTGAGCAAATGCTCGAGATGACGCATGATGTTTTGAAAGAGTGTAAGTAGAACCACACTGTCAAGTGACGCGTTGCTACGCTTTATCATGCATCACTGGTCTTTGCTGGTCTGCACTAGCCTGCAACACTTTACTTCACAGAGAGAAGTGCACACAAGAACTCTTTGTGGTATCCCGGCTGATTCTTGTTGCTTCCGATGATGTGTGCCCATTTGGCAGAAGTTTGCAATTTCTGCTGGATCAAGCCGCTGCTACTGATTTGTGTTTGGTATTCCCTATTGGACTTGACTGCTGGTATCCTAACAACAAGGAGTGGAATCACCACTAAACACATCCACAAACCTCCTTTTTTCCTATAAATCTTATTTTCCTCCTACTTCTCTTCAGTGAGCTAAAAGGGAGGTTGAAGGATACTAGAACCCTAAATAAAGTAGGTTTAGAAAAATCTAAGCCTACATCTGGCCTCAAAACAAATCAAATAAAAGAAAATAAATCTACTTTCACAGAGCCCAAATTTGATCCAATAATTACAGTTTTCCAGGGATTTTTGTCAGAGTAATCCTGCAAACCGAACAGCACATTTTGCCTTCATTTAATTCTGCTTCATAATCCTAACTGTTATTTCTCATTGATCTGATAGCAAAACACAATAGTTCCTTGTAGGGGGAGGAGCTAATACTAAAATCTGGTTCCCTAATTGGTTCTTGATTTGAGCAATAAAAAAGGCAGAAGGTAATTGCTGGGCAGAGGGTAAAAGTGGGAATTCCGAGTGCCAGGGGGAGAGGGTGGGTAGTGAAGAGAGGCAAGGAAAAGGAAAGAGCTTTTGCAGTTATGCATTGGAAGAAGAAAGCAGCAGTAATATTAAGGCGTTGGGCACCTAGGGCCTGCACCCTCCACCAAGGAGCGGGTGGGGGAGGTGAGGAGGTTGGCTGGAGCTAGCTTGTTAGCTGTTAAGATTAGGACAAAAGATTCTTCACCCAGCAATTGTCTTCTCTGACAAGTTCTAAAATAATAAAGCTGTCTGAAGTTTTTTTTCATCACAGGGCAAAGGCGGGGCAGTAGCTGGTGGCCAAGCTGGGAGGAATGGGCAAGTCGAGAGAGGGAGCTGGCAGCAGCTGATCTCGGAATTAAGCCAGCCAGGAGCAAGGGCTCTGGTCCCGGGAAAAGGCAAAAGTCTGTATAAAATTACATGCAACAGTTCCTCTTCAGCTTAGCCAATAAAGCTCACTAAAACACATGCAACAGACTTTGAGATATTGTTATACCTCTAAACTTCCCAAATAGCTATCCTTCAGTCATATGGTAAATGAAAAGTGATACTTAATTTTATTTTGTTTATTTTTTCTACACTCCAGATTTTATTCCCTCCCCCATCCACCCTCTGACTGTTCCATATCCCATACCTTTAACCCAACCTCCTGTCTCCACGAGGATGTCCCCACACTCCTACCCTCACCCCACCTGACCTCTAAACTCCCTGGGGCCGCCAATCTATTGAGGGTTAGGTACACCTCTGATTGAACACAGACCCAGCAGTCCTCTGCTGTGTATGTGTTGGGGGCCTCATATCATTTTCTTAATAGCTGTAATGACATAAAAACTCTAGGTTTTATAGGCTGAATAAGGAATGCTTCAAACATTCTTGAAGCTTTGCTATATCTAACAAAGGGTCAAATATTTCATTTGAGGTCTCTCCTGTCTGTTACCTGGATTGTATTTAGGAAAACTTTAAGTTAATAAATATTACATATTGATAGATGGTGCTGTTGTTGACAGATAGATTATAGATGGATAGATAGATAGATAGATAGATAGATAGATAGATAGATAGATAGATAGATGAAAGGGATAAATGATGGATAGATGGATGGTTGATAATTAATAGAAAACGAAAAAAATGGATTTTAGATAAAAAGATTAAAGATTTATGCCTTAAGATATAAATGAAGCAGTAGCTGATAACATAGATATGTGATAAACAAACATATTCACATACATATCCACATGTATAAAATTACACATACATATTTACACTTTTGTAGATGTAAAATACTATTTCTCTGTTTAGTTTAAGCAACTGATAACAAAAACTATCCAAAAGCTCTTTGTAGTATCCTTGCCTGATCAATACAAACTCAGAATTACATGTAACAGCAATTTAGTGTAAGAGAAAAAAATGCATCTCTACATGCTCTTGAGTGTACAGTGGCAAAGGATAGTTATGATAGCTTTCTGGTTTTGAGAGATACAGAATGTCTATTTATTTCTCTTTTGTGGAAGTATGCTTGAAAAGTGAAATGTGAAACCCTACCCCAGTGTGAGATTAAAAGCAGAGGGAGGTTTTCCTATAACTAAAAATATCTACACAGAGAGAACAAGTAATGAGGAGTTTTTGAAAATGATAAGATTGTAGCAATCCGATTCACTGCAAGAAATTGCCAAATTGTAAAAGCACCATCCACCTGAAGGAGCTGCATCAAAGCTCTAATTTTGCAGGCTCTTCTGCCTTAGGAAACGGAGGAAGTAAAGGCAGTGGGGATACTTTTCTTCTTTGGAACCCAGCACACCCTCTAAATCATGAGATACTGAGTTAGCTCTGTGCTTCTTCTGAGACGTTAGAAGATAATGGCTGTTGGATATAGGGCAGAAGGGATATCTACACTCAGTTCTGTCACTGCCTTAGAGATACAAATCCTTGTTGGTTTTGTTGAATATAATGACTCCTGGCTTGTTATAATCATTAACAGAGGTTGCAGAATTGATTAGATGGTTCCCTGTAAACAAGTTTCAGCTTCCAGGACTCAGAACGAGTAATACCAGCTTAAAGAAAGGGACTTTCTCATAGGCAGGTAAAATTTTGAGGTCTCTCAAAGTTAATTGCAAATATAAACAACTTTTGACACCTACAGATTCAAACCATGTCTTGGATTAAATGTATTTGTTTCTTTATAACTAAAGAAAATGCAAAGAAAGCAAAGAAATATGAAATGTTAAATGTCTATCTTGTAGATCTGTCAAGCCTCAATTTTAACAAACTTGCCATGTATATGAGACTAGGGATTGTATTAATGGAAGGACTAGACATTAGATAATGTGAGAAAAAGAGCACCCATATTCAGTCTATATATGATCCTTTGCCACTGGAGCTGATGAGGCCTTCTTCCACTCTTTGTGACCACTTCTGTGTACATGACCAAAAAGCCATTCACCAGTATTCTATCTTGGACCATCTTCATGTATGCTCTTTACTGTGTCTCATGGCTGGCACCTCCACCAGTCCTTCACACCTTAGCTCCTATTTGTAGTCTGGACCCTTGTTCTCCAAGTCCGAGCTTAAGTCTCCAGGAACAGCTGTCACATCTAATACTGACAAAGCCATGCATCATCCAAGAAAGCTGGAAATTTGATTTCCCCTTTGCTAGCACTGCTGTAGCTCTTTATGCAATTTTTTTCCAAATACTAGTCTGCCCACAAGTTCTTTCATTTTCTTCTTTTTAAAGAGACGATATAAGCAATTAGCCTAAAGTTGGTAAATCATCAAGGGACCTTTAGGCTACACTTCATAACTACCCTGGTTGGTTTTTACATAACAGTCCATTTCTCTCTCTCTCTCTCTCTCTCTCTCTCTCTCTCTCTCTCTCTCTCTCTCTCTCTGCCTCCCTCCCTCCCTCCCTCATTCTCCCTCCTTCCTCCCTCCCTCTCTCTCCCTCTCTCTCTTTCTGTCTCTTTCTCTCTTTCCCACATATCTCTCATCTGTCTCATTCACTCATCTTTTGTTCATTCATTCAACAAAAATGTTAATATTTTATTCTATATGTAAGCCTATGTCTAAGTATGGCTTCTGCTTGTGAGTGCAAGTGTAGGTAGAAGCCATGGACCCAGAGCTAGAGTTATTGACCATTGAGCTGTCCCATATGAATGCTGGAAAAAAAAATCTCAGGTTCTTTGCAAGAGCTGTATAGACTATCAGCCATCTTTCTAGCCCCCAAACATAAATTTTAGTTAAAAATAATAAAAGTCTCTATTTCCTTCCTTTTTGTATTATAAAGCATCTTATGCCTGAGTTTTTCTGTTACTGTCACCAGTCATAACTAGTACTTTCTATTCTCCCAAACATTTTGATGTAAACATGACTAGACGACTTTTATTTCCATTCAACTTCTCATATTTTGCTACTTTCTTCTTTCATTCATTCTAAGTAATGGATTTTTTCCCCTCTCTATGTCTGTGTTTAAATATCTCCTTTACTTGTTATATGTACTTTTCCTTTGCAAAATCATTGGGCAGAGTATAATTATGGCTAATCATGGCCTATGTTCTGTTCAGTGACCCCTTCACTAAGGAGAATCATATCCCACATCGACACCCTTCTACACTGCTGGTTATTCAAGAACAGGCTGTACAGTCTTGCTGAACTTCCCAGCATTGGCCTTTTCCAGAACAAAGCATTCTTACAGGCTGAATGGTGTACAGAAATCTGATAGTAGTTCAGTCTGATAGAAAATGGAAACTGCATTATAGTCAGATTCACACAAGAAACTATGAAACTGAATCTATTTTCAAAAAATGCAGAAATTGACTGAACTTTTAAAGGTATATTCAGTGGCTCTAGTTTTACAGATTGAGGGGTTTTTTTTTCACATCTATGTTTATTGCAGCATTATTCACAATAGTCATGCTGTAGAATCAACCTAGGAGTCTAACAAATGAATGAATAAAGAAAATGTGGTATATATACTCAATGGAATTATATTCAGCCATAAGAGAAATAGAATTTCTGGAGGTCATCATATTAAGTGAAATAAGTAAGATGAAGGACTCAGACCAAAAACCACACACTTCACATATATACGTATATATCTTATACTTATGAATGTAGCCAAAGTGCATAATACACTTGAATGAAAATGTCTCTCTGAAACCCAACATTATGGATTGAGTTTTAAGATACAATTGAACTAGGGTTTTGAACAACTCTCGCTATTCCAACATTTGTGTATTCTTTTCATATACTGAACTGTGAAGAAAATGTTTTGATACAACTAAAATTGGTATAAATCCTTTTTTATCTTTAGTATTATTTTATTAAAAATGTGATAGAAACCAAGGAATAAACATAGTGATGCTTTTAGTAGCAATGTTTATCTTGTTGCTCTTCAAGTGATGAACAGTCTCCACAAGCTTTCCATGAATCATCTCCTTAATATACAGAGAAAACATGTTAGTCCTGTTATTATTCTCATTTTACAGATATGCTAACAGGTGTTTTAAAAGGTTAAGTGACTTCTCAAAGCCATGTAACCACCAACGATGATAGCATCAATAGTAAGTGACCTCATCTGAGCCCGCAGATTGATGAGGTCACAGAACCTTGGGATTATATAAATTAAATAGTATCTCTAAGGGTTTTCATGGGAACATTAGAATCTTTTACCTTAACCTCATCATGATGTGGAAAAGATTACAGGTGTGCACATTTCACACATAATATGATGTTGAAAGTGCCCAGAAGGTTTTGGTAGGAGGAAACAATGGATATAAATTTTAAATTGTTTCTAGTCACTACTTGGCTGTTGTAGTGTAGTATCTTATATTGTTGTATATTTATTATACATGTGTTGGGTTTTAGAAACATAACTTTTTAAAAGTATATTATGAATTTGCCATATTCACCCATCGTCCATTCCTCTCCTCATCCTGTTCCCCACTGACTCATACACTAGTCTCCTTCCTTCCTATGAACACCATTCTGCATTCATATATGAGAGGCATCATGTACATAGTTTTATGTATGTATAATAAATATAGGACTAAAAAATAAAGACAAAAGATGCAACATGTATCTGAGTCTTCCTTATTTCACTTAGTGTGATGATATCTGGTTTTACATGCACTTTCCAGCAAATGACACATTTCATTCATTACGGATGAATAAATATTCATCATGTATAAACACTGTTTACTGGCTGAAGGACACTTAAAATTAATTCCATGGCTCGGCTATCATTATAGTGCTGCAATAGCAATGACTTTCTCAGGCTCCTCTGTGATGTGATGACCTAGAGTTCTTCCACAGTATATCCATGAGTGCTATAGGTGGGTCCTATGGTATATTTATTTTTAGCTTTTGTTTGTTTGGAGTTCTTTGTTTCCTTTTAGGAATCCACAAAAAGATTTCTATAGTGACAAAACTAATTTATATTCCTGCCAACACTGTGTAGGTATTGCCTTTTTCCTGCATCTTTACGAGAATTTGTTGTAGTTTTCATAATTAAAGCCATTCTATCTGGGCTGAAATGGAATTTAATTTTCATTTTCTGGGTGGCTAGGAATGATGGGTATTATTAAATATATTTGCTGGGTAATTGTACCCGAACTATTACTGCTTTCTAAGACTTACTTACTTTATTTCTGTGTGTATGTATGTGTGCATGCACATGTGACTGCAAACACTCTCAGAGTATAGGGAAGGATACCAGATCCCCTGGAGCTATATCTCCAGGTTGTGAGCACCCCACATAGGTCTGGGAACCAAATTCACATCTTTGTGAGGCTGTTCTTAATTGCTGAGCCATTTTTTCCAGGAATGTATACTTCATCTTTTGAGAACTATTTACCCATTTCATCAGTGGATTTATTAACTGAATTGCTTAATTTTCATTATTTAGTTTGTTTTGAGTTCTTCATGTGTTTTGGACATTAAACTTTTGTCAGCAAACGTTAGTAACTAGCAAAGATTTTTCTCTTACTCTCTAAACTATCTCTTCACTACATTAACATTTTCTTTGCTCTGCAACAGATCTTAGTTACATGAAAATTTTTACCAGTTTGCTGATTGACTCATGTCATATTCATCAAGTCCTTGCCTATGCTCATATTTTGAATGATTCTCCCAACACTTTCCTCTAACAGTTTCAGATTTGTGTGTGTGTGTATGTGTGTGTGTGTTACATTAAGGTATGATACATTTGAACTGACTTTTGTAGAGAATCAGAAAGATCTAGTTTCATTTGTCTACATGTACACATCCAGTATCCCATGTCTAGAGTTTAAGAGACTACCTTTTCTTCAATGCATTTGTCAAAAATTAGATGGCTGTAGCTGAGTGGGCACATGTCTGGGTCTTCTGTTATACTGAGCTACATGTCTTTTTGTGTGTGTGTGTGTGCCAGTACCATATTGTTTTTATTACTACGTCTTTGTAAAATAACTTGAAATTGAGCTTCCAGCACCATGTGGGCGTATAAGTACTTTGACTATCCGATGTCTGTTGTGCTTTCATATGAACATTTTTTCTATTTTTGTGAAGAATAGTGTTGGAATTTTAATGAGGATTGCATTCATCTGTAAATTATCTTTAGTAGGATAGTCATTTAAAGAGCATTGGTTTTTGTCATGAGTTACAGGACACTTTTGTTCATCTAGTTCACTACAGCAGTCTTTCTGTTGCATGGTAGGTTTAGTCCAAGATTTTTAAGCAGTCATGAATGGAATTTTCTTTGACTCTTCCTCAGAATGATGTCATTGTTGTATATGAAGGCTACTGATTTTTTGTGTGTCAATTTTGTATCCTATTTTGCTCCCTTGACCCGAGTACCTGCAGGTTCGCTCTGCCCCTGCCCTCTTCCCTTCCCCCTCTCTCCACGTGGTCATGGTGGGCCTCCACCTCTACCTCTCTGCTCTCCCTCTCTCTCCTCTCGTTCTCTTCCTCTGTCCTAAGTAAACCTTCTCTTCGTGGAACCCTCTGGCCTGGCGTCATCTGTTCCAAACTGCTGCGCGCGTAAACATCTAACAGCCCCATTTCTGTGTTGTCTCACTTTCCTTCTCTTGGCTATTAGGGTTGAAATCTCCCAATGAGAACAAAACCATTGTGGTATTTTTCTTTCTGTAGAGGAATTTTAATCCAGCAACAAGACTATTCTGGCAAGGGATCACATCCAAAGACCTTTATCCACTCTTCAGCAGTAAGTCTCCAAGATAAGATGGATAAAACATAGATTTACAGGTTTCTTTGTTGACCTTTGTGTTGTTTTTTTCTAAAACAAGGTAGTTTTAAGGGCTGAGCAACTGGATGGAACAGAAAGAACGCTCTCTGCTGTTGGGTCTAACCCAAATATTCGTCTCTAGGCTTCTGGTAGGGCAAAGTGATTCTAACAATTTGCTCCTATTTGCCTGGAGTTGCTCTTCTCTCCTCCAGTGGGGGTCCAGTGGCTAGCATTCCTGCCTAATACCAGGATGAGAAAAGTCACTCGTGGCCTATACTAGATGGCAATCGGTGGTGCTATCCATGGTACTGACTCACAATTTTCCCTCCTAGTTAACTGGATTCTACAGGCAAGCTCTGAGTAAGATTGCCAGATATTTCCCCAGGTTCAAACAGTGATGTTTACCTCTGGATTTTCCTATTTGCCAACTCAGCAGGAGTCTTTTCACAATGACTTGTGTCACTTCCCTGGTGAATCAAACTCTAACAAAGAGAATTCCCAGCACCTGTATGTTATAGAGACTGAGAATTCATTCTGACTAAACTGTAAATCTTCTTATTTTCTGAGTCTCTCTCTTCACTTTTATCCCTGGTGCTTGCGCTCTCTCTCTCTCTCTCTCTCTCTCTCTCTCTCTCTCTCTCTCTCCCTCTCTCTCTCCTTTCTTACTCTCCCTCTCTTCCCTCAACTGCTCTCAATTTTTTCTAAGAATGAATATACAGAGCATATTTTCTGATACTATCTTTCGATTTAAGTTTGGTTCCTTCCCTCTACAATTACACTCAATTTTCAAACTGAGCACTCGAAACTTGGGGATGACACCACCAGAAGAGACTGTTCATTCCATGTGTTTCCAGCACCACCCTCTTTAGAAGTTAGATTCTCTCAATTATTTATAAATTATTCTTGGTGATTCTTGTAGTTGAAGTATGAGTGCAATACATTGTCTTCCTTCATGAAAATACTTTCTGATGAATTAAAACTGTTTTGAAATGACATCTCACCCAAGTCAGAATGGACATCATCAAGAAAACACAAAATGCTGAGGATACGTAGGAAGAGGAGCCTACTGTTAGTTTAACTATCTCTGCTCTAAGAATAACAAAAGAAAAAGAAAAAGAAAACCCCAGTTTAATGTCTTTCTTTAGAATCTAAAAGGTGACAAGATTGTTCATTGTTTTAAGTATGTGGTAGATATTACTAGTATCATTTTATCAATAAATTACAATTATGTTTTTTCTGGAAATTCCCATGTAACAAAGTACTGAAAATTGACATTTTTTATTTGTGTACACACACACATACATTCTGTATATAATAGCACCCACAAACAAGCCTGAATAGTTCAAGCTCCAACAATCTGTAAAATTTCTCCACATTCTTTATAGCCTTGTTACCCATAAAACTTTCAACACCTAAATAAATACCTGAGGTCCACCCTGTCTTTGCTTCATTTGACCTGTATACTCATGAGTCCCTTTCTATTGCCCCAGATAGAACACTGGATGCCAGTTCCTAGTGTTGTTAATAAGAGTTTAATGCTTAACTTCTTGCATACTGCATATAAAAGTACCCTTATGTGTCAGCCTGAAAGAGCATAATACAAAAAGGAATAAATACTGATTTTTATATAGAATCTTTCATATACAAATTATCCCAAAGAGCCTTACAAACAATGAATTTGGCACTGTAGTGCAGGAATGATGTAAACAAACACAGCAGCTGAGGAGCCCTCAGCAATAACTCACACAGAGAAACCTCCTTGAAATGCCAAAAAGCATATTTCTTCCCTAGTACTCCTTCCCAAAGCAGAATGTCTGCCTAAGAAGCTTGCTGTCAATCATACTTAATGGAAGGGAGTAAAAATTTCTTAGTTAAAAGATTTATTCAAAAATACATATGGAAACTTAAAAGGAAACCCGGTATGCCAAAATTACATCTATTTACTGGGTGAAATGTACTACTGCTAGGTGGGGTTTGGAGATGACTCACAATGGTTAACCTCCCACTCTTTATCCTCACCATCCCACCTCCCTGTTAGTTTGGAATAAACAAAAAATTAAGTACCTTAATACTAATTCACACCCAGCATCTTCTCTTTTATCATTTTGCTATTTATTACATTTTATGAGTTGTGTACATGTCTTCTTTACCAAATTAGTATTCTTTAGAGATACACACACCAATGTACGCACAGCTCCTTAGCACTACAAATAGTCAACAATATTGACCCAAGTTCTACCAAACTGTTAGTGCTCTAGTATCAAGTTCTCCAGAAAAATCTAAATAAATAAGCACAGAAAATGTATTCCAGAGCACATGCATTGAAAAGAAGAAAGTTAAATATTGCATCTCTAGGCTTGCAGAGCCTATATCTGAATCACTAGAATAAGGAATTTGGGGGTTGGGATTCTTTTTAGTTTTGTGGAAAGAATTGCCTTTTGAATAACCCACATAGAAACACCCAGACTGCAATCAAGGTTTTTGCTTGTTCCTTTGGGTTTGCAGCCAGATGCTGCTGATGAAACAATGTGAAAATCAGAACTTCTAGTCCTTGATCATTGCCCTCGGGAACACCTCCAAGGCACTTGTTAGCAGCAACAGCTGTTCATTGTCATCTTAGGACAAGGAGCCATTAATGGAGGATTCTTTACATCCCTATCTGCCTGGCAGGGAAAGAGAACAGATTTTCTTTTCCCTTGGGTTTTCAGCAACCATCCTCAGGTCATTGAAGACTTTGTTCACCTTTCATCAGCACTGATGCACTTTAGACATTTTTAAGAGCAATAGAAAAAAATGTCCCAGCTTCTAGGACATTAACTAATAAAATATCCCTGCTTCTCATCCTATTTTTCTCTCCTCTGCTAGATGAAGTTGTGGGAGGGGTCAGCCAGGATTGCAATAGCACCTCCTCTCCATCTATTTTCAGTAGCCTCACTGAGAGCAATAGGCTCTATTCATTCAGTTCGTCTGCTCCCTGCCTCAAATTCTGGGAGTATTCTGGAACTTGAGCCTTAGTTCCTTCCTTTTAGTCTCTAGAGTCTAGAGCTACATCAACACTATTCAAATACTGTCTGTATTGTCTCAAGTTGTGTCATACCAGACAAGCGATGCTTTCAGTGCCTCTTTTTGAAGTACAGAAAATAAGAGTACCTCCCTATGTGTTTTTAATCTGGATTGGGTTATAAGTAAAGTACATTTGTCAATTAGAAATAAGTAAAATATACATGCTAGAAATTTTGGCTATTATTAATTCTGTATCTCAAGGCTAAAGGCTATCAACTGCAACATCGAACATTGAAGTCTCAGTGGTTTAACATAATAGACATTCATTTTCTCCTTTCTTTCAGTCCATTTGGGTGTAAGGAACATAGAATAGATTTGTTCTTTGTAGTGACTCAGGGATGCAAGTACCTTCTGACAGAGTCTTATGACTCTGTCAGCCATTTGGTCCTTTAAATCCACTGTCAGATCTTCTCTGGCCAGAAGACTATGGAATGAGCAAGCAAGATCAAAAAACATTACATAGGGGTGTACATGAACTTGACCTTAAAAAACCTGACTCTCATTCTTTATACATATCAATAACCAGTACTCAGTCACCTTCCCATACACTATAAGGAGGATTTTGCAATCTAATGTGTCCAGAAAAATGATGGCTTTTGTAACTACATATTGTTTTTTCTCCGACATAATATCCTACTGGATTTCAAGATAAAATTTTCAAAGAGGGAAGACACTTCATATTTGTTTTAAAAGTGAAATATTTTCCCACAACTGTGGAAACTGAGATACAGTTAAATCTCTGTAGTCTTGAGATACAGTACTCTGCTCCACCAGAGGTCATGACAGGTGCCAGAGTTCCAGGTAGACTGCCTGACCATGGACTGGCCCCACTTTCTCAGTGCCCTCACACCCTATGCCTAATTGGCCCTCTCTCCTCATCTCTAAAACTCAGCCACCAACTCCAGCTGAGGCTCCCTCCTGAACAAGAAGCCAAGCCACTATCAGACTGCAAGTAGGCAACCTGCCTGCAGACTGCCCCCACTATTTCCATTACTGCCCACCCTACCCTCAATTGCCCTTCCATTTCTTCTCACCATGTTGTAGCCCCTAACCCAGGTGGAGAACCCAAATTGATCACTGGCCATGACAACCACCAGAACTACAAGTAGGCCACTCACTCTGTCCCAACCTCCAGTTCTAGTGAATAACCACCTCCTCAACCACAAGCCACCCTTGTTATCAGAAGGCCAATTCTCAATTCAGGTGGAAAGACTATAGAACAAACAGAAAACATGTAAGAAAACATGCATGCAACAAACAAATGAAAACCAGAACCTAGACCTATCATCATTCCAAATCCAGATGCCTAGATACCAGTGTAAGAACACAATAACAGCCAAGGAAATTTGTCACTATCAGGTCACAAATATACTGCTACAGGAAGTCATGAATACTCTAACACAACTGAAGCACAAGAAAATAACCTTAAAACCAACTTCATAAAGATGATAAAGGCTCTAAAGAGGAAATGAATAAACTCTATAATGAAATTAAGGGAAAACAAACAAAATGGAAAAAATAATAAAAAATGAATAAATCCCTTAGAAAAGACAAAACTAAACAAACAAACAACAAATGAGTGAAGGAAACAAATGAAACTCTTCACAATCAGAAAATGAAAATACAAGCAAGAAAACAAACTGAGGGAATTCTGGAAATGGAAAATTTACATAAGCAAACAGGAACTATAGAAAATATCATCAACAGAATATAGATGGAAGGAGAATCTCAAGTATTGAATACACAAGAGAAGAAGTAGGTACATCAGTAAAAGAAATTGTTTAATCTTAAAAATTGCTACCAGAAAACATCCAGAAAATCTGGGACTCACAAAAAACTGAAACCTAAAAATAATAGGAATCTAAGAAGGAGATGATTTCCAGTTCAAAGGCCAAGAAAATATTTTCATCAAAACCATATAAGAAAATTTTCCTAACTAAAAGAAGGACATGCCTATAAATGTTCAAGAAGCTTATAGAACACCAAATATATTGGATGAAAAAATAAAGTCTTCTTGACACATAATAATCAAAACATTTAAACATTTAGAAAAAGAAATAATATTAAAAATTGTAAGGGAAAAAGGCTAAGTAACATATAAAAGCAAACTATTAGAATTACACAAGGCTTTACACTAAAGACTGTAAAAGCCAGAAAGACCTGGACAGAAATCCGGCAAACTCTAAGGAACCACAAATGCCAGCAAAATTTTCAGTCACCATAGATGGAGAAAACAAGATATTCTATCATAACATCAAATTAAATAATATATGTTTATAAATAAAGCACTACAAAAGAAACAAAACAGAAAATTCCAACCCTAAAGGGTTAACTACAGCCAGGAAAATTCCTGAAATAAATAAACTCACACCAGCATACCAAAGAAGCACACACACACAAATACTGCACTACCACCAACAAGAAAATAAGATGAAATAACAACCATTTGTCATTGATCTTTCTCAGTATCAATGGACTCAATCTCAGTTTCCCAATTTAAAAACACAGACTAACAGAATGGATGCTAAACAAAATCCCACCTTCTGATACATATAAGAAACACACCTCAGCATAAAAAATAGACATTGCCTCTGACTGAAAAGTTGGAAAAAGACTTCCCAAGCAACTATATAAAAGAATCAAATTGATAGACTCATTCTAATACCCAACAAAATAGACTTCAAAACAAAATGAATCAAAAGAGACCAGAAAGAACACTTAATGCTTTTCAAAAAATCCAACAAGATGACATTATTTCAATTCTTAACATTTATGCAGTAAACAAAAGAGCCTCCATGTTTGTAAAGGAAAACATTACGAAATCTGAAATCATACAGTGACCTACACACATTGATAGTGGGAGACTTCATTAACCCACTGTCATCAAAAAAGAGGTTATCCAGACAAAAACTAAACAGAGAAATAATAGATATTTTAAGCCAAATCACTTTAACAGTTATCTACTGAGCATTTCACCCAAACAATATGTATATATATTCTTCAGCACCTCACAAAATTTTCTCCAAAATTAGCCACATACTGGGTCACAAAGCAAGTTTCAACATATACAAGAATTCTGAAATAACTTCTTGCATTCTATACTACCACCATGGGTTAAAGCTGGATTTCAACAACAGAAATGACAGAAAGCCTACACATTCATGAGAATTGAACAACCATTCAGGGAAAGATGACTGGGTCAAGACAAAAATGAAGAAATTAAAGACTTCCTAGTAGTTATTGATAATGAATACATGACATACCAAACTTACAGGACACAATGAAAGTAATGTTAAGAAAAAATAGAAATAAATGACTACATTAAAATAATTAGGGTAATCTCATGCTAGCAATTTAACAACGCAACTGAAAACTCCAGGGGGAAAGGAAACAAGCACATCCAAGATGAATAGATGGCAGGAAATTATCAAACTGCAGACTAGAATCAATAAAATAGAAACAAGAAGAAAATATCAATTTAGACAAATACTTATTCAGACTAACTAAAAGATGAAGAGAGAATATTAAAAGTAAAAAAAAAAAAAAAACCCACAGAAGAAATGGGGAACATGAAACAGACAAAGAATCGTCAGGTCATATTTTAAGAACCTCTACACTAAAAATTGGAAAACATAAAATATATAGATAATTTCTTCAGTAGATATCACCTACCAAAGTTAAATCAAGAACAGATAAACAATTTAAACACACCTATAACCTGTAGTGAAATAGAAGTGGCTATTAAAATCACCCAACCAAAATAGTCCAGAGCCAGATGGTTCTCCTGTAGAATTCTGTCAGACTTTCAAAGAAGAGTTAATGCTAGAGCTGGAGAGATGGGTCAGCAGTTAAGATCACTGGCTACTGTCTGGTCTCGGTCTCTCTCTCTCTCTCTAACAGGTTCTCACTGTGTATTCCTGGCTGACTTGATTACTATGTAACTTCATCACTGCTCTATTGCTTTAAAGAGAAGGAGGAAATGAGAATGAAGAGAAGAAGAGGAGGAGGAGGAGGAGGAGGAGAGGAGGAGGAGGAGGAGGAGGAGGAGGAGGAGAGAAGAAGAAGAAGAAGAAGAAGAGGAGGAGGAGGAGGAGGAGGAAGAAGAAGAGAAGAAGAAGAAGAAGAGAAGAAGAAGAAGAAGAAGAAGAAGAAGAAGAAGAAGAAGAAGGAGGAAGAAGAAAATGCATAAGAAGAAAGAAGAGTTGATGCCAATACTTCTCAAATTCATGCCACAAAATAGAAACAGAAGAAACATTGCTACATTCATTATGAGGTCAGAATCATCCTGAAATCCAAACTACTCAAAGATTCATCAAAGAAAGAGAAATCCAGAACAATTTTCCTTTAAAATATAGATGCTAAAATACTCAACAAAAGACTTGCAAACAGAATTCAAAAGACATCACAAAGATCATCCACCATGATCAATTAGGAATCACCACAAAAATGCAAAGATGGTTCAACATATGAAAATATGTCAATGTAACCAGAAAATAAACAAACTGAAACAGACAAAAAATATTATCATCTCACTAGATACTAAAAAGCCCTTTGACAAATCCAACACTCGTTTATGATAAGTGTCCTGAAGAGATTATGGATACAAGGGATACTTCTCAATATAATAACCAGAGGTTATAGCAATTCCATAGCAAACTTCAACTAAAAGTAACTACACTAAAATCAGGAACAAGGCAGGATTGTCCATTCTCTCAATACTCATAAAACACAGTACCTGAAATTTAGCTAGAACAATAAGACAACCAAATGACATCCAGGGGATAAATATCGGAAAGGAAGAAGTGAAGGTATTATTATTTGCATATGATATGATACTTAAGTAACTCCAAAATTCTTTTTTATTGTATATTTTATTTATTTACAATACAGATGTCATTGCCTTTCCCCATTTTCCCTCCCTAGAACCCCTATCCTATACCCCACTTCCTTTCTGCTTTTATACCATATTGATTATATGCATGTATTAAGGTCATTTCTAGATTGATGGGTGTAGCAATACAATAAATGCAAATAGTCAAGGAACAAGCAATACAATAAACACAAATAGTCAAAGAAAAAGCAAAGCATTAAACCCAATTACGTGAACACTCCCATGATCACTGTTTCTAAAGGTTTATCAGGATAACCAAAGTATCTGAGCCTATTTCCCTGTCCTACTCCAAGGTCATTTTCATGTCTGAAGCCTACTTCCTTGTTCTAGCCTAAAATTTAGATACCTGTCTGAAATAAATTCTTTATTCTAGCCTGATATTTAGATTCCTGCCTGAGATTGCTTCTTTGTTGTAGCCTAAGATTTAGATTTCTACCTGAAATTACTTCTTTGTTCTACCCTAATGTCAGATACCTGCCTGAAGCCTACTTCCTTATCCTTGGCCAATGTCATATTCCTGCCAAGCAGCCCATTTCCTTGTCCTTGGCCCATGACAGCTTCTTGCCAAGCAGTCCCAAAGGCTCTCCAACTCTCCCCCTTTTTTATTTCACTAACAAGACTGAGCCTGTCTTATGTCGTTCTGACAAGAATGCCTTCCTTACCCATCATGGAATATGCATTATCAAAAGCAATGCACTTCTGTCTTAGGTTGGTAATGTTCTGTGCAGAATCTTAACCCGTCCTTGGCTTGCCAGTGTGTTAATAACTCTGTCTGGGGGTCCATTATCAGTTTTAAGTCATGTACTTTGGCTGCCAGCCTGTTGATGTAGTTAGAAACAAGCTTTAACACAGTGGGGAGGAATAAAAGTATTCCCAGGACAAGAAGAGCTAGCTTGATCAAGCTATATATGCCATTCCTGAGGTTTGACCAAAATGGAAATACTGACCTCAGGCCACGGATAATTTTATTGGCATTATCTACAGCACAAAGCTCAACAGAGCAGCATCTTTAAATTCATAATCTCACTATGCAAAGTTAACACACCCAGAGAGGTGTTAGGATTATGCCAAATATCCTACAGGTGTCTTTAAGCTTTTTTCTAATTATAATGACAATCACTGTAAATTTTAGAAGTAACACTACTCCAATGATATTTGTCATGACACTTGGGATGGCTCCTAACCCTTGAATCCTGAACCTCCTTCAGATATTTGAATGGGTTATAGAGCATCATCCATTGTTCCTGATACCTATATAAATCCTTTTGTATACTCAATGTTATTAACATTTTTTTGCTAGATGGTTAACAAAAATAGTTGTCTTAACTCCTTGTGTCAATGCTATTGCAGAAGCAGTGGTTTTAGCAATTAATTAAATTAAAAGGTGTTATACCAGGAATAATCAAGCCTGCTACCCTCGTGCTTCTGCTTAAAGCCTAACTCACTTCTTCCAGTACTTTCAAGCTTTTTTGTGAATCAATATTTTCTGATACTCAGAGCAGTAAGACAACATCTGGTTGTTATTAACAGGCATGTCACACTAACACAATGGAAATTATACAGTCAATGCAACTTACAATAAATACTGCAAGAAGAGACAAAATCAATTTTAGCTTGACAATTAAAAGAGCCTTAAAACATGCACTAATTCTTGTTTGAAATCCAGATCCTGTCCCAACTTTATCTCTTGCTATCATAACATCATAGTGAACTATAGCTAACTTCCAAATATGTCTCTGATAATGTCCAGATCCAGCCTTCCAAAATTAGACTGTTATTTCCAATATTGGACTGATTTCTAGACCAGTACATGATTGAGTCCTAATAGCTGGTCACCTTTAGAAAATACAAGAGACATTATAATTTCTCTTTTTGATTCTGTATCCCACAAGGTCTGAAAACTTGAGGCAAGCAGTTTGTTCCCACCTGGGATATAGTCAAGCAAAGGTGGGTCAGGAACTTTAGTTCAATACAGCTTCCCAGTCACCCTTGTCAGGGCACTCAGCAAGCTCACAGGTCAGCATCATTCTTTGTCTCAGCAACAGTATGTGTCACCAATCTTTTTAAAGTTCCATGGGCCTCTTCCACAATACCTTGTCCTTGAGGATTATACAAATTCCCATAATAAATTATTGACAAAAAGTCTCAACTGCTTGACTACAATTCCCAGATCCGTTGTCCGTTTTCTTTTTATTGGATATTTTATTTATCCAATTATTTATTTATTTATTTTATTTATTTATTTATTTATTTATTTAAATTTTTAATCTTTCAATGTTATCCCCTCTCCATTCCCTACCAAAACCCCTTTTCCCATCCCACCTCCTCCTACTTCTATGAGGGTGTGCCCCCACCATCCACTCTTTCCTCCTCCCTGCTCTCAAATTCCCCAACACTAGGAAATCCAAACTTTTAGGGACCAAGACCCTCCTATTCCACAAGGCTATCCTCAACTACCTATACAGGTAGAGCCATGAGTCCTCCCTTTGTGTGCCCAGGCTGGAGGTTTATACCCTGGGAGCTCTGGTTGAATATTTTTATACTTCTTCTAAGAAGTACCAAAGCACCCACACTTTGGTCTTCCTTCATTCTTCTTGAGGTTCATGTGGCCTATGCATTGTATCTTAGGTATTGTGAGTTTTTGGGTTAATATTCACTTATCAGTGAGTGCATACCATGTGTGTTCTTTTGTGACTGGGTTACCTCCCTCAGGATGATATTTTCTAGTTCCATCCATTTGCCTAAGAATTTCATGAACTCATTGTTTTTAATAGCTGAGTAATTTTCCATTGTGTAAATGTCCCACATTTTCTGTATCCATTCCTCTGTTGAAGGACATCTGGGTTCTTTCCAGCTTCTGGCTATTATAAATAAGGCTGTTATGAACATAGTGGAGCATGTGTCCCTGTTGTATGCTGAAACATCTTTTGTGTATATGCCCAGGAGTAGTATAGCTAGGTCCTCAGGTAATACTATGTTCAGTTTTCTGAGAAACCACCAGACTGCTTTCCATAGTGGTTGGTGGGTTTTACAATCCCACCAACAATAGGGGAGTGTTCCTCTTTCTCCACATCCTCACAGCATCTGCTGTCACCTGAGTTTTTGATCTTAGCCATTCTGACTGGTGTGAGGTGGAATCTCAGGGTGTTTTGATTTGCATTTCCCTGATGACTAAGGATGTTGAATACTTCTTTAGGTGCTTCTCAGCCTTTTGAGTTTCCTCAGTTGAGAATTTTTTGTTTAACTCTGTACTCCATTTTTAATAGAGTTACTTGTCTAGAGTCTAATTTCTTCAGTTCTTTGTATACCTTGGATATTAGCCTTCTATCAGATGTAGGATTGGTAAAGATCTTTCCAAATCTGTTGGTTTCTGCTTTGTCCTATTGAAGGTGTCCCTTTGCTTTGCAGAAGCTTTGCAATTTTATGAGGTACCATCTCACTAGATACTAAAAAGCCCTTTGACAAATCCAACACTCGTTTATGATAAGTGTCCTGAAGAGATTATTGGATACAAGGGATACTTCTCAATATAATAACCAGATTATAGCAATTCCATAGCAAACTTCAACTAAAAGTAACTACACTAAATCAGAACAAGGCAGGATTGTCCATTCTCTCATACTCATAAAACACAGTACCTGAAATTTAGCTAGAACAATAAGACAACCAAATGACATCCAGGGGATAAATATCGGAAGGAAGAAGTGAAGGTATTATTATTTGCATATGATATGATACTTAAGTAACTCCAAAATTCTCTTTTTATTGTATATTTTATTTATTTACAATACAGATGTCATTGCCTTTCCCCATTTTCCCTCCCTAGAACCCCTATCCTATACCCCACTTCCTTTCTGCTTTTATACCATATTGATTATATGCATGTATTAGTCATTTCTAGATTGATGGTGTAGCAATACAATAAATGCAAAATAGTCAAGGAAAAAGCAATACAATAAACACAAATAGTCAAAGAAAAAGCAAAGCATTAAACCAATTACGTGAACACTCCCATGATCACTGTTTCTAAAGGTTTATCAGGATAACCAAAGTATCTGAGCCTATTTCCCTGTCCTACTCCAAGGTCATTTTCATGTCTGAAGCCTACTTCCTTGTTCTAGCCTAAAATTTACATACCTGTCTGAAATAAATTCTTTTTCTAGCCTGATATTTAGATTCTGCCTGAGATTGCTTCTTTGTTGTAGCCTAAGATTTAGATTTCAACCTGAAATTACTTCTTTGTTTCTACCTAATGTCAGATACCTGCCTGAAGCCTACTTCCTTATCCTTGGCCAATGTCATATTCCTGCCAAGCAGCCCATTTCCTTGTCCTTGGCCCATGACAGCTTCTTGCCAAGCAGTCCAAAGGCTCTCCAACTCTCCCCCTTTTTTATTTCATTAACAAGACTGAGCCTGTCTTAGTCGTCGTTCTGACAAGAATGCCTTCCTTACCCATCATGGAATATGCATTATCAAAAGCAATGCACTTCTGTCTTAGGTTGGTAAGGTTCTGTGCAGAATCTTAACCCGTCCTTGGCTTGCCAGTGTGTTAATAACTCTGTCTGGGGGTCCATTATCAGTTTAAGTCATGTACTTTGGCTGCCGCCTGTTGATGTAGTTAGAAACAAGCTTTAACTACAGTGGGAGGATAAAGTATTCCAGACAAGAAGAGCTAGCTTGATCAAGCTATATATGCCATTCCTGAGTGTGACCAAAATGGAAATACTGACCTCAGGCCACGGATAATTTTATTGGCATTATCTACAGCACCAAAGCTCAACAGAGCAGCATCTTTAAATTCATAATCTCACTATGCAAAGTTAACACACCAGAGAGGTGTTAGGATTATGCCAAATATCCTACAGGTGTCTTTAAGCTTTTTCTAATTATAATGACAATCACTGTAAATTTTAGAAGTAACACTACTCCAATGATATTTGTCATGACACTTGGGATGGCTCCTACCCTTGAATCCTGAACCTCCTTCAGATAATTTGAATGGGTTATGAGCATCATCCATTGTTCCTGATACCTATTATAAATCCTTTTGTATTACTCAATGTTATTAACATTTTTTTGCTAGATGGTTAACAAAAATAGTTGTCTTAACTCCTTGTGTCAATGCTATTGCAGAAGCAGTGGTTTAGCAATTAATTAAATTAAAGGTGTTATACCAGGAATAATCAAGCCTGCTACCCTCGTGCTTCTGCTTAAAGCCTAACTCACTTCTTCCAGTACTTTCAAGCTTTTTTAGTGAATCAATATTTTCTGATACTCAGAGCAGTAAGACAACATCTGGTTGTTATTAACAGGCATGTCACACTAACACAATTGGAATTATACAGTCAATGCAACTTACAATAAATACTGCAGAAGAGACAAAATCAATTTTAGCTTGACAATTAAAAAGCCTTAAAACATGCACTAATTCTTGTTTGAAATCCAGATCCTGTCCCAACTTTATCTCTTGCTATCATAACATCATAGTGAACTATAGCTAACTTCCAAATATGTCTCTGATAATGTCCAGATCCAGCCTTCCAAAATTAGACTGTTATTTCCAATATTGGACTGATTTCTAGACCAGTACATGATTGAGTCCTAATAGCTGGTCACCTTTAAGAAAAATACAAGAGACATTATAATTTCTCTTTTTGATTCTGTATCCCACAAGGTCTGAAAACTTGAGCAAGGCAGTTTGTTCCACCTGGGATATAGTCAAGCAAAGGTGGGTCAGGAACTTTAGTTCAATACAGCTTCCCAGTCACCCTTGTCAGGGCACTCAGCAAGCTCACAGGTCAGCATCATTCTTTGTCTCAGCAACAGTATGTGTCACCAATCTTTTTAAAGTTCCATGGGCCTCTTCCACAATACCTTGTCCTTGAGGATTATACAAAATTCCCATAATAAATTATTGACAAAAAGTCTCAACTGCTTGACTACAATTCCCAGATCCGTTGTCCGTTTTCTTTTTATTGGATATTTTATTTATCCAATTTATTTATTTATTTATTTATTTATTTATTTAAATTTTTAATCTTTCAATGTTATCCCCTCTCCCATTCCCTACCAAAACCCTTTTCCCATCCCACCTCCTCCTACTTCTATGAGGGTGTGCCCCCACCATCCACTCTTTCCCTCCTCCCTGCTCTCAAATTCCCCAACACTAGGAAATCCAAACTTTTAGGGACCAAGACCCTCCTATTCCACAAGGCTATCCTCAACTACCTATACAGGTAGAGCCATGAGTCCCTCCCTTTGTGTGCCCAGGCTGGAGGTTTATACCCTGGGAGCTCTGGTTGAATATTTTTATACTTCTTCTAAGAAGTACCAAAGCACCCACACTTTGGTCTTCCTTCTTCTTCTTGAGGTTCATGTGGCCTATGCATTGTATCTTAGGTATTGTGAGTTTTTGGGTTAATATTCACTTATCAGTGAGTGCATACCATGTGTGTTCTTTTGTGACTGGGTTACCTCCCTCAGGATGATATTTTCTAGTTCCATCCATTTGCCTAAGAATTTCATGAACTCATTGTTTTTAATAGCTGAGTAATTTTCCATTGTGTAAATGTCCCACATTTTCTGTATCCATTCCTCTGTTGAAGGACATCTGGGTTCTTTCCAGCTTCTGGCTATTATAAATAAGGCTGTTATGAACATAGTGGAGCATGTGTCCCTGTTGTATGCTGAAACATCTTTTGTGTATATGCCCAGGAGTAGTATAGCTAGGTCCTCAGGTAATACTATGTTCAGTTTTCTGAGAAACCACCAGACTGCTTTCCATAGTGGTTGGTGGGTTTTACAATCCCACCAACAATAGGGGAGTGTTCCTCTTTCTCCACATCCTCACCAGCATCTGCTGTCACCTGAGTTTTTGATCTTAGCCATTCTGACTGGTGTGAGGTGGAATCTCAGGGTGTTTTGATTTGCATTTCCCTGATGACTAAGGATGTTGAATACTTCTTTAGGTGCTTCTCAGCCTTTTGAGTTTCCTCAGTTGAGAATTTTTTGTTTAACTCTGTACTCCATTTTTAATAGAGTTACTTGTCTAGAGTCTAATTTCTTCAGTTCTTTGTATACCTTGGATATTAGCCTTCTATCAGATGTAGGATTGGTAAAGATCTTTTCCAAATCTGTTGGTTTCTGCTTTGTCCTATTGAAGGTGTCCTTTGCTTTGCAGAAGCTTTGCAATTTTATGAGGTACCATTTGTCAATTCTTGATCTTAGAGCATAAGCCTGGTGGCTTTTCCCCATTTTCTCTTCTATTAGTTTCAGTGTAGCTGGTTTTATGTGGAGGTCTTTGAACCACTTGGACTTGAGCTTTGTACAAGGAGATAAGTATAGATCAATTTGCATACTTCTACATGCTGACCTCCAGTTGAACCAGCACCATTTGTTGAAAATGCTGTCTTTTTTCCACTGGATGGTTTTAGCTCCTTCGTCAAAGATCAAGTGATCATAGGTATGGAGGTTCATTTCTGGGTCTTCTATTGTATTCCATTGATCCTCCTGCCTCTCTCTGTACCAATGCCATTTAGTTTTTATCACTATTGCTTTGAACTTCTGGGAGAATCACTATCCCTAACTTCAAGCAACCTCAAAATTCTACTAGGAAATTCCTATAGCTGATAGTGATGTAGGCATATACAGGACTAAATATCTCTCTTCCCCTACCCTTCCCCCATGCCCTCTCTCTCTCTTACACACACACACACACACACACATATGCACACACACACACACATGCACACACAAACACCTCAGTATAGGCATCCTATAGATAAATGGCAAATGGGCTGAAAAGGAAATAAGAGCAATAACACCATGTGCAATAGCCACAAATAATATGAAATCGCTTGGGACAGCCTTAACCAAACAAGTGAAGGACTTGTATGACAAAAACTTCAAGTCTTTGAAGAAAGAAATTGAAGATGAAGAAACACCAAGAAGATAGCTAGAGTCAACTAACCTGGACCCATGAGGCCTCACAGAGACAGAACCATCAACCAAAGAAAATGCATGGGCTCGAACTACGCCCTCTACACATATTTAGTAGAAGTACCTATGATTTTCATGTGGGTCTTTTAACAAGTAGAGCAGGGCTGACTATGGCTCTGCTTACTGCTGGGCATCTTTGCTTGGCCTCAGTGAGAGAGGATACACCTAGTCCTGTTGCTATTTGATGTGCCACAGTGAGGTTGGTACATTCCCAGAGGAGAAGCATAGGGGGAAATTGGAGGAAGAATATATGAGGTTGGGACTGAGGAAAGGAGGAAGGGGAGCTGCGGTCATTATGTAAAGTGAATAAATAATTAAAGTAAGGACAAAAAAAAAGAAGAAAATTTTTCAACTGGGTTTGGTAGTGCAATCCCATTGTCAGTACCAGAGAGACTGAGACAAGAGGACCACAAGTTCTAACCAAAGCTGAAGTATATAAGTAAGAAATTCCCAAAGAAACTGAAAGGGGGTGGAAAGGGGAAGAAAGAAAAGAATGAATTAAGGGAAGAGAAAAGAGAAAAGAAAGAAAATGAGAGAGAGATTAGGGAGGGAAGAAAGAAAAATGTGATTTGGATACAAAGCTCCTCAGTTCTCAAAGAAGATGCACAAGAATTTTTAGTCTTCTTCTGTGAACAAGCTTGACTTCAAAGTGTTGTATCAAACATAATGTTCTGTGAATGTCAAAGCAGGAAACCACTACCATAAAGGATTTATGAAGACACCATGAAGCCCTCCAAATGACAACTGATTCCAGGCCAATTAAAGTAAAAACAAGAAAGAATATAGTCACCTAATTTTCTACTACATTAAAGTTGTTAACTCCTAACCCAACTTTCTGAGTAATTTTTTATGGAGCGGAGCATCACATTACATAAAAGCAGAAGATTTCAGAATTTCTTAACCATTGATCTGAAAATGCCTACAAGTTGTTTCCAAACCAAGAATTATGCTAGTGTTGGGCAAGAGAGACTATTCCATTCTCTAGTTACCAGAATTCTCCCCAAGCCTAGTATGAGTCATATTGGAAGGTGGAGTGCTCACTGTACTATTGGTAGAAAACCTTGCATTCTTTATGCTGAATGGCACTTCTGTGCTCACTTAAAGAGCCATGACCTCCAAATGCCAGCTTTGGCTTCTACCAATCATTCATTAGAGAAGAAATTCAGAGAGTAATGGCTCTGTAGTTATCACACACACACACAACACAACCACACACACACACACACAACTCATGTAGACAACCCTGTGGATTTGAACACAGTAGGATTGTGTACCATTCAAGAGGCTCTCAGGAGTCTGGTAAATCTACGTGGATTCAAAATCAAATTTTATCTTCTTTCTTAATTGCTTAAACTAGCCCAAAATGAAGGTATCATACAGAATATCACAGAGGGTGAGAGAGAGAGAGAGAAGAGAGAGAGAGAGAAGAGAGAGAGAGAGAGAAGAGAAGAAGAAGAAGAAGAAGAAGAAGAGGAGGAGGAGGAGGGGAGGAGGAGGAGGAGGTGGAGGAGGAAGAGGAGGAGAAGAAGAAGGAGAAGAAGGAGGAGGAAGAGGAGGAGGAGAAAGAGGAGGGAGGGAGGGAAGGAGGGAAGGAGGGAGGGGACAGAGGGAGGGAGGGAGGGAGGGAGAGAAAGGAGAGAGAGATGATTATATTTCTCCCTCAAATCTACTATCAAAAAAACATTCTTTCTATGAAATCAACTAGTGTTTTAATGAGCAACATTTTATAATGTAATAGATATTTTTACATCTTAACCCTGGAACAAATTTAAATTAATTTGATTTGATTTTTTCCCATTTTATAAACCGCCCCCCAATGCAAATTTCTACTGATAATACTAAGAATTAATTTGGGAGGACCCATAATGATAGATTTTCTAGAATTCAAATATAAAAGGGAATATTTTTCTAATATTATAGAAAATCAATAATTTCCTAAACTCTCACCTTGGCAAGAAAATGCCTGTAGTAAATTTTCTCACTCCTTGCTAAAAGGAAATCCATGTTCTTCTCTCACGAAAACCACATTCTCTCTGCATGCATTTATGCATATGTACACACAGACACAGAAATATACACACACTCCACACAGAAGTGCACATGGTGGTACTATGTTGTGGGAGTGCAAGCATATGTGAGGGTGTGATTGTCCACGTATGCCCCTTTTGAGATAGGGTATTTGCACTGAACCTGAGATTTGCCAGATAGGCTGGCCAGATGTGATCTGCCTATTTCTACCTCTCCCATCCTTCAAGCACTTGGGGCTCAGGTACTCACTTGAACTCACCTTACTTCTGAACTCACATCCTAATGCTGTATCACAAGCATGCAACATAATTATTTCCACAGGAAAAAAATTAAAATATTATTTAATGGATAAACAGATTTGCACCTTTATAGTCTAGTTCCTTAGGACTTTTGTCTTCTCTGTTATATTTTCCTATAGCAGAATGCCTGAGACTGGGTGACTGGATAAAGGAAATAAGTTTACATCATTAATGATAAAGAACCCTAAAGTTCAAGATTAAGTGAATACCTCTATATAAGGCCTATGATGCATTACAAATGACAGAAGACAAACAGACAGATGTGGGAAAAGCACCTTAGGATAGACTATTATTTTCATGACAATGAATAATCTAGTCCCTCAAGAGCAAGAAGCTGCTCCCATACATTAACTATAGAACACTAATCTAGTCATGCAGCATGGCATTGCTTCCTTTATGGAAGTTATGATGTTAATATTGTTGTTACTATTTTTATTAAAGAATATTATTTCTTTAATTTTGAGACATAATATAATTTCCCATCATTTGTAACCTGACCCTTACCTCTAAACTCTCCCATATTTCCCTCCTTCCTCTCTTTCAATTCATGCCCATTTTCATTAATTGTTGTTAAATTGTGTATTATATAAACATAAAATAAACATATTATTGAATGACATATATTCCTAAATTACAACCTATTGAGTCAGAATAATATAATTAA
Organism: Mastomys natalensis; assembly: GCA_021653895.1. Classification (NCBI taxonomy): domain Eukaryota; kingdom Metazoa; phylum Chordata; class Mammalia; order Rodentia; family Muridae; genus Mastomys; species Mastomys natalensis. The sequence goes on along the minus strand of JAJTUV010002108.1, from coordinate 27,548 downwards.
TGTATGTTTTCCGGCTAGTCATTTTATATTGAGTAACCAACTGTGTGCTCTTAAACTGCACTCACCATTACCTAGTTGCCTGTAGTTATATCTCTAGGCTAAGCCTTGTGATATTTCCCCTTCCATATTGCATATCTATTGTTGTCCTTTATCAACTCATGTTTAGGCAGCCATAATGGTGAGAATTTATATGTGTAGCTTATGTCTTTACTAGGAGACATAGACTCACAGCAAACACACTGCTGTTCTGGCTCTTACAATGTTTCTGTGCCATCTTCTGTAACTTTTCCTGAGCCTTCAGAGTGTTTTATAGATATAACCATTGGTACTGAGCTCCTCATCACTGCATTTTGATTGGTTGTGGTTTTCCATAATGGTCTACATCTGTCACAAAGAGAAGTTTCCTTGATTAGGAAAGAAAACAACATTCATCTGTAAAAATAAGGACTATTATTTGAAATGTAGTTAAGAATTATACCATCCCAAAGTACAGACATAGCATTTTCTCTCTCATTGGAGGTCCTTAGCTCCAATCTTCAGGTGTGAGTATATATCCTAAAATAACCACAGAAATGAGGAAAGTAAAAGGGGGCTATTGTAGGAGTGGGGGAGCAATAGAGGGAGAAATATCAGAGTACAAGTGATTTGATTAGGAAAATGCTACTTAAAGAGGGGGGAGATAAATACAGAAGGAGAGAGAGAAGGATTAAATACCACTAAGGATGTCTAGAAAAAATAAATCATGTCATGCTATTAGCTATCTACTAAATAAAAATCTGTAATGTATGTACATCTCTATATAAATACTTGAATCAGCTTAAGTAAAATGTGCTCATCTGAGATAACCATGCTGCCTCCAAGTGTCAAACACAATCTAACAAAACTCCAAACAGCAGTCATGAGAAGTTCACTTTTGAGTTCTCTTTTGAGTCATGGTTGCCCAAGGAATTCCAAAAACATTTAGGATATTGCTATTGCCCTTGGTTGCCCCATAAGAGGTGGAAAGTACATCCCTATTGCTAAGACAAAATTCACTTCAGACACAGATGCTAGAGGCTTGCTGAACTTTAACTAACCAGAATCCTCCTCCCTGCGGACTAGCCTTCATAGTATCAGAAAGAACCCTGCAAGTGTTCTAAGGAGGGAAGTAACCAACAGTCTTACCAAGCAAGCTACTTCCTGAGAATTGCAACAACCAGTATGGCCTGAGAAGCCTAGATGTACAGTACTGGCATTCATACTTTGGCAGTAACCAACAGCTCTAGAATTATAACTAAGGACTGCTCACCAAGAGGGAAACCATACTTGGGACCTGAAACACAGCCAACTACCCAGGATAAGTTTTGGAGAAGAACCTACTACCATCACTTTCATACATGGTCTCTCACTGAACCTGAGGTTATCATCCTGAAATTTATGGTCATAATCCCTAAATCATTTGTTCTCAACCCATGGTCACTAACCCCTTGAAGGTTAAACAACCCTCTTTTATGGGTAGCATATCAAATATCCCACATTATTATGTCATTACAGTAGTATGAGTCATTACTCTAGCAAAATTATAGTTATGAAGTAACACAGAAATAACTTTATGGTTGGGGTCGTCACAACATGTATTAAAGGATAACAGTAGTAAGAAGGTTGCAAACCACTGCCTTAAATATTTTTACTCATGGCCTTTGGTTGTGTTACAGTATATTCTAACCTGTTCTATTATTTTGCCTTAGATAAAGTTTCCTTACTACTTTGCAATCTAGGTGGGTGTTTTTTTCATCCTTGAAGAGACCAAGAATGTGGAACCTCACAGCTCAGGTCCATTAGTCACAAAGGAATAGCAGATGTCCTACTAATGTTTTGACTAATTCCTTAAATAACTATAATGAGTTTCTACTCTTAAGTGTTTCTGCTTGGTTAAATGAAAGAATTTTTTTTTTTTTTTGTATAGAGCTGATGAGGCTGGCAACCACAACATAACAATCAAATCAATGGTGAAGGGAAGGTTCTTTATTCCTAAATCAGGCCCTGTTTCTCTTGAAATTTACTAGTTTCAGATTGATACTAATAGCCCATACTGTCTAATATTTCAAAAATTTAAGGTGTATAAAAATATACACGTTAAGTTTTGAGCTGTTCATCAGTTTTACATATAATCACAAGAATTGTGCATCCGTGCCTGGATGAAGGACAAGCCTTCTGCAGAGGGGGTGGGCTTTGTGGGGCCAGCATCCAGGACTATATGGCCATACTTTCAATCAGCTCCACCTTAAAACTTTACTGAACACATTTATTTAAAAAATCTGAAATTCTAAGAAAATATGTCTTAAATAACCATTTTAATAACTTAGTGGGATTAATATTGTATAAGTAAAATTTTGTTGGCAATTCATGGAAACATATTTAATGCTTAATAATGCTGCATTAATAGGGACAAAGCAGAATTTAATTGCCTATATGAATCAGTCTCTCTTCGTATTTTAAATTCTTGATTTTTTAAAATTTAACAGACCTTTTATGAATTTTAATTTTTATTTGCATGTGTTTGTGAGTGAGAGAGAGAGTGAGAGTATGTGTGTGTGTGCACGCACACACACACACACACACACACACACACACACGTGTTCAGATACCTTCAGGCATTATTGTAGAAGGCAAAAGAGAATGTTGGGTGCCTTCCTCTATTACCCTCCACTTTATCATAACTTTCACACATGGTCTCTCACCATGCCTGGATCCCACATTGTTTGAGATAGATTGGTCATCCAACAAGCCCCAGGAAGCCTCCTGTCTACTTCCCCCAGCACTGCACAACAAGCATCTGTGGTTATAGTTATAACTAGATGATAGGGATCCTAATGTAAGTCTGAAGGATTGTAGAAAAAGTGCTCTTACCCAGGAAGCCATTTCTTACGAAGTAAAATAAAAGGGGAGTATTAAGTCTCTTATAGATACTTCTGTAGACAAAACAGTGTTTTTAAGATTAGGCATGCAAGAGACATACTTTGACATAATAAAGCTGGTTTACAACAAGTGTATAGCCAACATTAAGTTAAATGGAGAAATTACTCTAAAATCTGGAATAAGACACTCTTTCCATACTTATTCAGTATAGTACTTGAATTTGTAGCTAGAGCAATAAGACAACTGAAGGAGATCAAGGAGATACAAACTGGAAAGAAGTTAAAGGATCATTATTTGCCATTGATTAGATAGTATACACAATGATCCTAAAAATTTCATCAGGAAACTCATACAGTTGATGTGGTCAATTTACACAATGGAATATTACTCAGCTGGTTAACAGTATAACATCACGGTGGCACAGGTGATGGGAGCCATGGCAGGCAGTAGGCACCACTATGATGAACAATATGTGATGAGGAGATGGGAAAGATAGGAAAATGAAGCAGCAGGTACACAGTGGAAAGGGGGAACTGGAGATGCAACAGCTGTGAGGACCAGGCTGATACTCGTGACCTGTGCATAGGGATATCTTTCCTATGCTACTGCTGAGGCTCATGTCTGGCTCCATGGTCCTACTGAAGACAGTATCTGTATAGATGTCCATGGTCCATGTTACCACTGAAGGACATGCAAATGTTTATGGTCTGGTCTGCAGCCTGAAGCCATACTGATGTCCATGGGCCATGCTGCTACAGGAGTCATATTGATGTGTGTGGCCTGCATTGCCACATGAGGCCACAGAGATATTCATGGTTTGGGTTACCTCCAAGAATCTTGTCTGAGTCCATGATTTTACTGCAATAGGGCCATGTTTGTGGTCTATACTGTCACCAGAAACCATGTGGAAACTGATGATCGATGATCCCTGCTCCCACTGACTGTAAAGAGCAAGGAAGCTACATTTGCAGTTATACTGATGACTGCAGACACATAGTTGCAAAAGAAGAACATGATATGCTTTCCTTATGACAACCCCTGCCTCAACTCCAACACTAAACCACCACCCCCCAAAAAAGTAGCAGCCTGTACTGGCTGGTTTTGTGTGTTAAATTGACACGAGCTGGAGTTATCACAGAGAAAGGCACCGCACTTGAGGAAATGCCTCCATGAGATCCAGCTGTAAGGCATTTTCTCAATTAGTGATCAAGGGGAGAAGGCCTAGCCCATTATTGGTGGTGCCATCCCTGGGCTAGTAGTCTTGAGTTCTATAAGAAAGCAAGCTGAGGAAGCCAGGGCAAGCAAACCAGTATGCAGCGATTTTCCATGGCTTCTGAATCCACTCCTGCCTCTAAGTCCCTACCTTGTGTCAGTTCCTGTCCTGACTTCCTTTGGGGATGAACTGTGCTTTGGAAGTGTAAGCTGAATACCTTTCCTCCCCAACTTGCTTCTTGGTCATGATGTTTTGTGCAGGAATTCAAACCCTGACTAAGACACAGACTAAACAGAAAACCATCAAAGACAACATTTACAAGTGTGATAAGGATACTGAAATTATCTCTCCTCAATTGATGGCTTCTGGTTGGGATACAGGAGGGGTACAACTAAGTTCTATTTAAGGGGCAGCTCACTGTGACCATGCTCCAGTGAGTATATAGATGATACAAATTGGATTTTATTTCTTCTTTTTATTTTTATATTTTGGGGCATCACAAGAGTAGGGTGCAGACCTAAATAGATTGGAAAATGAGTGTAATCAGGTGCATGATGTGAAATTCACAGAAAATCGATAAAAATATTATGTTGCAAAATAACATCATGAAATTCACAGGTAAATGACTGAAACTAGAAAAAAATCATTCTGGGTGAGGTAACCCAGACACAAAAAGATAAATATGGTATGTATTCACTTATATGTAGATATTGGCTGTTAAGTCTACAGTTTGTAGAACCACAGAGGTTAGGTATGAAGTAAGGGACTAAGCAGGAATGATAGATCTTCCTAGATACAGGAACTAGAATAAGTAGTTATAGCAATATGTGGTACAATGGGACAGGGGTATCAAATGGGGTATGGGAGGAAGTATGGAGGGAGACAGATAAAATCAAGGCTTGCTTTAGGGATAGTATAGAAACCTAATGCAATAGAAGCTAAAATATATACATAAGGTAATCTAAATGAAATCAACAAATAATGGGGAAGACAGAAAGCCACTGGGAATCTCTTGTTCCCATATGAAGCTTCTAATACCAGAAATGGGTTACATCTTGTTAAGTTGTTGGCCAAAGTTGCCCAATGAGAATCTCCAAACAACTCAGGATGTTGCTAAAGTTATAGGTCTCTCTCCACAAACTGAAGACAAGACCACATAGCTGAATGCAAGACCTACACAACTCATCAAATATGAAGAAATTGAACTGGTACTTATATAAAGCCTTCACTGAACCTCTGAACCTGTAAGCTAGTCCCAAGTAAACATTGTCCTTATAAGAGTTGCCTTGGACACGGTTTCTGTTCACAGCAGTAAAACCCTAACTAAGACATTCAGCTATCATCTAAGAAGCTCTCTTCTTTAGCAGATGGAAACAAATATAGAGAACTAAGCCAGACAATAGGAAGAGAGTAAGAGACCTTGTAACACTCACCCATAAATGGGACATTTCTATCAAATCCATACCCTAATGGGAGTCCTGAGGAAGAGAAGATTGAACAAGTGTAAGAGTAAGAAGTGATGGTCAACAGTAAGGAAATGAGGCCTTGTAACCACAGCAGGACCTATACACATATGAACATACAGAGACAGAGAAAGGATACAAAGGGCCTGTGTCATATGTCACTACATGTTATAAGACCCTAGAGCTGATACAGGTGGGTACATGTCCCCATCCCTAACCCAGAAGCTATCTCTAATTTCTAACCACCAAGAAATGAAGTGGTTTAATTTCCTCCAATGGAGTCTTACTGTGGAAACAAACTACTCATAAGGGTAGGCTACATGCCCAGCAGTGTATAGCCAACAGAAAACAAACTTAAGAGCATCTTTAAGGGTTCCTTGACTCATAGTATTATGTCATGACTTTTTAAAATTATTTTTTTCATCTCTTTTTTAATCTAAATTTCCTTTGGGTATATATTATGACTTCCAGTTCAGTTTTTTTATGGGAATCCTGAGTGTGCAAATGAGTATCTGCATCTATATATGTTTCTTTGAAGATGCATATACATATATACATACATATATACATATATAATATATATATATATATATATATATATATATATATATATATATATATTTCTTGGGCCCTTTTCCTTCAGTTTGTTTGTTTTGTCCTATTCCATTGCATTAGTTTTTGTTTTTAATCTTATTCTATTCTGTTCGGTTCGGTTCGGTTCTGTTCTGTTCTGTTCTATTCTATTCTATTCTCCTTTTAAGCTTGTCCTTTTAATAATGAAAAATAGAAAATGAGTGATCCTGACAGGAGAGGAAAAGGTACAGAAGATCTAAGAAGAGTATAAGGGAAAACAATAATCTGGATGTATTATGTGATAAAAGAACTATCTTCAATAAAAAAATGAGTAAATAAAATATTAATGATTACAAAACAGTAATTTATATACTAGTATGAATTATATGAATGTAATCTTATAATAAGATTAATGCACTTGAAAATCAATTTCACCATTAATTGAAAATAGCTCTTATCCATCATTGATAGGTTTCTCTGTTTCCTGAAAAAGTTTTACATAGCCAAGTTTGTAGGTCAAATAATTTAATAATAGAATTTTTTCATTTGGTCTGAGTGAATTCAAGCACATACAATGCTTTACGTAGTAGTGTCTAAGTGTTAAATATTCATACACATTATCTAAAGCATGCAAGGTTTAAAAGAGACCAGGGACTGGGGAAGGCCCCAGGGACTCAATGGGAGAGAATGGCCAGCCAATGACTGGCCCAAATTGAGACCTATCCCATGGACAAGATCCAGTCCCTGACACTACTAATGATACTGTTATGCTTGCAGGCAGGATCTTAGCATAACTGTCCTCTGAGAGGCTCCACCCAACAGCTAATGGAAAGAGATGCAGAGTTCCACAACCAAACATTAGATGGAGCTCAGGGAGTCTTATGAAAGAGTTGGGGGAAGGATTGAGGACCCAAAAAGGCTAGGGATTCCAAAAGACCAACAGAGTCAACTATCCTGGACTCTTGGAGACTCCCAAAGACTGAACCACAAACCAAAGAGCTAGCATGGGCTGGGCCTAGCCCCCTTCTCCACATATATGTAGCAGATGTACAACTTGGTCTTCATGTGGGTGGGCCAACAACTGGAGTGGTGGCTATTCCTGAAGTCTCTGAGGAAAAAGGGAGGAGGAAATAGGGGTGTGGGAAGGGAGAGGGGGGCCAGATACTGGAATGTAAAGCAAATACATACATACATACATACATACATACATACATACATCAAAAAGAAATAAACTGGAGAATTAATCAAACCTGGTTTTGGGACTCCAGTCTATCTACCTGCCTACCAGGTCTGTGACCTTGCAAAATTACTATCTACTCTAAGCCTTTAATTTCCTCATCTATCAAATAGCAATAGCCATCTGAAAAAAAATCATCATAAGGATTAAATAAGGAAGCACCAAGCCATATAAAGCACCAAACAAGCATAGTGTCAGCCTAAGAGGTATTTAACAAATACTTGAAGGGCCCTCCTTCTCCCTTCTTCTTCCAAAGTAGAAATCTAATTGGCTATTTAAAAGCACAGTATTGTGAAAGGCAATTGACGAACTGGGCAAATAAGCACCACTAATTTTCTGTATGAATCAGGGGTATGTGCGTGTGCATGTAAGGACATGAGCTGCACATCACACTGTAATTTGATTTCCTTTCTGACAAAAGCTGCTCTTGTTAAAGGGCTCCCTTTCATTTTTATCTCAGTCATACGTTCAGGAAATTTCTTAATTTTTCTAATAAAAAGACTACTTTATGAATTATTAACCATTTAGCAGCTTCATTAGAATATGTCTGGATTACTCACCCACTGCTTTTAAAATATATAGCCACCTGAATTTCACTACTCTGCCACTGACTGTCAAAGAAAATTGGAGAGTTTTTTCCCTTCTAAATGGTTTCCTTATTGTGCGCTTTGGGAGACTAATGGGCAGTGAGTTTCAGTCCTTTCTCATCTGAAATTTTCCTTTAAGACATCCACTAAGAATTTGTATCACGTCTGCAGTGATTTGAAAATCTAAGATTCTAGAAAAAAAGATATTTTAAATTATTTCTACTTCTCCAAAATTGCTTTCAAAGAGGGTGCAATGAAAAGAATAGCAATTTCTAACATACCAGTGCTCATAAGGCCAAAGCTTTGTTTGTAGTGTGTTCTTTGTTTAAAAACAAAAACAATCAGTCCAGTTTCATTTCTGAGTTTCACTGAAACCCAAAGCAGGTTTTCTGTGTAGGGCTCAGTGCTTTACATAGCCTTGTTTTGTTCTTTGAGCTCTTGCTTGAGTCTTGCAGAGTCCAAGAAGTGGTTGCAATGGAGTCCTCCTCAGTTCCTGTCTCTGAAAGGATAAGAAGCTAAAGGCAGTTGAGGTCTACGAGACAAAAAATCCAAACAACTATACCTTACCTGTTTGTGTTTTAATGCTAGTTAGTATAGTGAAAATTTATTATTCTATTAGAGAAATTATTTTCCAGCTGTCTAAAGCTTACCACCTGTTTTTGTTGTTTTGTTTTGATGACTAGAGTGTCACTTTCTTTTTTCCAGGTCACATCTAATAGCAGCAGCTCAGATAATTATATTTTGTGAAGTACAGAATCAAGCCATCTCCTTCCTGTAAGAGCTGCTTTGGACCTCACATAGCATCTAAATCTAGTGAATCCTCTTCCAGGAGTATGGATAGAGATCTGCACTAGGTAAGTCTTCATATCTCAACAATCGATTTTTCTCCGACCTCTGGAAGTACTATACACCTGGAGACTATGTATGGCCAGGCTAACTTCTCCAAGAGGGTATCTGACTGGGAGAGTCTTCATTACACAAATTGCTGCTATTCATTATCCAGTGGAGCCACAAACACAAACACCTCAGGATGTGTTTCTTCCTTTGTCATCCTTTGGTTCCTGCTCATTTTCCAATGTTATTTTTCTGTTTCCCATCAATTATAAATTTGAAACAAATTCCTTCAAACTTGTGAACCCATCAGTGCTGTTTAAAACCCGTATTGTAGGTAATAAAATCTCACAGATGAAGTAGTGTATAATTCAGAGAAGGTTATTTCCCACAATTTGAAATATTAGAAAGTTGAAGATCAAGGTACTGCTGTCTGGTGGAGGCTTTGTGGTCATGTGTTTCATATCATGGAATACAAAAAGGCAACCACTCCCACAGACCACATCTACGCTGGCAACAATCTACTTATGAGGGTTGAGTCCTTGTGGCCTACAGATCTTCCCAAATTCAATACTTCTCAGAACTGTATTTTTAGGTATACATTTGTATCATAGCAGCCACTTCCACTGTTTGACATCAAGGACTTGCCTCACACATCCCCTAGAAACTTCCATTTAACAAGATTCTCCAGCATGTTAATGGTATTCATGTTCCAGCATATTTTTGAGTACCTCCAACATTCAAAAGTTTTTTCTTTTCTTTCACAGTCTACTCCCTCCTGCACATCCTCTCAAAAATGTCGCCAGTTCCATTTCTTCGTTTTGGTCTAAGTTCAAATGTCACTATTGTAGTGAAATCAGCCCAGGTGGTACAGGTGATTTCCTCCTCACACTACTTTTCCCTCTTCTTTATTCATCTCTAACACACAAATTACCCTATCACTTGCCAATGCTTAATTATGACAGGACAAGACATAAACTCCATATACTTTGGTACTTGACAATACTTAATTGTGAATGTACAGATGATAGACTACATATCCTCAGTCATAAAGAAAGAAAATACTAAAACTTGTATCCACTAATTTTACCACCTAATTTTTAAAGTATACTACATACAGACTGTACATTGCTATGCACACGCATTTTAACCATCAGGGAGATAAAAACACCACACTTTCCTTAAGACTTCTCTGCACCAGTTGGAAGGCATACACCTCAAATCACAAGTAAATTATCAAGAATCAGACTTGAATATGTAAGCAATGGGGATTGAAAGTATTAGACAGAATTGAAATTCTAGTATTAGAACATATGCTTTAATTGAAATGCTATAACCTTTGTTCCAAGAAGCATTTTCTTAATGTTTATTTCAAGATGCATAAAACAAAAGACCAGTTTCTCAAAAAAAAAAAAAAATTCAGCTTTTCTATAGAAGTAAAGGTAAAAGAACTTCTGCTGACTTTTGTTAAAGCAATAATGGTGACAAGATTCTCATATTTCTCCTAAGCTTGGGGACATGAAAAATGAATATCTTTCTGACTATAAATTAGAAATCCAGAGGCTTGGGGGACAGTGAATGTTTCTGTGCTGAAGAAGCAAGTACGGATGACAGCGAAGAGTGAAAGGTCCCCATAGCTTCCTCCAGACCCCTGTGTGGTAGAGAGTATCATAAATATATGAATAGTATATATGTACTTTGGGACCTTAGCATCGATATGTGAGAAGGGTATGAGAGAAATAGGCACCAGGAATGTTAAAGAGCACATCACTTTGGGCACATTTGGGGAGGGGATCTCCCTTTTTCCTTCTTGGGAACAGCAAGTTCCTCAGCCCTCTGACAATTCTACTGCACATTATTATGCTCTTCACCCCTTTGTTACAGCACTAGTGTGCAAGTGATCATTCCTAATAATAGGCTCTTCATGATTAGAAGTGGGCTTTTTTTTTTTCATTTTTCACCAAATTTTGAAATAGCTTCCCATTATAGCTGATGTTCTGTATTCTCCAGCCAAGACGCGCCTCTCATCTTCACATGCTCACCTTTAAATGGGCCTCTAATGTATAATTTTATTGTTTGAGCATTTCATTTTCTTTCGTGATTTATGTTGCTTTATGGCTGGTTAGACAGCTCTTTGTGATCTTTTGATGAAAGATTTTACATAAATAAAATTGACTGAGAAGGAGGACCTTGGTGGTGGCCTTAGAGGATGCACCAAACTCGATAAGCTGAAGATCAAGATTCAACTGTCATAAGAAAGATTTGAAGAACTCTCCTACTTTCCTTATTTATAAATTTATTATAAAATTCAGATTGAAGTTCATCATTTTATACTATCCTTGATGTAAACTGATGTAGGAATAGAAGTTTTCAGTAAAATATACTGAGCTGCCAAGGTGAGGTGTAAGTGAATAATCATAATGATTATGCTTATTGAATTCAGTATCATTTAGTCATTAAAATTCTAGTTAAAAAATGACAACACATTTTTTATATAGAGAACAGACAAACAGTGGGTCAGTCATCTTGAAATATACAGTTACCTGAAAACTCTAAAATGTTGGTTATTTCCAAAACTCTTTTCAAAATATTTTAACAGTTTCTTATTTACATCTTACATTTATTATTAAATAACTATAAAGCAATCAGTTAATTTTAACTATGAATGAACCACAGGCGTGACCTAAGAAAATCTCTCTCCCCACTTCCTGTTCATATGCTCACAAATGGCTTTGTTAGTCCTTTTCTATCTAGCACACTGGTAGCAGGATACAGCATACTTAATACAGAGAACTGAAGGGTTTTTAGTGAACCTTAGAAAAAATATACTTATACATTGTTATTTCTTTCTTTATAGCAACTGTAAATTTTAAGTAATAATAGGTGGTATTACTAAGCACCAGGGTTTATTTTTTAATATTTTTATTTTATTTTATGTGTTTGAGTGTTGTGTCTACATCTATGTCTATGTAGTACATGCATGCCTGGTGCCTATGGAGGTCAGAAGAGGGGACTGGAGTTACAGATAGTTGTAAGCCCCTATGTCAGTGCTGACAACTGAATCTGGCTCCTTGAGAAGAGCTATGAATCTTAACCACTGGCTCATCTCTTCAGCCCAAGCAACTGTTAATTAAGAGATCATCATAAACATAAATTACAAAGAGCTGAGGAGATACATATTCAGTGATAGAGTACACACTAGTATGTGAAAAGCCATGGGCTCAGCCCAAGTACTAATAAAAAGCAAACGAGGGAGAGAGAGGAAAGAGGAAAGCACACACACACACATACACACTTCAGCAAAGAAGGGAGGGAAGGAAGAAAGAAGGCATGGGACAGAGGAAAATGAGGAGTAAGGGAGGAGTGATGGGGAGAGGGAAGCTGATTATAAAAAAAATGAATAAAAATTTTGCTACACTAATGTATTAGCCTCTCAGCTCATTTTCATGATGATAGTAATAGCCCATTTGTTGAGCATATACAATGTGTTGGGCACTGTGCTTTGTGATTTAAAATCATTGCTTCATGCCAGGAAAGCAAGAGGCTCCCAGGACTCAACTAGGATGACATTAGCTGAAATACCCAACAAAGGAAAGAGAGAACCTGTAGAGATTATATCCAGAGGTTAGGCATGCTCCCCGCCCCCAGCTGAGGGATGCAGCCACCCACACATTTCAAAAATATTAACCCATAATTGTTCCTGTCTAAAAGAAGTGCAGGGACAGAGCACTGAAGGAAAGGCCACCTGGAGACTGCCCCACCTAGAGATACATCGCCTATGCAGCCACCAAACCCAGTCACTATTACTGATACCAAGAAGCACTTGCTGACAAGAGCCTGCTATAACTGTCTCCTGAGAGGCTCTGCCAGATCCTTGCCAATACACATGTAAATGCTCGCAGCCAAATATCAGACTGAGCAAGGGGACCCCAATGGTGGAGTTATGGGAAAGGACTGAAGGAGTTGAAGGGGTTTGCAACCCCATAGGAAGAACAACTATATCAACCAATCAGAAGAACCTCCCCCCCAGAGCTCCCAGGGACCAAACCACCAACCAAAGAGCACACATGAATGGACCCATGACTCCAGCTGCATATGTAGCAGAGGATGGCCTTATCTGGCATCAATGGGAGGAGAGGCCCTTGGTCCTTTGAAGGCTCAATACCCCAATGTAGGGGAATGCTAGAGCGAGGCAGGAATGAGTGAGTAGGTGGTGGAGCACCCTCATAGAAGCAGGGGAAGGGGAGATGAGATGGAATAGGGGGTTGGCTGAGGGGAAACCTGGAAGGAGGATAACATATTCAATGTAAATAAATGAAATAACCAAAAAGGAAAAAATAAACAATAAAAAATAAAATCATTGCTTCAGATTTGCAGCTTGGTCATCATGTGGGTCTACTAACTAACAATTGGAGCAGGGACTGTTGCCTGCCTGTAGGCAGCCGAAGAGACAGCGCCAGTTTCCAACATGGCCAGCGCAGCGTCCTGTATAAGCCTACTGCGCATGCATCAGCCTCAAGCCCCTCCCGAGAGGGCTTATGTAAATGAGGCATGAGCCCTAACCAATCACGAGGCTTATGCTAATGAGGCATGAGCCCTAACCAATCATGGGGTTTATGCTAATGAGGTATTGGCCCTAATCAATCCTGAGAGAACAGGCTGCCTGGCCCGCCCCCTTGGAAGGGTATATAAGCAGTGCATTTCTGCTGCTTAGGGCCCCTTCGTTGGATGAAGATTGTGCCTGGAATAAAAGAGCTGTCAAAGAAGAATCCAGGCTTGTCATGTCTTACTGCCGGCCGAGGGGACGCGATACCTGCCATTGGATCCCCTTCCCCTACTTGGACTGCCTGGTTGGGCTTCAGTGGGACAGGAGATGCTTAGTCCTCCTAGGACTAGATGTCCCAGGGTGGAGTGGTACCCAAGGTGGCTTCTCCTCTGAGGAGAAGCATTGGAAGTAATGGGGGAAGGAATTTGTAAGGACAGGACTGGGAGGAGAGGAGGTAGAAGGGCTTCAATTGGGATGAAATATGAATTTTAAAACATAAATTATGGAAAAAATAGTTTCTTCCTTTTTATCAAACAAAAAAGTATATGATATGACACAATGGTGAGCCATCATAAAGAAAACTCTAACCAAAATTAGCATTTGGTTTGGAAAACACCATGACTTAATCTGAAATATTCTGAATATGAAATGTTGGCAGGCAAACTCAGTGAAGCATTTATATATAGATGAGAGGCTCAAGCAAAAGTGCAGTTCTTTCTTTGCAAACAAGAAGACCTAAAGTCAATCACCAGCACTCAAGTAAAACAAAGTGTGGTGGCAACTATTATAATACCAGCTATAAAATACAGAGACAGATGTCTTGAGCTCACTGCCCTGTCCGCTTCTTCAAGGCCTATGCATCCAACATTGGCCAAGCACTGTGCCAAAACCTTGGTTTTGAAAAGAAGCCACTGATTATGAACAAATACAGTATAGTTAAACAATTTCAGAGGAGATACAGTAGAAAATCTGGCAAAATAAATTAATTTTGTTCGGGAGCTAATACAAGTGTGTTCACTACAGCTCTGCATCTGGCTTAATAAAATCTTTGCTACCTCAATACTAAAAGCAAAGAACTAAGTGAGCAAAGATAAGGTGAATTGAAACTCTAATTCCCACACCCACCTAATTCTGAAAAAGATCAGACACTTTTTATTAATTGACTTCAGGTTTGGTTTTTTTTGTTTTTTTTTTTTTCTGTAAGACATGGTTTCTTTGCGTAGCCCTGAATGTCCTTGAACTTGCTCTGTATTCCAGGCTGGCCTCAGGCTCAGAGATCTGTCTACCTCTGTCTCCCTAGTGCTGGGATTAAAGGTATGTGCCATCACTGCCTGGCTTAATTGGCTTCATTTTTATGACTTATGTTTTTTTTTAAATCCCAGCATTTCAGTGTGTGTAGATATTTGTGAATTACCAAAGTTGAGATATGATAAGACTAAATAATATAAAGACACTTGCCATTTACAAAGTGCTTTTGAATATCTTGTAATGTTTAATTCTCACAATAATTCTGTGAACAGGATTATTACTGCTATTTTACAGATAAAGAAGTTAACTCCTAAGTAGAACTATGGGACAAGTCCACTATCACAGAATGATGGCACTAATGGGAGGAAAAGCCTGAACAGGTCCTCAAGTTCCACATTCTATTTCTTACCTGAGCATAAGAATTCAGTGTTTCCTCAGACAACAGGAGCTCTTACTGTTACAGAAGGCAGGTGCCTGGACTACAATTGGAGGCCAACAACAAGCAGGAAGGGTGTGCTGCTTCCTGTGGGTGGGAGGCGAGGGTGGTGGGAAAGGGAGCCAAAGAGGTGAAAAGCAAGACAAGGAACAAAACCGTTTTGTCCTACAAGATTTTCCTTCTGTTTCAGATTTCCCTTAACCAGCACTCGTAGCCGTGAGTTGTTCATGATGATGTCAAAGAAGAAACATTGCACAAATGGTCATGAAAAGGACTTTACATTTTCAAAAGCCTAGATTTTGATGGGACTCTAAAAATCACACTAAAACATAAAAACCAGAAGATAAAAAATAAAAAGAAAGAACTCAGCTATACCATCTCCAAGGTAAATGAATATCTTTTGAGAGATAGATGATAGATAGATAGATAGATAGATAGATAGATAGATAGATAGATAGATAGATGGATGGATGGATGGATGGATGGATGGATGGATGGATGGATGGATGGATGGATAGATAGATAGATAGATAGATAGATAGATAGATAGATAGATAGATAGATAGAGATAGATAAGAGAGGGAAAGAGGGAGAGCTAGAGAACTACAGGTTTAGAAAATCTGAGAGGAAAGGTGCTTATATGGAAGAACTGGCTGTGTGGTTTATGTTCAAGGAAAAAGAGAGCTTAAACATCCTCACAGAGTGTCTTATATCTCCATGTGATACAGGACTCATATTTTTTATATTTCTTATGTTACTAGAGTCACAGTGTTAGAATGAGCCTAATACACTTAAATTACTTTAACAGAGTGGTAACAGTTTGAGAATCCAGAGCCCCAAATTATATACATCATTAAGTACCTGTTCTAGTTTTGGTGGTGGTGGTGGTGGTGATCAGGTGGTAACAATGGTCAGATGGTCATAGTCGTGGTCATATAGTGATGGGCCAGTGGATGTGGTCAAGTGCAGGTGGTCAGGTGGTGATAGTGTTGATCATGTGGTGATGGTAGTCATGTGGTGGTGGTGAGGTGGTGGTGGTGCTAGTCAGGTGGTGGTGGTGCTAGTCAGGTGGTGGTGGTGGCGGTCAGGTGGTGGTGGCGGTCAGGTGATGGTGATCAGGTGGTGGTTAGGGAATAATGGTTTTCAGGTGCTGATGGTCAGGTGGTGGTGGTAGTGGTATTGGTTTACCTGCTTGTTTGTTTGTTTGTTTGTTTGTTTTGCTTGGTTTGTTTTTTGTTTTGTCAACTTGAAATAAGCTGGCATTATCTGGGAAGAGGAACCTCAATATAAAAAAAAATGCCTCTGTCTAGACTGCCTATACACAAACCTATAGAAAATTTTCTTAGTAATGGTTAGAGTTTGCAGGGTGATCCCACATGGGGGTAGTCAGTACCCCCCCTGAGAAGATGATATTGAGTTCTATAAGAAATCAAGCTGAGCAAGCCATGAGGGGACATCCGGTGAGCAATACAACTCCATGGTCTGCATCAGCTTCTTCCACATGGTTCCTGCCTTGAGTTCCTGCTTGACTTCTTTCAGTGACAGAGTGTGACCTGAGAGTTACAAGATGAAGTAAACCTTCCTCCCCAGTCTGCCTTTGGTCATGGACCTTCCTCACAGCAGCAGAAACCTTAAGGCATTAGTTAATGTCAAGTCTCAAAGGATACTGCACCATTGTAGAGCAGAATCCTGACTCTGAAGGATCCCAGAGTAAGAATCCCAGAGATAAGACCCCAGCTGGAGATGGAGCAAAAGATGAGAGCAGAAAATACTTAGGAGTGGAAAGAGAAAAGGGTATAAAATTTCTGCTTGGAATTCAATCCCTCAAGGCAAGAGAACTGAAAATTTTGGTCCACAGCTGTCATAGAGCTCAAGATCATGAGTTTTAAATGAAGAACCAGAAGTAATGACAAAAAAAATGTCCTGGGAGATCAAGGCCATCAGCCTGAGTGAGTGACCACTAACACAGTATGAGAGAGGAAAATAAAAGATCAGAAAGCAAAAAGGAGGGTTAAGAAAAGCAAGCACAGGAAGAGTGTGTGTAGGTGTGACCTCAGCTCTAAGACAAGGAGACTCAAAGTGGGAAAACAAGAAAGGAAGCTTTGGCACTGATGGCTAAATTGAAACAGATAAACTAGGATATATGGGGTTAATAAAAGAAAGGTTGTAAGACAAGGGTCATAGAAAGAAAAGTTCTATAATTAACAGAAAAAAAAAAAGATTCAAAGATGTAAGCCATCGTGCACATCCATTTTCCTCATGTATAGAAACACTAATATCAGAGACTTAGTCAAGCTTTAAAAAAGAAAAAAGCTTTCACTCACTTATTCAGATGCAAGCAGTTATATTCTTAGGCATTATGCTAACTAGTTATTGTCATCTTCACACAGAATAATTATGAAAGACAGAAAAGCCTTAATTGAGAAAATAGCCCATGAGATTGGCCTGTTGATAAATCTCTGTGGCATTTTCTTGATTAATAATTGACATATATTGTGGTTTAAATTAAAATGCCCCCCAGAAGCTCATAGAGAATGGCACTCTTGGGTAGTATAGCCTTGTTGGAGGAAGTGTGTCACAGTGGAAGTGGGCTTTGAGGTTTCAGATGTTCAAGCTAGGCCCAGTAGCTTATTCTCTCTGCCTGCTGTCTCTGGAAAAGAATGTAGAACTCTCAGCTCCTTCTCAGGCAGCACCATGTCTGCCTGCATGCTGCCATGCTCCTGCCAGGATGAGAATAGACTAAACCTCTGAACTGTAAGCCAGCCCCAATTAAGTACTTTCCCTTTAAGAGTTGCTTTGGTCACGGTGTCTCTTCAAACCAATAGAAACCCTAAGACAACATGGGAGAGCCCAGCCTAGACATTCAGCCTACCCTTAAGTGTAGTTTATTTCCCCAGTGAGATGCTCTTGGAGGAAGCTAAATTTTTATTAGCAAGTGGTTATCAATTGGAGATTGCTTCCGGGATTGCTTTGTTCAACTCTAGTACCACAGCAGATGTAACCCCATGCAGGCCCTGTGCATGCTGCTTCAGTTTATGAATTCATTTACATGATAGTCCTCCTGTATTTAAAAGCCCTTGTTTCCTGTTGCTCTGCAGTTTATAAAAGTGCAAAGTAATATTGTTCTCTCAAAATTAGACAGTTCAAGCCTTATTCAAACACCCTTGTGATGGTTTGTTTATGCTTGGCCCAGGGGAGTGGCACTGTTGGGAGGTGTGGCCTTCTTTGAGTAGGTGTGGCTTTGTGGATGTGGGCTTTAGTACCCTTGTCCTAGCTGCATGGGAGCCAGTTATTCTGCTAGTAGCCTTCAGATGAAGATGTAGAACTCTCAGCTCCTTCTGAACCCTGCCTACCTGGAAGGCCATGTTCCCACCTTGATGATTATGGACTGAGTCTCTGAACTGTAAGCCAATCCCAATTACATATTGTCCTTACAAGACTTGCCTTGGTCATGGTGTCTGTCACAGTAGTAAAACCCTAAGACTACCCTGAATGAAAATGAAAAAATTGTAAAACTTTACATTCTAATAACATGTGCAAAACACGTGATACATTTAAAACTACAAATTCTTCACTAATAGCTGGTTTTCTGTACATGTTAAGTCATGGGAGATAAATACATTGCATTTCATCTTATTGACATTGATGGCTTTAAAAATCACTTTTTATTTTCCTTTAGTCTTTTAGGTATCAATTTTATCACAATAGACTTGAAAGTATAAATACATTATTGGATAATAAAGTGACTATGGCAAATCATATATTGTAGAGAATATCTTTTGAATTAACAACCATGTAGGAACTTAAAGCTAGATTTGTAATAAAGCCTGAAGGAAAAAATTCACATTGGAGATTATATAGTAGTAATACGGTTTGAGATTATTAGAAAAATAAAAATATGTATGTTTTCTATGTAAAACAGAATGTTTCATGGGAGTATGTTAAAGTGAAACATATATTTTCTATGTTAGTACATGGCTTATGACATTATAATGTGAGAATGATTTTTATGGATATTATTAATCAATCCCAGTGAAGGTAGTTTTGAAGCCTGTACTAAGATAGGAAAGTCTGCACTAGTAAAATGCCCCCAAAGTGTCATGCAAAGTTTGTATCTTGTTTTAAGAACATATCTACTTCATTTCATGGCAGGATTTGTTCTTCCACCATGGAAGCGAAGGATGACAAAGCCACATTAAGTCAATAGTGACCCTTTCTTAGTCAAGTCACTGGCAAGAAACAGTGAGGAAAAAGAAAAAAATATACTTAGGAACAATTAATTGCTTCATCCCAGTGGCTTGAGGGAGAGGGGGTGATGTGTAGTTACAGAGATAGTAAGTTCTGGGAAGTGTCCTTTATTTGTTTCCAGACATGATTGACATACTGTTGTAGTATATCTATTATGGCTTTTGTCACTTCCCACTGCTAACCAGCCTCATAGCTCCCCACACAAGGTACTATTCCTACAAAGAGACAGGAAAAGAACTGAAGAGTTTCAAGCAGAACTACCAGCTTCCAGCTTTATTTCCTATTAACTGGAAGGTTATGCAAAATTTTACTTCAAACTGTGTTTACTATTTTAACTATAGCTGAAGACAGCTAAGCTATCACTTCTCAGGCACATATGGTTGAAATAAATCTATTTTGCTATTTTATATTTAATAAAACCATCAGCCCAGTAACACATATACAGAGGTTCTAGCACAGATCCATGTTATGTTTGTGTAGCTTGGTGTTCTTGTGGGAGTTGGGGGTGTCTCTGACACTTTTGCCTGCTCTTGAAACCCTTATTCTCCTGCTGGTTTGCCAGATCCAGCCATGGTATGAGGGTTTTCACCTAGTCTTATCATAATTTGTTATGCCATGTTGGTTGATGTCCCTGCTCTTTTCTGAAAGTAAAGGGAGAAGAAGGGAAGTGGGGGAGGTTGTGAGGAATGGCGGGAGAAGAAACTGTGACTGGGATGTAACGTATGAAAGAAGAATAGATAAATAATAAAATTAAAGCTTCCATCTTGGAAGGAAGCTCATTAATAAAAAAGATGTGAAAAAGTTGAAACAACAGGAAGGTCTAGAGAGAAATAAAACATTCTATCATACAGGGAGGCATCTTAATCTTGGGATGTAAGCAACTCAAAGCTTCAAGTCCTCAAAACTGAGCAAATATATTAGGCCCTTCCCTCTCCAAGTATGTATTAACTGTAAGGTCTGGTAAGACCTCAGACAAGGTGATCTTCCCAGAAGATCCTGAGCTCTGTCAAACTACCTGGAGAAACAGAGACCAGCAAAGCTGCCTAATAGAAGCAGAGATGAACCAAGCTGCCTGGAAGAGGCTCAGACCAGCTGATCCACCTGAGTCTCCAGTCTTTTGGACTGCCTACAAAGCTATGCAGTGTGCTTCAGATTTGCAGAATTCCACCTTGGAATCTGCACTCACTCTCTGCTCATATAATTGGTCCCTTATCCTCATTACTATAACCAACTCCAATTGAACTCACTGGTTCACAAAGTTGGACTTTGTTGGTATCTATACTTTGATCTGCCATTGGTTCTCTACCTGAGAGAAACAGACCCTTGTTTTCATCTCTGTATAAACTGAGGACAAGACCACTCTAAGGGATGGTTGAGGGCAAGGCTTTCATTATAGATATGAGGGAAGAGCCAGAGTAGGGAGAGAAAGTAGTATGCTGAACATATTCAGCAGACTGGACCCAACCAAGGGTGAGGCATGTGTGCTGACGAGAGAGGAAGACAAAGAGAGTGTGGACAAAGGAGATCAAAATACAGGGGCAAAAAAAAGGGGAGGACAGGAGAGCACATAGCTGAAATGGCAGGGTTATAAGAGAAATGAGATGCTCAGAAGGGAAGCCCATGCGATGGAGAATTTTAGGCAATAGGACAGGGTGAGAAAAGCTGAGAAGAGGCACAGGTTCTTGTAATACTGAGAGAGCCTTGACACCAGCATTTGCTTTGGTATGCTAACAAACACCAAAGTTAGACATTTCTCCCTTCTGAGAGTGATAAAGAAATGGCTTCTTTGATAGAGGGGGAAAGGCACCAGATTTTGAGGGGGTGGAGTTTCCTTTAGATCTGACAATCTTTCCCAGAATAATGTCACATGGCAGTTTAGGAAGTAGCCCATTCACTCTGTACTTCAGGACAAAACTCAGTGAATTCTACCTGGGCATGGTACCAGTAAGGCTGTAATCTGTCCATAACATTCAGAATTCTGAGCATGCTCCAATCGTGTCCCATCTATTAGGAATGTACTCCATGCTGTAGGACTCTTATTCATGGAATCAGAAAGCTGCATTGTCCACAATCAGTAATCTGTAAATATGTGAAAATACAGAAGGATCAATACTGTTGGATAGTCTCAGCCATAATGTTTAGGATTTGTAAACATAGCCCAGCTCCTTCTGTCCTTAAATGCCATTATGAGGGCTTTACATCATCTCAGAGGGTTTCTACATGATCAAACTAAAGCAGTCTATGGTGGTAGCTAGTATGTTCAGTTTGCAGCTGCTACAACATACTATCAACACAAAATAGCATAAGAAACAGACATTTAGTGAGGTCATGGCTCTACAGGTGGAATATGCAAAATCAATTGCTTGCAGCTAATGAGAGCCTTCTTGCTTCATTGAAACACACACACACACACACACACACACACACACACACACAAAATACCTTACAAAAAGTACACAAGAAAAACCAAGATAATATTTTCTAAAATACCTGCTGCCACAATAGCTAACCTATTTCTGTGATGCTGTCAATAGCTTTAGCTCTTTTATTACCTAATTCTTTCTCCAGTTTTTATTCTTCTTACTTCCCTAGGATTATGTCTTAGTTAGTGTTACTATTGCTGTGCTGAAACACCATAGCCAAAAACAACCTGGGAGGAAATCTCAGGTTAATCTCGCCCACAGTTCCATATCAAAAGCAATAAGGGCAGGAACCTAGAGGCAGGAACCTGGAGGCAGGAACTGTTGCAGAGGCCATGGAGGGGTGCTGCTTACTGGCTTGCTCCTCGTGGTTTTCTCAGTGTGTTCCTTATAGAACCTAGAAATACCAGTGTTCTGGTAAGGTAGAATGGCACCACCTACAGTGGATTAGGCTCTTCTTTATCAATCAATAATTAAGAAAATGGCATACAACTGAGTCTTTTGGAGGCATTTTTCTCAATTGAGGTTCACTCCTTTCAGATATCTCTGACTTGTGTCAAGATGACATAAAACTAGTCAGCACAGTTGATCTTTATATTTCCCACACCTTTTTACATGCAAATATATGGCTGGGAACCTGCATCAAAGAAATCAATTTAGCAGTTTCTACTTACAGTTTGGTGGTGTATTTCCTACTATTTAGACTCCGCAACATTCTGAGAAAATGACTATAGAGATCAGAATAATATAGCATGTTATTTAACTACGAATGTGGAAATGGACGTCAATAAAATTCCCATTCATTTCTCCTGAGTCCGAAGCCCAGAGTCTGTCTGCCTGACCCTGTGGTCATGTGTCTGGTGTGAGCCAGCCTTGCAGCCTTTGTATTGCTCTGGAAGCAGTCTCTGAACCCCTAACACCACAAACATGGAAAATCTTTTCTTTTGCCTTGTCAGGTCCCTTATAGAACACAGTTTTCTTGAGTAAGTACATTTCATCTTATACCTACTACCTAATAAGCCAGCCCTAATTTTCTTCAGGCCTTTGGCCTATATAGGCCAGCACTTATTTTCATGGCTGATTAATGGTTCTGATTAGTCCTAGAAGCAGGAAATCCAATATCCCTTAGGGGAACCCCAAAGATGCAGATAACCATGAATTCAAGGAAGCCTATTCAGGAAAGAAATCAATGGAGAAAGGAGGCAATGTTAACGCAGACAACATCCTACCAGTTCCTAAAGCAAGGGCTTAGGCAGCCAGAATGGAAGGAGGGAGGATAACAGAGACTGTATTCAGAGCACCACTCTGCAGTTTGCCACTCTAAAAGCCAGCTTTAACAACCCCCTTCCCAATGTGCAAATTTAAAGCTTCCTTTTTGTGAATTTTGACTGGTTTATAGCCCAGAAAGCAAGCTTCATCTCTCTCAAAGATCACCTCTTGGGTTGGACTTGTGTCCGGGAGCTGACAGGGAAGGATTTCACAGAAGTTTTACAATGTTATTATGTAAGCAATTTCAAGACCATGAACTTTAAAAAAAAAAAAAAAAAGACTAGTTTTAATAACATATAGCTCATCACAGTACAGTAAAAGTATCAGCTTTTAGAGGATCATGAAGAGCAGTTCTCAACCTTCCTAATGCTACGACCCTTTTAATACAGTTCCTCATGATGACATAAATTATTTTTATTGGACTTCATAACTGTAATTTTGCTACTGATATAAATGTTATAAATGTTACTGTTATAATGTAAATATCTGTGTTTTCTGATGATCTTAGGTGACCCTGTGAAAGGGTTTAAGACCCACAGGTTGAGAACCACTGATCATTAAAAAGGTTTAAGAGGTTTTTGATAGGACTAAGTTTTAAAATCTAACCAATATAATTTTCCCTTAGTCACTGTGGCCTATGGGTTAATTCTTTAAAGACAGAGAGATGATAACCATATCCCTTCCTAGAAATGTGTGTCTCCTAGAAATGTCAGATATGCTATATCCATGAAGTTTCACCAACACGGTTGCCTAAGCAAGATACCAATAGACATACTAATGTGGAAGGGAAGAATTTACAAGGCTACCATCATAGACAGAGAAGTTTAGGCAACTAAGGAATGCTGAGAGCAAGAGAATGGCCCAAGAAAGAGCCACCCAACTGGTTATCCAGTAATCGATTGCCAGACCTGAAAGCAATTTACGTATAAAGTATGAATATTATAATACATTATATATTCATATATCTATCTGTTTACACATAATATCTGTTTTGAAAACTTACTAAGCTGCTGTTCATGTAAATAGTGTTAAAGGTTTATTTCTTGGTCAAAACAAACAGATGATGTATAAGACAAACGAGGTTTTTCAAAACTGTTTAATGCTGCTTACTGACATACCCACCAGTACCAGGCTCATACAGACACTGGCATTTGTCTGACAATAGCAGTGTTTCTAACCCTGACTCAGTGTCTGAATGGGACAAGTAAGTGCACTCCTCAGCAGTCTTCCATGAAATCTAAGCCTTAAAATTAACCCCCAGATTCCAGTTACACTAGGTAAGTGGATGAACTTGGGGAAAAAAATCAATGAAGTCAGCAACACTAGGTAGAGCAGGTTCAAGTTCAACACCTGAGGTTCAGAACACGCCATAAGAACAATTCACATTGCTCACACCAGCAGACCCTGCTTAAAGCCAGGTAAGAATATTACAGGGCAGAACTTCCAATAGAGAATACTAATCTAATTGCTTGCCTTATTGACTCATTGATGGCTTCTTCTAAAACTGTGATGACATAATAATGTTACACTCATTAGAGTTTATAATCTGAGACACAACTAGACAGTTTGCCTCACAAATTTGGAAGACTATTAAGATAATTGTTTTTCTCCTGTAATGCCAGCACTTGGGAGGTAAATACAGGAATATTAATAGCTTAAGGTAGTTCTCTGCTGTGTAGAAAATTTGTTGACAGCCTGGATATGGAGACTTGGTCTTAAAAATTAACCAAAGTCTATGGATATGGCTCAGGAGGGAAGTACTTGCTGTGTACACCTGAGTTCAGATCTGTGATGGGCACATAATCTAATTCACACTATGGCTCACAAGATTTCTTTTCTGTACACTTCTAGAAGGGAAGGAAAATACATTTCTAACATTACACAGAAAACAACCAAGGCTCTTTTGTCTTCCCTTGGTTAGTGCAATTAAGGACATATTATTTGCAATGGTTGCAGCCACTTTACTATCCAAAGAAAGACAGCCTGATTCCAATACTATTATAGCAAGAAAAACACAGCAAACATCTTAAACTAACAGAGCTAGACATCTGCAGCAGTCACAGACTACTAGGTAACATAGAATACATGCCTTAACTTGTTTGGTTCCAAAGCTAAGATATTTTCTCTCTTTTTTTTTAAACTTAATCCAGGTTAGATTAGAATTGTTAAAGTCTCTATTATACAAATTCTATCTACAAATAGATTGGGAATAGTTAGAGTTTTATTTCATATTTTTCTTTATTTGAGTACTGCTACAATTCATATTATTTTATTACCAATAAGGACAATAAATAGTACTTTAGACAGACTGTTTAAATGTTCCAGTTAAATATATTTCTGATTATTTATATTTAAGTTTCCTACACAATTGAAAAATAGGTCTGCAGAATCTTAATATTTGAAATAATGAATAATGGCACACATTTGTGTAAGACTAGATTATTTTTAAAAGGAATTGCCTTTCAATAATCTGAGCAAGTCTATGATATAGATAAGGATTACCAAAATCATGTTGAGATCACAAAACAACTCTCCCTTTGTCACAGTACAGTGTTTCCAAATCTGAGTAAGTCTGAGGGCTGGTTCATTTAGAGGATACATTCAAATGTTCAGTGTCCTGTTCTGGTTCTAACCCCTAAGGCTGTCCCCAAAACAGTGGTCTTTTCTTCTATTCTGTATCTGTGGGCTGACTTCAGGAACTCTGGGAGGAGACTTTGATACCCTAGAAATCAATGAGAGGCAGATGGAAGAAGCTTAGACCCCTGATAAATTGCAAAAGGTCATGGCCACCCATTTTGAATTTAAGACTGGAAAAAAATATAAGGTTTTACTTTATTAAGCTCTGTTAGTAGGAACCAAAGTTCTCCAGAAAAAGATGATGCAAGCAAGCTGGGAGAAATGCCTACAATTAAGTGTTGCAGGACCACCTCTAAGGACATCAAGGGGTGGTGTGCTCACTGTTTTCTACTGTGTCTTGTGCCCCCATGTGTTTCCAACCATTTCACCTTGACTTGTCTTTTGGAAATGACAAGCCACCATCTCAGGGAGCCTGCCTTCACTGTTCCTGGCTGCCCATGTTTTTGGCTCCTTACTAAATGAAGACTCGGGGTTTCCCAAGTTTGTCCGAATCCCCTTGATGCCATGCCCTTAACTTACCTGTCTGTTAGTCAAGAGTGTGACCACAGTTACCATGGGAAAAGAGTTTGGACTTGCCCTTCTTTCATCAATGACAGATATTGTATGTATGGTTTTACTTTGAGGGGCTTTTTCTTGGCTTTATTCAGGAAAAATGTCTATATTCTCAGTTCATGTTTCTTCAAAATAAAATACTCAGGTCTCTCTCCTCCCTCCTCTCTTCTTCCCTCCCCCTTCCCTCTCCCCTCTTTTGTTCTCCTCCCCTGTCCCCTCTTCCCTGTCTTTCTCTTCATCTTCCTCTCCTCTCCTCTCTTCCTCTTCTTTTCTTTCTTCTCCCTATTATCATCCTGGTTTTTTGTTTGTTTTGTTTTGTTTTGTTTTGGAGACTTAGTAAAAGTATACCCTTTTCGTTACTTGTTAACTGTTGAGAACTCAAAAACCATTATGTGTTTAAGTTTTGGGAGGGAAGGTTTCTGTGATTCTTTCCATCTCTCATCAAAATCTCAAGAATCCAGCTAGCTACATTCAGTTCTTCTTTGGAAATACATTCAAAGAAAGGTTGGCTTGCATTGCAAAGTGGACTCAAAATATTAATTTCAAGCAACAGCTTAGGAGAGAGATAATCAAATTTAGAGCTAAGAGTCATTTTAAAAAAACTTTCCAAAGCAAGTTAAAACAAAATTTTGAATTTTTTTGTTATTTAAAAATATTTTTCTTTCTTAATAATAAGCACTCAGGGGTTATTTTGACCTCGTTTTCTCTACCATTTAAGGATGCAAATACGTTTTGTAAGGTGAAATGCAACTTGATACAAATTGTTTATCACACAAAATTTAAGTTAATTCCAAAGAGGCATGTAGTTTCAGATGACCATTGTTGTATCTAAATGCAAGTGAAAATAATTTTTAGAGAAGGGAAGTACTTCCCAGAATTTCCCGCGCTGTACCTATCACAGCACAGTGAACTTATATTCACTCTTCCCTATAGCAGCAGGGGGGTGGGTTATGACCACCTTTCAGGTCAATGGAAGCCTTTTGATTACATGAATTGTGTGCTGAAAATTACATGTTAAAATATCTACTCAAAAGCCATGTTATTTTTTTGTACAACTGTCATTTTTAATGCTACCTTGGTTTTTTACTTAAGATGTATACCCACATTTAACTCTTTCTCAAAATCATTTTGAAACTATTACAGCCACTCTCAACTTTCAATAGCAATAGAGGCAGATTCATACAAGGTTAAACAAAATGGACAGTGAATGTTTACTTTTTTTGTATGTGGTTAAAGCTCTCAGCTTTATTCCTCTGTTAAACACAGAGGTTTTAAGATACTTTATTGCATGGTTTTATTTTAAAAATAACATTTTTATTCACTCTTTGAGGTATTTCAACAGCATACAGTGTATTCTGAACATATGCTGCCCAGACTCCTGCCCTCCCCC